>CM068373.1:215819981-216547481 GCA_034769895.1 Magicicada septendecula
CTAATATCGACGAAGATTGAGCAGACGACTAAAAGGCTTAACGACGTTCAAGCAGTTACCGTCACAAATTTAACTCTTTGCGGGATAGTTTGGAAAAATTTACCGACGGCTGTCATATCTGTACGAGGACAGACTAAAAAATAATCATTAGCCTATTAGAGAAATACACATTTTTGTGTGCGTGTGTATGCGTGAAAAAGAGAAAAATGCAACATTTATGAGGTCGTGTATTTAATGTTGCTTACTTTTTATGTTATTTTGCGTACTGCATACATATGTGTTGATTTAAGCTCGTGCACACACGCGCACACGCTCATTCAAATCACAAACACGTGCGCGCTTTATACAGAGTGGACGATAAGTCGCTTGGTCTTTAACAATTATTTTACTTTAAAATTAGAATTACCGGTAATTAAAATTAATTAAAATTATAATTAAAATATATTTAAAATTATATTTGAAATTATACAAATTATTTTTTATAACTGTTAATGTTGTTAGGCTTGCGGTTTCGACGATTTTAAAACACTTGTGTCGTCGTTTTGATAAAATTTGTTGTCATCATTAGACCCTGTATGGGAAGTCAAGTAGTACTGAAGCAATAATTGCATTTAGAATAAATATTAATATTTATGGAATACATTAATAATTATACAGCATCTTATTAATACATAAATAATATGTGTGTAGTAATTATCAATATTCTTTTGTAACATACACATACCCATTCACACGATAAAAAGCCATTGTAAGTTTTGACATGATAATGTCTTTTAGCTGGACATCGTTTGAAACTTTCTGTAACATTTTATTTACCGTCACGCTGTATGACGTCATCATTGCATGACGTCATTGAGATTGTTGTAAATAAGGTTTGTCGCAATATATATATATATATAGTGGTATTATGTGTTAAAAATAATATCACTTGAAACAATTAAACCAGATTTATAAAGCGTCCTGAAAGTTTAAAATCAAGTGTTAGCACAATTTACCAGCCAGGAATCGTTAACTAAAACCGCGACCGCTAACATGATAACGTCGTCGCAGATTAAAGACCTAACAAGCAAACAACACTGCATATCTGTAGATAAGTTATTGTCTCTAGTTAATGGTTGTCTTCGTATGTGTTTCAGCTAACGATCCTGCATCTATTCTTTAAAATATTTGTCTGTACTACATCGTAAATGCAAATCTACTTCCTCTTTATATTTAATTACTCACCGCAGGAATGTGAAGATATACCACAGATACATAATGTCATTGGGATTGTTGTAAATAAAGGTTTGCTTTGTGTTGTGGTGAAATACACTGCTGCTGGTACATAGTAACCATAACGTGGCGACTGACTAAAACAGCGTTCGACAATGGATAGCAGCGACGAGAAGGCTCAGATCAAGAAACGACAAAATGCCGAGCGAGCAAAAAAGTATCGAGAAGGAACAGCAACGACCGGCTGCTGTCGGCGGTGAAGCTTCGGTACCAGCAGCCCCATCGCAACAAAAACGAAAGCAAGATGACTTGATGCGCGAAGAATAGAACGAGTACTTAATAAATACACCGTTCGCGTCGTCGATGACTGAACAGGAGAAAATCGATGCATTCTACAACATGAAACTGGCAGAGAAGCGAAGGAAAACCAACGAACGAGTAAAACGTTGTAGATTGAATAAGAAAATTGAGATGGCAACTAAACGAGCGAACGAAGCAGCTGAATTCGAACAGGCAATCGCTGCGGTATCGCCAAAACGCTTGAAAACTGAAGAGATAGCAGCAGATGCGGAATTCACGAAACGATTCGACGACAACGAGTTCGGTTACGCCTGCTCCGTCTGCGATCGCTTATGGTTCGAGAGAGATTTGCGACCACCGCCGCAAAAGAGTCAACACATACTGGCTGGTGAGTTCCCCGACGACGATGTAGCTACCTTCAAAGTATGCGAAACGAGTTACAGGTCCCTAACACTCGAGAATATACCCAACTTGTCAAGATCCAATGGCTTCGTGTACCCCAAGTATCCCGATCATTTGCCACCGCTTGATTGTATAACTGAACGTCTGGTCTCTCCGCGTCTACCGTTCATGCAGATACGACGCCTGCGGTTCGTCCACGGCAGTCAAAGTATTATAGGACAAATAATAAACGTGTCGGTCGATATAAACACGATGGTTGGAGCGTTGCCTCGTAGCTTGGACGACGATAGAGCATTCAACGTGCACATTAAACGACATCTCATACATAAGTCGACGTACTTGCAAGGCTACGTCAATAAGGGTAGGCCTACCGTAAAGAAATGGCTGCAATACTTGTTAACGAAACCGCTATACAAAATGAACAATATATGGGAAGATGATGCATTCTTCAATAGTAGCAGCAGTGACACGACGGCAAAACTGACAGAGGCAGAGCCGACGGACGAGGGACCATTGATCGATAGCATCGCAGAACAGCCAGAGACCGCGAATGAATTGTTGCTCGCACAACAAAAGACGATGACGTGGGATGAGGAGAAGTACTTGGCCATAGCACCGGGCATGAAATCGAAGCCAGAGAATATAATCTACGATGAGTATGCCGAGGAATTGTCGTTCCCGAGCATCTACTTGGGTGAGCCACGCATCTACAAGACGAACAACGTTACTCCGTTCATGATGGCAGCCAGCGAAGTACGTCGGAGAGATAGACGTGGCGTAAAACCCGAACACATCTTGTATATGGCAATGAAAATTATGCGGATACGAACCAACGAGGGCTTGTATCTGACGTTTAAGTCGACGGTTAACACTTCTAAACTTACACGAGCCGACTTGGAGGATCGAAAATTTATAGAGAATAGTATTGAACGCAACATGTCGTTTCTCAAATCAATCCCGAACTCGATCGAATATTGGAGCCAACGAAACAAAGATGTGTTCGCAATGATGCGACAGTTGGGCAAACCGACTGTATTCTTGACGTTGAGCGCATCAGAATACAATTGGCCACGCTTGTTGCGCCTGCTATACAAACTGAAGCACAGTGGCGAGGAATTTGCCGGTGAGGATCCCGTAGCGGAGCTCTCGAGTCTGCAGCGTACAGTCTTGGTCAACGAAGATCCCGTAACTTGTTGCTTGTATTTCAATAAACTCGTCGATACCATAATGTTTCTCTTGCGTTCGAAGCGGTTCAGTCCGTTTGGTCGTTATAGAATCAAGGATTACTTCAAGAGGATAGAGTTTCAGCAACGTGGCAGTCCCCACGCGCATATACTCTTGTGGCTTGATAATGACCTCAAGAAACGATCAGTGAATACATGCCTTTTTATAAAAGTATTTAGGATACATTATTTGCGCAAACTCAAGAAACAATCAGTCAGCCAGTAACCATAATAATGTTGCGTTCAGCTGGCGGCTGAAAGACATTATCATCCTCTTTATCAGCAGCAAACGTTTTGTCCGTTGTACGATGAGGTATCCTCAATGGGTCCCCTAAGACTGTAAAGTTTGGTCAGCTAAAAAACGGGGAAAATAGAATTGTTGTGAATAGCGCAACTGTGGAAGTTTCTATCGAAATATTGTTAACTTCGTCAACTTGCCTCGTTTGTGCGTCTCGTGTCATCGGCTATATTTCTCCAGCATTTTGTCTAGACGTAAACAATGTAGGGTTCATCAATACACCGGTGACACATGATACTTATCGTTAAGAAAACATTGAAAGACACAGATCATATGAAACTACAAAATTTAAAGGTAAAATTAAGTAAACTGTAATTCCATTTCATCAATTTTAAGCGTAAGTGTTGTCCCGTACCCCACCCAAACAGAATTACACACAGGCAAAGACGTGAAAATTATAGAAAGTGGCGAATCACAATGGTTGATCCAGCTTCAGGAGACAACAAGCACTCAACGAACGGGTAGTATTCGTATTACGTATACTATTACAGACGACACCCGGAATAGACATCTACCAGACTTGGTTAGGACGTGTACACAAAATGGCCGATGAGAAACTCTGAAAACAGATCCTAAAATCGATTCCTAATGAGGAGAGAACACTAGGAGAGCAAAGAAAAATTGAATAGAGAGCAGACACGAGGAACTGAAATAGAGGGGCTAAAGCACTAGCTGTTGAATTTTTGAGACTGGAAATTGGTAAAGGTCTGTAAGTTTTAGACCTAAGAGATATAATATAACATTATATTATATACAATAGTATATGTGGTATATAACATTATATAACAACATATAAATACACACAAACACACACGCGCGCGCATGTACGAATATGTTTACTTGTTTATATGGAATTTCTTTATAAGTAACTCGATGAGTTTCTTGTAGTATTATTGTGTGATTAAATTATAATTACGTCTGCAAGTAGTTGTATCTTATTTTTTATTGTTTTAATTGACCAGATCACGTTTCACTGACTGTATCAATAACTGACTACTTGAAGAAGTAATTATAATTTGATAATATATAATACTCTTTACATGTGTATATATATTTGTGAGTAAATTATGCGTAGAATAGGCCGACACGAAATCGGGAACAGTGTATGCAAAATAAAAGTGTTATTACATTAAAAGACGAATTCCCAGTCCTCATTGTGTCGAACGTAATTAAATAAAAAAATATTCCTCTTGTAAGTGATTCAAGGTCTTAAAAAGCGTTAAATGAACTGATTGCCACTATACCTATGTAATGTATTCACGATGATGCTTTAATTTACTTTTATTTGAAACAAACAACTTACCTGAGAGCTCGAAATTTTCTGATCGGTTGTGTTTCATAATTTTTGCCAATGCTGTCTCAAAACAGGCAGGAATATACTTTTCATTTGTATGTACATATTTTATTTTTTATATTATTATTAATAATAACAAAACTTTTTATTCTCTGATGTTATAAATTTATATATTTTATAAATATATAGATTTTATATCTGATGAGGATAGTGAATACGATTGAAACATTGTAATTCACAAAATAATAAAAATGTATTCTTGTAAAAAGTTTTGTTATTATTAACAATATTAAAAATATTTATATACAAGAAAAATCTGAGCATATATGAGTATTTTATTTTGTAAGACAGTGAGGAAACTACCAAGCCCTTAAAACTAAAAAGCAGACACCTGCTCTGGAGAAGTGCATTATGATATATAAAAAAGCCAGAGGAATCTTTATTCGGCTACAAAATAACACTCAATTACGTAAATATTTGGTTTTATTCGTTACGAAACCAATACGTTCTATCCCTTCTTAACGCCTTAAGACCGAAAATATAACAACAAAAGTAACTGAAAAAATTGGGAGTATTCCCAACAGACATCGGCAGCAATAGGTATAAAAAAATATTGTTTTAAATTATTAAAATCGTAAAATTATTATTAATTATTACGGCTCTCTTCTTAATTTTATTCAACATATGTGCTTGTAACGGGATATTATCAAAATAATGTTAGAACCCAGATCTTCGTAATTTCGCTACTAACCTGACTGTTAAACTTTGTACCTTTTAATAACTGCATATGTAAACAGCGGGTTCGTGCAGTGACGTCATCCCCCCCCCGCTAAACTGCTAACAGCGTGTCCCATTACGCTCGTCGCAGTCCAAGTTAGTTAACTGTTAAACTCTGACCAGACAACAGCCTTCATCGCCGCGGCTATGTAATTCTTTCAAATCGGAATATTCCACTTCAATTTATTCTTATGCTTTTCAGTACTTAATTCATTCCTACTTTGGCAATGTATGCCACGCTACACTGCACGGGCCATGCAATCATTTTCACATAAATTTAAATAAACAGTTAATTCAGAAAATACAGTCCACTACGTTATTTCATATTATACCAGCCTCACGTTGTAAGACCAACTCAAGAAATTTTCGAGAGCGTCGAAGACGTAACACTGACTAACGCACATATTATGTGTAACAATAAAAGCAGCTTCCTTAAATCTTATTTTGAACCATTCCTTTTAATTACCAATAATGTTGCTTCCTGCCATAAAACTTTATGTTGCGCCTCCCACACAACCTTGCTTATGTTGCTTGCTTTATGTTGCTTAGTCAACCTTGATCGAGAAATGTTGTGGTTTGTTCCTTAACGGAGTGAAGTTTTGTTATTATTATTTTGTTGACTCTCACTGGTTGATATGGTATTATTAGTTTATAATGGCTACCGATTGTTTAGCTGCCCGAAACGTCGTACTGTATTTTTCTCTGATGTCCGTCAGTTAAATTCAAAGTTAAATGTCATTCGGTCTATATGTACTCATGGTTATCTTAGACGTTGCTGCCTGATGTATAGTGCAGCCGGCCGCTGTCCGGCCCTGACGTTTCTCGTGATCGAGAGTAATTTAGCAGACGCTAATAGCTGATTGGTTCTAGCAGAAAACTTTCACAACTGGTGCCCACCCCTCTCCCAGCATTGCAAACTGCGGTTGAATTATTCTTGGCATTTCAGAACTCAAGTCTTGTAGCAGCAAACTACAGTAGAATTAAAAACATTACATTAAACCGAACCAGAGTGTTTTAAGGTTAAAATTTAGCAGAATAGTGTCATTTACAGTAGAATTTCGAGGTTCTGTTCACAACTTCAAAACGCCACAGTTGGCAGTGCTGGTCTCTATATTTCTCTCTCTTTCTCCCTTCTCTTTCTACGCGGAACGTCAGGGTCGGACACTCATCGGCTCGACTATAGTCTACAATCCTGGGCTCTTTGTACAGTCGTTGCAGCTCGCGACTGGACCTAATTCGCCACCCATCGTTATTTCTAACTGGGCCAAAAAATCGTCAGTCAATTCTTCTCAAAATTGAATTTAACTACGTACTTAAATATTTGTAAGTTGCAAAATATTTTAATTAAATAACATGTTAAATTAGAATTTAGAAATAAGGAAAATAAAATTAAAACGTTATAAAATAAATTTTAGTTTTAAATAACTAACAAATAAACTTTGCAATAGTTTATAAACTACATACGGGGAATTGAATTAAAAGAATATAATTTTTAAATAATAATAAAAATACTGTTATATGCCGAACAAATTTGAATTTATTTTATCACCCCCTCCAACCATCGTCTTTGCAAGTATAATAAGATTTAAATTTTACAAACGCGATCACAATCTTATGATCGCGCTTAGCAAACTGTTTCTAATTCCGCGTATTATTTTTAACGTATCGTGTTTCTGGCGTGTTATTGTTCAGATGTAACATCCAAACTTAAGACAAATTCAATTGGTTAATCACAATTAACGTTTTCGTGTAATTATGTTATGCTTGGTTTGTCTCCGTCACAGCCGCACTTTCCGTTCCATTCTACTCGCACACTACAACTTGAAATAGGGCTTGGGCTTCTGTTATAGTATTTTTCCGTTTTGACTTATCTTCCAGTTCATCACTCTTGTCATCCTTCACATGATCGATTCACCCTTTCCTTGACCGCCCTCACCGTCTCTTTTCAAGTGGTCTTTCAATTTAAGATCTTCTTTATCACCCGTATTTGGTCCACCCTTCTACTGTGACCTAACAGTGCTAGTCATTGTTCCTTAGTGAATCGTATGGCGTCTTCATTCCCTATCATGTGGCTCAGCTCATTGAATACCTTTGCCTATTATGGAATACCCGTGGCAACATTTGCCTGCCTCATTAAAATTTTGTACGGACATAATATGTTAAAACAAGTATAGATAGTACAAGTTTACGTAATTTTCTATAAGAGGTATCACATGTTACAATGTTTAGTAGTATTGCGTTTGTATGAGTTTTGGGGAATTGAATTTGCTTCTGGCCTTCGATGAGGTTTCGGCAAAAACACTTTGTGTACGTTCATCCATAAACTTTTCTATTGTAAAATCGTTTGTTTGCACTAAATTACGACCGCTATGGTGATTTTTCTCTACACACAAATGTTATTTAAAACAACACACACACACACACACACACACACACACACACACACACACACACACACACACACACACACACACACACACACGTGTGCAGGCAAGATTTAGTTTGTTGTGTTTAAGTAACATTTATAAAGTTCCCCGAGTGTATGTATTCATGACATTGTTTCGTACATCGTTGGGACAATTTGCATCGTATTTAGTAGAAAGTAACGTTTCTAATTATTTCCAAACTTACGAGTCTTTAAGAACTAAAAAATACGAGGTTTGATCCAAAAATTCCTGTAAATGGTTTTAATTTTCCGCCCTACATACGTGTCCGATTGAGAAAATGTTGTCACGTAATGTTGGTACACATCTTTGGGGATGCCTAGTTTAGATTTGACAACTAATTGACTAGTCTAAGTCGTGTTTCGGTGTATCAGGCAAATTTGTTGGACATTTCACACTGCAAGATTAAAGAACACGAATTAAATTTTATGTAAATAATCAGACACACTGCTTTGTCATGGTAAAAGTGTTGCAGAAAACTTATGGCGAATGGTACAAAAGTTTCAAAGACTGCCGTGAATCAACTGAAGATTGTGACGGTCAGATGAACATTGTGATTTTTATAACGCTACGCGTCTGTTAAAGGTGTAAAACAAAAATTGTTAGCGAGCTGAAGGCTATACTAAAAATGCACTCAAGAAACGTTTTAAAAATGTTGGTACTATCGTGATATATCCGAGTGATACTACTTTGAAGTAAGCAATATGAATGGAGTGAACAAAACATACATTTTCAGACAAACAAAAATTGTATGAACTTTCTGATCAAACCTCGTAGATCTAAAAGCAGTTTCGTTTAAAGTGTGTTTCTGAAATTACAGGTAAACTGTTTTAATGAAATACGCTCAGAGATCGTGAAACTATATAGTTACTTCCATAATATTGTGTAAATTATACGTTTGTGTCTGACAGTGCGTTTGTGCTGTCTATTTTTATAGATACAATTTTGAATCCACAACAAGTCTTCTCTACAAGGCTATAATCCGTCCGATCTGGCTAATTGAGTACGAATTGTGGAGACGCACAACTGCTTCAACACTTAACATACTATACAGATTATGGTAATTATTTTGTGCAGCTTATATCAATTTTATTAAGTATACATTATGGAAAACAATTTCCAAGCCTCCACGGTTTGTTTCAAACCAAATTCAATACACGGACTTTAATGACAAAGCAAAAGAATTGATAAAGCAAAAAGCCTAAACGTGATGAAACATCAAACACTCTGAAAGAGAAATCCCGCTACCTGGCCTGAAGGAGAAATCGCCTACAGTCCTAAAGAACTGTAAAGAGATGACACCAGCGGACGTCTTCCTGTTCAGTCTAGTTTAATATAGATTATGAGATTAGCTCGAAGAATATGTATGTATTGTGACTGCTAATAGGAAAAGTTCAAAAACATCCATAAAGAGGTTCAGTCTGTTATTTACAAACTCTGTTACGCATTTAAAAATATTCAACAAAGAACATTATTTTACTTCTTTATAGCTGAATGTAAGTTTCATGATACTTCAAGAAATAATCAGCAAGTGACTCAAACTAAACTGCTGAAAACAGCTACTTTAAGCTTGCCGATTAAAATTTAGGTCCCAACGGATAAGAGTATAGGGTTATGTGTTAACAGTGGGCTAATTTATATTGTTAAAAACTGTGCTGACAATTTTTATAAAGTTTTTAATTCACTAAATATGAATATTCACTTTGTATGGAGTAAAAAAATTTTATTTTTGTAGAAATATTGTACGTATTCAGAAGGTAAAATACCTTTCTCGGTAGGCGTACAAAGCTTGAAATCGAATGGTATTTTTAAATTTATTTACAATATTTAATTACTTTGTTTTCTTCCCAACTAACGTATCTATTTAGGTTTCTTTGCACTTTGCACGGTGTACCGCGTCAGAGGTTAATGTAAACCTCTATGTCAATGGAGTTTCTCGTCTTTCTTCGTGTGTGTCTTTGAAAAATGTATTACATTATCAGAAGCTTATCAGAATATTTACGCTAACCAAGGACTAGTTAATAGAAATAACAGGACCCAAAACAATAAATTTAAGAAAATATATAAAAATATTTTTACATATGAAATTTTAATTAATCTTTCAAAGAGGTAAAGCGATTTTCAAAAGGTGAATTTTCTAGATTTTTATTGAGTTTTCAATAGGTCTTCATACATTTGACAGAAAATGAACACGTGACTAACAAACAAAACGAAAATAAGAAATTCATGTTACTTGTGTACAAAAAATTATTCATAATTGTGTGTGAAGTCAATGCAAAAAACACACACACACACACAGAGTCATTGGTTATTTATAAGACTTTATTTCTTGCGCATATTTAATTTTATTTTATTTAGAATACGTATCCAAAGTGCAACCATTTAATTCTCTATTATACCAACAAGCTCTCCAAAAATCCAACCCATCCTTGAAGCTTTTAAATTCTGATGATTTTTTTCACGCATTAAGATAACCCATCACTGGCCACTTTTGCATAGCGTGTGCGTCTCACACTTCACAGTTTCGGAAAATCGTAGACAAAGTTTTAAAATTTGTGTGTGTTTCTAAACAATAGTACACACAAAATTTATAAAAATATAACTTCTCACTCAGGTAGGTAAACTAAAAATGTAAATAGGTGTTTTTTTTGTAAACTAATTCTAAACAAAATAAATAAATAAAATATATAGATATAAATTTACGTATATATATATACGTACATACATACATCAATTGAGTACAAAGTACAAAGTACTTGCTTCTTTTTTGGAAACTTCAAATCAATCAAACTGTGTGTGTATGTATGTATACATATTATTTAATATTATGAATATAATAAATAATATCCGGTATCTTTTTACAAGAATCAATTTTTATATATGTAATTTACATTGTTTCGACATTGTAAAAATACAATGACAGTTAAAAACATTGTCATCTCCAGAATGTATAAAAATAATTGAAAATCAAATTATTTGTGTGTATTCTGAAAATGATAGATAAAAATAATGTCGAAACTTTGTAAATTATATACAAAAAGTATTTTTGTATAAAAATAACAAATATTTATTATTAATAATTATAATATAACAAGAATAGTTGTGAGAAAATATGAATATATTAAAGTGTGTGTGTCAACATGTAAATTTTATTAAAAGTTTCAGTATAAGCATTTGTTTGCTTATGCCCGTTTCGGTAAAAAAAATCCTTCAAGCTAGTCAGAATGAATTTTTTTTATAAATTTAAGTAAAAAAGTAACTCTGACAATGAAGAAAATTATTTTAACGAAGTATGCATACGCAAAGATATAAAACAAATACTTGTACAGTAAACTTTGTAATAAAAAAATGATTTACTTGTAAATATAAATATAAATAAATATAAAAATATTTACAAGTAATATAGTTATTAAATTTGTGTGTGTGTGTGTGTGTGTGTGTGTGTGTGTGTGTGTGTGTGTGTGTGTGTGTGTGTGTGTGTGTGTGTGTGTGTGTGTGTGTGTGTGTGTGTGTGTGTGTGTGTGTGTGTGTGTGTGTGTGTGTGTGTGTGTGTGTGTGTGTGTGTGAAATTGTATTCACGTTTACTAGAAATAATATTTTAATGTTTATGATTTTTAATGTACACTTTGTACAATAAGAATATTTTATCCTGTAAAGACAGTGTACGTATATTAATATTACACGTAAACCATCATCAGATATATAAAACTTGAAATAGATTATTGGTTTATGCGTTTTTACATTTAAATTCAATTTCATTTCTTTACAACTGATAATGATGGCCACGAACAGTTCAAATACGTAAGTACATGTGTTAAAAAAGATAATCCATTACTGCTTAAAACGTGTATTTTAATTACTGATATAAAAGTATATATACAACATATATAGATTGTACATCATTATATACATGTGTATACATAAATTATTCATACATAACGTATGTATGCAAAATGTATACAATACATGTACATACATTAAATATACGAGTATATATACATTTTATGTGTACACTTAACATTTACGTGTATTTAGTACACTTTAACTTCCATAACTCTATCCTTTAAGAGATTGGAACAAAAACTGTGGCTAAAGAAAACATAAGTTACCGAATATCAAATTTTCAAGTATAGTCCCATTCACGGAGACTGTTTTAAAGTCCAGTACGTACTAAATAGTACTTAACAACTAAACATGTTAAATATTAAAATATAAATTAAATGGCGTATATAATGTTTAATTTGAAAATGTTAGTTTTAAATTTAAACAATCTAGGCCAAATGTAATCATTTCAAAATATTATTACAATAAGAAAGTTATTAGAATTATGGCTTAATGTTTAAAACAACTTTATGAGCAAAATTAACCTGTTTACGTGTCTATAAAAATTAAATAAATGTTAACAAGTTTTTGTAAAATTTAGAATAACTTTTCGCTTTTACTTTTGGTAAGTAATAAATTTTTAAATGTTCAGTTGAATAAACTTTCTTATTATGTTTGCTAACGAAAATAAAGAAAACCCGTTTAATAAGTCAGCACAATGCATTTCATTAACAACAAACTACATTCTTAATACAAATTTAGGTTAAAATTTATTTTTCTGTGTCTAATAAAAACAAATGTTAAAAAATTAAAGCTTGTGTACTGAAATTTAAGCTAAATAATAAACTTTCATTTTATAGGCCCGAATTACTGTTTTGTAAAAACAAATATGAGAAATTTTATACTGTTTCTACGTTTAAGTTACATAAAAAATTCAGTTCATCAATGTTCGAGTTACAGACAAATTTTACGTATAGAATAACGTGAAAATTGTTGGAAATGGAAAACGTGTCATTTGAAATGGAAAAGTCTCTACATTTGTATGTAGCATTACGCTATTTCAACTTTATTTGCTTTTGTCATAATTTGGTACGTACTTTTCAAACGTTTATTCGTTGACTCATTTTCGTTGATTCAAACTCTCTGATTCATTTTCGTTGAGCAGCAAAACACACAACCATTGTTTCCGATAAAAAAAAACACTCGAGTTTGCATAAAAATACAATGGATAGTTTGACTCACCAGCGGCGCATCCGGCGAGGCAGCCGACCAAGATGACGGTGGCCACTTTGGCGATGGTGGAAGTCGGGCAGCCGGCAACGGCGAATCCTCGTGTCGTGTTTAACATTTTGTATGTGTGTGTGTGACGTAACGGCGCGCACCGACGACGAGTGAATGGTCCGACGCCGACGATATTTGCCGCTTATATAGACTCCACAGGTGTGAGCGAGAGAGGGCGGCGATTTAAAAAAGGGGGTTGAAGAATGAGAGAGAACGAGTCGTGAGTATACGTGTGGGCGTGCGTGCGTGCGTGCGTATGAAATATGCTCGCGCATCCTGTGCTTTATGAGAGAGTTTATGCATAACATTGTTTGAATCACACGTACAACATTAACTTTGTTCGTGTTAACTAGGTTTTCCGATCGAGACATTTTCGAGCTGAAATTTCTATAAATTGAACAAATATAATATTTTATTTTATTAATAACGTATCTATGATTAATTAATACTTCAGTTTTCTGTAATTAACAAGTTTTAAGTAAACACCTGAATGTACTTTTCTTTTACGTATGCTACTGATATTTATAGCATAAATATACTGATACGAGAAACATTGCATTTAAGGCATTTATATTGAACACTTACAGTACACACTTGGTTTTAAAAGTATTTAAATACACACAAATTTAAGGTATAGGGGCTTTAAGAAAGTACGATAATTTTTTAATTGCTTTATTTTTTCAAAATTATTCATTATTTTTAAAAATCCATTTTTAGGCACATCTACTTGTTAAATGTATAAACATGCAAGGATAACGCGAATAAACAAAATTTTTTCGAATATGAAAAATATTCAGCTAATAGTAAATACTTTAAATACTTATACGTACGCAACATATAGTCAGCTCTCTAGTAATGGTTACTCTTTTATTTTAGCTGAAGACTAAATTCATTAAGTTGAAACTACACCTGAAAAACTCTTCTTGTGATTCTTCCAGTTGTATCTTCTTGTGAGCCTGGCGGTCCATCTTCCCTTCGTGTCATTTGTCCAGCTTTCCTGCCACTGAAACCTAGTATGGATTCTTGGTTCCCTTTAAACTTCTGTTTTCCCTATTTCCGCTTTCCTCTTGTGTTACTTACACTACTGTATACTAATATTTTTTTATGGGGTTAAAATGGTTAATGAACCGTTATAAGAAACGATGTGTCCCCTTGTGTTTGGGACCCACCAAAAACCCTCGTCTAATTCAGGCATTGGCATCCAATCTGGAACCACTTAACGTAGTACTTCAGGATGCATTCTGTTGCGCCTTTATCAATAATAATATAAACTATTGCGCCGGTAAATACTACTATTAATAATAATAATGAAAACAACAATATGATTTGCTTGTTACATTCGAGTTCTCGTTATAAGCGAGCTCGTTATTTGCGGGTTCCACTGTATACTACTGCTGTGATTGGCTTTTTATCGGTATTTTCGAAAAGTGTTCAAAAGTATGCAGTTAGTTATGTGGCATTTGGAGCATCTGACATATATCTGATTAAACAAAAATTAATAAATTTAAGTTTTCTTAAAATTGCACCCAACTAATGTTTGTTACTTTTACTCAAAACTAATGTCAAATATGTACTTCGAACAAAAACCGTGGGGTAATTTTAAAATTATATTACCGGATAAAAGTCATTCAAGAGAGTGGCTCGTTAATAATTTGTGCTCCTTATATTCGTCCTTCCCTTAATGTGCCTTTGTAGCAGTTACACGTATTCAAGTGGAATCACTTTAAAAAATAACGATTAAAAAGGAAAGATATAAACAGCAGTCCATTTTAAACAATTTTTCGAGTTTTGAAGAATGAAATCGCACACTCTTCCTAGTGCTGCTTCATTTAAGACTTCCTAAACGTTATAAGTAATTGTTCGTTTTTAGGGTTGAAGTGTTGTAAAAATAGTTTGGAAGAATGAATTAGAAATCTGTTCGCCTGGAATCAGTTACTAAGATAGTAGGGAGAAGATCACCGCAATGGTTTGGTCGCACAATGAGGATGATGAGATCATCACGTAAGCGTGGCCAGAGACGGAGAGAGAGGACAAGTGAGACCAAGATAGGTATATATAGAACAATATTCAGAATCTGGCCAATAGAAGAGGGAAAACCCTCATAGAGGGCAAACGTCTCGCCTAAGATAGAGGAGATTACAGTAAATGGCTAAAGGACCCCAATGCTTTATGGCAAAAGAGTAAGGAAAAAAGGGAGGATATGAAGAAGAAAAGGAAGAAGAAGGAAGATGTAAAAAAGTATAAAGAAGTAAAAAATAGAGACTTTTAATCACATGTGTGGAATGATAAGAAGAACAGTGAATGGAAAGGTCAGAAGAGATACTCTTTTGAAATTTTATGAAGTGGTACAGTGCCTTGCGGCTTTATGGCACTGAAACTTGGTTAGTGAAAGAAAAGACCCAAAGCCGGATACAGGCTAGTGAAATGAGATTTTTACGATCAGTACTAGGAGTGTCACGGAGGGACCGGAACGGAGGTCCCTTAATGATGGTATAAGGAACATCCTTGGAATGTACAATCTAAGCGACAGGATATAGCAATACAGACATGATTGTACAGACCGTGTTGAAAGGATGCATAAGAAATTGCTTAAGGATACTAAACCAAATTTTGATTAATAATCCAAAAGAACGGCGGAATATTGGAGGACCAAAGATAAGATGGTAGGACCAACGAGTGCGCAACGGATCGTAAGGTCCACAGCCTGAAGAAGAAGAAGAAGACGTTAACTCGTTAAATCTTTAAAATTTACCAAAAATATTTTTCTCTTTATGAGCTAATTTGGCACATGTGACTATAGCATGAACCCAGTATAGACGGATACCGGTTAATAACAACCGCACAATACTGATATTACTCTTAATACCAAACGTTTTGCCCATTATACCATGTGGCATCTTTAGCGACGAAGTTGATCTGAGTGTTGTTTTTAGCTTCATTTCGGTGCTCTTGCAAAAGGTTGGAAGGAGCTTAAAAAATTATCGTTCTGTAATAGAGCTGTTAAGGTTCTGTAAAAGCTTCAATACTGAAAGATCACCTTAATTTGTTTGTGTAGTTAATTTGGGTTGTGCCGGTGTAAATCCGGCTGTCGAAAGTTTTTGAAAATTTAATTGTAAAATTACGCAAACGCAAGGGTCAGTTAAAGTGACCCTTGTACGGCTCCGTTAAAGCTGCGCGCGCACCTCGTAGGGAGGTTTGGCTTTGTTAGATTGTGGACGTTTAATTCAGTCATCGCCCGGCACGCAAGAAAGCACCGACTACCCTGATCCGAACAGATAGTACTACGCAGTTTTCTTCCACTCTGATGGCTGGCTAAATTTACGAGACTTCCCGGGTTCTCGCTTAAAGCCGGAGATGCTGGCCTTGCTGAATGAACTCCATCTTCATCAGCCATGAACCATCAGAAACGCACCTGTTCGGAGAAGGAGTCGGGTGACCAACTCAAGATGTATTGCATGCTCTTCATAACTAAGGTGATATGAACTCTTTTATTTTTTTTGTGGCCGGGCCTGCGTGCTCCTGATTCACAGTTAAATCTTTTTGAAACCATGTGCCCACGTGGCCAGACAGTCTGCTATAGGGTGTGTCAGCTGAACATTCATTCTGAACATTATGTGCTAATGTTAATGAACACTTTAATAACTTACGTCATAACACTAAGTACAATGTTTGTAATTGTGTGCTGCACTGGGGGAGCGTGCTAGAGATTTTTTACACTTACACATTTTCACATATTGCCAATAGTCATCACCATGATTACTACAAAATTTATATCACATGTTAGGGATTCTGTTCCGGCTGGTTCAGAATGGGGTTGATATTTTAATTTCATTTTTGGGTTTAACACGTAAGGGCTGGGGAGTTTTCGTTTTCTTTTTTGGCTGTTTTCGGGGGAATAAAAGGGGACATAGTTCGGCCAGGCACATGTTCATGCAGTTTAAGGCAAGTTCGATTCCTGTCACACATGGTTGAGTACAGGCTGGCGCGCTCCCACATCTGCTAGGGCACAACAGTCTGTTATTATAAATTCATTTATATACAACCATTCGGCTTTAACAGAAAAGAACTTTCATATTTTTCTGGGCATATACTAATTAATTTTTTTTTTAACTTTATAAAGGTCTATACTGATTAATTTTTTTTTACTTGTAAAGCATATATAGATAAATGAATCCTTCTGAATTTGTAAAACAAATTAACTTTTAGAACCGCATAACAATTGCTTAAATTCCGGTGATGAGGATTTTCTCATTCTGTGATGTCTCAGAAACTTAAAGAATTTCATATGCTCATGGTGGGGCAATTATCAGATGCTAGCTATACATATGGGAGGTCCGGTCTCTCTTATGGTTTATGAATGATTATCATCCTTTCGGGGGTTTTTCTTATCTCTTTAAATTAATGGAAATTGATGAATGACGGTGACTGAAGGGCGAACATTTATGACTGCCGGTTTTAGGGTTTGGTAGAAACACTGCCTGTTGAGCATGTGTATTCCAGGGGTATTCGTGTTTATAATATTTGTGTATAATTATGAGTGTATGTGTTTTTATGTTTCTGTACGTGTCGTTAGGTTTCTGTCTACGTTAAGCTCTAGTCACAAAAGGGGGGTAAATTATATAATCACTGAAGGTTAGCTGACATACATATATATATAATCATTACTGATGTACAGACCTTGTCTTTTGACACTATTAAGAATATGGGGCTTATTTATTTATTATGTATTTTGTGTGTTATTCCTAATATTAGGTGACAAACTTATGTGATAATTATGTGATAATTTTTCATTTACATGTAGCGAATGATGGGGTATAATAAAAGCTGTTATTGTTATATTACAGCCGAGTTTCATTGCAAGTCCCGTCATACTGGACCCAGCACATTTTGGCTTCTCTAGGCTCCTGCCTAGTTTAAATAACTTGTGGCTTCTCTTTCAAAAAAAAAGATAATTACAAAAAAAAAAATACAAAAAAAATTTTATATACAACATAAAAAGGAAAGAGGGGTTACAAATGGTAGCAGAGAGCGTGGTTCATTCTAGGGTTGAACCCTTGGGTCCTTGGGTGTGACGGGGCTTGCAAACTCGGAAATATTAGGCGGTTGTTATGACATTGTTTTTCTTAGGTATATGCCCGTGTAGGCTAGTTTTAGGTCGTATAACTTGTGAGTCTGGTCGCACCACTGGGGCGGTTATTTGTGTTTGGAAAATGTGATAGGTTGAACTGCCGGGGAGTCTGAAGGGTGGCCTGGGTGAAGGGTTGTTGCTGATTCAGGGTCGGAGTTTAGCGTGTGACATTAGCGGGATGCGGTATGGCCCGATCGGAAGTCGGTACCGTCACCGACTTATGTCCTGTTCACGTTTGATTACTAATTCCCGAATTATGAATTTTGATTGCTAGTTGGTTTCTGTGAGTTATGTGTTGGTGAGACGTGTGTGTCGAATTGATGTTTGATGTCATGTGTGTTCAGTATTGTTGGTTGTTGCTTGTCTCCTTCTGTGGTGTGAGTAGATGGTTCAAAGGTAGGCCAGGTCTCCGCAGCGCTAGAGAACCCGGGGGTCGCTCAAAGGAAGGACAGTACTTGGGTTTCTTCCTGAATGTTTGTGAATATGTTTTTGTAGGTTATGTTTGTGTTAGGTTGTTCGTAGGAATTTATGTTTGCTATTGTTTGTTTTGAATTGTGCAATTCTGGCGGCGGTATGCTATCAGAAATTGCCCCACCCTCTTTCAGGCGTTCTCCAGAAATTTCTGGTGGTGAATGGATTTGATGAGGACCAGCTGCTGGTTTTCTTGGACCTGGTCCTGCAGGTGGCAGATTTCCCGGGGGTGTCCGATGGGGAGGTCTTGTCTCTTATATACCCGTATTGCCGGGGTACGTTGGCTGAGCTGGTCACCAAAACTCTGCGCCGGGGTGACAGTGTTGATGCTTTCCATGGGGAGGTGTTGAACTTCTTCCTGCCCATTCGACGACGTGCCCAGCTTAAGTTGGAAAAATTCTACCGCCTACAGGCCAACGGAGAGGCGTTAGGGGACTTCGTGCACGATATACGGAAAGCTGCCCGGGTGTTAAGGTTGGGGTTGCCCGAGACAGAAGTTATACAAGCGATTCTGGAAGGACTGACTCCCCAAGAGAGATCTCGTTTGGTATTCGCGGACCGTCCACGTAGTTTTGCGGACCTTGAACGGCTGTGTGTGGTCTCAAGAACGGTCCAGGAGGTTGACGAGTCCCGGGGAAGAGATGCTATCGATGTCCAATACTCCAGTGGTTCATCAGGAAGAGCCAAAAGGACAAACATGGTGGTTGGAGGAGAACCCAAGAGACGCTTAGAAAGCCTGAATATTCCGGAAGTGACGGAGGCTACAAGGGGGTGGCAAGTGAGAAGACGGGAACAACAGCTACCGCGCAGAAAAGAAATAAGTGTGAATTTAACAGGGGAAGAAGAAATTATGTTAGGGAACAAACATCGGCAAGTAGGGAGCCTGTACCAAGGCGTTATTCCTATTTGGAAAGTAAGGAAACTTTAAAGGTTCCAGAGGAAGTACCAGTGCCTAATAGAGTAGTGAATGAAGAAGGTGAAGCAGAAGAAGAAAAGCGGAATAACTTCTGTGGATCAATACAAGAGCCTAAGAACACGTCAGTTAATACTGAGGTACAGGACTCGAAGAGGACGTCATGGTTGAATCCAGATGCCGCAGAATTTGTCCCGGTATCGTTCGTGAGGGATCCCGATCCGGTAACATCCTCATTGCCTACGCCGGGATGTGAGAAGTCACTGGAGAGTGTAGCTTTGCCATTGCCAATAGAAATTAATTTAGTCATTGCACATGAACCTGGACAGCTGGATTCCAGGGTGGAAAATGTTGAGGACGTTGTAGTTGCTGAAAGTGGTGAAGGAGTGGAGTCGACAGAAGAGGCAGAAGAGCGGTCTGCGGATGCTGCACAGGAAGGTATAGTTGTAGGTGTTAGGGAGACTGTAGAGTCTGAAGTTGCAGATGGACACAGGGATGTCCGGGCTGCGAGTGTTTCTGAGGTTGTGGATGGACAAGGGGATGTTCATGCCGCAAGTGTGGTAGAAGTAGATGAGGTCGAAGTTGAGGAGAAATTTGGTGGCAGCGTCGTGGAGTGTGTGAGGGAGAACGATGTAGTGTGTGAAGATGTGCAGACGCCTTCTGTAAGTAGTGTTGAGGATTCCGAGGAACGGGAAGAAGTTTCAGGCGGACCAGGTGAGCAACTAGAGGATGAAGATGTGCAGTGTTCTGATGGTGGTAGTGGACGTGATGGCGATGACGTTGATGAGGAAGTGTTAATGAAAATGAGATCGGAGAAGAGGTTAGTCAAGAAGTTCGTGAAGGAGCTGGCGATGCGTGTGATGAAGAAATTGGTGAGGAGCTGAGGGAAGATGAGGTTGAAGATGGATCAGAGGAGCAACGGGAAGATGCTGAGGAGGTGCAGTGTCAGGAGGTTGATGTGGATTATGTGGACGAAGAAGGGGAAATTGTACAAAAGGAAGAAATTGTAGCAGAGGAGTTAGACGACGAGCATAATCCAAAGCGGAGTCAAAGTAGTGAGGTAAGTTGCTTTGATTCTGATTCCGAAGAAACCAGTCAGTATAGCTCAACGCGAGATAGTTCCGCAGAGAGTGGTGTCCGAAAGGAAAGAGTACCCAAGGTCCGTCATAGAAAGGTAAGAAGAAGAGGTTAACGGGTAGCGGGTAGATGTTCCCCACAGTCCCAGTGGTGTTCGTCTACTTCAGGGTTGCGCCCCTGCCCACGCGAGCCTTGGTTTTCTCCAGTCATTCTCCATTTCGGAGGGAACCAGGTCCTTACCCTTAGTCCTCGCTCTTGACCTTCAATGATCCTTGACCCGTTTCATCTTTCCGATTTTCCTACCCCTCCCCTTAGTAAAAAAAAAAAAAAAAAAAAAACCTATCAATAAGGAGAGAGACTTGCCGAGAGTGCACATTTAGATTGTGGTCCTGGATTATCATTTGGATGTGGAAGGTTATCATGGAGAAAGTTAGGAGTTAGAGAATGTTCCCTCAGAGTGTCGTGGTCTTGGAGATTGTAAGTTCCCCAGTTTTGGTTATGATGGAGAGTGATAGCGTGCTGTTGTTTACTTGTTCATAGTGGTTTGATTTCGAATGACTTGTGTAGGGTCGGTCCATGCCGCATTCTCCGGTGGTTCCCCGGGTGTTTTTGTTGAGAGAGAGAATTGTAATTGTTGTGTATCGACGTCGGTGGAGAAGTAATACCCCCTTGCTAGTCATGGTGTTTTGGTGAAGTAAGAGTTGAGATTGATGTTCGCGTGCCCTGGGGCGGTCCTCTCTGTCTGGCTAAGCGGGGCCGTCTGCCCTTGTGTAGGGATGTGGGCCAGCCATATGGCAAGGATGGAGATGCCTTGTGGGTGCATGTGGCTGGTCGGTCCAAGTGATGGACGAGAGGTAGTACGGTCGCTCACATACCAAGGTGGGAGATACCTTGTTTGGTCTTAGGACGAGTATGTGAGTGGGACCGGTGGAAGTAGGTGATGGTCACCGGAGAGGGTGACGTGTTGGGGCGGTCCCGTGGGGTTGGCATGGCAGAGAGGGTCGCATGGGGAATGGACGCAGTTGTGAGGTTTTTCTGTTCTCCTGAGAGCAAGTGCTGCTGGGCCACCATAACCACGAAGTCCACGAGCTTGTTTTGGGAAGGGGGTATACTGCAGGGCACTCTCCCGAGTTTAAGAGTGGGGCAACCGGGTTGCCCTTTCGTGGTGGGGGTGTGCCGGTGTAAATCCGGCTGTCGAAAGTTTTTGAAAATTTAATTGTAAAATTACGCGAACGCAAGGGTCAGTTAAAGTGACCCTTGTACGGCTCCGTTAAAGCTGCGCGCGCACCTCGTAGGGAGGTTTGGCTTTGTTAGATTGTGGACGTTTAATTCAGTCATCGCCCGGCACGCAAGAAAGCACCGACTACCCTGATCCGAACAGATAGTACTACGCAGTTTTCTTCCACTCTGATGGCTGGCTAAATTTACGAGACTTCCCGGGTTCTCGCTTAAAGCCGGAGATGCTGGCCTTGCTGAATGAACTCCATCTTCATCAGCCATGAACCATCAGAAACGCACCTGTTCGGAGAAGGAGTCGGGTGACCAACTCAAGATGTATTGCATGCTCTTCATAACTAAGGTGATATGAACTCTTTTATTTTTTTTGTGGCCGGGCCTGCCGTGCTCCTGATTCACAGTTAAATCTTTTTGAAACCATGTGCCCACGTGGCCAGACAGTCTGCTATAGGGTGTGTCAGCTGAACATTCATTCTGAACATTATGTGCTAATGTTAATGAACACTTTAATAACTTACGTCATAACACTAAGTACAATGTTTGTAATTGTGTGCTGCACTGGGGGAGCGTGCTAGAGATTTTTTACACTTACACATTTTCACATATTGCCAATAGTCATCACCATGATTACTACAAAATTTATATCACATGTTAGGGATTCTGTTCCGGCTGGTTCAGAATGGGGTTGATATTTTAATTTCATTTTTGGGTTTAACACGTAAGGGCTGGGGAGTTTTCGTTTTCTTTTTTGGCTGTTTTCGGGGGAATAAAAGGGGACATAGTTCGGCCAGGCACATGTTCATGCAGTTTAAGGCAAGTTCGATTCCTGTCACACATGGTTGAGTACAGGCTGGCGCGCTCCCACATCTGCTAGGGCACAACAGTCTGTTATTATAAATTCATTTATATACAACCATTCGGCTTTAACAGAAAAGAACTTTCATATTTTTCTGGGCATATACTAATTAATTTTTTTTTAACTTTATAAAGGTCTATACTGATTAATTTTTTTTTACTTGTAAAGCATATATAGATAAATGAATCCTTCTGAATTTGTAAAACAAATTAACTTTTAGAACCGCATAACAATTGCTTAAATTCCGGTGATGAGGATTTTCTCATTCTGTGATGTCTCAGAAACTTAAAGAATTTCATATGCTCATGGTGGGGCAATTATCAGATGCTAGCTATACATATGGGAGGTCCGGTCTCTCTTATGGTTTATGAATGATTATCATCCTTTCGGGGGTTTTTCTTATCTCTTTAAATTAATGGAAATTGATGAATGACGGTGACTGAAGGGCGAACATTTATGACTGCCGGTTTTAGGGCTTGGTAGAAACACTGCCTGTTGAGCATGTGTATTCCAGGGGTATTCGTGTTTATAATATTTGTGTATAATTATGAGTGTATGTGTTTTTACGTTTCTGTACGTGTCGTTAGGTTTCTGTCTACGTTAAGCTCTAGTCACAAAAGGGGGTAAATTATATAATCACTGAAGGTTAGCTGACATACATATATATATATATATATATATATATATATAATCATTACTGATGTACAGACCTTGTCTTTTGACGCTATTAAGAATATGGGGCTTATTTATTTATTATGTATTTTGTGTGTTATTCCTAATATTAGGTGACAAACTTATGTGATAATTATGTGATAATTTTTCATTTACATGTAGCGAATGATGGGGTATAATAAAAGCTGTTATTGTTATATTACAGCCGAGTTTCATTGCAAGTCCCGTCATACTGGACCCAGCACATTTTGGCTTCTCTAGGCTCCTGCCTAGTTTTAAATAACTTGTGGCTTCTCTTTCAAAAAAAAGATAATTACAAAAAAAAAAAAATACAAAAAAATTTTATATACAACATAAAAAGGAAAGAGGGGTTACAAATGGTAGCAGAGAGCGTGGTTCATTCTAGGGTTGAACCCTTGGGTCCTTGGGTGTGACGGGGCTTGCAAACTCGGAAATATTAGGCGGTTGTTATGACATTGTTTTTCTTAGGTATATGCCCGTGTAGGCTAGTTTTAGGTAGTATAACTTGTGAGTCTGGTCGCACCACTGGGGCGGTTATTTGTGTTTGGAAAATGTGATAGGTTGAACTGCCGGGGAGTCTCAAGGGTGGCCTGGGTGATAGAATGTTGCGGATACAAAAAAAAATAAAATACAAAAAAAATTTTATATACAACATAAAAAGGAAAGAGGGGTTACAGGGTTATGTTTGAATAGGTATTTAATCCGTTTCAAGTTGGTGTATGTTGCCACGTTAATTGATACCGTATATTACTTCGGCATACATGGCCTAGCCGTTGTCAATTCAGTCGTCTGTTATAGATCCGATATTTAAACCTTACGTTCGGCAATCAAAGCAACATTTATTAGTTACAATTATTTTTTTTTTTTATTTTCATCAATGCACTAGTTTCCGTTGTTGACATATTTCTTCAGATAACGGAAACAAATTCTACACAGACAGCTTTGAATGATTACGATAATACGGGCAATACGGGCCGGATTCATTGAAGGTGATAGGCTGGAAACCATGAATATTAATTGTGGCAACGCCGCGTCAACTTTAATATCATCTTGCAATAATATATAGGTGCAATCTCATTGGACCACGCAGGGAGTGTCGGGACAGTGCCACTGTTTTAAAAACACATTTCTGTAAACTGTTTGGCTTAAGCAGCATTACCACATTTTGGAGCAGCGAGTCTCTCGGCCAGTTGGTTAGCATACTTCTTAATGTTCTTTCTGTATTTTATAGCAGAATATAGATATTTTAAGGTTCACTTCAATCCCGTGAGTTAAAATTGGGTAAGCCGTACAGTCTAGGGGGAATTCCTTAAAGCCAGTGTTCCGCTGGGTCCCATGATCAGTGCAATCGGTTCGCCAACTTACAACCTGGCGAATCACCTGACCGAGCTGCTACGTCGTAATGGGGCTAACCGAATCGTACGTGCGGGACTCTACGCATTTTCTTGAGAAGCTCGGCGGCTTTTTATGATACCTGGCGATGTGATACTGAGTTTCAACGTCGTCTCGTTGTTCACCATGGTTCCCGTTCAGGAGGTCCTCGGCATCGCCAACTTGTTCCCGTCAGTCGTACTTGGTAGTCAGTTGACTGGTAGCCTCTTGAGTCCAGTTCTATGGAAAAGTTTGAGGTACAGACGATTTCATCTGCACCGCTGAAGCCGAGTTGTTGGTCCAGCATGTTGACGACACATTTGTAATATGGAGCCACGGTGAAGAAGAGCTCGGACGTTTCCTGACGCACCTCAACACTGTTCACCTGCGGATCTAGTTCACCATGGAAAAAGAAACGTACGTCCAGCTGGCTTTTCTTGACGTCCTAATCCTTAGAAGTGCCGCGGGAGCCTGGGACTCGACGTATACAGGAAGCCAACACTCACCGACAGATACCTGCAAAAGCTGTCCAACCACCACCCGAGACAGCAGAGGGCAGTTTTGAAGACCTTGGTCGATCGGGCGAACAGGATCTGTGGGCTCCGTTATCTCGACGA
This sequence comes from Magicicada septendecula, assembly GCA_034769895.1. Taxonomy (NCBI): domain Eukaryota; kingdom Metazoa; phylum Arthropoda; class Insecta; order Hemiptera; family Cicadidae; genus Magicicada; species Magicicada septendecula. The sequence continues at coordinate 215,845,397 of CM068373.1, forward strand.
GGAGCTGCGGCATCTCGAATAATCGCGACAAGCAAATGATTACTCCGTCGGAGAAGTTAGGCATATAGTCCGTCCAAGAATATCTGCCAGGCCGGCTGAGTCGATGTCGCAGGAGACTATTGGCTTCGCTGTCTTGCCTTACATCCGTGGGGTAACGGACCGCATTGGCCGGCTGATGAATCGGCGGGGCGTCAGGACCATCTACAAACCGACCAGAAAGATACAACAGTTCCTAAGACCAGTGAAGAACGCAAGAGATCCGCTCTCGTCGAGAGGCGTATACAGTGTGCTTTCCTCTTACGGCGAAGTGCACAAAGCTCAGCGTCCGCACCCGCGTTGGTGAACACAGCCGCTGTTGTCGTTTGAGGCAGCCGAAGATGTCTGCGATGGCCGAGCATGCACACTCCAACGCGAGTTCTCTACTGCACATGGAGTCCGTGAAGATCATTAAACATGTTTCCGTCGCGATGAACGGAAGAGGAGAAAGCCTCCTATTAAACAGGATATGGCATGCTGTGCTCCCAAACGAATCAGATAGCACTTGATGCTGTTTTCCAGCATAGGTCGTGCTGGTATAAAGTCTATATAAATGGGCCTTCAAAAAAGAAAATAACTAATCTGCCTCATCACTGGGAAAAATTGGCGGTTATCGTGGTAATTGTTACCGACACTGATGATGCCATCCGATGGTGAGGCAAAAAGTGTGTCAACATAAACTCTAGACCATGGCCTAACAGACGCCCGGCCAATAATGTTTCCAATTATATGAATGCCGGCCGTGAAAGCCTCAGAAACTCTACTAACACGTTAATTGTATAAAATGGGTATTACTGTATGCCTCTACCCCATGTTTCTACTAAAGAAATGCATTCAAATACGTACACTCTCGGAAAAAGGGGATTATGTAATCGTGGTGTCGTGTTCCATCTCGCACCATACTACCTTAGTGACGGCGGAGAGAGACGTTGTGTATGTTTACGTGTTTCTGACCGAGGCTTGCGTATTTTAGACTGACTGCCGTATTGCCCTGTAGCTAGGTAGACGGGGTTGCAATGACTCCATCTTGAGCACGGGTGAACGTAATGCGATGTTCCTACCCGAAACTACCCTGCTGCTAAACTAGATATGGACCGATTTTTAGTATTAGTTTTTATTACTCCTTATCTTATTGTACAGCTTCTTTTTTTTGTCAAAACTTTTAGTAGGTCTATTTTTTTAAACATAAACTACTTTTTCTCTGTCTTTGGGTCAACTAATGAATGCAGCTTCCATTTACCAGCTTCATAATTTCTGTTCACATATCGAAGACGTTACTCCACCTTGACTGCTTGTGCATTCCCAGGTCGCTATATCCACCGGCCCTCAGTTCTTCCTTTATATCGCAGTTATACTAAAATTTATTTACAATCCTATTCTCGTCACTTCTTCCCCAGCCATTTAGTTTTCAGTATATTACTGTAAATAGGCCTAATTGTAATCACGAACACCTAAAACCCTTATAAACTGCACATGCGTAATTCACTATTTTCCTATCTCCTCGTCCCATAATTAACTTTTGACCGACAATCCTCGATTATTTTCCTGTTATCCGTCGTGATCACTTTCCTGTCAACACTCTTTAGAAGCCACCGATAAATTAAGGGTCCAGATCTTGTCTAACATGCTTCATATATGGCATGACTGGAATGTAACAAACTCTGAAAATTACAAGCTTTATTCAATTTAGTAATCATTAAAATAAACGTTTAACGAACAAAAATTAATCTGTGTCGCTTATTAAGTAATCGTAAACTTGAATTTTACAAATAACTATGTATACAAGTTCTGATATGTAATACCAGAAGAAGCTCCTTATGGAATAGGGAGAAACAGCCAGTAGAAAATAACATTCTCACGTGTATAAATATATTAACACATTTCTTTGAAAGAACAAAGTATACACATATCAATCGCACAGAAAATATATCAAGTGTTTACAAGTATGATAATAGGCTCAAGTGGTACCAAAAATAAAAGATACAAAAATTGTGTGAAACAAAATTTTTCCTGCTGTATTATTATCCAAGTAACTTCTATACTATTTGCGGCGCAAAGAGCACTAACTATTTATTCGATTTCGTTATAAAATTTTTACATTAAAAGGACTATTTAAATAACCGTGCATTTGTTTAATAGGGTTGGTCCTTGAGAAAGGATAACATTATACAATCGTAATATAATATAACAAATTTAATTTAATTTTACCGTAAAAATTTGAATGAATTAGGTCGTCAACACAGTACACGTTCAATGAACTGTGACTAAATAATCAGTAAAAAGAGATATATTAAGGTACTTATAATGTTTTTAGCACCATTCGTAATATTGACGTATAACACCAATCCACATATATAATGCACGTGAACATTCTCTCTCTCTCTCTCTCTCTCTCTCTCTCTCTCGCGAGCGAGCGAGCGCGTATAAATAAATAATATATATTATATATAATATATAATAAATAATATATATATATTAATTTATAAAGATAAACATAAACACATGATTTATTTGAATTGAAATTGCTGAATGGAATCCATAGAGAAACACTTCAGACCTACAATGATGTGTAAAAACTGATGTATTGTATATCAAATGGCATTAACTACCATTTGAATAAATTAAAATAAAATGTGAAATTAATTAATTAATTCTAAAAACAGGTGAGAAATTATGAATTTAAAATTCAGACAAACCTAGTAAGTTTCTAGAGATAAAGAATTCACTCACTATTTTAAACGAAATACATTTATTTTTATATCAATTTAAATACTGTATTAGATAATTTTTAAATTATCTGGAAAACTATTTCTCTACCATACTGTATTAAAATAACAATTTTGAGGCAACCAGGTAAACAATAAATGGAAAAAATTCTAAACTACTGCATTCGTTTTTTAGTTAAATTTAAAGCCATAATGCCTAAATGACAAATAATTTAGTCTTAGCTTCTTAGTTTATGTATGCTTTTACAGGTATTTATGGGCCCTGATCCATACACATTCCATGAATGTACATAACTGACACAGTATGTAATGATTTTTGAAAACCTAACATTTTGAAAGCGGTCTAAATTTACACTAAATTGTTAAAGATACCGAGTTTGTAATTGGACGCGTCATATAGGATTTTTTTTTTTTTTTTTTTTTTTTTTTTTTTTTTTTTTTTTTAGCGAATTGACCACTTAGGATCACGCTACAACTTTATTTCTTTTTCTTTGCCTGGAGTTTCCTCTGTCTCCAATACTCCTTCATACGCTCACTGGCTTGTTTCCTTTGATCTTCTGTCCAAGTTCGTCCACTTCTATTAGGTCCTCCTGCATATAGGCTTTTATAATTTTTACTTCTAATTTTTATCCATTGTGTTGCTAAAGTTAAACAAAATTCAGAGTAAACCTACATTCGCATTTGTATTAAACTTCCTTTTGATACAGGCACAAATTTTTACAATTTTGTCAAAATTTTGATCCCTTTTGTAAGGCCATGGTGCCCTAAAATATAACATTATGTTTAAGTTTCGTTTAAAATTCTCTTTAATTTGATACCCCACTAGAGTTTGTGTGATTTTTTAAAATTTTGCTCCCACCTATTTTTGATTCTTGCCCCCCTAATATTTTAGGAGACCGATTTTATAGATAATAAAACTGTGTAGGGAAAAAGTATGGACAAAATGCTGTGTGTTATCAAAATCGCTTGATGGATTCAGAAGTTATCCTGAGTCTACGCCAAACAGATAGATACTCAATCGGACAAATACCAAACAGATAAGTTAAAGCTGAAAACTCGCTTCACTCCTTGAATAAGATAATAGAGGAAACAAAATAAAGGAAAATATGTACGTATAAATGTAAAGATTTGAGTAATAATATAGTAATGCTGTAGAATAAGGAGTGGACCAGGAAGAGTATATACGAGGATTGTTCAATAGAAACATGTTTGATCTGTGCAGCCGTGACTTCGTCGCCACGGAAACGGAATTCGTTTGTTTATATTGTCTGTTTAAGTACTAGTGACGCGTCTGTCAAAAATATATGCAGTTTTCTCTTTTCTAAGCGTTGTGACTGGGTTGAAACATGGCATCTATAATAGAAAATCCGTCCAAAGGTAATCTGCGTGCCGTTATTAAGTTTTTAGCCGCTGAGGGGAGTCAGCCAATGGAAATTTATACGAGAATGAGAGCTGTATATGGTGATTATAGTTATTATCATACGGCAGTGGTTGAATGGTGCAATAAATTTCGACAAGGAAGAGAATCCACTAAATATTTGGCCCGTCCCGGATCTGCACGTGTTGCAGCATCAGTTGAAATTGTGAGACAGCTGGAAACTGCTTTATGCGCAAATAGGCGCATCAAAGTTAGAGAACGTTCTCAAATGTTGAGCATCAGCGTGGGAACTGTTCATTCCATCATTCATAGTCTTGGCTATCGCCAAGTCCATGCTCAGTGGATTCCACGACTGCTTACTGATTAGCAGAAAAATTTCCGTTCGGCCTTATCATTACAGCATTTGACGCGCTATCAACAACAAGGCAATGCCTTTCTACACCAAATTGTTGCCGGTGATGAGTCTTGGTGTTATCACTACAAACCAGAATCCAAACATCAGAGTATGCAGAGTGCACAATCTCTGAAGGCAAAAAAATATCGGTCCCAACCTTTGGCAGGAAAAGTAGAGGTGACCATATTTTTTTTATTATCAGGGCATGCTGCTCATAGATTTTAAAGAAACTAATGTCAACATCAATGCTGAGCGATATGCAGACAGCTTAAAACACTTATGGGTCAGCATCAAGAATAAACGTCCTGGGAAGCTCACAAATCATGTCACTCTTCTGCATGATAATGCTCGACCCCATGTAGCTCAGATGATTCAAGATCTGCTTGGTCATATGAAGTGGGAAGTCTTACAACTTCCACCTTACAGCCTCGACTTGTCCCCATGCGATTATAATGTTTTTGGCCCATTAAAGAAATCACTAAAAGGATAGCTGTTAAAATAACTGTCTCTCCCACAACTTTTGCACCCCTTATACAGCATAAAATGAAAGCACGCTGGAACCCTCCCGCGGGCCGGTTTACAATTTTACTTGTATGAACTGTATTATTAATTATGTTACATTGAAACTGTCCCGCCGACACATACACGCGACAAAACGGTGTCCCGGTATAAAGTTAATCTGACCATATGTTATATCCACGTCACATAGTGTTTCCTGCAGGCCAGGTTTGAATAAAAGAAAATGTGTAATTGTCACCTCATTTGATCCAGGCGGTCACGTGTTTGTAGCTGGCAGTGATGTCTCCCTCCGCTGCGGCAGAACTAAGTTTCAGAGGTTCAGGGCATGATGAAGGTGTCTGTACATCATGCGTTGGTCACATCTCCGACTACGACGGGAACCCTAGAGATTAGTCAAGATTAATGTACTGACCACAAAAGCTTATACACACTTGTCACATATAAGGCGTGTATGACAAACACCAGACCTAGACGCACCTGACCAATTTAATACAACTCATCAAAATTTAGGAGACACATTCCCCACTTATATTTTAATCTGAAAATTATTATAACTCACTCATGACCTGGTTCAATTATGAGGCACACTCACAAGCATGTCCGGCTTTAACATATCCCAACAGGCAACAAGTTCATTCGCCACGTGCTATCACATTCAATCACCAAAATACATAATTTTCTTATATCTCTTTTCAATACTGAATAATTAGTTACTAAATACAATTAATAGGCGGTATTAAAGTTAAAAATTAATTAAATATTTCACACTAAGCAATACCTATCTGGTCAAACGCCACGTGCATTCATAGGCAACCTATCTGCATCTAGCTTAAAAATAGTTTGAATTTAAAAACTTTCGCCACCAAATTATTAATATATATTGAAGGTACTTACCGGTAGGTCTTAAGGCGGTTTACTTGGCCATAAGGAGTAGAAATAAAAACCCACAATTAAAACGCTCTGCCGAATAGGAAGGCGATAGACTGCTTACGTTACGTTACGTGGCGGGCGGCGAACTGACACAGCCTGCCAGCCGTGTCGGACCGGCCAAGGTAATCACGGGTTCCCTCAACAGGCGGCGCCACCAAGCAGAGAGCAAAATGATAACCGCTCTGCCCCGCGGAACCCTTTTCGCAGCTGACCTAAGTACTTACTGCTAAATAACGAATGTATTTTATTTTATACAAACGCCGGATCATCAAAACCCCGGCACACTGCTACTACTACTACTACTACTACTACTACTACTACTACTACGGCTGCTGCTGCTGCTACTACTACTACTACTACTACTACTGCTACTACTACTACTACTGCTGCTGCTGCTGCTGCTGCTGCTGCTGCTTCTGCTGCTGCTACTGCTGCTACTGCTACTACTACTACCACTACTACTACTACTACTACTACTACTACTACTACTACTACTACTTACTTTGTTTTAGAGATCAGAAGATTACCAGTTATATTATGTAGAGCCGTTTCCATATTATCGTTTGTATCCCCACCAGGTTTTCGTCGTTTACATTACTTTATAATTTTCTTCAGTCTTTGTTTTGCCACTCTGTTAATTTGCTCTTTATATTTCTATCTTGTTGTTTTTTTTTAATTCTTTCGTAGCTCTAAATACTCATTGTTAAAAAAAACTGTCACCGTTATTATAGTCATGAACGACGAAGAATAAGAGGACACATAAAGTTAGCTATTAAATAAAATGATTGTTCATTTATTTCGACAGTCTGAAAGAAGATCTGCTGACAATCTTCCCTCATTTACCATCGTAGTCAGTATGTACAATAATTTCCCACACTATTACGGAAATCCTGAAGATAATACGTGTTCACTTGTTTTATTCAAATCTTGTTTGTTCCGGCTAACATAACATATGTTTGTATGTTAACAAACGATACACAAATTATAGCTATGTGAAACCGAATTATATTGGTTCGCCAATTTAACACCTAATTACTGGAAACCGCAGCCAAACATGATTCTGTTGAAATCAATGAATCTAAATTATTATCTTTTACAATTAGTAGGCTAACTATTCGAAATGTATTATCGGAATTCGTTGTTTTGCAATGTACCTGATTAACTTTGCTTTAACTCTTACACAAATTCACATTCATTATTAGGTATTTATACGTGTAAAGACATGACAAAAGTGTGTAATTGTAGATAAGGATATTTCCAGTGTAATTTCAACGTTTTTTAATAATTTGTTGGAATATTAACTCCACTTCTGTTGTTGTCTTCCATTAATTGAGAACTCCACTTTAATTCTAAAGCTGTTGTTGTAAATTTTTGCATAATGTAGACTCTGAGTTTTTGACCCCTCGGTGTGTACGCGTAAGAGTGAGGTCGAAGCGTACAATAAGAAAAGAACACACTGACGTAAGTGCGTAACTCCACAATACCACGAATGACAAAACGAGTCATGGAACATCTGCCTCCAGTTTTCGGCCATCGACCGAAAAGCAAAGAAATGCAGTACTTTACTCTCTTTTTACTTTGTATCTTTATTATTAGTTCTTCAGTCTCATTTCAAACTAGCCGAAAGGTAAAACAAAAACGTTATGTCTTACATTCTTGTGTCTGTTGATGAAATTGTTGAAAGAAATTTCTGAACACTACGACTATACATGTCGTCGCTGTATACTAAAATCTGGTGATAAAAACTGAAAAAGCTGAAAAACAGCTGAAAATCTACATCACGTGGACATTAAACTATTTAAACCGAGGTTGAAAAGTAATATCTTGTGGAAGTCCTATTCTGTAATCATTAGTCAAAATATAGAAGAGAAAGGAAGAGAGTATGAGGGAGAAAAAGAGGGGGAGAGAGAGAGAGAGAGAGAGAGAGAGAGAGAGAGAGAGAGAGAGAGAGAGAGAGAGAGAGAGAGAGAGAGAGAGAGAGAGAGAGAGAGAGAGAGAGAAAGGAGATACAGAGTAGAGATGGGCAGACAGAGAGAGAGCGAGAGAGAGAAAGAGAGAGATAAAGAGAAAAAACTATTTGGTAACGATTGACAATTGTATTAAGGTACTGGAAATTTTGTAACAAACTGGCAATTTATTTAAACGTACACATGTAATTTTAGTAACTGGTAAAATAAAGTATAAAGCAAAATACAAAAATCAAAGTGAGGAATAAAAGCTACCTTCCTGTAGTCTTGCAAGGGAAGAATGTCAGCCCGTTTATAGTTTCTTAAATTTACTCGTATAACTAAAGCAGCTGAAAATTTGTTTCTGTGTAGTCAAACGAGATTTTCACCGATTCCACCCTAGAATATAATAATAGACGACGACGACAAGTCAATGATCAACCGTATTACAATTGCATTTGTAGTTTTTGACAATACTATCGCTTTAGTGTGCAACATGAATTCCAGCAATTCTGCAATAATATTACTGCGGCTCAATTTTCAAGCTTTCGTGTCATCCCCACTGTACCTACAATGACTCTGATCGTGTCCGCTCCATTTGCCGTTTGCACCAAAGAAGAGAAGAGTTCAAAGACCCAGTTTTGGGGACTGAATGTGTACCAGGGGTTGAAATTCATCGGAGACTTGCGTGGCAGTACAAGAACAGCGTTATAGGCCTACGCAATAGAATGTCTACAAGTGTCAAAGTAGTGCCACACGTGTCTCGCTTTAACTGTTAACGGCGACAAACAAAGAAACTGTTATAATTCGCAAATGATTTCTAATCTCTGACATTGTAGTTGCGTTGCTGTCATCTTTCCGATTGCCACTTCGGCACATACTTACACCGACAGCAGAATGACGACGACCTGAGGAGTCGCCTTCATTGAAAGTGATAAAGTATAGTCAACAAGGATGTGAATCCCGCTTAAACAGAAATCAACTCAGTTTACAAATGGGGCAATCTGATTTGTACACAGTTTTAAGGACACATTTTAATTATTCTTATTTTGTTCAAAAACACATGAATTAAAACAAAATTAAACTGTTTCCTAGTTTATCTCTAAATTTTTGTATTAATAGGAAATTAGTAAAAATTATCTTCTCAGTGAATTACTTTCTTCACAAGATGAAATGTAGTTTATGATAATTTTTCAACGGTATTAAAGAGGAAAAAAATGTCTCAGGCTCGTTTTGTCACACATTTTGAGTACACAGTTCAATCATTTTAATAAATTATTTCTGTCACTTGCATTAAAAGTCGTTAATACCTTGTCAAAACTCATATATTACGCTTAAATAAAAGTATAAACACGTTCTTACGACAACATCCTTAATGTAAAACAAAAAACTAGGCTTTAAAATTAATTTTCTAGGGAAAAATAAATAAATATACGTATGATATAGTATTTTATCTAACTGTCTTTGAATAATAAATAACATGCAACAAATAAGCATTCTAACATAATCTGTTCTCACTAATTTTTACTTATTAGCCTACTTGCGAAAGAAAAACAAAAGTCACAAAATTTGAATACAAAATCAAATATCCAATTAATTTTGCCTGCTGATCTGAGTACTGGGTTTGTTTGAGATGTTCTAATAGTATTACTTTACGACGCGTATTACTGTTATACCGTACGTTAATATTTATAAATTAATCTTTACAAATTAAGAACCTAAACTTTCCTGTAAAATAAACAACAAGAATTACACCTATGAGGATTGTTCAATAGAAACACGTTTAGAGGCTGTAAAGCATTTTTTAATCAACGATTTAAAAAGAAGTCTCCATTAACATTAAGCCGTAAGTACCACTGTTGGACTAATCTGTAGATTCCCTGCTGGTAAAATTCTTGCGGCTGTTTGCGGAACCATTCGCTAACAGCAAACTCTACCTCAGCGTCCGATTTGAACCGCCGTCCTTTTAGTGATTTTTTGATTGGGCCGAAAACATGATAATCGCACGAGGACAAGTCGGGACTCTAAGGTGGATGTTGTAAGACTTCCAACTTTATACGACCAAGCAGATCTTGCTGGTCTACATGGGGTCGAGCATTATCATGCAGAAGAATGACACCATTAGTGAGCTTCACGGGACGTTTATTCTTGATGCTGACCCGTAAGGATTTTAAGCTGTCTGCATATCGCTCGGCGTTGATGTTGACACCAGGTTCTTTAAAATCTAAAAGCAGCATACCCTGATAATCAAAAAATACGGTCACTATTACTTTTCCTGCCGAAGGTTGGGACCGATATTTTTTCGCCTTCGGAGATTGTACATGCTTCCACTGCATACTCTGACGTTTGGATTCTGGTTCGTAGTGATAACACCAAGACTTATCACCGGTAGAAAGGTAATGCCTTCCTACACTAAATTGTTGCCGGTGATGTGATTTAGGAAAACAAGTGAGTACCTAATGGCATAGCTTGGTGCGAGCTAATCATACACCATCTTTATTGTGATTGGCTGATGGTGTCATTTTTACCTGTACGTGGGACTTTGCTGAATTTATAAGTACAGGTAGCATGGCAGGACAGCTTTAGCCTATACCACAGTACTGTGGGCCTGTACGAAAACACCCGGCGTGCAGGATTTTTATACCACTGATGATGGCAGCCAGTGGAGCTGCCGAAACGTTTGGTTTTGTTATAAACCATGGACCACGGCCAAACAGCCCGGATATCATGAACAATTCAATAAACACTATATTTAGATCCTGGTTAAAATTTCATTTAATTTGACATCTACCACGTAAATTTTGAGCAAATTTCTCACAATTTTGACCCTCCCCACATAATTGCCTTCCGCCCCATTTTTGGGAGGATCGATTTAAAAACTGTAGTGGTCTGTAGATTACTATGGTCACGCGTGGCTAGTTTTACGAAAATCGTTTCATGCCATCAAAAGATATCGTGACCATACTCCCAAACGTATAGCCTACAGACAGACAAATGCCAAACGGTCGAGCTAACAGTAAACATTTGCTGTATTCGTTTAATAAAAATATTTAATTAATTATTTATTTATTAACGCATATATTCTAAAAATGAATTTCCTTCAATAGAATCTCCTTTCTTAATTTACCTGATTGCTTTTAAATTAATATTCCTCCAGTCCAAATTGTTCTTGTCGTTTTCTACTATTTATAAAGCAAAATATTTTACTTCATCAATGTTCAGATAAAGAGGCAACTTTCAGATAAAGAGAAAAAGATGATAGAAACTGTTGAAATGGACTTCTTAAGAAGAGCGTGTAATATTTCTAGAATGCAACATGTTAGAAAGGAAGATATAAGAAGGGAAACAGGGCGCATATTTACAACAGCAGAAAGAATAGAATCCAGACAATTGCTATGGTATGGTCACGTAATGAGGATGGAGGAGAAGCGATGGCCAAAGAAAGCATTGACTTACACACCACAAAACAGGAGAAGAAAAGGAAGACTGACAACACAGTGGAGAACAGGAATTAGGAAAAGCATGAGAGATCGAGCTATTGAAGACGATGACTGGAAAGATAGGGAGTAATGGCGACCGAAATGCGGTGTGCAGCATAGACTGTAGGACCCCCGCTAATAATAATAATTTTACTTCATACATTACATAAACAAATTAAAAATATAAATGCTTTGAGTTACTGAGTTTACTTTCAGTGTAACTTTTGTGACCACAACATGTGCGGCGGGGAAAATGATGGCTATAGGAAACCAAAGTTTGGATTTAACGTCTTTAAAATTTGTTCCAGAAAAATGTCACATGCGACATAAACGCTGTAAAGGACAACAAACTTAGATGACTCAAACATAAGTAAGACCACAACAGATTATGAATTCTAATGGTTTGTAGTAGATCAAACATTTGGTGTGAGAGCGAGGTTAACTACTGCGAGAGATATTCAAACTAATTAAACTCTGAAAGCTGTTTCCTGCTTGTTGGAACTTGTGTTTGTTCCGGCACAATCAGCGATCGCATCGGAATAACAGCTATCCTCTTTGCACCCAATAGAGCGTGGGGCTGACACAGTATTGTGGTACATGTAAAAGCTAGAAAATATAAACCAGAAAAGCTAATAAATTCATAAATCGAAAACCACAAAGAATCACCCTGGCCAAAAAGTGTTAATAAAAAACTGATTATTAATAAATTACAAAACTGAATAGTTCTTGGAAGTTCATCTATAAAATAGTTTTCTTGTTCGTTGTTATTTATTATTTATTTTATCGTACAATGTCTGAACAGCTTGCAGTAATTTACAGAGAAAGTAAATAAATTTTTAATTTGAATTTTTGAAGATTCCCCCCGTTCTCTCTGTTGTGCTAGAGCCTGAAATCGCGCCTTGACCTGCTCTACCATGACCTTCCACCTCGCTGGAGTTAAGGAGTCTCATCTTCACACTCGCAGCATACTCTCGTATTCACGGGGACATCTTCTTGTCTTTTGCTCAGGCAGGCAACCTTTTGGTCTGCACATTTCATACAAGGACTATTTCTAGTAGTAGTTTTGGAATGTACTAGTACTAGTAGAGGAAGAGGTTGGAATATGGAACCCTGCTGGTAATATGGAACCCGTAATTATCTGAAGAACATTGAGCTGGTCCCTAGCGGCGACAGCTGGAACTCGTTGTTTAGGTGCCCAACGGTTGGTGGAACCGCTGGCGGCGGCAGCTGAGTAATAGATCTCTAGTGAGCAGCACGCGTATTTTTCGGCTCCTTATGAAACTTTAAATGGTATGTAAAGTTTTGTTTATTTTTTTTTCTTAACGTTTTGCAACTATCTTGTAAATGTGAAGGCTTGTTACATGGGCTTTAAACAACCTCATTATGTAGTTTCAAATGTTATAGGATAGTCGTATTTGTTGAGGTAGTTGTATAGTTGTTGTTGTTGTTGTAGTTGAGTATTTGTTGTATAGTGTTCACGGCGATGTCGACAATATGGAACCCTTCAATGCTGGTAATATGGAACCCGGGTTCCTTATTACCGGCATACTATAATTTTTATAACTCGATCTGAAGGGTGTTCTTTAATTTTTTTTTAGATGCCGCGAACATCGCTTGAGACGAAATTGAGCAAGAAAAGGAAGTAATGGGATAAGGAAGAGATGAAAGAGGCTGTTACGGCTGAACGGGAGAAGAAAATGGGGCTGAAGAGAGCGGCGAATCAGTTTCGTGTTCTGAAAACAACATTAAGGCGACTGGCCCTTGATACTGTGCTTTCCCCTGAGAATGTGGTAGTGAAAAAACTAGGAAGGAAGCCTATACTTCCAGAGTGTCTAGAAAATGAACTTGTGGATTATCCCCTCCTAATGGAAGCTAAATATTACGGATTCACACGTTTGGACGTTCGTAAAATGGCATTCCAGCTAGCAGTCAGAAATGGTGTGAAGAATCCCTTTGGAGGGGAATGTGCAGGCAGAGCCTGGTTTGACCATTTCATAAGTCGTCACCGTGACAAGCTGGCCATCAGGAAACCAACTGGGACGTCGTATGCACGAGCTAAGGGGTTTAGCCGTGAGACTGTTACAGCATTTTATGATATACTAGAGGCGCAGTATAATCAGTTCAGGTACCCCCTTGACAGAGTATGGAACGTGGATAAGACAGGGTTGAGCATAGTGCAGAGTAAAATTCCCCAAGTTGTTGGATTGAAGGGAAAACGTCAAGTATGCGCTCTTACAGCTGCTGAGCGAGGCTCTTTGGTCGCAGTGATATGTTCGATGAGTGCGGGGGGCTCATATGTTCCACCAATGATCATCTTTCCCAGAAAGAACATGACTGAAACTGTGATGAGAGGGGCTCCCCCTGTATCTATCGGGAGGGCTCATCCCTCAGGATGGGTACAGAACCAGCTTTTCACAGCTTGGTTTGAACATTTTATTGAGAAGACTGTACCAACAGAGACGTCTCCGATTCTGCTGATCTTCGATGGACATTATTCTCATACGAGAAACATTGACATAATCGACATGGCTAGAAGACATCACGTCCATATACTTTCCCTGCCGTCTCATACGACCCATAAACTCCAACCTATGGACCGGACATTCATGGGTCCCCTTAAGACTCACTACAGTGAACACCTCCGGCAGTGGATGGTACACCAAGAAAAACCCCTTGGTCCCTACGACATTGAAGAACTTTTTGGGTAAGCCTACCTGTAGTGTACAACTGGTACCATTGCAGTAAATGGATTTAGGGTAACTGGAATCTGGCCCTTCAATCGAACGATCTTCACTGACGCTGACTTTCTCGCCGCCGAACAAGAAGCCGAAAAACAAGAAACTCCTCCACCAGACCAGGAATCCACCACAGCTGCTCAATCTATGGAACCCGTGCATTCGGATCCTGCTATTCCTGGATGTTCACACCACACCTTACCCAATGAAACACCAGTATCCTCTCCTGCTACAAAAGATCAATCCCAATATCTCACCGTTTCACCCAGAGATATTCACCCTGTGCCTGTTTCAAGAAAGAAGAAATCCACAAGGGGTAGAAAAGCATGCCCCGCAACCCTTGTAACTTGATCACCCTACAAAGCTCATTTAGAGGCCTCAATTAAGAAAATAAATGAAAGACAAAATCCAGGAACAACCCGAGGACGTGGACATCGAGGTAAAGGACATGGACGTGGAGGTAAAGGATCTGGACGAGGAGGAAAAGCAGAACAGACTCGACAGGATAAATCCGCAAGTGACGATTCAAGCGATGAATCTGTAAACCTTCCTTCAGACCGCTCTGATTGTTCTTTTGAACTTCCCATCGGCGAGCCTCAACCTGATAAATAAGATGCATCTCGTTTGTTCTGCGATGGCAAATTTTCTGATGACAGAAAAGGGGAATTGTGGGTCCAGTGTATGATTTATGAGATGTGGGCTCACAATGATTGTGCTGGAGCTGAAAAAAATACGTAAGTGTGTGACTATTGTCGTTAAAAGAGACAACGGTCTTGAACTTACTGTAATTCATTTCTGACAGTCATCAGTTTATAATTTCAACTTGTCAGCAAAAATCATAATTCTAATAATATTTTGTGAATAAATGTCATTTTTAAACATTTATGTGTGTTTAATTTGTAGTTTTCTAGATGACACCTTAGGGGTCCATATTACCCACACCTTAAGTCTGACGACGAGTTTGCTAAATGTTCATAAAAACTTAAATATAAATTTTCCTGTTTGGTATATCAAAGAATTAATTAAGGGGTTAGAAGTCAATAGATTACGGATACAAATTCGATACATTTGTATGAATCGTGTTGATTGTCTTAAATATATGGCTTAAAAACAAAGTGGGGTTCCATATTACCACCTCTTCCTCTACTGTCACACACCTTCACTTTACAGCCTTTAGTGTGGTGTGTGTAACGTGTACTCACTTGGAAAAAAGATTTTTATGCGCCACTTATCAGGCCATAACTAAACGCTCTTTATTAATTGTTGTAGCATAAGAGACGCTATTAAGGGGTCAGAATGTATTACTAGTATAGGTATCATCGGCGTAGGAAGCAATAGTGTATGATATTTTACTATTGTCTGTTACCATGGCGTGACCAACCTATTACAGTTTCCTCAGTAATATGTCCATTTTCTTTGTCGGTTCCTCTGTTTAGTGGCACCTCATTTTTATATGTATATGTCATAAAACATGCGACAAGAGATTTCTCGTAAATATCTTCAAATGTTTGAGTGTTGTTTTGAGTCAATATCCAGGTATCGCTACCATAGAATAGGATGTATAATGGTTTTGTGTATGCAAATGTTTGTCTATCCATCAATGTATATTGACTTAAATGTGAGGATAAGCGTAAAATCCTCACATTTGGCTAGAGTTATCCTTATCTTTAACTCTCCAAATTCATTCCTATCTTCGGATATTTTTGCTCCCAGGTGGGTGAAACACTTGACTGCTTTTATACACTGATCTTTTGTAATCGACTTGTGCCTGGATCAGGTACATCAACTTTGAATTATTTAAGATAGGTGTGTGTATCAAAATCGTGAAAGCAAAAACACAAAACTTTAATCCCCAAATGCGTGTGTCCTTTAGCGGACAAATATTTATAATTATTTGCGTTTCTAATGATCTTGACCGCGGTTTATATAAATATAGGCGGAGACAAAGTTCGACCAGTTAGTGAGTTGTTTAAGCGATTAACTTGCGCGTTTTAATTAGTGCAAAGTAGTCTCAAGCATTTATTATTTTTTTAATTGCCATTTAATAAAATTATTGATTTTACTTATTGTTATTATTTACTGTGAAAAATGTAAAATTTAATATTTTATTTGTGTAGATGGACGGTTGGATTAAGTTTGATTTGAATAACAGTGATAAGCAAAGCCTGTAGTGTTATAACGTTTCTGATGTCGATTTAATTCCCCCACACTATAGATCGCTATCCACGTAGCAATGTAATAAAATACTCTGCTTTATTCGTTAACATTCCTTTTTATGACTCTCAGTCCTAATTTCTAATTCGGTCTCTCCTGGTTCTTCCTGCTACCTTCCTCATAAATGTAATTTCATATGTTTGTAATCTAAATTAATGTGCTTATAAATTGTGCTTGTACTTTTATGCTCCTCTAGCAGTGTTGAGCTTTCTGACCCATATTGTAACGTGGGTCTTTAAGACCTCTCTGTACTGTATGTTACCATGCTCTGTGATTTTATTCCTACCCACAATGAAACTTAAAATCTAATGAAATATTTGTTTTGGAAGTGAAAACTTCATATACAGCAATGTGGAGCCCGGCTCACTCCCGTACACTTCGCGCTCCTATAGCAGTAACCTGATTTAACCAATGCGCACAGAATGTGAGCGTACTCTAAACGTTTAAATACTATTACAAGAATAACGTAAATATTAAACATAATTTTATTTATGATAAAAAAACGTACTTTCGTGTTGAGAGATCGAGCTGAATACTTTTGAAATAATTTTCTTGTACATAGCCTAGTTCATAAATAGCCTAATGTATTTTCACAAATTTTTAATTGCTTAATTCATAAAAACAATTTAAAATCGGGGACACCTATTTTTTATTATAACATTTATAGTGTCGCCAATGGGAATGTTTTGGGTACCGGTACATGTTTGAAATGTCGAAAGAGTACAATTTTGTATCTTTCTTTATTTTGTACGTTTTATAATTGATCCGCGAGTTCGATTCTGATTTTTATATTGTATTTGGCTAGGATATTTTAATGTTTCGAAATTCAATTTAGCAATTTAGCTTTTCAACTGAATATTGTGTAAATCATAGTGTTACACTGAGAAAAATATTTGTTACATATTGTTTGTATATAAGTACAGTATATACTGAAAATTATCAGTGTGATATGATTTTATTTATGTTCGATGCAAATATCGATTGCTTATAATACAATGCATATAAACACTGATATACCCTCGTCTCATTTAATTATCCGCTCACTCTTAATTTGAATCTTAATTCTTTATAGTAAAATCTCTCTTACTCCAAATGCATACGAAAACCTTTTACACTTTGAATTAGTTCACTCGCCACTCGACACTTAGGTTCTGGCGTCTGTCCCACGACTCACCCATTTTTTTATTTTTCTGACTTCTGTACAACATAATAGGATACGGCCCTTCATATTTAAACGGATTTTTCCTTTATGAATATTAAATTGACTGTAAAGAAAAAGCATTACGTTTAAAAGTTAACAAACTATATAAATAATGTATTATAACTTAACAATTTCTTTTTTATTTTGAGATAACAGAACATACCACACTAAGAAAAAGAAATACTGTGTGTTTATGTTGGGAGGGAAATACCCTCACTGTTACTTTTAATTTATTACGTAATATAAGGGAGGCATAACTTGCTTTGTGCGAACCCAGTTTTATGTACATACCTCCCAGGGAGTTGAGAGAAAATTAAGATGCTTTGCTTCAATATTATATGAACAATGCATCTTCGTATAAAATTAATATAAGGGAAATAAAATTAACCTGCACCCACGACCTCTGTAGGAAATGTGTAATCTGTCAAATGTGCCCGCATGTTCGTTGCATCAAAAGGATCACAGTTATTACATAAACCGGAAAACACTTTCATCTCTCAAGCCAGATTTATTGGTTACAAAGCGTGGTTAAAGATATGATACAGTAGCCTATAGCAACTTTGTCATTAATTGTCGAGTAATCAAAGTAAATGATAATGTTCTTCGTCGTCTTCATTCTCTGCACCATATAACTTAGGCATCGCATATTCTGCCTTGCAGTCTATCTGACCATCGATTCGGTAGCCGCCCTTAAGCTAAATTGTTGCCGGTGATGTGATTTAGGAAAACAAGTGAGTACCTAATGGCATAGCTTGGTGCGAGCTAATCATACACCATCTTTATTGTGATTGGCTGATGGTGTCATTTTTACCTGTACGTGGGACTTTGCTGAATTTATAAGTACAGGTAGCATGGCAGGACAGCTTTAGCCTATACCACAGTACTGTGGGCCTGTACGTAAACACCCGGCGTGCAGGATTTTTATACCACTGATGATGGCAGCCAGTGGAGCTGCCGAAACGTTTGGTTTTGTTATAAACCATGGACCACGGCCAAACAGCCCGGATATCATGAACAATTCATCTGACACCGGCCGTGAAAGTCTGAGGAATAGTGTTTATTGTTTTAACATGTGAACATTTTGTGATACCGGGTTTAGAAAGTAATTCTAGTAACCTGGAAAGCCCGGGTCATAATTATGGTAAAATTGCAAAAGTTTATGTAGGCTATCAAATTAAAACAAATAGTAACATCTGGATATACTGTTGTGGGGATATCACATTAAGGAAAATTTTAACCAAAATCTAAAAATAATGTTCGATTTTAAAAATAAAATAATAAATTTAGAACAGCACGGAGTAAAAAGAGATAACAAATTTGAAAAATTGTAAACATTGAGCCGGACGTCAGACAAAAGGGAATTTTATCTCAAATCCTAATGAAGCGTTTGTTATAAACATGTTTTTACTTTAAGGGCACTACGAGCAAAAATGAACTAAAAATTTTAAGAAAATTGTATGTGTGGAATCAACTTATGGGGAATTTTATTGAAAATACAAATTGGCATCTTCAATAATATGACAGAATTAATATCTCTCAACACTCCTTGTAAATTTTGGATAGTCTTCAACTCGTAAGCTGAAAAACTTTGTACGTTGTTTTCAGTTATGTATATGTGTAACAAATATTAAATATAAGCCTTTGTAGATGTCTTTAAAAACATTCGTAAACTTAAAAACTAAGACTAAATTATTTTTCATTCAGTTCATTTATGAATATACCCTAAATTACTTAAATTTATTTATTTACTTAAAAATTTAACAAATGCAGCAGTTTAAAATTGTTGAGTTCATTGTATGATTGCCTACTTCAGAATTGTTATTTTACTAAAAAAAAAAGAAAATATTAAAATTATCGGGGTTTCGGAATTCCTTTGATACACAACTGAAAAAGTATCTAATGTTAAAATTTACTGAATAAGGAATGTAATGTATTTCGTTGAAAATAGCAAGTAAATTCTGCAGCTCAAAGAGCTTACTAGGTTAATTTTATTATAATAAAATAACAGTGATGATAAATAACTGTTCTCGTCTCAAGTCGAATTGTGCTATGCAAATTGTTAATTCTAGCTACACGTATATTAATTTCAAAAATAACCTTGAACCACTAATTTTTCTAAAAAAGGAACGGACGCGTGGGAGGAAATTAATAGGGCATGGAAACTCACAGCGAAACTGAACGACAAACGGCCATTAACATGTAATGTGTAATGTGATACACGTTGGGTGATATACTAAATAAGGATGGCCAAAGTACAGACATTTGACCTCACAGAGCACCGTGTACTCACCGTGGGGTATTTCGGTAGTATGGCTCCATGTGACTTCCTAAGTTTATATTTTTTAACTTTGTACTACCAAAAACTTGTTATGAGTGATTTTTTAATTTTATGAACCTGATGATAACACTATCAGTCTTGAAACGCGATGTGGAAAAAAAAAGCTGCAAGAGGGTACAGTGAACACTAGATTAGAGTAAACTCACGAGTGACAAAATCGGCAGGCATTTAGGACACGAGTGTGATGACGATGTGATGATGTCGATTACGTTGACGACGATGAGGACGTAGATGTTGGCGCTGGTGATGCGTATTCTAACGTACACATACATCAAAAGGGCATACGACCAAATAATAAAAAATTATTATTTTGTCGCAAACGAGTTGTATACCTGCATTAACAATGGCGGAATCCTTGCCCGATATCTTGTGTTAGTTTTGTGTAAGAGGTTTGGACCGCCCACACATTAGTGACGTTGCAGAAATCAGTAACGTTCATTCCCTTCCCCGTCTGTTATCGACTCCTGTATATATACATTTAGTGCCGATTTGTTGACTACACTGCGCAGTACGTATGATTATCATTCACTGTATAGAAATAATTCTTTAATATGGAAAGAGTACTGATATTGATGTAAAATAATATTGACGTATTTACAACACTGTCGATGACATTAATAGATTCTGCGACCATGGGAGTGTATGACATTGCTATAAATTTATGGCGTTGTGTTGAAAAAACATAGTGGCGACTCAATATGCGTCAGTGACAGGAACAGAAACGTCTGAGCCACGGCGTCTCCAGTCCGCAGAATCAATTGAAATTTAATTTATACCGCTTCGTTTTTCTCTGTTCCAATCAGAAACAAGCAGAGCTTTTCTTTACTTGGTAAGCATATAAATAATTATTTGGGAAGTATCGTTTATACTTTTATAATTATACTTCGTGACTCAGCACACACACATCCTTCTTGAACTCTTCGCAGGAACTCTCCTCCCACCCTTATATCTTTCTTATTTATTATCTCCGTTCCCTTATCTTTTGGTTTTTCCCTCCACTTGATAATTTAATTGTTGATTGGTAGTTAGAAAAGTAAAAAGGGATAGGGTTTCTGGGTCCAAGATTTCCACACGTGTAAAACCAAAGTCGCTGACACGTAGATTCCCATGAGAAGTTCTCTGGCTACTCTAGCTGTTTGGAGATTCTAATTTTTAATTATTATTTTTTTCTTCTAACGTTACGTTTAGTAGTGCAACAATGAACCAACATTGTCTCATCACTGTCTTCCCTTAAAAGGTTCAGTAAACAGTATCTGAGTTCAAGTCGAAACAACAAACGCAGATGGTGGAGAGAGACAAACAGCACCTAGAGGCATAGTGACGTGTTGAGACCGAGACAGGAGTAAACTATTCCGCCGACAGTGATTGGCCGGACAAAACGAGAAGCTGTTTCTGAACTGTGTTTCCAGAATTATAAAGACTCATCAAACAAGGAGGTACGAATAAATGTTAAGTTTCTTAATGACGGAATAAATTAATAGTAACCGAACGAGAAGTCACGTTCAAAAGATTAACCTCTGTCTGACTTTAAAGGGCTAATTTTAAACGAAAGAAAGTGCTTAGGCACACGCAAATATGAGCGCGCGAGCACATACACTGACCAAACAATTTTTGTTAATACAGGTTTACACACTGATTAGCGAATGTATTCGCAATTCGCAATCATTCTCGCCTCATAAGCAGTTATTGTCCAGTTAAATGTATTTATGGGGGCTTACCCAGATCATCCCTCCTCCACGCAAAGGGCTGTCGTCATAGTTTCTCTGTCCCTTGGATTGGAATCTGTCAACATTCGTAACCCTGTGTAGTCTTCTCGTCAAACTAAATATCGTGTAAATCCCGTCTCATATATTATTTTCTTAATTTTACCTAACGAAATAATAATAATCTCTATTATCAATAAATTGTGGTGGGTGAACTAGCGTCATCACTGTACCACGAGGACAAGCCCCTATACCAGTTCCGTAGACTCCTTTTAATTCCGTTTATTTCTATGCCCTACACTGAAACCACATACTCTTTCCAGGGAAGAGCAGGAAAAGTCCCTGCTCTCCAACCACTAAATTCGTCAACAAGTTCGTCTGGAACCCTCTCCTCGCAAGGAGACTAACGCACTTTGTAGCTATGGCATGTAAAAACACAAACTCTTTATACAAGACGTAACGTTGCCAAGCGGAGACCTCGTGGAGGTGACGTTTCGGTACCCGGACAAGCGGATGGTGGAGTCCAGCCACCGAACTCGAATCAGGTACAGAGTCCTGCAGCGCCGGTTACTCAGACCTGAAACTTGGGTCGCGCTACCGAGCGGTGGACACATACTTTGTTACGATTATATTCAGCCCTGATACAGCTGAAATTCGGGTAATCCCGCGCCAGCTTGTGGGTCTCGGAAGGAGAAGGAGCCAGTGGTAACCAGCGATATACGAGCGGGAGTTGGATACATGGTCGGTGGAGTTGGATTCTACTATCTGCTGTTAAATCCTAGGTAGTAGAGGATTCCGTAAATCCTATGCTGTTAAAATTCCGTAACCCGTGGAGGGTTAGAGCTGCACGTCTCAAACCCCCAAGGGTACTGACCACAACATTCTCAGGCGCCTGGTGAGCGTTCAGAACAATAAACCTCCAGTTCGACGGAGAGCCAGGGATGGTATAAGAAGAGGCTTGTACCCGGAGTTTCTGCTCGGTACCAGCCATGTGATGTGATTCATTTGATACAGCTCGGTCATGTATTGGCAGGTCCCTTTTACACGACTAGCGTGCTTGTTTTGCTTTTGGTTTGGACCGTCCTGGCTCTGCAATGAGTTGGAGGGCACTTGCACACTTGGCAATTTCCCGTGCCTAGGACGACACCGCAGCCGAGATCTGTCTGACGTGACTTGAGCAGCCAAACGTGAGAAAACCGTTGCAATGGGATGTTGCCTGGTTTCTGCTCGCTAGCGGTGCACAAGAATGTATCAAACTCTTCTTGTTTTACTCGTAGACTTGCACGGTCGAAACTTTTAATAAGAATAGATTTTCTATTGACAACCACTTCTTAACATTATTAGTATTAATATTAAACGTTTCGTACATTCTGTGATGTACCATTCATTGAGGATGTTATTTCATATAATGGATCAACGTTTTGATATTAATAATGATAGCAGTAAGCGTGGTTGTCAACCGAAAAAATATTGTTATTAAAACTGCCTTCCTTCATTACTTGCTTTACTTAGCAATTCCCTTGTGTTGCAAACACACGACCGAGGGGTACTGGAAACAAGTAGCATTTATCGAATTGCGACCAGGACAACGGAAACGTTTCAGCATGCTATAGACTTCTGTCTGTCTAAATTAAAAACTAATTCTTAATATCAGAACATATGTCCACTTTAAAAATCTTTATAAATTGTCTAATGTAGTTATTTACACTTAATTAGTAGAGGTGGGGACTGAACTTAAATCCACCTGGCATGGAATGCTTAGTAGAAGGAAACTCAGGGTTTTGCTGAGACACTGAGATTAAACATAGAGATATCTTGGTGTAAAGGTAACAAATGATAGTCACAGTATGGGAAAAGTCGCAGTAGAATCATTCAAGGAAACGTTGCCGTATGCCAATTAATTGGGATAGTCTTGTGTAACAGTTATTCTTGCGGCAAAAAATAAGGATCTAAAAACCAATCATAGAAACCTTCGTCATTCGTTTACCTGGATACGCAAACATGTGTTCCAAATTGGACATTCTATTACCTACTACAACGATACTAATTATATAATGTAATTTAAATTTGTGGAGCCCCACGATTTTTGAGCGCCAAAATTTATACAACGGTACCTTTTGTGCTGTGTTTACATTCATACAACATTACTGATACCGTGTATGTATAATTGGAGTTCAGATGTAATCATAATAAGAGTAGTCCTTTTAGGAATTGTAATATGTTTTCATTTCTTTATTCAAACAAACAAAATAAAAAGAAATAATAATTTAATAATAATATTTACTTCGCCATAAAATATTCATTATCTATTGTTTCAATGTTTCTTTGTTGCCGTACACTCATCATAAAATAGATTTTATATCTTATGTTTTATATTACCAATTCCATGTTAAACATTTCTTCGTTATACTATAAATTCTCGACTACTCAGTCTGAATGTGTGCTTTATAAATTTGTTCTTATTTACATTATTATTCTATACTTGACATACATCTTACGGCTTTATAATCATTTTAAAGAAACTAATTGAATCGTTAGTCTTCTTCTATATTTTCAATTACTTTACTTTATATGCTTTCAAGGAAAAATTTAAATTATTAAATCAATTGCTAATTCTCCAAGCAAGGATTTAAATTATCTTTAAATTACCTGGTCATCATTAAAGAAAATATCATTAAAGAAAATTCTTATTACAGTTAAATTACATTCTCTTATCTCTATCTAATAATTTTTCTTTAATTTAAACTTTTTTTTATTAATGTCTTTCAATGTTTTTATTCTTTTATAATTATAAATTGGTTTTTCGTCACCTCAATTCTGCAGACTGTCCCACGTCCACCAGTGATCTGTCGGTCCTCTCCTACTGGATGTCCTCTTGCGTTTTCCGGTTCCACTAGTCGTCCTCCAGTTACTCGTCCTTCATGTTCCCATCGGCTGGCTGTAGAATGGAATGACGTGTTGCTCTGAATCGGCTGCTGTTGTTATATAAACCGCCTCTATTGCTCTGCGTATCGTTCCTCTGCTTGATGTTCTCTCGCCATCTGTCTAGAGTGTTGATGGTTGTAGTTGTAGACTGTTTGTAGACATCCGATAATTGTAGTTACTGTTCTTTTTTTATTACTTGAACTAACATATTGTCCGTTATACTTTACAGATTATAAACAAAAGCTCTTGTCGATATTGGACATAGCGTCCAACTATGTCTGAAGTAAATAAAATTTCGCGTCTCTGACGGTCATAGCGTACCGCTGCAATTGAAAACTGATTGAAGAGTAAATTTGGCTCTCCTGGGCTCGTATTTGTATTCACCAAAAAAACCACACCTGTCGTCACAGAATTCTGTAGGTCAGAAGCTGTCCACGGCGTCTGTTTCCCCACTCTCGTCCAATTTCACATATTCGCACATTTTTGCCAATTGCAATGTCTAATGCAGATTTCAAGGTGATCTAACATTGTCTAATTTAATTACACACATTATACGTAATTATCATAATGATCGCATCATTAGTGTAATTACTATGCTCTAAAAATCGCACAGAATTCGCACTGAACGTCATAATTACATAGAATTCGCACTGCACACGTGTCTGATTTTTATGCATTTTTAGAAGTCTTTACATTCTTTCTAATATTTACGGTTTGCTTATAATTAAATAAAACTTTAATTTAGCATCTATTCGGGGTGAGATTGGAAACTTTCATGCTTGAACAGGCTTCACGCACACACACTATTTACTTGTGTACACGCTCTCAGCGGCAATCGCGTGATGTTCCTGTTGATTCCTGTTTATAAGTCAGCTTCCAATTTCACACCTGCTTGTCTATTATATATTACTAAAATTAATTTAAATATTTATTTTATTTCATACATGCACATTACAGCATATGCTTGTATTGTCGCACTACGTTTCAACTTTTTTCTACTGCCAACTGCTAACGTTCTATTTCAAATGTCAAAATCTTCCCAAAATTGCCCACGTACCATAACGTACAGTATAAAAGTCTCTGCACTACACTGAAGAAGTTGTAGTCGTTCTTTACGAGCTCTTCAGGTCGATTTTTTTTGTAACGGAGCAGACCGCTGTCTTCCCTCTTCTTTGAGCCTTACAGATTGATGGGTTTTTGGGTTGTGTGTTGTATCTCTCCATTGTAACCCATCTTGGCATTGTTATCTCCACTCTTCTATTCCCAACTTCTATATGCCTTTCATTAGTCCTGCCGCCTTACCCTTGGCCTAGCTCTCCTACGCAGTGCGTCTGCTTTCCATTCGACCCACTTTTAACACTTTCGACCCGATGCCCGTAAAATTTACGGGCGCATGATTTTTCTCAAAAACCCGACTCCCGTAAATTTTACGTTTGTCACATTACGCGAGTTTGTCTTGCAGACTGGACTTTGTAGTTGCCAGCTGAATACACAGATAGCAGCACAATGAGTTTTCTGCTCTGTCATTTCTGACTATAGTGAAACTTGCAGTGTCGGTTTGTGTTACCATGAGTTTCATTTTGTACCATACAAAAGCAGATTATTGCAGATTGACTGATTTTTACTATATTCTGTGCCTTAATGTAAGAAAAGTAATTTTTTACAGAAGTTATTACTAAAAAATTAATTATTATGTGAAAATATCTTGTAATTTTTTATTTTTCAATAACATGCTTCCGCTAGATACTAAAAATTATATTCACCTACAGAAAAAACAAATACTGTATCATTTTATGAAAATAGAAGATCCACTCTTAATTTGACATGTAATTTACGTTGTTTTTAAAAATCTTACTATTAAAAAAAAATAGGAAAAATCAGGAAAACAGCCAGGCTGCTGGGACATGCCTATGCTGAAATGGCCAGGGTTCAGTTCCTTACAAACCATTTCAGTTTGTCGTCGTCTGAGTTTGTAAGGCACACTGTCTAAGGTTCGTGCGTCACCACCGGTATTATTAAACCTCTGTGACCTTTATCTCCGTTCTGCTGACTAATCGTGTTTTCTAATAATTCTTTATATGCTGAGTAGGCTCTGTGTCTGACAGTACTTCGCCGGCCAATCTCCCATCCCCGGCGATTCCCCGCCTAAATATATGAAGTAGTTCACCTCTTACAACTTGTATGTTTCCACTTTCAGTTTCTCTGGCTTTGTGTTCTTCTCACTATTATTATTACTTGTGTCTTCTTCTCATTGATTTCCGACCCCGTTTTCTTAGGTTCCCGTTCAATTTTATAGAATGCTTCATTCATGCAGCAGCCTGGCCTTTTCCAATTACTGCTGTATCATCGACATAAGCTGGACTGATTTGGTTATTATTTTGCCTTTGATATTAAGCGCTTTTATAACTTGGTGAAAAACTATGTTAAATAACGTTCTAGACAGAAAACCATGTTCTTCTGTCCCTTATCGTAAAACATGATATAAACTTTATGACTGTCATACATGGTCAACGATGAAAATATAATGTTAGCCCACTACGGTGTAAACCTTTAAAACGTCACCGTCTGCAGTACGCACAATCGATGATTACAACAAAGTACATCAAAATGTTTAAAATGTTGTAATTCCTTTTTTTTTAATTTTTTAGTAGTATTCTCGATGTATTCGCGAGTATAATTTCGTTGCCGACTATAACAGTTGTATAGTAGTTTAGTGTATATGCTTTTCTTCGTACTCGAATGTTTTCATCTGGTTATCCTGCAAATGAATCTCTGTTGAATCCTTTGTGAGGTTTTGCCGCGTTCTTGACCTGACCCCGTTTGTAGCTCATATCGCTCCCTGCCTGATATACCGCATTTCATACGGTATATGATCTGGGCGACAACATAAATCTTGGTTGATAATATTGGTTGCAGATATTGGACGAGAATGTAGAGGCAGAAAGGCCGTGTGCAATCTTTTATTTATATTATAAGAAGGACGTAAACAAAATAAAAATTACCTAATTTCTATGATCTTACGAAAACTGTGTTATGACCCCGATTTATTTTTTTTTGTTCAAAACGCAAAAATAAAAAAATGAAAGCAAATTCCTTCCTTATCGCCTAATTTTTAATTATCAATAATAATTATCTTCACTAAAATGTTCACAACATTATCTCTATAAACACTGATTTTAATTTCAGGATTAAATTCATTCACTTTTGAGAAATTATCACTATATTTAAAAGGAACAAAAATTGGTCCTATGATCACTTTACCACTCACTTTGAATAGATTAATTAATAAATTATTTCTGTCACTGACATCAATAATTGTTAATATATAATTAAAACCATAAGCGTATATTACACATAAATAAAAATACAAACATATCCAACAACCTTTTTACATTCATAACATAAACATAAGAATAAGCCTAAACCATTTCAACTATTAGTTATTGGACTATTACCTAATCGAACTGTTATTTAATTGAACTATTACTAATTTCAACTATTTGTTATATGGACTATTATTTGATTGAACTATTATTTGATTTACTAATATTAATCTCTACTATTAGTTAATTGGACTATAAGTTAATTGAACTACAATTAATTGCAACTATTACACTGTTGGACTATTAATTAATTGAACCACTATTAAATTTAAACTATTAGTAGTTAAGTCTATTAGTGGAATGAACTGATATTTAAATGAACTACTTTTAATTTAAAATATTAGTATGTTATTGGAGGACTACCAGTAATTTCACCTAATAGTTAATTGGGGTATTAGTTTATTAGAATGTTATTTAATTGAACTACTATTAATTTTAACTGATAGTTAAGATGACTATTATTTAACTAAACTACTATAAATTCAACTACTGTGCATTAAGCTATTTAGTTAATTGAACTATTATTTAATTGAAGTATTAGTTAATTGGACTACTAGTTAATTGTACTTTGATTTAATCGAACACTATTAATTTCAACGATTAGTTAATTTCGCTATTGGTTAATTGAGTTATTATTTAATTGAACTACTATCAATTTCAATTGTTACTTAAGAGGACTATTATTTAATTGAACTACTATAAATTCAACTACTAGTTATAGGACTATTAATTAATTGAACTACTAGTAATTTAAAATATTAGTTATTTGGATTATTAGTTGATGAACTATTATTTAATAGGACCAATTTTAATTTTAATAGGACTATTAATTAATTCAACTATTAATTAATCAAACATCTATTAATTTGACCTATTAGTTAATTGAACTATTATTTAATTTAGCTACTACTTAATTGAACTACTATTAAAATCAGTTTTTATATAAATTGGTTTATTACAGAAAAAGCGTGAATATTGTTACAACACAAAAAGCCACCCCAATACCAGGGAAAAAACTATGATGAATTAACTATATTAAACTAATGAAAATAAAATGACTATGACGAAACAAATGACTATGACCCAAACAAGTGACTGACCAAATAAAAGAAAAGAAAATGAGAAGGCACATGAAAAAGACACAAACAAATAATAAAGAAAATAAAATGAGAAGATATAAACTCAAATAATGATGAAAAAAGGCACAAACAAATAATAAATGTAAATGACAAGTATTAAAATCAAATCAAATAATCTCAATTAAAGTACACTAACCAGAGAAATAGATATTATATGTTATGAATAAGTCTATGATGATAAGTAAATCAGAACATGAAATTTGTTAACATACTAACTAACAATTGTGAATAAAACAATAAAAAACCCAGAAGTGAGAGATAGGTAGGAAGTGAAAGTGGTTAAGTGAGTAAAAGAAATCAATATTAGGGAATAACCACTAGTAACACTAAAGTACAGTACAAAAGTGCAAAGTGCCAGTGTAACCCAAAATAAATAGAAAACACAACATATAGGTAAAGACACCAAAACCAGTGATTAACACTATAGTTTAAGAGTGAAAAATACCAAAAAATAAGAATAACCAGAATATTGTTATTAAGTGATAGTATATTAGGAATACAGTGGTATTCATGGTAAAAATCCCATAATGATTAAGAATGTTATTGTTACAATGGTTAAGTAGTAAAAAATATATAGTAAATGTTATGAGTTCAAAATAAATAAAACATCCTATGTTAATAAAAATATTCAAAGGGATGATTAGCAAGATAAAATAAATGGTGTTATAATGTTATTCACCAAGATAGTTATTTGTTCAATTAAGTTTATAAGAAGGAATGTGGCTGAAAAAAGTAAACAGACCATAAACCTAATTTTTGTGTTATGTTTTATAAGTAATATTAAATGATAAACAAGTTATAAGAAATGGCAATAGATATTAGTAAGGAGATAAAATTTTACAAACCTATTAATACTCTTTAGAGTAAAGACAGAAAAAGAAATAAGAGAATAACAGACAAGCAATGTTTTTGGTAAAGTAATAAGAACATACAATTATTGTAAAACAGCCCAAATTAATTCAAAATGTAAACAAGTCATAAGTGACACCAAACAAAACATATGTAAATAAAAAATAATCTTTAATTTGTGTAAAATAAGAAGATATAGCCAATTACTACAAACTTAGGCCTATAAAATGCCTAACTGTATAAATACAAAATAAACAAATTATAAGAAATTAACTATTGTATTAGAAAATTCAGGGCAAGTAACAAATTAAGTACAATTAGTGAACCATATTAAGATGTCAGAGTTAGATTAAAAACATAAAATAAGAAAGAAATGTAATAACATAATAATAACATTATTGTCAAAACTTTAATACATGAACAAACCCAGCTTTGTGGGATGTCAAAATGATCTTTGAAAGAAAATATAAACAGTTGTGATAATATCTAACACATAGAGAAGAAGACAGAAGAATAATAGCCATCAGAAGATATTTATTCATTTTGAATTAAAATTCAAATATTATAACAATACCAAGAAATGTGATCAACCAATGAGAGTACAGACAGTTGCCATAACAACGGAACGTTATTTAATATAATTCCGTTATAAAACAGTTAGTCCATTATTGACGCTCAAGACATACAGAAGCCAAACCATATTCGACTCAATTTTAAATTAAAATAATTAAAAATAAGTCAAAATTTAATAAAATGAGGATGCAAGAAGTCTGATGAAGAATTAGTCAAATCAACAGAGACAATATACCAGATTTTCATATTCTAAATTAATTATTTAACCCACATTATTCGAAAAAGAAGCCAGACGTAATCCAAATTATAAATGATGGAAGATTGATGATCGTATGGATCCAACCTAACTCAGAACTGAGTGACTCTTCACCCGAATTCAACAAATTTGTTAAGTATATCTGAAATACCCGAATTTATGGAATAAATTCTAATTAACTTTTCTCACAACACAAATAACTCTCACTCCGAATTGATAACTAAATTTCTTTCAAGGATTAATTGAGAATAAAAACTAAATTCGTATATAACCAGAAAATAACCTGTGTACAAATTACGAATTATTCACACATACTTTTTAACACTTAAAGAACGAATTGTATTTAACTCTAATAGTATATAAGTACGATTGATGTAAGGTAGTGTACTTTATTATCATCTTATTAATATTTTTTCGTAATCTAAAGAACTCCACGATTGAACGAACTGTAGAAAATAAACATTGCCGACAGCCATCTCGATTTAGAATCGTTTCAATCATCTTAGCCAACCTGAGAAAATTGTCTATTTATTGCCGGAGCAACTTTATTTAATAACAGTATATAATTTTGTATTTAAATGAATAACTATTAACTATTTCACGTTAATAAACTAGTACTGAGTAGTAATAACCGTCCTTTATTTCAGTATAAATTGCATTATAAAGTTTGTGTACTTTAGCGACGAGCGAAATTGTCTGCCAGCGTTAGAGTCGGCAGCACGACGAACTACTACCGAGATTCATATTCCCGCCAGTTGCGAGGGTAATTTGATTAGTCAACACCGTCTAGAACGACCGCTCAATTTCACATTTTTAATTGTTTTCATAAACAATTTGGCGCCACCCGGAAATTAAATTTACTCAACAAAGGACAGGTAAGATTTACACTCGCGAGATATTGGTACTGATAATTCGTGAGTTCGCGACGGACATCGTCAGCGTGGAAAGTTAAAAAATAAAAAAAAAGTAAGTAAACATAAAGTAACGACTACAACATGTGGGGCTAACACACATAACACCCGATAAACGTACACTTAAAGAGTACATACAGAACGACTCGTTACAATATACGTATATTTGCATACGCATATATATATATATATATATATATATTCAATCACTTTCTGCTACAGTATATATATATATTACATTAAATGTAATATATATATATATTACATTAAATGTAATATATATATATATATATATTACAACGATACAATTACATATATCGAGCCTCACATTGGAAGCGACAAAATTATATAACGACTTGTTGTCCGGGGTCCAGCGTTGTCCAGAGTTAGTTTTCCATTCCTCCTGTCCTGGCGTCGTCCTGGATACGTCTAGAGTCCAACGTCGCTCTCCAGCAGTGTGTTCCTGGATACGTCTAGAGTCCAGCGTCGCTCTCCAGCAGTGTGTTCCTGCATACGTCTAGAGTCCAGCGTCGCTCTCTAGCAGTGTATTCCTGGATACGTCTAGAGTCCAGCGTCGCTCTCCAGCAGTGTGTATACTCTTGGTAGACTTATGATTTCAGTATTTACTTTTCCGGAATATTGTCGTGAATTTAACGAACGTTATTTCTTTCGTTACTGCGACTTGTAATAGAAATAAAAATAAACTGTTTTGCCGACGGACAGCATGTCCGGCTGCAACTGTGTCTTGAAATGAAGAGAAGGGTTTTCGGTCGAACTCTTAATTTATACCCTCTCGAGCTTCCGCGCCAGTTGGCTCCAAAATCGTCCTGTCGATACCTGCATATCTCGTGACAGCCCCCACTCCCGAACCTTTTCATCTATTTGTAATTATTAGCAAACAGCACTGTTTTGCACGGAATCGAGATAGCACAAATCACAGCTATTTCTATTAAGCACTCACTATATTAATTTGAGCGTCTTAGGGTAATTTGCGTGTTTTTTAGCACGTTTATTTTGCACTGACTTCGCATAACGTGTTCTATTAACGTCATCTTTTCACTGGGGATAACTATAAATTTTACACACACTTTGGTGCTTTTGGTTTGATCATACACTAATTAGTTTTCGCACAGTGAATTAAAATAATTATTTTATTAATTACTTGGGGCGGGTTGCTGAGATTCCTGTCTTTGCATGCATCACTAACACACACAAGATACACGTGTAACACACATACAATTGAGCAGGTGTTCACTGCGTGTCGGAACAGGTTAATTGCTCCCATAATCTAACAATGAAATATTTTTACAATCTCAGACCTGTCCATTTACCCGTAACTTATACAAATTCTACAAATTTTATATTTATTTAAATTAATGCCTAATACAGCGTATGGCTGTATCGTTGCAATATATATATATATATATATATATATATATATATATATATATATTTAATTATGATACAATATTTTAACCTAATTTCCTTAGAATAATACGTAACATGTAGGGAATAATGGATCTAATATAAAAGTTGCAGTTAATCCATAGCTATCTCTTGTGATACGAAACTAAAGTAATCAAAATATCATCACCACCTTCAAAAATGGTTAAAAACAAGATAATCAAAACCAAATATTAGACTACATTTACTCTACTTACATGATCTGATTATTGGCCCTGTTTAATGTATTATACAACTAAAATAGTTAACATAAAACGGGTGTCTGATTGAGCTGTTTCAAAAAAATCTCATTGCGCATGTGTAGCTTTGACGCCTTGTTGTCGGACCAATTTTTTTGTTCAGATCAGGTGCAGGGTTGATGTGTCACATGGTTATGTGACGTGGTTGGTCGCGTAACACCCCGCATTCTGCACTGCCTTCCCTGCCTACACTACGATCTGCGCGAATCGTTTCATGTCTTACTGTTTCATCTGCTCGTAGTATGACTTAACTGCGATTTTGAACTCCCATAAGTTAGATATTTTTAAAAGTCTTCGTGAATTGAGAGTTCAAACTTTTCTGTGAAAATCCGATACGAAGGTACCATGGGCACGTCTATGTTTTTTCTGTTTCGTAAAGTATAATTTTCTTCTACGTATTTACACTGATGTATATAGGCCTATATTATAGACCAAGTGATGCGAATATTTTCAAATTTAAGCATCTAATATTAAGTTACATTCAAAAGGTTTATGCAGTGTGTGCTACGTGTGGCCGTTACCCAAATGCTCCATCAACTAATCTTTTAAAAAATGTACAACTTCAGCAAAAATTTTTTATTTTTGAATAACTTGGAAAATGGCAATATTGCAAACACTTGAAAGCTTTATCACAATATTTGGTTATTTGAAGCATAATTTAAAACAATTAAAATTAAAATTATTCATTTAATTGCAAAATAACAGTAATATAAAATACAATATTAAACTGTATAGAATTCTTTAAAAACTGCTTAAAATTGAGTTTTTGTACAATATTTAAAACCAATAGAATACTGTCTTTTATTCGTCATGAAACCGACCTTTCATTGCACAACCGACCTCATATTCCCGGTACAATCCACCGATAGACACACATTTCCCGGATTCAAACTTTTCGTGAAACCAAATTTTGCATTCGGCACACTGTATCCTATTTATGTTATCTTTCTGTTTGTAACAAAAGACTCCGCAATCGCCACAAAATTTTTTTTTCTGTCGCTGCCTCATTTTTGTTTCTTTTACTTCTTGTGAAAATGTTTTGATGGGTTTGCTTGTTCTTTTGGCTTAATTTTCTGACTGCTATTTTGTAGGCTTGAATTTTTTCTTAGTTCCATCGGATTGCAGAAGTGAATGTCGTTTTAAAACTACTGACTAACTGTTCAGTGATTTCATTACACAACTCTTTTGTTGAATTTTGGGAGTAGATATGACCGCAGCAACACTCTTTTTTGATGACCTAATATACTCAGGAGTCAATAATATTTCTTCATGTCAGAAGGTAAATATCATGGAGCTGCCGTTGAGTCATCGTCTCCGGGTAAAGCTAGATTTAGAGCTGACTCACATGGAGACCCATAATTTCCATGTACGTAGATGTTTCGGGTCGATAGCTTGCCTTTCAGAGACTGAACATGGAGCAAATGATGTTTCTAGAAACACATCCGGATTTAAAAATATATTCCAGATGCCTTGAATCCTGAAACAGCGTTCTGAGGTATTGCAGCTTTGTATGACGCTCTTGAAGAAAGTCTTGGGATCTGTTGATTATTTAAATGTGTACCTTGATACGGAGCGATCGTGGCATAGTGGCTAGCGTGTGACGCTGCTACGCTGTCGGCGCGGGTTCAATTCCTTCAATTCCCCCCAGGGGCCATCTGATTTAGATAGTATAAACCCTCCAAAAAAAAAAAAAAAATGCCGTTCGGATCCGGCGTTAAACTGTAGGTCCCATATACCTGTGAGAGACTCAGTACCACACGCACCACGCACCACGGGTATATGCGGGGAGGGTACAAACCAATCGAAAGGCTGAAGGACTACGAACGAACCTAGATACATTCGGTGGATTGAATCTCTGGCGTCATCTCACCCACTTTTAAGAGGAGGTATCCAGTTAGAGCCTACTGAGTTAGCAAGACTAAGACTGTTTTACCTTGTTCGGCGTGTGTAGCTTTCTGGAGACATTTGCGTCCTTCGAAGACTGAACCTTTTCGTCAGTTTGACATGCTAACTGGAGACCACTGTCGTCACAATTATAAATAAGCTGTGCACAAAAATTGTGTTCATTATACAGCAACTTTAAAAGATAATTAAAACGCTTCATCACCTCTTTGTTAACTACATGAGCCGTCCATAGCTCAAATTTCCAGGTTTACAAAACACAATATCACGATTTCGTTTGAGAAATCCTTTCAACCAGTATCTACCAGACATGTCGTTCTTTAAGGGGTTCTTAATATTCATTTCGGAACAAATCTCAAAGGTTTTCTTGTACATTAATCGCCTAGTGAGACCAAATCTAACTTGCTGTAATTTCAGTAATTTCTCTATTTCTGCAGGCAACGTTGGTAGCTTTCCAAGTCTCCGACACGGCGGAACATCTTGACTCAGTATCTGAGTATTTTTCTGGATATTCCGTGATTTATTTTATTTTATTTTTCTTTTCTTTTATTTTGTTTTATATAAATTTTAAATAAAAAAAATCTTATACGTTTTATTTGACTATATCTGTACTATAAATTTTATTTTAATGTACTCAAATGGTTGTACATACCGTTATATCATATCTTATAAATCACTAGTTTTGTGAGGTGTCTATTCTTGTATGTAATTTAGCAATTTAGATACAAAATAAATAATTTTTTATTTTTATTATTTTTTTTATAACAATACATGCTAGTAGGCCTACATACATAAAAAAATTATTCGTGTCACTTATACACAACTTAGGTGTGTGTGTGTGTGTGTGTGTGTGTGTGTGTGTGTGTGTCCCTATGTGTGTAAAGCGGCTGTAACCGATTATAATATTATCATTATTATCACAGTAGTTTTTACGCCAGGAATTTTACCTGTTAATCACTGTTGTATAAAGGAGTGGAAACGCTAAACATCCTTGTAATTGCTGAATTTATCAAAAGTATCTACACGGATGTCAAAGGGTGGAAAAGAAGTTCCGAAATAATATGTTAATAAGCTAGATAGATATATGGAGTGTGACGGGAGAGGGATAATTCCAGTCAATCGTGCGAAAAAATACTTTACAAACTGTGGCGCTTAAAGTGAATCTAATGATAATAAAGGCTCCTTTTTGTACCAACGAAGTGTTTACGAGTTTTGCATGCCAGACTGCCTTTTGTGAGCCATCTAGCACTTGTGGACAACACTGCGCTTCAGCAGCCCACTAGTACTACAAGAGTTTATTCCAGCTACTGTTTTCACACACTGAGATGTCTACCTAAGGTGTTGAAAAAGAACGCCCTGATTTTATGGTACGGCCAAAAATTGAACCTGGGGTCTGTGTATTAGTATCTGTGCGCTATACTACTAGTCTACTAAGTCCCTCCTTAGACAGTGGTTTTACTCAGTCTGATTCCTGAAAGTGGGGTTGAAGTAATCCCCGGAGATACGGGTCATATGATCCGTACTCCGAAGGATCAGTGGCTCTCCGTCATCAGCATCATCCGTCCTGGCTCCAACTACATCAAGGCTCCTCGAGGGATTGTGCTGCTACTGAACCTTACCTCGGGGCGACACCTTACCTCGTCCCTGTTGGAGCTGGCACGAGGGTGGGCTGATATACTTATAACAGGTAGATTTGAACGATATTTTGTGGAACGGATATAACAGTGACTGAAAAGTTGAAATACTCGTTCCGATTACTTGCGGCCTCGCGGTTCCTAGTTGCGGGACCCCCCTACGCAACTAACGAATAAACATGTAAACGAGTACTACGAGTATTACGAGTACACGAGAACAAAGCCACTTTTTGGTGCAGAATATTTCATTCTGCGCATTTGCCGATTACCACACAAGTACAAAACGAAGCAAAACAGCGAGGTTCAGAATATCTCTATGCCAAAAAGACGAAGTTGTTTTTAAAAACATTCATACTGATGTTACATTCATTCTCGTGTGGTATGCAGATACATAATACAGATTATAATAACAAATTTTATATTATACTAGTCACCAACTTGGTGACTCGATATCCTCACTAACCTCCACTAAAAAAATTCATAAATAATTATAATTATAATACTTTATAATTATAAACTAAAATTATATTAAACTATAAACAGTAATAGTTTAATAAAGTCACAGTGTAAAGTAACACTGTTAATACTTTTAGTTTCAATTTATTTCTTATAACAAATTATATAATATAGGTTCTATATAAGTATATAATAATAGGTATTTGTACCTGTTATTTTTTTGGAACTGTATCGTTCGTACCTGTTATTTTAAAATACTAGTTTAGCACACCTCTAGCTGGCACTGGGGAAAAGTAAGAGTCTCGCATCGAATACGTGATCCGACTAGTGAGTTCCACCTGCGCCTCTGATCGTGAACGGCGGGGCGGTGAGAGAACACGATGTACGGCGGCATTCCTCTTAGTTGGGAAGAGGTCCCAGTTGCATTTACTGACGTCTCCGCGCCTTCTTTTAGACACACAAGTGGTGGGCCGCATGAAACGTTACTCCGATGAATAGTGTACGCTGTGTCTCTCTAATTCTCACAATACGTATTAATTAAAGTTCAGGTAGGGCGACAATTAAAATATTTCTGTCAATTACGTAATTCCTTACAGCGGAAAACATGCGTCGTCTCCGCTCGATTTGGAATAACCGAGAAACGTAGGTTTGATTAAAAAGAAATTTATTAAACAAAGAGCAGACTAGCTTCTCAGAATCCCCCCATGGTATGAAATGTTCCGCGAACTACTACTATAGAGGAAATGTCGCTGTCATTACCGGTGACCGGTGACAGAGCCTACTACAAATGCAGCCAAGTGTTTGCACCCACCAATCGCTTGGCCAATTAATTTTCCATATTGTGTAACAACTGTTTACGTCTAACCGCAATGTCTGATTTTTATAACAGAAATTGTTAAAAATGTATATTATTCGTACAATAACAAAAGTATAAATTATATCACAGTCCGTTGTATAGGCCCATATTAGATTTTGCCAAGTCATATAATATTAGAGACTAAAGTAACGGATCTTGTGGGTAAATATTTTGTCAGATCGAATATTGTAGTTAATTAATTTAGTAATTATTGTATTTAGGTTCCGACATTTCCTATGATTTTGATGCCGATAGACATGTTAAGTTGGAAAATATGAAGCTGAATGTCAAATGGCCTGATTTGTGATTATCATCATCATCATCATCATCATCATCATCTGCAAGGTTTAAACAAAGGATGGCTTGTTTCGGCCTCAAACAGGCATAGATTAGAGCTGGCACTCCAGCGCTTCCTCGGACGTTCCACACCTCTCTGTCCCCTCGGCTTTAGTTCCATAGTTGTTTGGGGATGCGGAAGTTATCCATTTAGCAAAAATGTTCCCACCAATTCAGCCGATACTGGCCAATCCTGTCGATTATACTTATAATAATCAGTTCCTCCATGTGTTTCATGGAGAGTATACCCTGCCACGTCCCTGAGAAATCTCATTTCAGCCACTTGGATGCGACTGGCCTGGCCTTTTGTTAAAGTCCAATTATCAGACCCATAAAGATGTGTGGGAAGGGCCATCACCTTGTAGAATTTTAGGCGTGTTTCTTTTCTTACTGACTTAAGAGTTCACCTGATGGTCCCGCACATAAAGCTGAATTTATGCAACTTATTCACAACGTCGTTGCTTGTATTATAAGATACATTGTAGCCCAGGTATTCAAAATTACTGACTTGTTCCAGGAGAGTACCACCTATAACAATTTTTGCCTGTTCGGAATCAGTTCCACGAAAAGTTATCACCTTCTTCTTAAGTGTAGACATTTGTAATCCAGAATCTTTGCAGATTCGATTTATCTAATGTATACCCATCTGCAACCTGTTTTCCGAGCCCGCCACAATACCCTGATCGTCCGCAAACAACAAAGTGTTAATTGCAGAAGGGCCAATCATAAAATGCTCCGGAAGACACATCTGCCAGTTTTGTGTGACATCGTCAATATATAAATTAAAAAGAGAAGGTAATAATAGATACCTTTGTCGTACTCCACAATTAATCAGGCTAACTCTAGAAGCTGTTCTCGGGTTCCCTGCTTCAATTAAAATTTTATTCTCTACATGAGACATACATTTCCTTATATATCTTAAGGAAAGGGCTCTAATTAGATGTAGGATCCTTTTCCTTGCCATTACTGCCTATAGTTTGCTCCGACTCACCCTGTCAAACGCCTTCTCGAAGTGGATAAAAGCTATGTATGTGGGCAGCAATGAGCTAGGTTATTGTAAATATACAATCTAAACATGATCTGCCCTTCCTGAAACCGTTCTGGGGATGTCTAAAAGTATGGTTTCCGTTATTGCATTCAGCCGTGTTCTTAATATAGTGCATATAATTTATATGAAATGCTAAGAAGGCTGACTCCTCTGCAGTTCCTCCAGTCATTACAATTACCTTTATTCATTTTCATTTTTAGTGTTTATTACGAATACTATAAACACTAAAATTCCGGAAAACTTTATTGGTGTTTATAGTTAACACTTATGATGACAATTCCTAAACGACAATTTTTCCCTAGCTTTTAAGTTTACGTATGTTTCTATAGACATATATAGGCCTGCATGGAATAATTGTCACAAAATATTTGTAACTGAGAAGAATATGTAAAGGTTTTTTCAAACGCAGCTCGTAAACACTTTAAAACGACAAAACTTGAATGAGATGTTATCGGATATAAATATTGTCAAATTACTAAATGTTCCAAGTTTGTATTTTGAATACAATTCTTCATAGTTTGGTGACCCACATAGAATTAAAATTTTTTTAAATTTTGGCTTTATTTTTGACCTGTGGTGTTATTGTAAAGACTACATTCGGAGGTCGGTTAAGGTTCCCTTTAGTCTGACAACTTGTATGGATCTTTACAATTAAAACAATTTTTTAGATTCTTTTGGGCTCTTGTGTGCTACTATTCTGAAATATGTAAAAATAAATACTGTGTTCAGATTTTGGTTAAAAGTCTCTTCATTTGATATTCGGCATTGTATTTTTTTCAAAATGTTGCTACACTTTTGGTTTTGATGTTCCAAAATTTCAAAATGACCAAACCTGAAACTGTATTCAGGTTGCTGTTAAAATTCTCTTTAATTCGATACTCTACATGGAATTTTGCAACGTTTTCAAAATTTTGACTTCTCACAAGTTTCCCCCCCCCTTATTTTGGGGAGATTGATGTCGAAAACAATAGAGCTATGTGGGAGGTAAAGGTACACATGTGCCAAGTTTTATAAAAATCGGTTGATGCTTCAAAAGTTATCATGAAACATTCCCCAAACAGCTAGATGGACAGACAGACAAATGCCAAACGGTCGAGTTAGCTTCGCTTGTTCAGATACGTTATACCAAATGGTGTCTTTCAAACACGCTAAGACTTTGGTCTGTTAGGTGACCTGTCTTGCTATTATTCTATTATTGGTTAGCTGCGTGGCAAGATAATTAAACTCATGACTTGTTCAATGACTTAACCGTTGAATTCTAATTTGCATCGCACGGATTCACAATTACAGTGCTTTTGTCTTAGTTATTGGTATATTCAGATGAAACTTCTTTCATATTCGCCTCTAATCCTGTAATCTACAGATATATTATTGATTTCCTTTCTGTTGTTAACATATAACAACATATAACTGAGTCCACTCAAATTATTTTTAAAGCAGAAATGAAAAGACATGAATACAATTATATGTATAACGTTATGAATAAAGCTTTTCATTGGTCACTTTTAAATCTAAAATTAAATATTACGCTAGAACTGAAGGTGCAGATGTAAAATTTATAAGTACTCGTAGAAGAAACGGACATAGGTATCATTGAAAGCCGCCCCAGCTCATTACAGTAGCCTGAGTAAAGCTGTCAAATCCAGAGAGCATCTAATGAGATGATGAAATTAAATTTTATCTCAGAACCGCAAATATACATAAAGTAAAAAAACATGTTAATATTTTCTATGTAAATTTCAATCTGTAGACTTATAGAACACGTATTTTGCTGGTCTAATTCTATCTAATCTTCAGCCTAAATAAACAAAATACGACTACTAATTCCTGCCCATGTATTCGTTTCATCTGTCACGTAGATACACAGACTTAAAGGTAAGCATGTACATTCGATTTAACGACTCGTGAATACAAATTTATATATTGCAACTGTAACTGTAATTTCAGAATTTTGTTTTAACATTTTAAACGATAAAATATATTTTTATTTTAGCTTTTAACAAGGTTGACGCTGTTTTTGTCCTTAAAACACTCACCACTTCTAAGAATTTTTCAAAATACCAACCAAAATTCACGTTTTCCTAAAATCAAATGATCATCCGTACACCGGCAGTCTAGGTTGTAAATATTTTTAATCCTTCGCTTTTATAAATTCCATAGCTAATAAAAGTACTTCATAGAGTCAAAAAAATTTTTGTTCGATAGTTTAAAGATGAGCAATCTACGGCTTCAAAATTCAAAAATTGTTTTCAAATATTTTGTCTGTGTGTGTACGCGCGCACGTTGTAATATATCTAAAACATGACACATGCGTACCTTGACCCATATAGCTCTATTTTTTGACATCACTCTCCCCAAGAATAAGGGGGAGGGGAAGAAACATATGAAAAGTCTGAATTTTGAAAAATTTTCAAAATCCATGTGGAGTATCGAATTAAAGAGAATTTCGACAACAAAATGAATACCGTGTTCAGATTTTGTCGTTTTAAAATATTGTTGTTTATAATCTAGATTGTTGTCTACGTCTTTGTAAGTGTAGAAAAGTTAAAATTTTGTCCATCAAGTTTGAAGTCGAAATTTCCTTTCTGTGTTTTGTTTTTATTTGGCTAGTAAGAAATAAATACTCTAGAAATTCTCCGATCCTCAGACATCCAAGTTTTACAAAAAAAAAAAGATTAATTAAATGATTTTTCGGCAAAAGTCTTACTGCTGTTGCCAAACAAAGCGTATTATTTTTTATGACAAACATTAAATACGCTTCTTAATGCAGAATAATATTAAAAAGATATCTCACAAAGGATATTAGTATACGCCTTCGGTTTCCTCACTCAGTTTCCTCGTGCAGGACACATTTTAAATTTACAAAAATAAATTAAATATATTGTTATCGATATAATGTGTACAAAACTTATGTTTTTACCGTATATAACGAAATGTCCTTCCTATTTTATGAAACACGTTACTAAATTTTAACGTTTCAACTTTTATAAATTAATGCTGTTATGTACTTAATGAATGGCTAAGTATACATATTGTGCATAAATATAAAAAAAACTGTTAGCATCTTTAAAAAAATTATATTAAAATCCGTTTTTTACCCAAATACAACAAAATTGGCATACGCGCTTCCATCACTATATCTCATGACTTATTAATTAGATCTTTATAAATTTTAATCATAATAAACCCTGCTTGTATAGGTTGTGAGCTATTCCTTTATTAACATATTATTTTCAAATATTTACATATGTTTTTTGCAGCTCTCTCTAGGTTTTTATAGCAGTTAAGATAGCGAAACTATTTCGAAGAAACGGCAGGGATCTACGTCGTATTTGGACAGACAGAAGCAATAAAGAATATTTTATTCTTGCTTATATGGAAGCGTTACTACAGCGGCCAAAAATCCATTTAAAAACGTGAT
The DNA here is from genome assembly GCA_034769895.1 of Magicicada septendecula. Classification (NCBI taxonomy): domain Eukaryota; kingdom Metazoa; phylum Arthropoda; class Insecta; order Hemiptera; family Cicadidae; genus Magicicada; species Magicicada septendecula. The sequence goes on from CM068373.1 coordinate 215,888,388, forward strand.
GACTAACTTTACACCGATAAACCCCTCCTTCCTTCCTTCCCGTGCCGAGCAATGACCTACTTCGGCCTTCGCTTATTTCGTCTTGATCTACTGCGGCCGCTTGCCAATATCTCACCCCAAAAAGTTTCACCGGCTCGTCGGACATTGTCCTACCACCGGCTTCTTGGTCTTCCCCTTCGTCTGATATCCAGCATCTGTCCTTTCATTATGTTCTTGTGTATTCGGGTCTTTCACATTCGCTCTATATGTCCTGCCCATCTTATTCATTGCAGCCTGATTTAATGTACAATGCAGCGTTCTTTGTAGTTGTTGCAGTTTGCGACTGAACTTGATCCATCGTCCACCAGTGGACCATTACCCCTAAGTGGGCAAGCTTAGTAGTCGGCGCTCAAACATGTCCAACATCTCTTAAATTCTCTTTGCAAGTGTCCAAGCTTCGCATCTGTATGTGAGGATAGGCTGTATTATTGTCTTGTATATCGTAATTTAGATTTTATTTGAACCAACTTGGACCCTACGCAGAATTTGAGCAAATAAAGTACGCTGTAAACGTTTAGGATTCTAAATCTTATCTCCTGGGCATTTCATTGTTATTATTTGCTTTGCTGTCCTGATCTCATCTCCTCCCCATTCTCATTGCCAGCACCTTAGTTTTCCCCCATTCGTTCTCAATCCGACATTTACTTTATCTCTTCATACATATCCCTGAATGATCACTTTGTCCTTCACGCTAGTAAATTCACTACTAAAATATTTCACAAACCATATACTATGTACTCCAAGCCAGTCGTATCCAAGTGGCCGAAATGAGATTTCTCACACACGTGGCAGGATATACTCTTCAAGGCTGCAAAAGAAATGTCGATGTACGGCAGGAACTATTATGAGTATTCTTGATAGGGTTGCCTAGTAACTGTTAGAATGGTTGGAATGTCTTAACCGAGTGAATGACTGCCGCATCCCCAAACAACTATTGAATTATAAGCCGAAAGGACAGAGAGGTGTGTGGCGTCCGAAGAAGTGTTGATGTGACCAGCTCTAGTCTATCTGCTTGGGACTGGAATTTTTTGTTTAATCATTGCTGAAGATAATGGGTGATATACAATGTCTCACAAATGAAGTTCCAACTCGTAGACGTGGCCTACGATTCAAAAGTATGGGCACTTTCAAAGCTAGTGGTGTATATTGGTGTATGGTGTATATACAACGCTCTCTGCATATTACATAAATACAAAGTTGCATATACATATTATAATGGTGTATACAAAGCTATTTTACATATACAAAATAGCGAAGCATTTTTTACAAAATTTGAAGGTAAATATTGAATGTGAAGCAGCAGGTAGGAGAAGAAATGAGTGTATCAGGAGCAGAATTAAAGTGAAAAAACGTTCGAGAAGACACAGTGCAGCTATAACGGAGTTTTAGGTCATAATATTAAACGAGAATACGACAAATAGGATAATCCTAAACAAACTGTGCGCAGGAGAGCGTGGAAGCTTAAGTGATGAAGAAAATCGCAAATGAGGTAAGCTGATGACCTAGAGAAACCTGCAGGACAAAAATGGTAAGAGAGAATAGATGCCACTAGGCCAACTGAGGCCGATGTCTAATTGTAAAAAATCTGGATCATTAGAAGAAGACAAGAAGAAGAAACTTACATTTCACTTTCAGATTCACTTTATTTTTTTCTGGTTAAAATAAATCTCCGTGTAAAGTGTATAGGAATATTGACACTGTCGTATTCTTGTCATTATTATTATTGTCTTTTAATTGTTGCCAGTTGTAGTAATATAAATTTTTGTGAACTCTATTGAAACACTTCAATTTTCTTTTGTTATTGTTACTAAATTAATTTATTAATTTAAAGCGTAACTATTAGTTTTTCTGCTCCTCTCTACTTGAAAGATATTTTTACTGCTTCAAGAACAGTGCGTCGAGTTCGCAGGCCCACTGCCGTAAACGTCTCTGACGCCCACACCCCTACAGCCTCTACTTAACATTACTATTTGCCCTTCCTGTTCACCACAACATTTTCAACTGAAAACTTTGTTTTAGAAAGTGACGTCCTCCTAAGTTAACGGCTAATTAAAACGATTAAAATATACATTACAATTTCATGTTAAAAATTATCTTATACCGCTAATAAAACAAAAAATAAGTGTTTAATGCCGATTAACTTTATTATTCTTTTGTTTTTCGGGCGTTTTTTATTATCATAATAATTTACTGGCTTTCGGCGTGAAAATTGACTGTATCTTTTATCGAAATCAATGTTGAAACTAACTTTGTAAGCGGTCGAGAGCGTCTTGCGATAAACTGGAAAATAATGTATTGTTACGCCGACGTGACATAAGTAGCCTACGTTACATAGCGTACGCGTTACGTGTCGCTTATTTGTCAGTCGGAAATTAGACGCAACCGTTCACAACTGTTTTGTAAAGTCTAGTTCAGCTACTGTACGTACACGAGCTTTGCTGACGAGACGCCTGAGGAGCGGGGGTGCGGTATTACTGTTTCTGAACACATTGTTCACACGTATTTAGTTGTAATGTTGTGTGCGTATTAGATTGAACGTTCGTACATTGTATGTAAGTGTAATTTACTGTGTATTTTGTTAAAGTGTTTTTTTTTTTATTCGCTACAAGAAATACCTTGTGAGAGACAGTCAAGTAATACCGAAACTTTGTTAAACGTATTTTAAATCTGTAGTATTACAGTGATGCGTGCAGTGGAATGGCATACGTCACCACATTTCTTGTTGAGCTGCAAGGGCGAACTGTTGATAGTAACAGATTCTCTGCATTGTCCGACTGAAGCAGAACACCATGGAAGTCCCTCGCCAATATCACACGTTACCAGTGACCTTGGTGACCTTAGTTCAGCTAACAGATTCTAGGCTGAAGCAGAACACCATTGAAGTCCCTCGTCAACAGTGACCTTGTTTGCTTATTTACAGACAATACAGGACAGCGCGAATTCCTCTAGCAAGTTGTTTTAAGCGATAAGACAACGTTATTAAAAAAATCTGACAGTAATCTTATAGAATATGGAGAATTTGGAGACGTCTATGTCGAGTATTCAATTGTTTATCTGTGTTACGAACTATTGCGATGTTACTTGACTCAGTGTCTATTAATATTTATTATAGTAATGCGTATCTGAAAACTGCTTAATAAGGAGAACTACTGTAATACCAGCAAACTACTGTCATTATGTAGAAAAATTTGAAAGTATCGATTTTCTGGTATTCAGTAATTTTTCACTCTTCTAATACTACAATCCATGCTATCCACGTCACAATATTCAGAACATGGCACAGGAGTTCATTTGTTTTGTACTTATTTTATTTATTTCATTCATTTATTATATTTCATATGTTTTAGCTTTTACAGGCGGTATCTCATCTCTATTTTTACATAAGCTACAGCAATACTTGTCACTGACTGTCTTGTCCCTTCCAGCGTTCTCTCTCACGATTAACTGCCTACGTATCATAATTTTTAATACAGAATCTCGATGGTTTCTAATCGTTATTTGTCTTGGGCTTACCCGCCCAATTGGAGGATTTTGACAGTAGAGGCGTATTTAAGGGGTTACCACACCACAACGATCGGGACCACACCCCCGAGATGGTTGAGAATGTTCACGAATTTTGTTATTCTCTTAATTTTTATGCTGTTTTATTATTTTGTCAGCTATATGCACTAATATAGTAATAACTCTTTTTTCAATATTCAAACAGGTTTATTACACAGCATCCGCGTATACGTTTGAAATATGAAATATAGGAAAATCAATTCCGTCAAAAAGTATTGTGTGAACAATGTTTCAATAACCCTTATTTTTTTGTTATTGTGATGTACTTTAACGGGACTGATTTTAGCCACTTTAAAGATAGTAATATTGATTAGTCTTAACTTGTTTGTTCTTTCATATGAAGCCGACCCAACCTCGGACTCCCCCCACCACTACCACCCAAGACCAAATTCCAGATACGCCACTGTTTTCCAGCACCTGTATTAATCGTTTTCCGCGGTTTACTGTCCTTCGTTGCCATCTTCATATGGGTTTACCCTTTATGAGTTTTAACTTTCACAGTCAGGGTTTATTCTTAGCTCTGAGTAAAAAACGATCCACGGTTTGCCACGGTTTGGAACCACGACGGCCTCCCATTAAAAGCAAGTATTCTTATTTCTGCGTCAACTGAAATAAGTCCAGTATTAAGGGTGCCCGGAATCCCTATATCATTCAGTAATTACACAAGGAACATTTTCTCAGGAACTACATTCACTAAGTATTTCAAATTTTTTGTACTAACTAAAGAATCCTATTTTGGTATTTTAACAGCAGATTTTCTAAATAGACATTTTGGTTTTGATAAAAAATTTCCCGAAGCTCTGTTAAAAATATAAAAACTTCGACTTCAAAATGTAATAAAATTAGTTCTACAACTTATTTTAGAAAATGAACTCCTTAAAATGTGTGTCTGTCTTCAGCTAATATCATGTAAAAATTTCTCAACAACATAGGTTAAGTATTTCTTGAGAAATGTTTCTTTTTCTAAAAAAAAATGTATATGTTAAAAACGAAAAACCAAAAACTCACTATATGAACTACATATATTTCAGTTACCTTAAAATATTCCTGGGCTACAGTCTGGACAATATCTAAGTTATTCTTCTTGTTTCTTTATTTTTAGACTTGTTTGCTTTTTCTTTTTGCACTCTGATATAGCTTTGGCCAAAGTACGTACCATTTCCTCATCAAGCATTTTCAAAACATTAACCATACGAGACACAGTATTTGATCTGCTATCATACCTTTTACAAAATTGATCTTAGTCTACCTACAAATCTTACTTTGTATTTTTACAACTAAGTCTGTTAGGACACCTACTTCTTTAGAACTAAAAAAATGTATGTATGGTTCATGTTATCCGGGCTGTTTGGCCGTGGTCCATGGTTTATTACCAAACCAAACGTTTCGGCAGCTCCAATGGCTGCCATCATCAGTGGAATAAAAATCCTGAACGTCGGGTGTTCACCTACAGGCCCACAGTACTGTGGTATAGGGGTTCAGCCTATACCACAGTACTGTGGGCCTGTACGTGAACACCCGACGTTCAGGATTTTTATTCCACTGATGATGGCAGCCATTGGAGCTGCCGAAACGTTTGGTTTGGTAATAAACCATGGACCATGGCCAAACAGCCCGGATAACATGAACCATACATCTGACACCGGCCGTGAAAGCATGAGGAATATTTTTTAAAAATGTATGTTCAAACTCACAATGAGTCTGCTGACAATCACAGTGAGATCGATTTAACAATTTGTAGTATATAACTGGAGTCCACTTTTTCCGGTTTTTATACTGAGAGTACTGCGAAAAGATATTTGAGAATACATTAGTGACTATTGTTTTGTTTCCAAGCAGATCACAAAAAATCGAATTACTCATATTACGCAATAAATGATTGAAATATTGATATCCACAGAAAAAAGGACCTATTTTCCGTTTTAGGCTAGAAATTTTAGTGTGTAAGATATATTTCAAAAATGTATTTAAATTTGAATTAAGCCTCAAAGTCCTACATATTATATAAATATATTGCTGTGAAAGAAAATCTTGTATTTTTATTTTTTATTACAAAATTTGTGTTCTTCCCAGGTACTGTTAAGACTAGTTTCTCAAATTTACTGTCAAAGCCTATGAGAAAAATAAACGCAGTATGAAGTACTCAAACCTGCTGTTTGAACAAATTCGAGCCTTATCAATTCGCACGTGTTTTCTTTAATTCAAGATTTGACTTTTAGAACCCTTTCTAAGTGTTAACATATTTACGTAAATATCGGTACTGAAAAGTGTAAACGATCTGTTGTTTGATAAGATACAAAAACACAAACTAACAAAAGTAACGAAAACAAGATTGTGTGATGCACTCACTCCACTTGATTGATGTTTGACATTTGTCAAGTGGACGTCAGTGCTGCGATCTAGCGTGCGTAGTTTCGCATCATTTGCGTTCCCCGTGTCCCCAGAGACTGCCCTGCTGCTACTCCGAGATACCGTAATATTATTTCACTACTACCAAATACTACGTTGACAGGCTTTTACGTGTACGGTTAATGTTGACCTTTTTACGCTGTAACGTGTGTGGGATGAAAATTACCTGGATAATGGAAAAGAAATAGAAGCCAATGGTTACAATAGAATAATAATTAACAAACGCCTACGCATAAACCAAAACAAGCAACAGACAAACACGTAAAACAACAAATTCATAACACCTAACATACAGCAATAACCACACTGAAAATATAGCCCATAAATTTACAAAAAACAGATACAGCATTGCATGTAGAACTACAAACAAAACAGAACGTACAAAAATCACACACAAACGGCTAAACAAATATGACTTGCCTGGCGTTTACAAATTAAGCTGCTCAGAATGTAACAAATTGTACGTAGGCCAGACAGGACGCACCGTCAAAGAGAGGTACATTGAACATATTAAAGCATTACACTCAACCACTGAATCCACTTTTGAAAACCATCTCTTTGAGGCAGACCATACATGCACAAACATTAACAATAACATGGAAATTCTACACGTACACACGAAACACCGAAAACTAGACACTATCGAACAACTAGAAATATATAAACGCACGAAAACGTACAGAAACACCATCTTAAATGAACAGACACAATAAAAACACGCATACTACTTGAGCATATTACACAAAACACACACACACACAACAACGATCTTTCAAACGACAGTGCCGTCACCAAAAACAGGACGGACAGCGCTCCTAGCGGTAGCCTCTGATGACGCTCGTAATGAGCGAGAACTGGTTCAGGCAGTGAGGTAAAAATTTAAAAAAATTTGTATCTAAAATAATTCTGTTTCGTATCGTAATAATATATTTTAGTTAGTGATAATACTCATAGACAGCAAAAGTCAAGAAAAATAGATCGTAGGCCTACTGTAGTTAGAAAGGGGAGATAATGTTGTAAAGAAAAAACGACCAAGCTTTGAAAAGGTTCTGCTAGTCTTTATGTATTTAATATCCCCACCAGTGAGGTCTCCTTTCTATTTTTATAACAAATACTTGAATACCTATTAATTTATTCATATTATCATTTGGAATATTACTTATTGTTCTTGTTTAAAAGAAAATATCGGAAAATTAATACATTTCTATAATATTTAGATGTTTCCAAACTGATAAGAAGTCCGTCAATGTTCTTTTCTTATTTCAAAAATATTAGGCCTACTTCAACCATAATTTTTTTAAGGCATTTCCATAATGATAACTGTTGACGATTACGTAGTAATTTAATAAAATAAGACATCCATATTAATTTTATTCTGCGACGTACCTGACAAACGTTCCCTGTAGAAATTTTGGGCAACAAAAGCATTCTGCATTATAAGAGCACATGCATTCAACAAGGCCCGAACTTCAGGGTCTGACTGAACCCTAAACCAAAGAGAAAATATTTTTGATCGGTGTTTAGCATTGTAGTACACGCGCTGTGGATAGCCGTGAAGTGCCGAACAGATGTTAGTGCAGGACGAGCCGTGAGCAATTGAATTCGCATGTTTATGAATTTTTGTGCAAGCATCATTGCGACAATTACGTATTCCACGAGATATGGTCTAATATTAGCGCATACGAAACAAAGCGCATGTCTATTACCTGCCTGAATAGAGGGATAAGAATAGTTTCAACGGTAAATATGTCATTATTTACCATTAATAATATTTATAATAATAATAATTATTATTATTATTTTATTTTTAAGCGGTGGCCTCCACATCTCCTCCAGATCGACCTGTTCAGTGCCTGTTTCCGGGTTGCCTACTTCCTTTTGAAGTGCCACAAGGCAACGTCATAATTATCCCGAAGCCGGATAGAGATCCTACATTCGTCGAAAACCTACACCCTATCAGCTTGCTGTCATCCACGTCGAAAGTTTTCGAACGCCTGGTCCAGCGGCGACTTCAAAATCAACTAAAACGTTCGACATTCTGGTACCCGTGCAATCAGATTTCGAACTGGGCACTCCTCGATCCATCGGCTGATACTTTTCGTGGAGACCATTGCCGAGGTCGGTTGCTAGCGGGAACAGACCGTCGCCGTTTTCCTTGATGTCGAGAAAGCTTTCGATCGTGTCTGGCATCCTGGCCTATGTACAAACTCACGGATTGTCTGCTTCCGGATTACTACACTCATTTGACTGCTAGCTTTCTTCGGAATAGAACCGTCCGCGTGAGAGTAGATAACACCCTATCTTCGGTAAGGGCTGTTACGGCTGGTGTACCAGGGGGGGGGTTTCTCTGTGCACATTAACGACGTGCCCAAGTTTCTCAGGACCGGGTAGGCCATGTTCGCCGACGATACAGCTGTCTTTGCCGTCGATCGTCGGGCCGATACTGCCGTTATCTGGCTCCAGGAACAGCTTGACTTCTACTGGACAGAGAAATGGGGGTAGAGAAATGGAGGGTCTAATTAACGCGGCCAAGACTACGGCCGAAATCCTCTCCAGACGCAGATGGCTTTACGTAGGTGATACTCCCCTGCCCTGGTCTCACGGTGTTAAGTACTTTGGGCTCCACCTGGAGTCTCACTTGGCGTCACATTTCGAGCAAGTAGCCCACAAAATTGTCAGTCGTCTATGCTCCGTCCTTTACTTTGCAGCAATTCCATAACCTGCCGCCTAGGAAAAACTCATCGTCACCACTTGTGTGGGGCCGATGGTTAACTACGCGCTCCCTGTATGGGGGGTACTTGGCCAAAACCCATAAGCGTAGGCTTCAGTCTCTTCTGGACAGAGGACTGCAGTGGGCGTGCAAAGCCCATCACCTGACTTGTAATTAGACCAGGTATTTCTAACAAGACTTTTGATTATTTTACTTTCTCTGGTTTCAATTAGATTCCACCGTACTACAGGTCGCTATGTGTGTAACTAACAACGTTGTTCAAAACAGTTGATATATCGTTCAGTTAAAGACTAGTACTTTCCCAATAACCGTATCAGCACTACAGTAGTAGAATGTTTCGAGTACGCCATATTATCGATATACCACCTAGTTAAGAAGAAGAAGTATACCAATTATTGTACATGATATTATTGCTGAATGTAATGCGAAAATACGTAGTATATTAACGTGAGAGGTTAGGTAAGAATTTCTAATTGTTTAAAGAAAACAAAACTCATGTTTGGCAAAATATAACGTTTATAATTAGTAAATACAATGATTGTAACAGACTGGCAATTTGGTGACGATCTCAGTACGCATAAAGAAATGCAACTAAAAACAAACTGACCTAGTCACAATTGTGACATTCAGCGTTTTCTTTGTCATTTATAAACATCCTGGAACTACACTTAATATGTTGTTCATAATGGACACATTTTATTACTGTGGAATTATATTTAAACCTAACCTAACTAGCCTAACCTTGTGAAAGAAAACAGGTTTTTTTGCAAACGTGTTGTGATTGAAACAGAATACATATCTTTACGGATTTTATTGTAAAAGTATACATAGTGTACATAAACATTATGGAAACATCTTAAAAGTAGTACGGGACCAGGTAAAACGACAACAACGAATACATTTGAGGGACAACAAAAACACGTGTAAAATTTACTATTGCAGGCGAAAAGCGAGTTTCTGCCACCAAAAAAGGAGACATGTATAGTAACCTGCGTTACTTCAAGCTGTTTTGTTTTTAGTGATTTACACAAAAAGCAAGTATTACTTTAAAGTTTTATCGGTTTTCGTGAGTCGTTTCAGTTTGGCTGTTAACCTAACAACACCAACTACAAGGGAGATTTAAATAATAAGCTAATATTGCTGCTAGAAATGGTTTGCACAAAAAACATATGGCAATCAAAAACGATTATAACAGAAGACAAACAATTTTATAACACAACCTATTAAATTAACACGCTTTCTAGTATTTTACTAAAATTGTATCCAATATTTACTACATATCGATATTGACTATCGCATAAATGAAATATCGAAAATTAGTACTGTTACGACATTACAGAACAATCTACGTGTTTCTCGAATGTTCCAGTGGAACCGGCTATAATGTTGTGTGGGTACGTGTTCTCAACGCATTAGCTAGACTGTGCCAGAATAATCGATACTGTAGTAGTATCGACTATTCTGAAACAATTTTGCTATTTGTTTTAACGACGACATCTGTGCTTAGCGGTCAGATTGAGTTGCGCTATATTGGAGTGCGCTTTGTAGTATTGTGGCGAAGTGTTATGTTTTATAATTAATTGTGCGGGACAATTGTAATGCAATTGTGTTTTATATTAGTAGACATTTTTATTGCATGTGAACAATGTTTATTTGATTTGTTGTAAGAGACTATATTGTTCATTAGAAACTATGTAATTATGATAATTAAACCTGGTGATTGGTGGCGCAATTGGTGTCTTGTATTTTGTTTTCCACTGTACTATACGACGATTAGTAGACCGTCGTAACAGTATGGTTATTGGGAAAATAGCGAATATTACATCCGTAGTCGAAACACCCTAAGACCTAGTTACTGGAGTGAGAAGAGGAAGAAGAAATGATAGTAGTTATTTTAACTAAAAAACGGTAGTTACTCAAATAAAGATAAAATCACGCGTGTATTTGTGCAGTTGCACGTCATTCTTATAGGAAAGCATGCAGAAAGTATTTTTGTTCGTAGCAAAACATCTTGATAAATACAAAAACTCCAAATAAAGCACTGAACGAGTAAGTAGTTTTTATTGTAACGAACACAATAGAATTGCAACCCCTTTATTTGCAACCCTATTATGAAAAAGACCGCGGGGACGGTGCCGTGTGGTACATTTCTCAGATGAGCGACGGTGGCGGTGCCTTGTCTTTATTTCAGCGACGGCGTGTTGAACAACAAAGCTCGCCTCCTAATTTCCTTGAAAGCTTTGTCGCGGACGTATAAATGACCGACCGCGCGAGCAATGCTATTTTTAAAACAATATCTTGTTTAACAAACACTTCCCCACTCTTATTTTTTCGCATTTAATTAAATTTTTACGGAAATAATATCCATTCCGGTCGTTCAGAAGTATTGCTCTCTTTTTTTCCTCTAATATTCAAGTACCCTATGGATTCTTCTTCATACGTGTTTACTGTTTAAGCAAATTTTTTTCCGTCTGACACAAATTTTATTCGGATTCGCTTCAGCTAAAATTGTGTTTGTTTAACTAAAATCATGTTTAGCGATTTTTTACATCAGTGGTTTCCGAATTAAAAATCATAAATGCGTACGCTTATAAACTAGTCGTCCTAATGTCTGTGAGCCTAACGGTTCGTGTATTTACGCTCGGTGACGTCATCGGTTATACCGTATTTTCGAGTGTGTAACGAGTACGTTTTTCCAAAAGTGGGACTACGTTTTATACACGAATAATGTAATTTATAAGTAGAATTGTAGACATTGTATACAATGTGCGTCATCTGCCTTAAAAACAAGAACAATTGTTAGTTTTGGACAAAGTAGCCTACACATGACGGAAAAGTGCAAGAAAGGTTTCATGAAACAAAAATAGTTTTGGCAGTGGTTCTTGTTGGATTAACGTTTGCAATTCAGTCTCTGGATATTTTGTGAATTAACTTTCCTGGGGCAATTTTGCAATTTTAGGCAATCGATGTGCAGTGACAATCATACATGCGCACGACGATTCGTAAATCACTTTTCACTTATATTAGAATTCCTGTAAATGCCTGAAAAGCTGTAAAACAGCTCTGAAAAGCTTGAAGACACGTAATGCAATAGGACTACTGTCTTGTTCAGAAACAGACGAATAGTGTTAATAAACGCAAGTGGTAGTATTTTATAATAAATATAAAATTAAAATTCCCAAAAAGCTCTGAATTATGTAAGTTTTAAGTTGTTTTAAAACTTAAAAACCTCTAATAATTTTTTGTTTGCAAATGGATAAGCTTGCCGCGCTCATTACTTTTATTATTTTCAATGAAACGCTTTTCTGCTCAGTATATTTTTATTCTTTAAAGTAAATATAAAAGAATGTACTAAATAGTAGATATTCTCTTTCTACTAAATATTTTTATTTATTCCTAACCAGAAATACGGATGCGTCTTACACTCGAATAATATTGCTACGACAGCACAGAACAATCTACGCGTTTATCGAATGTGCCAGAAAGATCTCGATGTAAGCGTGTGGTGTACGTGCTACTAGACGCATTTTGCGAGAATTTTCTCGACTGTGCCAGGCTTCGCTCGGGCGCTCGGACTGTGTCAAGGCCGTAGCAATTACGTAATTCACGAGAGATAAGACGCAGTTTGGAAGCTTCTGGTGTGTGAGCGTGACTATAAATACATCGGGTAGGGGCCTCAGTTTTTCAGTTCCATGCGAGATTTTGGATAGTGCGGTTCGAGAGTATTAGTGCGATATATTTACAGAGCGGTTCGGGTTATTACTGTGTACGTGCAAGTAGTTAGTAGTGAAGTGTTGCGTTTTATATTCGGACGGTATAATGGTAATACAATTGAGTTTTAATATTTGTGGACATTTTATTGTGTGTGTACAATTTTCATTTGATTTGTTGTAGAGACTGTGTTGTTAATTACGAACTGTTTTACTGTAACAATTAAAGGTGTGATTAGTGACTTAACTGGTGTCTTGTAATTATTTTGTTTCCACTGTACCTACGACGATCGAATAGACCGTCGTAACAGTGGTGTCAGAAGTGGGATAGAACGGTTAACAGTGGAAACAGTGGATACTTTGTACAAGACGAGTGTAATTCGTAATTAATCGAAAAACAATGGATGCCAGTCAGATGATGGAAAATTTCCAGGCGCTGTTGTTGCAGACAGAAGAACGACGACGACAGGATTCAGAGAAAGCGGAAGAGAGACAGAAAACCCTCCTGCTGGAAGGAGAGGAAAGACGCAGACAGGAGGCGGAAGAAGCAGAAAGACGACAAAAGAAGAACGAAGACAAGAAAGAGAAGAAGCTGAGGAACGTCAGAAAGCACTAATGCTAGAAACAGAAGAAAGACAGGATGAAAAACGTAAGCAAGAAGCAGATAAAACGGAAGCTCTCTTTGAAGTTATGCAGAAACAGTTGCAAGAACACAGTACCGCAGAATTGGGTATCCTACGAGGTGAGCTTAATAAACAAGTTACTAAAATATCGGAGGTACAAGAATCAATGACATTAAAAATAGCTGAAGTAGAAAAATCTGTCTTGACTGTTAAAGAATCGATGTCTACAAAAATATCTGTTATAGAAGAATCTGTTTCAAATAAAATATCTGCAGTAGAAAACTCAATGGCAAACATAAGAGAACAAATTAAAAGTGAAGTCGAACAGTGCATGAAGATTCAACCAAAACAAATTTCTGAACAGACTGTACCAGTGATCAAGACAAAAAAAGACACAGAAAATAAGTTAACAGAGAAAGTCACTTTGCCTGCAGTAGGGACAGTTCATGTCAAAGCTCCAACCTTTGACGGAAGCAGTCACTGGGCAACGTACCTCCGCCAATTTGAAGCTGCTGCATGCGCAAATAATTGGACAGAAAAAGACAAGGCTGTTTCATTTGTTCTTGCATTAAAAGGACCCTCGGCAGAACTACTACAGAAAGTGCCACCTGACAGCCAGAACATCTATGCCGAGTTGATAAAAGCTCTAGAATTACGCTACGGTGATAAACATTTGCGAGAGGTGTACTACGCTCAGTTGAGAACAAGACGACAACGTTCCGGGGAAAGTCTTCAAGAATTTGAAGCAAGTATCGACAGATTGATTAGATTGGCCTATCCTGAAGCACCAGAAGACTTCCGAATAAGGTTTACGGTGCAGACATTTATTGATGGCATCGGAGATTGTGAACTTCAGCAAGTATTAGGAATGGCAAGACACCGAGATAGCTCAGAAGCTCTTGTTCACGCCCTAGAGTTTGAAGCTGCCAAGTCAGCGTCCCGCTACATTAATGGGTTTGTGCCATCACGTTGCAGTCAGAAGATCCCTGTATCACATTACCGTTACGATGGGTGCAGAAAAACAGTGTTGTCGGACAAACAGTTCAAAAGTTCAAGAGAGTCGCAAAGATTTGAAAAAGACAGAAGGCCGAAATGTTACAACTGTGGAAAACGTGGTCATCTACAGGTAGACTGTTGGGAGAAGAAGATACCGAGAGAAGAGACTGATCGCACCAATTGGAGAATTAAAGGCCCAGAACAGCACACAGTTTCCACGCTACATAAGATCAGTGGAAACTTGATTGTTAGTGGATTTGCGGATGGTAAACCAACATCATTTACAGTTGACACGGGCGCAACAGTGTCCATTGTGCGCCCTGACTTAGTCTGTAACCGCCATCCTCTAATTAGCTCTTGTACAATACAGACTGTGACTGGAAGCCCCGTCAAGGTGCTAGGAAAGGTAGACGTACGTGTACGCCTGGGTCTTCTTGAGTTTAGCCACCAAATGCTCGTTGCAGACATTGTCGATGAAGTGATTCTTGGCACGGACATTATGAATGCCTACGGATTCGTTGTAGACTTAAGAGAGAATGTCCTGTGAGTCGGCCAAGAGGAGATAAAGCTGTCCATGGCTAAAACGACAGGGTCTACCAACCATTCGATTAAGCTAGTGGCATTAGTCGAAGAAAAAGTCAACAAGTCTGGTCAAGAGGAACCCTCCCTGTTGCCAGCGGAAATGGAGGAAGAACTAGCAGAGGAAGTACAAATAAGTATAAGGACAAAAGAAGTGATTGGAAAGCCAACTATGGGTGTCGAGACAAAACTCTTGCTTGTTCCTGAGCTGATAGAAGCGCCGGAGAGTAAAGTGGCTGAAGATGAGGTTACGCAAGAGGTTGTTGACGAGGACCAAACAGACTTGGATCAGCCAGTGGTATTTCGGTCATCAGTAGGCCTACATGACGCAACGGGAGTGATTCCAGCGAAACTAGTGGTTGCGCAAAAGACTCGCATTCCTGGGAACGTGGTGTTCGGATCACACGAGACTGAATTCGAAGAACGGGAAAATTATCCTTCGCAAGGACGTCCACCTAGATCGCCTGGTCGAGTATTACTTCGGAGACGCTTTGCCAGTTCGGGACGAACAGGCTTAAGGAGGGGGCAGCGCTACGACAGCACAGAACAATCTACGCGTTTATCGAATGTGCCAGAAAGATCCCGATGTAAGCGTGTGGTGTACGTGCTACTAGACGCATTTTGCGAGAATTTTCTCGACTGTGCCAGGCTTCGCTCGGGCGCTCGGACTGTGTCAAGGCCGTAGCAATTACGTAATTCACGAGAGATAAGACGCAGTTTGGAAGCTTCTGGTGTGTGAGCGTGACTATAAATACATCGGGTAGCGGCCTTAGTTTTTCAGTTCCATGCGAGATTTTGGATAGTGCGGTTCGAGAGTATTAGTGCGATATATTTACAGAGCGGTTCGGGTTATTACTGTGTACGTGCAAGTAGTTAGTAGTGAAGTGTTGCGTTTTATATTCGGACGGTATAATGGTAATACAATTGAGTTTTAATATTTGTGGACATTTTATTGTGTGTGTACAATTTTCATTTGATTTGTTGTAGAGACTGTGTTGTTAATTACGAACTGTTTTACTGTAACAATTAAAGGTGTGATTAGTGACTTAACTGGTGTCTTGTAATTATTTTGTTTCCACTGTACCTACGACGATCGAATAGACCGTCGTAACAATATGTTCTCCGTGAAATACTCCAATAAAATACGTTTTCTCTTAATACACACGAAACTACGAGATATGCGACTTGCACATCAACTATGTTTATAAGGCCGGCTAACCCGAAAATCTCGAATGATCTAGAGCAGCTTTTCTCAATCTATGGGCGCAACCCACTGCTGGGTCCCGAGGGGACGTTTGGTGGGTCGCGAAGTCGCGTTCAAAATTTATTTACTAACCTATTTACTTACTTAAACTTATTGTCTTAAAAACCTATTACAATTAAGTTATGTATACTTTGCTTCAGCGTAAACGATGGTTAAAATTGACGATATATTAGCAAAAATACTATTTTTAACAGGGTGCACACCCCTACAAGTAATTCTGCAGGTGATCATGCTCATGGGTCTCATGAAATGTAATATCCTTCAGGGTGGATCTCGGGCTCAAAAAGGTTGGGAACCGCTGGTTTAGAGCTTTCTACGCCTTCCAGAGGCTGGTCGGTTATTTCCACGAAGTCGACACCGTGGAACGTTCTCGCAGCTTCTGCAGGGAGTTGCAGTTGTTGTGACTTGCGACTGTAAACAGCGGTTTAGCGTAAAGTGATTAATGTGTGCGGACATCGGTAATTAATTTCTTTCAAACAGTCTAATGCAAGCATAGTTTTATCTTGGCCTCAAAAGCAAGGAAGAGTTAAGAATTAATCAATCAGCGTACAAAAATTAGGGTAAATTAATTTGAATTCTAATTTCTTGTTAAAGTCTCTCTGTGAAGTCGGAAACGTGTGGACGTGTTGAACTAGCTCAGACGCTTGGTCTCCTAGTCATTATGAACACATGTTAAACATTTCTCAATCGTTAATTTAAAAAAAAGTGATAATTCGAAAAAATGGAAGATTTTCGCATACGTATAAAAAGACACTTAAGTCGACTGGATATTTAGAACTGTTTTAACCCAAGAACGACCCTGAACGCCGGACACCAGAAAGAACTCACATCGGTATGCAGATCGAATCAACACATCTGTATCCATATTAAAACAACCCACACCTGTATTCAGATTCAACGACCCATATCAGTATCCAGACTGGATCATCAACATCTCGCCGACTTACATTCTTCATTAAAAGGAAGTGACTTTATTTTTTTATAAACTTTAATAAACTTATTAAACAAAAGAGACAAAAGAATTTAAAAAAAATATTTGATGTATTTAGATTATATAAGAGAAAATATTTATTTTAATTTATATTCAGGTCAGCAGAGACAGAATAATTAATTTGATATTTTTACATAATCTGTATTAAATCAATGTAGTGTCATTTATAGTTAAATCATTAATAATAAATCCGACAACATTCCAATACACGGTTTACCGACTACTTATTCTATGCGACACATGTACGTCGCAATATATAGACTACGTGCATATATAGGTGTGTGTGTTCGTCTGTGTGTAAGTTTCTATATCTTAATACCAAGAAGTAATAAAAGGGTTATGACGTCATATTCAAGGTTTTTGTCACATTTTTGGTTGCAATTGGCTACTTCGGTAAAGGAAAGAGACAACTTTTTTTTTTTGTAATCAGTGTAATCACACCATTTCCGTGTAATCTGAGAAAATCCTGCCTTGCAAAAACCTGCCCCCTTTAGCGCAGTAGTCTTTACAGAACGGGGCCGTTTCTCACGCAGAAAGTGACTGTGTTGGATTTTCGCAATTTTTGGAACTCATAATTTCCCACGGAATAGGCTTCCCAGATCCTTTCATTCACCTGATCTTATTCCACCTAACGCCTCATTTAATGATCACTAAACAGCCCACTTTCTGGAGACGTCATTGGCAACCATTATGAATTACCTGAAAATACTGTAAAAGAAACGAAACAAATCCTTTTATGAACGCATCTGAGAATCTACGTGAACGTTACGAGTACTGATTGAAACACAACGGAAACATAATATCGTACATATTTTATTCCTTAAGAAACGTAGATAATTACGCTAGATTCACGTAATATCTATATTATCTATGAATTAAATCTTTGTTGTAAAATACAATTTAAGTACTAATTGTTTTGGATCATATTGTATTTAAAAATGTACAACTACTTACCAAATTTCCATAAATTTAAACAAACATATTTTATAAAGTTAATTCGTGTTTCAAAATGTAGCGACTGTATGTACAGAAGTTTGTTTTAGAGGTACAAAAGCAAAAACTAAGGCATGGATGTGTATTTACATATTTACCGGCGAGATATAAAGTATGTATGTATAGCTGTCCGTTTGGTTTCCCTGTCGGAATTAACTCTGCACACACAAATTTAGTCTTGCTGAATATGTTTAGAACGAATAATGCTCTCAGGTAGTACGAATTGTAATTGAAGTCGTGTTTCACGTTTAGAAAGGCAGCAGTGAAAGGCATCGTTCAAAAGGGGACGCCCAGACTTGTCGCTTGTGCTTTGTCTTAGAGACGCTAAGTAACCTTAATATCGCAATCTTATGTTCACTGTTAGTCGTATGTATTCATCGCTGTTTAAAACCGCGACTGAATCCGAATATCTCAGATGAACGACTCGAATTTACTGGAATGGTTCACTTTGAATCTCTAGCTAGGGAAGTCATTGCTTCTTTACTGCGTCAGTGAATGCTTTGGCGTTCAGAAATTTTGTGGAGACGCATTATAAAAACCAACACTTCAGCTAATCGTAGAGCTAATTATAATATTATATTAAGTTGGTAACCAAATGGAAAGAGCAGGCACGCAGGCACACAGAGAAAGAGACTTAATTGTCGGTGTTGAATCGTCTCGATGGAAAAAGCGCACAGAATAATTCAGTTTTATATCGTCTCTAACGATATAGTTAACAGTTAAAAGAGGTAGCACACTTTAAGCATCGGAAGTGTAATGTTTCAAATGAGGAGGATAAACACATTTTAAAAAAGACGAACAGATTTTAAAGAAAAAGCTGCTTAACGAACTATGAAAGGAAGCTCAGTAGCGTGATGGCAGATCCAAATTTGTTCCATGGGTTCGAATAATGTGAAGGTCGGTGAAGGCTGTAAAAGATTCGAGTGCTTATACGAAAGCGCGGTTCACTATACGAATTAAGAATACGGTTAACAGCGGAAATACCAGCACGGTACAAAGATGGAGGGATAATTTTATCCTTACGCCCTTGGACAAAATGATGACCGACCTGTAATGTGTACGTCTTTGAGAAGATGAGTTAAAGGGAGATCGTGACTACGCTGGTGAAACCGGAACAGACAACAAATGTCTAGTCGTGGAAAGTTAGCAGTTGAAAATTAAGAAGAAGAAGAAGAAGAAGAAGAAGAAGAAGAAGAAGAAGAAGAAGAAGAAGAAGAAGAAGAAGAAGAAGAAGAAGAAGAAAATTGGCTCATTGTTGTATTGTTGCATTAGAGCCAAATGTCTAATACCCACTACAACACTATTATTTATGCATATTTATTGCATAATTTATTAATTCAATTATAAACTTAGTTTGTGTTTATGAAGGTGATATCGGTACGAAATTTATCGTATCTCACAGTTCATATAGCCCCGCAGTTGGACGCCATATACACCATTAATTAAATGTATTAATTTTATTGCATAAATTAATTGAATTATCTTTTTAATTAGGTCGTGATTAAAGTGTATCTAACCCCAAGTTTGGAAGGTCATATACAATGTTATTTATGCCACGCGTTGGGCTGCCATATACTACGTTAATTAAATGTATTCCTTTAAATAGTTGCATGAATTAAATTAGAGTTAATTTATAATTCACAATCAAACTTGTTAAACATGAAATTGATTCTGACTTTAACTCAACTAAGCTTCTAGTCTGAGTCTCTTTGTAAGTAATGTAATTGATAATTATATTGAATTGAATCATGAACTATAGATCCTGTTTAGTGAGAAGTTAAGTTGTGAGTCAGGCCTTACACAAATCAATAGAACACGTACGAATCCATTCTAAAATACATTTATTAAAATTATCCTATCTCATCCTTATTCATGTCATAACATAATCATATAATAAGAGCACTTACAAATCTTCTAAAAGACAATAAAATTGTATACCACATTTAAATAATTGAAAGAACAAATTTAAAATAATTAAAAGAACAATCAAATATAGGCACTTCTTCGTGCGTAGTGCCGTTACTAGCTAGTAATGTGGTGTGCTCATAATTTGTATTAAGTAGTTTTACGTCAAAACACATTAAACATTCATAACGTGAAATACTCATATACTAACAATACACACATTAAACATATACATAGTTAAAATCCTGTTCCTGCAACAGACATATAAAAACACATACATAGTTACAATAAACATATATATATTACCAAGAATACATGTACAATACTCTATAACATAATGATCCCTACCTGTGGATTCGTATCTATCTGACTCATATTCATAAAATTCTCAGGTGGTTTGGTTCTAAGTGTCAGGTCAGTGGTATCTGGTAAATTAATAATTATAATAAATGATTAATTTTGTACGTTACTCGTTCTGTCGTGATGTATCGCTCCCATGGTGTATCCATGCGGGTCCCTTCGTTGATGGTTGATGTTAATCCATATAGCACTCGTGATTGACACTTCCGATTTCTATATGTACATCGTTCGAGAACACCCGTCCGCACTCCGCGACAGTCACTATGAGTTTCGAGATTACCACAATATAAGTTGCGGCATTGCACTTGGAATCTGTCGACTATGCATATTCGCGTGAGTCTATCGACGCGGTTCACTGTTTGAAACCGTTATGCACCTAATAGTTTTTCATCTTGCACGTTCACCGTCTTGCGGCGCCTAGATTGTTTTCAAGTTCATTAGGCAATTATAAACACTGCTATTACTTGACTCAATTACGAAACAGTGTAGTATCACTACTTTAATATAATGGTTCAAGAATGTCACTGCTAAATGCTATCACCTTTATGACAGTGTATTACATATGATTTATACAAATCGTTATTCACGCTTCATCGCGAACACTACCGTCCCGTTTTGGCGTTCTAAGTCTGATTCACGCACTTCCATTTAGTCTGAACAAAGTCTTTATCGTCTCTACTGAAATATGGTATAACTGAAATACTGCGCTAAGTTTTTATAAACTGAGCTATTATTTTTATAAAACTGAGATAAAAAATTTCGAATAAACTGAGATAAAATTTGGAATGTACTGATCTAAAAATTGGAATAAACTGAGAGCGCGTCCCCTTGCGTATACAGTTTTTATTTCCTTCGAGATTCCCACTCTTGTAACTCCGATGATCGCTCCAACTTCCCACCAAATCATTTCTGATAGGCTTATTTCATGGACCTCCCTGTGTTCTCTCGTCTCCAGTCTGTATTTCTGGCGAATTCTCCACCCAGTGCAGTTTGGAGAGGGATGTTCTTACACGAGATTTGCTCTCTGGTCTCCGGCTCCTATCAGTACCATCCCCTTCAGTAGTTCCCTTCGGAATTCTCGTTCCTCATTGGCTGGTTGGCTTTCTCAACTTGAGTTTGACTCAGTCCACGTGGACTCAACGAGTCGCTGTCTTACGGCCGTTGCCCCGTTCCTGGAATCAGTGTTAAGGCCTTGTTTCCGAAATCACATCTGCTACTTTTGGTGTAGCGTGTCGAATTCCCTTATTGTTGAGACACTAACGACTTCCTTCGATGACTTACGGGTGGCATACCATCTGTGCTCTCCCCAAGCGTCACTCAGTCGCCTGTCCCATTGTCTGTGCATCAACTATTGTCTTACTAGAAGTCGCACACATGGTTTCGAACAATACTCTTACCGTTGGCTGTGTATTTTTCTCGTTACTGGACAGATGGAAGGGTAGTCTTCCTTTGTTCTAATTGTGGAGTCAAGCGTTCCCACGCATGGTCCAGTTCGTTGCAACATGTGCCGTACTGCTCATTGTTCGTAAATGGTTTTTACGACGTTTAACGGAAAGGAAAGGTTTGTTCCCTTTCGTCGCCCACCCTCGAACAAAGCTAACATGTGTCACTTTTGTCGGGCTCTAATTGCTGGTGTACTTCTCTCGCAATACTCAAAAATTCAAAAAAAAAAATCTCGAAATAATAATCACATTACACCACCTACTCGAAACGTCGCGGCGGATTGTATCACGCTAAAGATAAAGCAGCAGATAAGGATTACAGGAGGGAAAATTAAAAATTAAAGGAAAATTTTGCTTTCTTTTGCGATCAGGTAGAGGGCAGCACTATCTTGTTTGTTTTTAATCATAAAATTGCAGTGTCTAATAGTAGTTGCTAGTATCATTTCATTATGAGTTATCTGGTATTACATTTAGTCGATTTAAAATTACTGTTCCACTGTCCAGTTAAAGAATTAATTGCGTTAAGGAAAATATGCGAGCAGTATGTATTTTGTAAACTCAGAGTGAATAAAACCTGTAGAAATCAATCGTAGAACGCAAAGGCAACACAGCACGTCTAAATGTTAGCAAACTCTTCCAGCGCATTGATAGTTTTAAAAACGACCAAATTTCATTCTACGATGAACAAAGGTAAGGTAGACCTTTAAGTTAAAATAACAATGACAATATCAACGCCTACAAGCACTGGTTAATTTACACCTAAAAGTGAAATAGTAACCAAAGAAAACTTCTGTAAGCTGCCGTGATTACGCAAGCCAAAAATCAAGTACAAAACATATGATAAACCTTCAAAAAGTGTGATTTTTCTTCAGGAAAACGGGGAAAATTTCGACCTCATACGGTCAACAGAAGAACGCCCGGTCTTCAAGATCTTGGATCTGGGTTGTTGAAAAATCTATTATACAGTCGTGATGTGGCTCAAAGTGGTTTTCATCTTTTTGGAATGCTGCAAGACGTTCTGCGAGAGAAATAATGTTTGTTAAGATAATAAGGTCACAGGAGTGCAGGCACGGATTCACGTAGTGGAAGAATAAAAGTAATCCCCCACCCACCCAATGATCACTTCAGACGACACTTTTTCGTCGTCTTGTGATTGTAAAATGGTTTTGTAATTTTGAATATGATACAAAGTTCACACCAGGTTATATGTAGTTTCATGGTTTTACTCAAAAATTACTTTTTAAATATATAACTCTACCTTACCAACATGTTAATTTATGTTTGATACATAACTCAAATGAGTAGTGTGTATTTTACACTGTAAGTGAATATTATTAAAAGAACAATGGATCGACAAACACAATATGATTTTATAATTGTACGTACGTTAATAAACTTATTGTGTTTATAAAAACACACTGTACTTTTATCTTCACTCATTCCTATCATTTATACTTTAGACCATTAAAGAATTGTCCGACTTTTCATATTAGCAAAAGTGAAGTCTTCAATAGTTAACAGACATGATTACCCAAACAGATGCACCCCGAATAGATCTCAGTCTTCAACAGCAAATATACAACGTTATATAAACAAAATACGACTCTCTTACCTGACGAGACACTGGATTGATGTGTGGGATTGAACGTAATTAAAGTCGCAGTTGTCAGAAAATTAATTTGTGATGTTTATATTTCGTTTAAATATCACTGTATGTGTGTGCGCGCGTGCTTGCGTTCGTGAGATACGTTGAAAATAGCGAAACGTAATTAAAACTAAATAAAGCAGAAAAGTGTCCATCATTTCCTATGCAGTGTTTGTCACCGCTACTAATGGAATCGTCTCTGTGACCGCGTATATTTCTCACTGCATCACTGCCAGAGAAATCACCAACGAGATAACTGATTTAACGGGACTCTACCAAAAGAAAGCAGACAGACTTAACTGTACTGACGTTACATCATATTCCCGACATTCTATGCTAGTTCCGTTGCTTATTTATCTATAAACATTCAATTTTTGTACTACCATCTATATAATCTTCTAATCATATCATGTAAAGTCTAACTACCATTGAGGAATACCATAAGGAAAGAAGGTACACAAGTTTCAGACGCATTCCATTAATCTAAATGATAAAAGGCCAAATAACTGGACATGATTTTTAAAGATATTTGTGATTAGATAAAATTTGTTGTCACCTTCGGGACAATTCTAGAGGCATTGTTATGATACTCATAACATAACTCTGACCGTTCAACCACGATGCAGGAAGTTAGCGTGAAACGTTTGTGTGTGTGTGTGTGTGTGTGTGTGTGTGTGTGTGTGTGTATGTGTGTGTGTGTGTGTGTGTGTGTGTGTGTGTG
This sequence comes from Magicicada septendecula, assembly GCA_034769895.1. NCBI lineage: Eukaryota > Metazoa > Arthropoda > Insecta > Hemiptera > Cicadidae > Magicicada > Magicicada septendecula. Next base: position 215,912,357 of record CM068373.1, read on the forward strand.
TGTGTGTGTGTGTGTGTGTGTGTGTGTGTGTGTGTGTGTGTGTGTGTGTGTGTGTGTGTGTGTGTGTGTGTGTGTGTGTGTGTGATTAACACCGGAGAAATCGACACTCACAAATTTTCTTAACACTTCTATGAAACGTAGGTACACATTCGTATTACAACTGTTCTCCAGTTAAACAATTATCCAATTCGCACTCTCACAGCAGATAATAAAAATTCACCAAATTGAATGAAATTACAATAGCCCGAAAAACAAATACAATATTAAAAAATTCACTTTCACTAATTCGTAGTCTTGTCACACTGAATCGACCGTTAGTTAGAACCGCTGTTTGCGCAACTCTGAACTGTTCACGCAGTGGAATCGTCGGTATACGTATTTCATGGAACTCACAACTGAGTTCCAATTGTCTTCACCATCTTTTTCCTGCATGGTGTGATGTTGTCGAGAAAGTTCGACAATGTTCCTCGTCAGTCGGGCAATGCAGAGAATCTGTAGTTTCAACCGGGTGTCTCTGGAAACATGGCGTCTAACTGTTGATTACTCAGTACGTGACAAACCTCATGTGCACTACTACGAATGTTATTTATGGATGTAACAATGTAGTAGTTATACGAACGACAACAAAATAGTTTCATTTACCCATATTTTTAAAGTGGTATTTTGATGAAAGTTGTTGGAACCAGCCGTTTCCATCAGGTGTAATAACGTTTCACACTTGGTAGGAACGGTTAGTCCACTATTAAGCGCAAAACATCTATGTCATTTGCAAGTAGCATAAAAATTAGAAGTCCGCGAAGTGACCCTTATTCTGTGTGTAAGGAGGTGTAACTCCACTGAAATCCATCGCTAGCTGAGCAAACTGTATAGTGACAACTTTATTTTCACACCGGGCCATAGTAAAATGGTCCGAGTTGTTCGAAAATGGCCTCATGGGTATCGGCGATGATTACCGGAAAGGACCCCCATCTCCACGTTCATTGGCTGATACCCTAATGTTGAACGCGTTTACCAATTGTTGTTTGTAAACAGACGAATCGCAGGGGATGAAATTGTGGCTGAAGTGGGTATTTCCCATGTGCAATGTCGATAAATTTGTGCTCGATTAATACCACGTTTACTGTCAGAAGAACAAGCGTCACGAAGGAACTTCTTAAAAATTTGAGTGGGAACACCCTCTCTACAGTCCTGCCCTTGAGATCCACGTGTTCGGTGTGAAGCGACGGCACCACAACGATGAACTCGTCCAAAATGCAGGGCGAGAATGGTTCGGACGTTGGACAGGCATTTTTGAAGAATGGAATCGAAAAACTTGTGTCACGCTACAATATAGTATTCAAATCAACTTGGAAATTTTGTAGAAAAGTAGATCCTTAATTGAATCAGTGGTTTTGAAAAGGGCATGAGTCACATGACCTAAATTTTGGAAAACGATAAAAAACTATATTACGAGTAAAATTTTAGCTTTACTTTCATTATTTTATTTTTTTATTTTTACATATAACAAATTTGCATAATATACTATTTTTTTATGTTGCTATCTCTTACGGCATACCTGTAAAAAAAAATTGAAACTACTGGACCTTTTCAAAATTTATGAAATAAAAACGTCAAATACAATGTATATTTTTTATTACTCAAATAATTAAAAAAACAAACATAGGCCTATTTGGTAGTATTTTATAAATGTTTAATTAAAATATACTGTAAATATATTGTGAGTTTCTTAACGTCAAGTGAACACTTATTCGATTTTTTCTCCATCGTTTGCTGGCCAGTTATATATCACATCATAAAAGGGTAAGTGCTCATCAGGAATGTATTTTTTGAGTTGTTTGATGTCCTCTACTTTCTTGCAGTTCATTGGGTACTTATCATTGTAGGTTTTCCAAATTGTATGGCTTCAGCTGGTTTTTAGCAGTGATGGGAAGTCAACCCTTCAATATAATCACAGACCTTCAACACGCCTTGATTCTTTTTTCACATTCAAACATGTAGTACTTGGAAATGTCAAAATCTACTTTTTCATTGTTAAGGATTTTATTTCCCAAAGGTTCTATGGATAAAACTTTCCTCTTGTAGAAATTTGTCCACCACGCTTTGTAATCAACAGAAAAGTTTTCCTCGTCTAATACACTGGTAAATTTGCAGCTTAAATTTGATTCTGCCACCATCTTTGCATATTCTGTAGGCAAGTAAATGCGATCACTTTGTCTTATGTGTCTCTTGATAACTCCAAAATTACGATCACACAGAAGAAATGAGTGTCCCCGTATGGGATAGTATTGGATAACGTTTTCGAATCGTCCAGAAGAAACCAGGGTCATCAAATAGCGGATAACAGTATTGCTCCTGTTTTGGGCTCCACAGGAATCCAAAAACAAATGAAGAATTTTTGTAGTTTGTGGAATATTATTAGAAATATAATCACCAAGGAAAGTGCAAACTTTATTTCGATCCCTTTTATCAAAACCCTCATGGTATAAGTAATACTGTGATGTTTCTATTTTTACATCGTGAATACAGAAAACGTAAACCCACAGTTGCCTTAAGTAGAAAACTTCCTGAACAGATATGTGGGATAGAGGGAGACTCTGCATATAATCAAAACAGATAAAGGCAATATCATCTTGATTCTTACACATTTCACTAACCTCCTAAAGTTTATTATAAAATTTCTTTGATTTGTGCTTCACCATCAACAACAAACAATAAAATTACCGTGTAGGATTGTGGGATTGGCAGTGTTTAACAATATGGCCGCCCAGCGTAGTTGTTTTGAAAAGGGCACGAGTCCAGGACTAATGCCCCTTTCCAAACAAACACAATATTGAGTAGTGTAGCCGCACTGAGCAATAGACCGGTGACCTTTTCATGTAAAATGGCAAATCTAGGCTTATAGAATCCAAAACAACTCATATGTCATTTTCTAAAAAAATGTGACTTATTCCCTTTTCAAAACCACTGATTTAATTGTACTTTCAAATAAGTAAAGGAATTTTTATAAATAATCCAGGTTTTTAATTTATGCTAACCTAACTAACAATCTGACTGCCCCCCATACTAAGAAAATGAGCTACGGAGAGTCGTAAATACGTTGCATTTGGATGTCGTAACACCTCCAAAAACTGTCCAGAACATGACAACAACGTAAACGTTTGAAAACTGTGTCCACTCAATATCGCTAAGCCGCTTTTCCATTCATTAATCAGAAAATAAATTTATTACGCTTTTTAAATGAAAAGCATAAAAGAAATTTTTCTGCTTAATAATTATGATCTAGTCTAGTTTTAATGAACTAATTATTAAGTATAACTAAGCGCAAAATTGTGAAAATTTAAATGAAAGTAGTTGGTATAGCTATATAATTATCTAGGTGTTAATCTAAGCATTTCATGTCTGCGTCTTTGTTGTGCATGAGTATTTAATTAATAACAAACGTTAAATATTTTTATAAGCGTGGAGTGTAAACACGGGATCGTCTGCATGTCACACGCTAAATTTAGCTCTGTTTTGTGCAAAACCTTTTTAGATGTACTGTACAATTACATATTTACACGACTATAATTTTAACAACACCTTTAAAATACGACGACAGTGGCGTAACGACGAGAGGAGAACTGGGCGATCAATCCTCCCTATTGAAGAGTTCAGTGACATTCCATAATCACCCAACTAGACTTATTTCTAAGCCAGTTTCGTATGTTAATACGTATAAGGCTTATAAATAATTATGTGGAAAGAATCTTGACTATTTCATTTGTCCTGAGGAAATTGGTGACGCCAATCTCCCCCCCCTACAGAAACTAGTGTCATTCCCCTCCCAGGAGCAGCTCCTAGTGGACACCACTGATGGACGGTACTTCCAAAACTGCTGCAACCTTACTAACAAGGATGTCATGCAAACACCAGTCCGATGCGAGGACAATTGAATGACCGACTTCGCGTGTTGCAACGTTACTGCATCTCGGAATCTAAAAGTCGATGCCTCTTATCTGTAATGTCTTTGTGCCCGTCAACAAAAACTTTCCGATGTCGTTGGTATTTGTAGCATCTCTATTCATCAGCACGTCTACATTCAATCATTGTAACTTTAATTTCAGTCTGTTTAATATCGTCTTGCTCAAGATTCACTGTCATACAGTATTACTGGTATACGTGTTCTGGAAGCGTTCAGGACATAGGCTACTCTAGTTTCTGACCACCTTCTTAGTTTGTAATAAGAAGTTTGTAATATGAGACAACCACGTCTCATTGTGAAAAATTAATTTCACAGACAGTTTTGCTTATTTTCAGACAATGACCATTTAATTATTAACTGTAATCTATGTAAGTTGATTTTATTTTGAGACGCATTTAGTGTAAAATAAATAGCTTTAACTTGAAGTTGTCTAACTTATATGAACGCTTACTCCAGAGTGCTAAAACTTACTAAATGTGTATGAATTGTGTTAACTGTCTGTAAATGGGTAACTGTGATTAAAATTACAAAGCGATAAAAGGAAAAGTCAAGAAATTTAGGCATGACCGAGGGTTTTACTTGAATAGGTCTACGTTGGGGGCCAAGCCTTTCGCATGAAGCCACTCTGATAACTCGATTTATACATCAAATTGCTTTTTATGTTGAGTCGGAAGCGAAGTCATCGACCAAGCGTCAGCGTTACGACAGCTGCTGCACCATCATGTTAATGTCGACTGGAAAGTTTTTGACTTGCCCTACTATGCTTTAGCGGAGTCTTTGGATTTACATGAAAGGCAAGCGCAGCGATGTACCTGAAGCCGTTCGAGCGCGACAAGGCTGAGATCTTGTTTGCGTCGAGCGTCTTACTGCAAGCACCGCAAAACTGTACCCTCACCGGGAAACGTAGATTCGAGCAGTAGCATGTGACGAGTCTTCACCTTTTGCAAACCACAGCCGATCGCAAACGCCGCAAGAGATCACTGCGCGCGCCGCGTCGATGTACCCACGACGTTCCCGAAGCCGTCTCGCTCATTCCGTCACGGACATGGCGGTACTGATAGGTGGCTGATTAGACTTCCTTGTCGATTAGATGCGTTGTTTGTATTTCTTCTGGGTGTTTCGGTGGGTATGGGCAGACATGGTAAAATTTTTAATTTTTCACACCTTACTTTTGATTTGTCACCATCAAATATCCTACAAATTCACTTTTTGTGGCTTAAACCGCCCAAAATCCTCGATCGGAACGACGAACTGTCACGCTCAGGTAGACACTTGCACACCTCGCGCTTTCCCTTCCACGGGTTACGAAGCAAACGCAGTCTGTTCATTTTGAAATTTTAAATTAAATTAGTTACACCGGTCTGACCCCACGTCTATGGTACTACTCCGTCACTCCCTTAAGGATTCACTCGCAGGAGCAAGACTGACAAGCCAAGCGTAGGCAAGCCGCCTCCTTAAAGAGTTGGCGGATTTGTGCCAACCAAGGGCTCATAGAATTTTAGACCTTTTTACAAAGTACTGGAATAATGGAGAATTAGGTATTACTGTAACCGCAGGTTTCAGTCTATCCCTATTATTTAAGAAGACAGGAAGATATCAGTTGAATAACTGCCAAAATTAAAAATAATCATAATGCTTATTTGATTTTTTGGAGGTACCTAAAGTCTTTCTCAAGATCTTCCTCGAACGTCGGTTTCGTTATCGCCAACGGAATCCGTTGTCTAGTATCGTTCGACTATCTAGTTAAACGGTTACTCGTCATACTAGTTGCTAGTAAAATGGATACACCAACAGTCTGTCTGTTTCTTCAAGAAGACCTCTTGAATGGAGACATTTGAGACATTTATGACTTACAGATCTAACTGAAAATCATGAGCCCAACAGCTTGTTTAGGAAAATTAAAGAAGAGGCCTTGCCTTTCACTGGTTTTAAAAGAGCACGTTGTTTTTCGTGGCTATAATATTTTAATTGGATGTAGTTAGTAGACATTGCATTACAAATTATAATTATTGTTAACGAAACATAACATAACCAAAGAAAAGCTTGGTCTAATCTCAAATACTCATACATAACAATGACAGTTCGTTAAGGCAGTGTGGTGATGGTGCACTGTAATATAATTTCTTTCGTTACAACAAAATCCGTGGGCAAAGTCCTCATGGTATGACTCAATTAAGATGATGTACATTTAAGAAACCACTACCATTACAATATAACGGAAAACTAAACTTCAGCGCATTCTGTTAATACATTCCATCGTAAAAACATCGTTAAAATCACGGTTTCACAATGCATTCTGACGGACTGTAATCTCATTTTACAGCAAACTAAGACAGAACCCATACATCTGAAAACAAAATATGAAAGCTCTGTCATATTACATTACATGTGGTCCAATTTAACGTTTTAATGTTATAGAAATCATTAAAAATAATATAATTATCAAAATATAATATAAATGCATGTATACGTTTAAATTGCAAGTCGCCATAATCATAGTGATTTCAACGTTGGTCTGTTCAGCTTAAAGTTCAGAAAGAGTGAAGTGTTTCGGAGGCGATAGGATATAGAATGTCCGAAGCCATTAACCGCTTTCAACCACTAATTGCACACAGCGATCAAATTGGCGTTCTGTAACATTTGGCCATGGGATTCCGCCTCCGGATATTCCGCCTCCACAGTCTAACGTCGACTCAAGTTAGATAAATTTGTTGAAGTATATTACATAGTTTAAACGTTGAAGGGCTGCAGACTTACACATTATATAAATATAACACTACCTTGTTTTTCTTCAAACACACTCAATGATAAAATTGTTTCAAGTAATTTCCTACACTTTCTTTCCGTTCTTGAAGTAAATTATTATATTAATTTTAAGCCACTTTTTCAAAGAAATGCTTTAATTTTGAGTACTTTAGTTATGACCATTTCAATTTTGAGTGCTTACACGGACCGGTAGTGACCCTTTGCCTCTACTATTTCAGGCTTGTCTGGTTCATTACTGCTGCTGTATGCGCGCGACTGTTTTCAATATTGTTGAATTATTAAACTAGTATTGCTTTATATATAGGCCTAATATATGGCAGTGAGACTTGGACTCTGAATAAACGAACCGCTAACATAGTCAATACCTCCAAAAGAGAATTTTGAAGAGAATATATGGACCAATCCGAGTCAATGGGATATGGAGAATACGCGTACATCACAATGAGGAACTATACAAGCTACAGTATATAAAGACAATGATCTGGCCACTACCATCCGACTGCATAGATTGCAATGGGCAGGACACATCATTAGGATGGAAGGCAATCGAATACCTAGGAAGGTACTATTTAGTCAAGTCAAGGGTAGAAGGCCTGTCGGAAGACCCAAGCATCGCTGGATTGACGCAATGGCAAGGAATGCTGATACTTCATGTAAAATAAAACGATGGACATAAATCGCCAAGGACAGGGAAAAATGGAGTAGGAGGATTATGAAGGCTAAGGCACGACTCCGAACTGTGACGCCATTGAAGAAGAAGAAGAAGAAGATTTCTCTGTATTTACATACATACATATATTTATTTATTTATTTATATGCATATTTACCTAGGGTAATACCGTATATTTTATATCTAATTAATATAGAAACTATTGGAAATAAAATTAAGCGGTATGAACGGGAACAGACAGGCGATAAATCTGTCGTATTGAACAACACCTGTCAATTTTAAGCTGTGTGTGTGTGTATGTGTGTGTGTGTTCGGCGTATGTGTGTTCTGCCGGCTGTAACAGGATTTATACTACTATAGGGGAGCATCTCCCTCTACGTATGTATTTTACGTGTGTTAGTGAACTCTTGTTCAGACATGAATGAATAAGAATAACTAATATGTTTATTTAATAAAATTCTGAAGTTAGAAAAACGTATCGGGAATCAGACAAAACCGTTGGAGGACATGCTGTGCACTCATGTGACGTTATTGCGAAGTGTGCAAAAGCAACGCGGTTATTTTAAACTAAAATTAATTGCGCTGTAAATAAGTAAAAACCGGTTAAGGTATATGCACATAACGAGCGTAAAATCACGCATAATGCAACTTCTGTTTTCACATCAATTGTACCCTTTGAGCAAAAAACATGTAAAAATGTGATGAATGGAAGACTGACGCTTTGCAGGGTGGATCCAAGTTCAATATGTTAAAAACGGCAATTTTTCTATACCTGACATTTCGATTTACACCAAATTATAAATACCTCGGACAGTTTTGAACTGGTAATAATTTGCTCACTGGGACACTATGACGGTCTGCTCAGTGACATAGACTCGTCATCATCAATACCTTCATCACGCCGTAAACAGCACATTCAGTTATTGACGGAGGACTACATTCATCATCATCATGCGGTAGTAACACAGACAACCAATAATCTACGTGGAAATCAGCATATCATCAGAATCATCATCATCAACATCCAGGAGCCGCACACACGCGGACACATAATAACAGCTTATCAGCAATAACACCAGATGCGCGGGTGAAAAATGGCCAATTATTTTGAAATAAGTAAATTATATGGAACAATATTATGATCTAACAAAGCATAAAAAGTACTTAATTGTGAACAGTGTAAATATTCAAATTCAAATAAGTAATATTTAATTTTAAGTTTTTTTGCAAATAATTTTCTATTTAATTAAAAATCGTTGCACTATTTAATAATAATGGTTTTTACTTGAAGAAAATACACTATTTTTATTAAAATACGAGTTGACATTTCTGTTCTCGTATTAATTGTTAACTTTTCAATTTTTATTTTTAATACATACAATAACACTTCGTAAATGATTTGCTATGGTTAAAAAATTAATGGTTCAAATTGTATACTCATGTCAGACACCCAAGCAATTTAAACAGTTTAATAATTGTTTTAAATATATATATTTGCTATTGGTACTACCGTTTGATCTCAAAACAGAATGCTCAGTTTGAACTACGTTTTTTTTTTATTTTAAAGCATGAACATACTGATTCTCAACCTCAGGGCATGTAGCACATATAATAAGAAGGAAACTTTACAAACAAACAATTAATACAATTCGATTAATTCTACTTTTTAACTTACCATAATAATTTATTAATTTTCTTTTTGTTTAAAATTTTCTTTTAAAATGTTTTAAAAGTTGCTGGGCAGAGCCGCCATCTTGTCAACCCCCAAATTCTTACTTATATGGCCGACACCATCAAATAACGCTAATCTCACAACTTGTTTCAATAAAAATTTTAATCGTAAATGGTTATTGTATACAATTTCGTTTTAAGGTGTACTATTTAGAAATCAACACTATTAATATCACTCAATAATGTATTCTGTTTAAATGTTCAGTTTTATTACTTAGTTATGCAGACAAAATATCAGTGTTCAAGTGTTGGGTTTACAATGTAGTGAAGGTTATCTGGAATGAATGTGTTTTAATATTACTCTTTACCTGGTATGTTTTCTTCGTAATATTATTTGGTTAAAAATATCTTAGTAGGCTTTCTTTTGAATGTTGTTAATTATATTTAGTCTTGTAAATTATTTCCTCTGTAGGTTGTTTATATTTTCTCTGCAAATTACTTTCTTTTGACCCTTTAAACACTATTGTCATTCACTACGACTGTTATTCCTTACTTTGAACGATTGAATTTACAATGACTAATAATTATTAAACATTTCTTTCAGTAATACACAACGCACTTCCGCGTCGGTGTTCTCTGCTAAGACGATTAAACAAGAATGAGTTGGCGTCATTGTCTAGAATATCCTATTGTTGGAGGTTAGAGACCACCTTCTTCTACTGCCTTTGATTTCGTTTTATACCTTAATGTTTTTAAATTCTTATTTTTGTCTGCAACACGGTGTTTTTATCTTCACAATACATTTTTATTAAATGTATTTTTATCTAATTTTCACTTTGTTGACATTTGACACTAATTTATAATTGATAAGATTTATTATAGTACTTATTTTCAAATAATGCTTGTAATTCCTTGAGTAGGTTATCCAAAACTGCAGTGATTCAAGAATTAATCGAAGAAACTACACATAAATGGGAAAACGAATGGAAAGAAACAAAGAAAAGTAGAGTAACTAAAATTTTCTTCCCTAATATCAAAGACAGATTACAAACAAAACTCAAAATGACTGCCAACTTCACGGCAAAAGTGACTGGACAAGAAAAAACAAAATCGTACCTCCACCGCTTCAAGATAATAAACGACCAATGTGCCAGTGTAATCCAGGACAACAAAGAGTGGATCACATCATATACGAGTGTGGGATGTTAAAATATAGAGACAAAATTTAATCAATAGTGTACAAAAATCAGGAATTTGGCCACCTACAAAAGAAGATATTGTAAACAAACATCTGAAAGAATTCAAAACATTTAATAGTTCAAATTGAAATCTAATAAGTTATTTTATTGTAAATAATCAAATATTCACACAAAAGCATTGTAAATATGTTATGTAATACGTATTTGTTATTACTTGATGTAAGTATAAAAAGCACTGTATTCAAATAAGGAAAATCTTAGCATTGTAGCGTTACACAATTGTAATGGAGCATGCTGTAAAATAATATTAAAAAAACCCTATTTGAAGAAACAATATCAAACACACATACATGTAGGCCTATACATAGCACCACTGCTGTACTTCGGGCACAAGTTGGTTGGCCTATACCAGCTCCTTTTTATACTTAACTTGCTACTATCGCGTCTAAACTTACCAGAAAGGGCAGAAAAGTTTCCGCTCACCATGCAGTGGCTACGTCAACGAGTGGGCTAGAACTAACGCACTACGCCCCTGCGGCATCTAAAAACATAAAATGTTGATACAATATAAACGTTGTCCATCGTAGGGTTCGTGGAGGCGGCGTTTCGGTGCTCAGACAAGCGGACGGAGAAGGCTCCTGCAGTGCAGGTTACACAGACCACTCACAGTTGCGACACCGAACGTTGGATACGCTCTGTTCCGACTGTCAGCCCCAATACCACCGAAAATCGGCAATCCTGTGTAACTCGAGGCAGCGTGCACCAGACCATCTGAACAGTAGTACTACTGTGAGCAGTCTATGCTACTAGGCTTCACTGCGCTTGATGTCAAAAGGCTCACCGTGACAGAAGTGGTTACGTTACAGCTACTGATAAGAACGAGCCAACCCTAGTTTCCGTTTGCAAGACACACACCTTAATCATGTTTACATCAACCCCAATTCAGCCGACCGATGGTGCGGTGTGTGTCAGGTGGATATCGTAGAAGACGAGATGGGGTCCTCTTCCTATCGCCCCCACTGATTAAACCCAGGCTTTTACTTGCAAACACATACACACACAACCGCCAGAAAGAACAGTGAACCAGAGGAGCCAGAATGAATAAAGTCAGAGATTGCCAATTACTGATGAACGGGATGCGACCCGTCCCCGAGAGCGCTAAGAAAGTAATTTTAAAAAGTAAATTTAAATTAGTTAATAATAATAACAATAATGTATAGAAAATATAACAGAAACAATGAGAAATAGAAGACTATTATTTTTTGGATATTTATCATTTATATATAGAATAAACGACAATAGGTTAACAAAGCAGACCTTCAAATATCTGTGAGGGAAGAAGTCGACATCAAGTTGGATTAAAGAAGTCCAAAAGGATTTAGAAAAGAAATATTATAAACGCAGAAGAAGCAATTGAAAGAGACGTTTTTCGGGCAAAAGAGTTAAACAAATGGAAGGAGTCCAGCGTAGGCGACAGAAAAACGCAGGTCCAAAGTGGACTGAAGACAGGAAGAAGAGACACAGTGAAAAGATGAAAGAATATTGGAGAAAAGAAAAAACAAAGAATAAAATAAAGAAAAATAAAGAATTGAAATTGGCATGTGGTGCTTAGATAGGCGATACAAAAAAAATAAAATAAAATAAGAAGAAGAAGAAGAATCGTCATAATTATCATCATCATCTTCAAGAGATAAGTAATAAAGATTCCTAATGTGTTACAACTAGAAATACAGTAAATCCTCCCAAACTCCAACACTTGGATACCACCTGGTGATGAACACCATATTTGGCTACTCAGTTGGACACCTCCCTACCCCGGATGTTTGATATGCAAAAGAGGTCTAAATTGCGCAAAGAAAAAATATTTACTACTCAATTACAGTGAGTGATTCAGTAGTAATAAATAGCATATTAATTTGGCCGTAAGAGGCCTCTATCCGTTTCTTGTCCCTTTCCCCCATTGTCCATGTTTCAGATCCATATAGAAAATGTTATGAGATTTTTCTTGGTCTCAATACCAATATTCCTAGAAGTTAGCATCCTTGTTTTTCACAAAGGATACTTTTGTTAAAGCTACTCCAGACTCAATGTCAACACTAGGTCTTCCATCCTCTGATATTGTGCTACTTGTACTTAAAAGTCCTGATCTGCCTCAACATTACTCCCTCTCAACCGGATATCCTGTACACAGTACGGTACTGTGTTTCACATCTTATTTTTAATATTAAAGTTTATTATTTTACTACTGTATAAAGAGTACATTTAGTAGTTAACTAAAGTACAGTACAGGCATTCAAGAAAGAAACCGAAATTACTCGTATATTCTACTTCACTTTAACTTGTAGATGTTTATAAATTTGACACTTTGGGTTGAAACGGCAACTGTCCAGCACAGCAAAGTCCACTGGTTCAAAAATATTTTTATTATTGTTGTGTTTGTTCCTCTCATTCCACTCTTAATAAACCAAGCACATAACCTATAATTTCTCCTACTTTTCGTCTATTAGTGGCAATTAAATTATCAGAGGGAACGATAGCTCGGGTTCAGAAAGTAGGAAAGAAATCATATTTTTCAATTTTGGCGTACGAAACAGACAATAGTTGGAGAACGCCTGGGAGAGGCTCTTGAGTTGTTCGGAAGCAGTCACTTAGAACTAGACGAAGTAACGGAAGCTCTAGAGAAAACCAAAGTAGGTCCACAAGGATTGCATCAGAACTTTTAAAGCACGGCTATGAAAATATCTCCCTATTTTTGCCACCCCTTTTGTGTGATGAAATTTGAGACAGTGTTCCACAAGCATCGGAGACCTGTTATATATTACCCATTTACAAGAATTAATCCAAAGAGAATCCCAGAAATTTTAGAGCGTCTTTCGGCCGCCTTTTCTCAAGAAGGCCAACATTTTAATTCTCTCTCTAAATTTGTATTTTATTTCTTTCAAAAATTCTATTCTACTTTGTTGGTATTCTATAGAAATAATAAAAAAAGAAATGGGCGCGATTAATTCAATGTTTAATCCGTGCGATAGTGTACAGTCCTATTTAGACACGAAAGTGACATAGGTTAATTTTTATTTGTGTTAGGGGCCTCTAAAATTTTATTTATCTGGTGTCTTTCATTATTTTTATGATTAAGTGTATTGTAAACAAATGTTTTTTATTTCCTAAAAGTTATTAAAATTTGTATCAATATGTCTCTGGTGTTCAATAATATATTCCACTGTAGTAAGATCACAATCCGTGATCTTAACGTAACAATATAAATAAATTGATCGTCGTAACAATATAAACACATGTCGTAAAATACACAAAACCACACACACACACACACACACACACACACACACACACACACACACACACACACACACACACACACACACACACACACACACACAAATACAAACGTGAGTGTGATGTGTTGTATGAGTAGGAGGTGTAACGTAGGGGATAGGGGGTGGGTACAGGTGGTGAGTGGTTCAGGGAAGAGTCCACCGCCGCTACATAACCCCTTCAAAACAATGCTGGATATAATAACACCGTACGCTATCACGGCATAGATTAACGCTATAACGTCACATGTCAGCGTACGCACAAATGAGGCTTTTTGGCGAGCTTAACCAATCAACTGGAAGCTCAGCGACAATTACCAAGTGTAATCCTTAAACTTTCATCGGCGTGTTAAATTGAGCGATACAGATTATACGATATCGTCAGCTACATGTAGGCGTATACGTAGGTATACGTAGGTGCATCATAGGTACTGTTTTGCCCACGCTCCAAAATGACTCATACGTTCACCAAGGGACAATAATCATTTATATTTAGTGGTATATTGTGATAAAGAAGTGTGAAAACAAAAATTGAAGCTGTGAGAGGAAAAAGACTTGGAACCCTACTGTCAGGAAACAGAAAAAACATTCTACAGCTTTTGTTATTGGTGTGATTGAAATGTTGTCAATAGAGAAAATGTTTGCCACTGTTTACAGAATATAACGTTATACCCAACTTTGCTTCATACCCTATTCTATGCTGTATATATATATATTTTACATTTTTTCCAGTCTCCAGATCGCTATTATGATTAACTTAAGAATTTTTTTACCTTATATAATCCACTATGCGATCTCAGTTTTTTACATACAACATGTTTCAGGGACTAAATCCCCATCTTCAGGTACAGTAAAAAATGTTATTATTCCCCTAATACATAGGGGTCGTCGAAATGATTAAAATGTTTATACATAAAAACACACGCAAAAAAATCACTGAATAAATTAACATATAACACAAACACATGAACACGTTAAAAGCGACTCAGTGCACCGGTCAGTTGACGATCGGAGGTCGACCGGTGCACTGAGTCGCTTTTAACGTGTTCATGTGTTTGTGTTATATGTTAATTTATTCAGTGATTTTTGTGCGTGTGTTTTTATGTATAAACATTTTAATCATTTCGACGACCCCTATGTATTAGGGGAATAATAACATTTTTTACTGTACCTGAAGATGGGGATTTAGTCCCTGAAACATGTTGTATGTAAAAAACTGAGATCGCATAGTGGATTATACAAGGTAAAAAAATTCTTAAGTTAATTTTTTTTTAGTTTTAAGAGGTATTCCCTTTTTCCACTCATTGACAAAAGCAGTGTACACAATAGCAAGAATGTCAGCTGAGACTTAGCTGAGCCCATCATTGGCACAACCATAACGGAAAAGGAAACTACTACGGCAGTTATTCTCTTCTTCCTCTCAACACTGAGCAACCAGGATGTTTAGATTGGTTGAAAATGTTAGCAACATTATCTTTTTCGGTCCACTCTTTGCGCCTGTCATTGATAAACAAAATGCCTATCTCAATTTCATTTATTAAAAAAGGGGTAGTTATTCCTTTTTTTCACTCACCGGATCAATCACAAAATCATTCCAGGTATTAAGACTAGAAAACACAATTACAAACCGTAATGTTATCGAAACCATCGTATTCACCAAGAGTTGCTTTTCTTCTTTTACCAAACATGAAAGGACAAAATTTTGCTACTGTTGAAGACAAAACAAATTTTTTTTTTAAATAGGTTAGATACCTATTTTAAAATTAACCATTGCAACTTGGTGACCATACACACAATGAAAAACAAATATCCCTTACGAAGCTAAGACTGTACCAAAAAACTGCATTCCAGAAACGCTTTACGGCTTAAAAAGCTTGGCATAATTAATGGAGCTTAATCGATATTCTAATAGAGATTAATCGGCAATCTAATGGAGATTGTTTTGCAAGAGGCAGCGTAAATACAGATGAATAAAGACGTAATTTTTATATACAGATCTGGGACCAATCAACCATATACACGACAGAGTTGTCAGATATCCCTGCAAGTCATGAAATATTTCTCAGAAGGGAGACCGTCACATAAAGAAGTCATAATTTTAACCGATTGTCAAAGTCTGCAGTTGTAATCGTCTAAGACCATCAACTACAGCTGTGATATCAATTGTCTTGAAACCAAAATACTCGACATTGTGTGAAATCATGGGAACAATGGAATTTGTGTACACTTCTGCCGGATTAACCCAGACTTTATTTGTCTGTCTGTGGAAACAAGCTTGCACAACTCTGCATAAATTTACGAGCTATCTATCTGTCATCCGATATACCCTATGGCACTACAATCCAAAGTCGGGCCCTGGTCTTCTGCCTCCACTCATCTCTGTCCATCACTGCTCTCCTCCATTTCTTTGTGCATCCTTTGCGACTCACTCCTATATCTCTTATTGGGTTTTCACCACATCCACTTGCCTTATAATGGATTGCATTGTATTATGGGTGCGGGGTGTCTTTGCACCCGTGGCTTGACATCTGGATCGAGTCCAATGGCTGCCAGTAGATAAACATAATGCTGGTACATGTCGACTGGTAACCTGAAAAATGAAAACGGAATCTCCAACCAGTTAACTGAGAAGGCGGGAGAGAAAGAAAACTTTTTGATTTTAGTAGGACTGCCGCTGGTACCGATTCGAGCAACAGATGTTGCCCGTCTCAAATCCAGCTAGCAGACGCCTTGAGGCGTCGGTCGCTCCCCGCGAGGCGGAGAGCCTCCGTGCCGGTGATCGAGGTAATAACGACAAGCAGCTGAGTCAGCGTACTAGGAGGAGGTCAGGAAGGAGAGAAGGACAGTTTTATTTTGGTGAACTCTGGGCTGAGGACTGATGTTTTTATTTTTTAAAAGAGGATTGCTTTATGGCGGGTCATCAAGAAGCGCCCGAGGGCGCTTGACCCGAATGGACGGTAGTGATTCTGATGCGCTAATGGTTCTTAGGTATGGGAAGGTGGAAGTTGAGGCTCTAGCAAAGAGAGTTAGAGCCAGCGACCGGACAAATGCAGGCACGGTAGGAACACGGAGACCCCTTTGCCTTATAATCTCCACTTCGGGTATTTATGTTCTTCCATACCCACTACGACCGGCCGACCTCAACCTTTGTACGAGTAGTTTAATAAACTCTGTTATGTGTACTCCGTTTTACTCATGGTACTTCATTGCTCAAGTTGGCCACAGTCCATTAACGTTCTTCGGTCATAATGCAACCGGTCCGATTTATGTAGACACTTTGAATTCACCCTGATTGCCAAGTGGTAAAATTGGATGTGCCTCTATCCAGTTGGAAACACATGTCGGCCCACGGCTGTGCGCCTGGTTTAATGATGAGTCGCTACGAGAAAAAAAATACTTCAAAAACATGTAGAACAGTACATTCAGATTCTGGTTAAAATTGCTTTCATTTGATATCCCGCACGAAGTCTTGCGATTCTATCAAACTTTTGGCACACTCTTTGGACCCTGATGTCCCGAAATTTTCAAAAACGACCGCTGTAATTCACATTTCTGTTAAAATTCCCTTTAATTTGTTATCACAAGAACTTTGACCTACTTACATGTTTGCCTACAGTCACCTTACTTTTGGAGAGAAAGCACCTTACGTCAGTCACAGAACAATAGAAAGTCTGTAATGTAAAAGTATGTACACACGCATGCCAAGTTATAGAAAATCGGTTGATACATTCAACAATTATCATAAGACGTACCTCAAGGAGAGACAGACAAGTTAAAACTAAGAACTCTCTTCGTCCGTTCATACTTTCTGTACACAGTCCGATTGTAACGACAACTCATTGTAATAGTAACTCCGGTTATATAATTTTACTTAATAGAATTACAAAATTGAATTGATTAAACAATTAATTAATTACAATTAATACGGTACTAAAAAATATGATCATAACAAAAAAAAATAATTATAAAAGTACAATCCGCCTGTGTAAGGAAGTTATGTTCGTTCGTATGGTTACAGCCGATTGCTCGGTTACCATAGCAACAGAATTTTTTTTGGATCAGGAAAGCCTTCTATTCGGACTGCCTCCATCGTAATATTTTTCACTTGACGTTTTGATCCCTAGAATCTAGGACCGTGCGCAGAAGTTAAGAAACATAAATAAACTTACAGAAAAATTTATAAAACGAAATATTGGCAAAATATAAATAATTACGATTAAAATCTTATCGTAACAATGTAAGTCTTATAAGCATTAGGACCAACATATAGGGCCTAAGGATAAACGTATACGAATAGACATATAAGAATAACTATAAAATATGTTTCTCACCTGTGAGTGGCAGTTGGAAGACTTGAAAGATTTAACAACGGTTGGACATCTTTGCTTTAGATAGTGGTCTATCCGTAGCTTGATTAAAGCGTACGAGACGTGCCTGATGACTGCCAGATAAAAACAGTGCTGGTATTTCTGAAAGGGTACCTACAATAGGGAGGGGGACACCAACACGATTATTCGCAAGATAGCGCCGGAATTCAGAAGAATCGGTTTCAATGCTTTTGTAGCACTGCCCCTGTTGACGATTCGGACAGCAGATGCCGCCCGTCTCGAACACAGCAGGCAGACCCCTTGAAGTGTCGCGTCGGTCGCTCTCCGCGTGGCGGCGGCAAATGGTGATAGTGCCAAGCAGCTTTGTAGACTAGTTTCTACGGGCTGACTAGCTTCATGATCGAGCCGTAAGTCTGGTATGGTGGGGAGCCTAGCTGATTGTGGTACGAATTCTAACGAAGACATCCGAACATTTTACCGCGCTAATTATAGCCTGTGATAGCCTAAAGTACTGTTATCAGCGATAACAAAGGTAATGTGAGAATATGTGGCTCTTTATTATAATGTATTAATATAATAAATTTGACGTTAAATTTATGACAAAATAAGTATTCAAACCTAGGTAGATATTCTGAATTTCTGTAGGCAATATACATATTTTCCTGTGCTAATGAAATGTAGTTAAAATATCAGTAGTGTGATGGTGAAATAAGTGAGCGCGAAAGTCTATTAATTACAGCACGTGACTACTGGACTATTAATGTTTTAGTTTATCGTAAGTTAGGAACTCATTTTCTTTTCTTTTCAGATAATAAGGAAAGGGTAATTTTTACTTCTTTAACATCAGGCAAAGCGACTCTTATAAAAATACGCTCTATAAAATATATTACAGAAATGCCTACCGAGATTTATTAATTTTTACCTCGTCTCACTCAACAGTGTTTATAAAAATATCATTGTGTTCATCCAAAACGTCAATTTTGAAATTCCAGTAAAAATCATTATTTTGAGGATAATCTTTATTTGATGTATTGATATTACATTTTTAGAATAAGTGCAAAACGCGCACCCCCACTCTCTCTCTCTCTGTTTCTCTCGCACGCGCGCGCGCGCGCGCACACACACACACACACACGCACACAATAATAAATGTAATCTAGTCAGTGTACTTAGTAGTACAGTAAAAATTAGTAAATTCAAAACAAAATTTAGGCCTAATATCTTCAAATAATTACACTCCACGTGCAGTGTAATTATTTGAAGATATAACATGGGAGACCTGCAGGAAACTCGACGAGTAACTTACAAAGGAGTAATGGATAAAAACAAAATGTAGTATAAAAATAAAAACGATTTAAAATTATAAGAATAATTGTAATAATATAATAAATATTAAAACTGATATTAAAATATGATAACATTAAGATAATATTTAATATTCCGAAAAATTGTTATGATAAGAAATAGTTTATCATACTGTACTAGCAGCATTCATGTGCTTTGTTGTAGGTGCCAGCCAATTAATTTCTTTAAAAACCGCCAATATCTCGAAAACGAAATGGAGGATTTTTATTGAAACCAAAATTAAAATAAAATTTGGAATTTTCTCTAAATTTCACTCGCTACTCCATATAGCTACTTCTCATAAACCAAAAGTTTGTCGCATACTAAAAATTTCACTACACGTAAATTAAATAAGAAACTTCATGATATAGAACCATCTTAAGTCTTTAAAATAGGTTAAGATACATGTTATTCCTTCATGCAACTTATTTTGGTCGATATGCACGACGCGTTTCAGGATCAAGGTCCCATCTTCAGGCGATGATCACTCGGGTCGAGCTCGTCAGTTCATAAAAAACACATACCGTACATAAAAAACACTGAATTCAATAAACACTCATACTGGACGAGGGGACGATGCGCATCGTCGAGAAAGTAAACGCGCACTGGCTGTATAAAGTCCAATGCAGAGATACGTTGGTAGTATTCCTCATGTCTGTGCCAGTTTTTGTATCACAACGCGAAGAGCGCGTTGGATTTGAACGACACCATATTGTTCAAAAGGCACTCTTTCTGTGTCCTAGCAGCTTTATATATCTCAAACTCTTCTAATGCATTTATATTCGGCCTTTTTTACAAAAGTGTATGGGTTTAAATTAACAGAGAATTCAGTGTAACAGTGATCACAATCAATCAGGTGTTGCACGTAAGTCGATTTACTGTTTATTACATTCTTCAAGGGCAGGTGTTCCTTGAACCTCTCTTCGAAATGTCTCCCGGTCTGGCCGATGTAAAACATGTCGCAATCATTACACACAATTTTGTAAACGCCAGAGCGTGTCTCTACGCTTCTATGTATCTTGGGGCGCAGTGCATTTTTAATATTATTTTTTGTCCTAAAGATAATTGCGATATTGTATTTCTTAAATTGGTTTCTTATGATGTTGGGCAACAAAGATGTGTACTCCACCGATATATATCTGTCAGTATTATGCACCGTTCGGAATTTGAGTTTTGTTCTTTCGCCTGGAGATAAGTTTATCTATTATATTAGCGTTATAACCGTTGGATATAGCGATGTGTTTTAAAGTGTTTACTTCATCAATGAAGCAATCTTGCTCTAAGGGTACAGTAAGAAGTGTATGAACAAATGCATTGTATGCCGCCATTTTCTGGGACCACGGGTGATACGAATGAACGTGTATTGTGGTGTCAGTGGTAGTGGGCTTTCTGTAAATTTTAAATTTGAAAGAGTCCTGGGATATAATAATGGTGAGGTCAAGAAAGTTGAGTTGGTTGTTCTCCTCTGCTTCGAGTGTAAATTGTATGCGTTTGTTAACACTGTTCAAGTAGTTTTCAGAGCTCAATTTGTCTTAATGTGCCATCAAAGACAATAAATGTGTCATCAACATACCTGTAATAGGACACGATGTTTTTACGGTATTTATTACTACTAGAAAATAAATATTAACTTTCGAAAAAATTAAGATAAAGGTGAGAAAGTATCCCGCTTAGAGGAGATCCCATGCTCAGGCCTTCCTTTTGGCTGTAGTATGTATCGTTGAAAGTGAAATAATTTTGGCGCAACATTTCTTTAAGCAACATAATTAGCTCATTTACAGCCTGTGGGCTTAAAGTGGTGTTGGCCATTAAGTTTGTTTAATATGTCAACAGTCTCATTAACGGGTACATTTGTATACAGACTTACTATATCGAAGGAGACTATCTTGTATTGTGGTTTCAAATTAACGACTTTTTTGGGGGGGGAAAAAGGGGCCACTAGTTATTTAAAAATAGGCCGAGGGCCTAGAGAAGCCAAAAATGCGCTGGGTCCAGTGGGACGGGACTTGCAATTAAACTCGATGGTTAAACAACAATAACAAATTTTATTAGCAATTTCAAGTCTTGACATTCAATATAACTTTAATAGAATTAAAAAATTTCATTAAAAACTTCTACTCCACTCCCTGACATTATAACATTCTGAAAATATACACATGTAACATCATAGTTCATAATTCAATAATTTCTCATAAATACACATAAATACAACATCAATCAATATACTTACATGAATACACATAGAACACACACACATATATATATATATATATATATATATATATATATACATATACCACACACACATGTTCACCTGGCGGACAGCCTATATACATATTTTTCACCATACCTCAGGAGAATATAACCCCAGTATCTGTCACCAAGACCCCCATCCCAAACTACCGTAATCGGATAAAGTGCCCAGCCTGCTTTAAAAACTTTTCATTTAAGAAAACAATACATTAACTCGTCAGAGTATAACAGAGTTACAACAAATGAAATTATCACAAGTATGAGAAATGACCGAAGTCAATCTGGCAATACAGCCCGAACAACTCTTAAGTTACAAGCATACAAAATTTAGGAATGTTCCCCCAAATAGTAATGTGCCATCGCAAGGTCAACATGACTGCACGGTCTTATAAAATGGATATTTCTCAGCTGCTTTTATGCTCTTACAAAAATACAAATTTGAACAAAAACCCTAGTGGGACGTAATCACCAGAAAATAACATAGAACTGATTTTACAACCTCACATTTATAATTGAAAAAAAATGAGAACCGGTAGTGTGCTCATATTAACAAAACTCAACAATTAATG
Source organism: Magicicada septendecula (assembly GCA_034769895.1). NCBI lineage: Eukaryota > Metazoa > Arthropoda > Insecta > Hemiptera > Cicadidae > Magicicada > Magicicada septendecula. The sequence continues at coordinate 215,934,450 of CM068373.1, forward strand.
CACTGGCTATGACAGTAAAAAAAAGATCAAAATTTACTTATTACAGAATTATTAAACAGCTAACATAAATTTTATAAAATGTATAATAAAATTTATAATTGAAAAGTAAGAACCGGTAGTGTGCTCATATTAGCAACTCAACAATTAATGCACTGGTTATGGCAGTAAAAGAAAATGATGAAAATTTACTTATTACTGAATTATTAAACAGCTAACATAAATTTTATAAAATGTATAATACAAATTTTAATAAAAAAAATTTTATAATGTAAAACCTAATAAAACATATTTGAGGCGTTCATAGAGAATTGGGTTAACCTCAGGCACGGCCATGCGCCGAACCAGATGTAACAAAATTTAACATGTCAGAAACCTGTGGATGAAGGCACCAACAGGTGACGGTGGCAGGTCAAAGCACCCCCAAACCTTTAAATAATTTAAAAAAACAAAACCCATATAGATCTATAAATATAATCAAGAAAATCCCCAACAAAGTACCCCGGCACCCATGCAAGCATAATTACCACCCCTACAAATCAGTAACATTCAGTTCCTCACACTTTTGCAATAAGAGAAAAATTTAACATCAAAATCGGGTGACGCATGACCCCGTCTGGGTTTACACTTACTCTGGGGCGTAAGCGTTTGTAAAATGAATCTGACAAAATTTATAACCACTAAATGTTCCGCTGGACTTGTGCACAAACGAAACTTTTAACTGGAGCTGTTCCAGGAATAATATCACATGTTCTACATTGTAGCGGCCAAAAATATTTCTTAAAGGCTTAAATGTCACCTGGTTATAGTCCGGCACAAAACCTGAGGTTATTGTAGCGGGTTGTCCATCTCTTCCTATTATGATAGGAGATCGTCTTAATCAGGAACCCTGGACATTTATATATATGGGTGATTACTCAAGTGTTCAATAATTCACAATACCCCTTTTACTCCAGCATAACTCACAAACCACAACATGCTCCGTTTAAAAAAAAATTTGAAATTTAAGTATGCATTGAAATTATCTTCAGTATAGAATTTAGAATTAAATAAATAGTTATTCATAGACTGTTCGTCAACTAATTAATCACTTATTACAATTTCGAGATGAGTTGCAAACTTGAACAGGTTCATAAAGCACGTTGTTTCAACAAAATAACAAAATAAATTTTCTTACGCCCCTCTTGATATAATTAGAAAAATATACAGACATATAAAACTGTAAACACTTTATCTCAGCCAGTGTTAACGTTCAAGACATGAATAATCAGAAATTAACCTGTGCTTGCCACTGGTAACTTCACGTATATATATCGCCTTGCATCGGCGTTGATTTTAAGTTAAAATACAATTCTTTTTATCAAATAATAAGTAAAATACCTTAAACACACTTACCGGAGAGTCACGTAGCGATTATCTAAGCATAGTAGATAATAGTAATTATACAAAATCTAAACTCAATGCCGCCGGGAGAATGCAAGGACTGTCGAGCCCAACTGCTAGACGAGAACTGGTTCGAGCAGCTACCGAAAAAACGTTACGTAGCGCTGACCCCAGAGCGCGCGCGGATCAGCTTAGCGAAGGTAGGGCCAACATTAATATATATAGTCACTCTAATAATTAGCGAAATCAGTGCTTACGCCGTTCATAATTTTTTATTCAATTAACGGAGCCGGGGTCTCGCGCAAACACGGCACAGAAGTCAGAACTATTTAGAACGCTATGATTATTATGAAGTGTTGTATTATTTTTAATAATTTTCTGTAGTATTTTAGTGACCCTGTAGCATGGCGCCGTTGTAAAGTTAACCAATGGCCTAATGGGAATGTTTTTTTATGGATTTTTGGTAAGCCCGTAAGCAGCGGGGCTTGTGCGTGGATCGGCTTCAAATAACGGCGTGTGCGCTCATCAAAAAGATTGGTACATTTATTAATAACAGCGTTCAGGTCTTTAACGTAACTCTTAGTTGGGTCGTCAGTCAATATATCAATGTTATTGTTGGTTATGAAGTCATGTACCTTGTTCACATATACATGTTTGTGTAGCAAGACAGCAGTATTACCCTTATCGGCCTTCAGTAATATAATATTATTGTCAATTAACTTCTTACGTAAGTTACTAATTAATACGCGGTCGTTACGATATTTACGTTCGAGATCTTGTGTCTGAGTATTCATATTTAATAGCCTATTAAGTTTATTGTTTATCATCACTCTGGCTTCATTTTGCGTATTATCATTGGGTAAAGATTTAATGGCTGCTTCAGGGTTAATGACTTCATGTACTAAATGATTCGTACTAAGTGCGGGTAGATTATATTTCTCACTACTTCTCACTCCTATACAAATAAAAAATCCAGACCCATACGGAAACTTTTGACCTACTAGCACCTGTCCTCACCGTCACGCCTTTCCTTTCATCCATTTGTCAAAGTATTAAACTTACTTGCTTAATGTGCTTACTTGCTTGAAGAGTTTTCGTTAACCATAATAAAAGACGCCTCCTTGAGTTTACGTTGTCCATCGTTAGAGTCTTTACCTACTGTCGACACGGCATCCCAGTGTATTCTATGCTGTTCTTCCCAAGCATGTTCCGCCAATCTCGAGGTGTTCGGTGTTCGTCTTACGTAACTGGACGTTCTTCATGTGTTCAGACACGCAAACGCCCAGACGCCTGCCACGTTTCTCCGAAGTATTGTGCCCCACGCTCACACGGAAGTCGGTATATTACATTCTTAGTACTTAATGTAAAACGCTTGGTGTGGTTCTGCTCAGCAAGTTGTCTTTGGTATTACGGGAACGCAGCCCATTTTAAAGTATTTAGTGATACGATCTAAACAATGTTTACAAAAAATACAAATTTTAAAACTACAGTTTACTTACATTCGTCCATTTTTTTAATTTTCATTAACATAATATTCTGCTAAATTAATCTTTATTATGTATATATTATGATTTATTATTATTATTATTATTTTATAATAAGAGTGACTAGGTGATATTTTTACAAGCTTAATTTTTAGTACTAAAAATTTTGAAAAAATTAATTGCTTTGGTATATGTAAGCCTATCGATTTCCTGTATTAAGTAATTTCGTTTCTCCCCCCCAAAAAAAAAAAAATTCCCTTGCGGATCTCTCCCCATGCTGCGACCGTACGCAGCTGCCTACTCTGCCTAGTCGCAAATCCGCCGCTGTTGCGGCTCTTCAATAAGTCTACCGTCAATAAAAATTCTTCATAAGACCGACGTTTTTGAATCTTGTTTAAATTATGATTGTTTCATCCAATAGACGACCATTCTGTGTAACACAGGCCTAACAGACTAGCTAGAAAATATAAAAGACGCCAGGCGTGAAGGCGGCTTCCATAAGGCGATACACAAATTCAAGGATCCGAATGAAGTAGGTGTCACTCAAGTTTTAGAGTACAGAAGAAGAAAATCAATCATAAACCGTGCGTACGCGTGTGGTGTGTGCACGTGCGTACAATCGGTTTGTGTGTGAGCGTGTACAGCGGCAAAGTCAGAGGCGCGCGCGGCATACAGTGTAACCTTTGCTGACACCCGGCGATAAACGCGAATATTACCAGCGACATCTCTGCTTAAGTGAATTAATACGTTGTACTGCAACGCGGGTCGCATTAACGAATCTGACGTCTCAGCCGCAGTTTAATCTGCGCACGCACGTACGCGCACACATCACATACACTTTTCCGGAATTCGACCCGCTAAACAACATATCTTGCACATACAAACAATCCATACATAATATCACGATATGAAGCAGTGTATGTTTGTTAGTAGCATAAAAATTGGCTTATGAGGACACGTCAAAAAATATTCTGCTAACCTGTAAGAATTGCAAAACATTAAAGGACACGTATGTCTTATAAAAAGTTTTAAAAAACGTTTAAATCAATCGAATTAGTAATTCATTTGTATTTAGGCTATAAAAATGTTAAAAAGTAATAAACATACCGCTCACTATTTTGAACGAAACAGTATTAGATACGTTTTGATATTATAAAAATTTTTCAATTATCAGAAATATTATAAAAATCCAGATTGCCGTAGTGTTTTCTTTAGTAAAGTAACAATTTGATATCAGGCATTCAGATGGAACACTAAACATTACAAACTTCGAATTTGTGTTAATTCCCTTCAGTGTGACACCCGGGTGGATTATTACGATGTTTTCAGATTTTTATGCCTTTTTTTGTGGCCTGTGGTCCAAATATTTTGAAATTTCCAAAGCTTAACACCACATTCGCAATTTAGTTAAAATTCTCTTTAATTTTATACCACACACGAATTTTTGCGATTTTATAAAAATATTCACAACTTTTTAGGCCTAAAGCCAAAAAATGTGAAATTTTTCAAAATTGAACAGTATAGGGTATATGGGGGTAAAAGTACGCGTGGGGCAAAAGTACGCAGTGGTGTTTTGAAAACACAAACGTAGTTTCATGAGCCGGCCACCAGCCTGCACGCTTGTTGGATCAGTGCCAGTTGTAAAACGGAACCGCATGGTGATATTGTAGCTGTGAGCCACAAAAATGAGGTAAGTCACTATTTAACAGTTTTGGTGTAATATATTCAGTATTTTATCTAAACATTTTGTGAAGCAGACTAAAGCTTTTGTTTTCGTCATTTTTTCTATTGATAGCGATGCATTTGACCCTTTGATTCATCAAACAAACTCCACCCCCTCTATGCGTACTTTTACCCCACTATTTGTGCTTTAAACTTAATTTTATAACTTTAAACTTAATTTTATAAAAAACTTTAAACTTAATTTTATAAAAAAGTATTGTCAAAAATTTTTTTAGAAAAATAAGAATGTTTGATGTCAAAAAATAAAAAAATTTTAAATGTTTTTAATTTTATTTTAAATATTTGTATTTTTTTAAATATTGCTGGATAAACCAATAAAAATAGTGGGGTTATAAAATTAATGTAAATACCAGCATAAAATTCTTACCACGTAATATTCTTGAATTTAAACCTACTTTGTGAATTTTCTTTGTATGGTCTTTTAACATGTGCTTGATCGATATTTTTGTTTTAGGAACCGACCAAGGACAACTGAAAGAAGACCATTGACGGACGCACTTCTAAAGCAGGCTCGTACCCTCATGGATTCAGGAATGTCAATGAGACAAGTCACAAAAGAGATTGGATTTACTGAAGGAGCATTACGAGGGCGGTTGAAGAAAGGAGAGGGAGCAAAGCAACTTGGCCGATTTCGGAGAACATTTTCAAAAGAACAAGAACAGTCTATCTTCAAACATTGTGTTGCTCTGGACAGACGTTTTTTCGGTGTGACACTGAAATCACTGAGACAGCTTTTGTTCAGCTTTGCCGAAAAAAATAACATTCCTCATCGTTTTTCCAGTGAAACAAAACTTGCCGGAAGAGACTTCACCCGCGATTTCATGAAGAGGAACAATTTATCTTTGCGAATACCACGTAAAACTAGTGTGGCACGAATGATGGGTTTCAATAGAAACCAACTTACAACTATTTTGATAATGTGGAATCCATCATGAGAAAATATGGCTTTCCCCCAAACTGCATTTACAACATGGATGAGACAGGTGTTCAAACAGTGCCCAATATACTGCCTAAACATGTGGCTCCGACCAGGAAAAGAGAGGTGGCCAAGTCCGTAGCGGCAGAACAAGGACAAACTCTTACTGTAGTGTGTTCAATGAGTGCAGTGGGGCACTATGTTCCTCCTTTCTTCATTTTCGCGCGAAAGCGGCTCAACCTTTTGCTAATAAAAGGCGGGCCAACTAGCTGTGATATGTCTGTCACAGATAAAGGTTACATGACGACCCCGGTATTCATAAAATGGCTCGAGCATTTTTCAAAATTCGCAAATCCCACTGCAGAGAAACAAATATTGTTGATACTAGACAATCACGTCACTCATGTCAGTTTTGAAGCAAACACGTTTGCCAAATCCCATCATATTCACATGCTGAGCTTGCCTCCCCATAGTAGTCATAAGACGCAGCCTTTGGATCGGAATTTCTTCAGGCCCATGAAGCCTTACTACGACGCCGCGGCTGATTCTTGGAATGTGTCTTATCCTGGACAAGTATTGAGTGTTTACAATGTTGCTGAGTTTGTAAAGGTAGCTTTTGAGAGAGCAGCAACTATTGAAAATGCTGTCCAGGGATTTCAAGCCACAGGGATTTACCCTTTCGATCGCAACAAGTTTTCAGAAGCTGACTTTGCGCCTTCTGAAGTTACTGACCAAAACATTGAAGAGGAAGAACTGAATGATGATGACCAGAGGTTAGTTTTTGATAGTGGAGGGAATGAAACGAGTAACGAACAACAGGCCAATGTCCCTGAGCACAACATTTCTGCACCCCCCCTTCCTTTAATCCCACTACAACTCCAGATATTTTTGCACCTCATCCAGGCCCTACTTCGAACTTATCTTCAACTACAGAATCCCCTGAGATCCCCAGCACCAGTCAACCAGTCGCAAGCTGCAGCACCTTCAACTCAACCTCCAGTCTACCAGAAAATCAGTTGAACTTAACTAAGCCTGAAGACATAATTGCCCTGCCGAAAATTAAAATCAAAAGAAAGCGTAAAAACAAGGTTTTAAAATCTGTGTTGCTGAGATCAACGCCGAATAATGAACGGCTAGAAACAGAAGCAGCTGAGAAGAAAAAGGAAGCTGTTGAAAAAAGTAAGAGGAAATTGGTCCCTTCCAAACCAAAAAAAGCCAAAAACAAATTTGCGAGTTCAAGTTCTGAATCAGATACGAATGTGACCCTGCACAACAGCAGCTCTGACCTTGATATGCTCTTCTCCGAATTAGAGCAGGACGATAAAGAGGATAATGATGGCCCTCCATTGCTCCAGGAAGGTGACTTTGTTGTTGTCAAGATACAAGGGAAAACCAAGGATTCTTTTCGGTTTTATGTATTCAAAGTTGTTTCTTTTTATCATGAGGGCTACGATGGAGTATTTTACAAACGAGTACCCAACACATACCGATTCCAAGAGACTAAAGAAGACGGTTATGTTGACAATAAAGATATAATTTTGACACTGTCTAAACCTATTCACAACAGCACAGCTAGATTCCAAAATACTATCAGTTTTTTTGAAGACCTGTCGGATTTGCCCATTTATTAGAGTTTTAATGATGTGCTAATTACCTTATTTGTTATTCTTGTTCGTATTTAAAAAATAAAGAGTTTTCATGTTTTTTCAATTTAAATTTTCTCTGTCATCCACCTTTTCTTTGTCATGGGGTAAAAGTTTGCAATGGAAGGGTTTGGAAAAATTGCGATATCTCTGTTAATAATGCTCCAATGGAAGTGGCTCTTGGAAAGAATTTAGTCAAGATCCTAATGTATAAACTTCATGCAGAATCTTGGGAAATTTGATGAACAATTTTTCTAAATATCGAAAAATAACAAAATTGCGTACTTTTACCCCCACTTACCCTACTCAGATTGTGGTTAAAATTCCCATTAATTTAATACCCTGCGTACGCTTTTGTGATATTTTCACAATTTTGACCTCCAACATTTTTTCCTTCCGCCCCCTATTTTTGGAGGGAGCAGTCTAAAAAACAATAGAGTTCTGGAGAGTAAAAGTTTAAACACGGTTGCAAACTTTTACGAAAATCGGTTGATGCGTTCTATGTTATCGTGAGACATATCCCTAATAGATAGACAGACAAATGCCAAACGGTCGAGTCAAAACTAAGAACTCGCTTCCCTCGTTCAATAATATAGTGTATGTTTGTAAGTAGCATGCAAATGGGGTTACAACGGCACGCTAAATAAAATATTCAGCTAGTTTCAGAAGATTAGAGGACACGTTAAATAAATAAATTAAAAACTATCGTGGTGTCCTTTAAACAGTTTTAAAAAGTTGTAATAGTAAAAGTAATTTTAAAAATTGTTAAACAATTTTTAATTAGTTGAATTAAGTAATTCGTTTGTATTTAGACTATGAAACGTTAAAAAGTAATAAACATCGTATAATTGAAAAATAAGTTTTATCCTTTTTGACTAGAAACTAGAAATCTCATTACATTAAGTATGATATACTGGCCGTGTGGTTTTAGCGAATGAAAGTTGCACAAGAAATATTACAAAAAATTAGAAGATACGATGGGTGGGATATGAAATGAAAATAAACATCCGGGAAGCTAAAGTAATGAGGAAAATATGAGAGCAGAAATCTCAAAGGCAGATTAGAACAGGCAGATACTTAGGCAGCGTGTTATTAAACGCGAACTAATAAACAAGAGATTAAGAGTGGAATGGCCATAGTTAAAGAAGAGTTTAATAGGAAAAACTTTTATCTTAGTAGCAGAATGAACCCGGACCTCAGGGAGTAACTGGTAGTGTTTTTCTTTACGGGTAAGAAACATGGAAAATGAGGAAAAGGGATAGAATGAGGCGCTGGAAATGTAGATTTAAAGGTGAATAGCAAGAATGAGATGAAATAAGCAGTGCGAAGTCGCTGAAAAGAATCAAGGAGGGTAAAACCATTACCCTCTGTATAGACGCATACAGATATATACCCCGCGAACGCATATAGATCTTGATAGTAATGGTAAAGCAGGTCTGCGGGATTTAAGCAAGAGGGAAAGAAGCAAGAGGACTTCTTTGGCTGTCTTTGAGAGGAAAGTGAAAGAAGGGAAGAAACGAAAATGGAAGAAGACATACAATGAATATTGTATCCTCTTTCCAAGGATATTGGCTGCTACTCGTTACAAACTTAAAAAGTAAATAAAAATTGTTTCGCATAACCCGTACGATATAACTTCCTCGGCAGTTTCTCGTATAATGATTCGGCGATTACTGAGCACGATATCCTTAAATTCAACATTGAAAATGTTTATAAGGACGTATCGCACATTTGAAAACGACCGCTGGTGCGTGATCGAAAATGGGAACCGGTGAGTTTCCATAGAAACTACTTCTTTGTTGTCAATAACGTAGTACACATATAAAACTTCGCTTATGAATGCGACAACATTTAACTTATAATCTGTACATTGGAAAATGAAGAATGAATTCATTGATTGGTGAATGAACATATATATATATATATATATATATATATATATATATATATATATATTGTAACGTAACGGAAATACGGTCCTCGACGTTACATAAATCAACTTATAAGATTTAGAATAGAGAAGAAAATTTATTAATTATCCACACTTGTGAAAGGTCAGAAACCCAACCCATGATTGTTTAAATAGAATAAGAATACAAGGTAAAAAGATAAGAAAGTGATAATGTTAATAATAATAAACCTCAAGGTTCAGTGAGAGGTAAACAACAGACATTGACACATAATGTAAAAACTAATTTTGACTGTTTCATAATAATTGATGTTTTAAAGTAGATGAGAATGAGTAAATGGTGTATGACTTAAGTTACTCAAATGTACTTGTTATTAATTGTATCATGTTATATTGTTATCATGATAGTGATGTTATATTTTGTGTTAGCAAGTGAAAGTTTTCTGTTAATAGAATACCAGGTAATTAAGTATTATGTGTTATCAATTTACCATTATAGAGCTGTTGTTGAACTCAGTAATTGATTACTAATTAATTTCATTTTATGTGTTATCCATAGGTCACGATAAAGCTTTTGTTAGATTTTTATAGAGTTAATTATTTGTATACATGTACTTAGATAATAAGTAGATTATAATTGTAAACTTGGCCAAAAAGGCTATAATTGTTAACGAGATACAAAAGAGTTTAATACAACCATGTCATAAATAGATAAAAGATTCTATAATATTGCAGATAGTAACAAGTTAAATTCAGAAGTAGATCAAGGTATAATGATGGGCCTAACAACCAGTAACATTATATAGTAAGTCAGATCAGAAAGGTTAGGTAAAGAAATTAGTAACAAATACTAAATAAAATCTAATGAGTTAGGAGAAGTTAATAATAATTGATAATAACAAGTAAATAAACTCAAATTAAATAAACTCTTATAATGCCATAGTGCAATGATACCGATAGATAATGTTTAGTAACAGAAAAATAATATTTGTTAAAATCAATGGACTAAGAGGAAAAGACAGCAAAATATATAAGAATTAGTAAACAAGCCATAAGTAAAATTATATTCGGATATAATGGAAATTTAGAAAGGGATTATTTTGATGGGTGGAAGAACATTGTATGAAATGATTATAATATAACATAATATCCAATAAGAATATAAAAGATGGTTGCCAGGGACGACAGAAAGAGATAGAATTTGTTGATTTGATTATTGGATAAATTTACATGAACGAAGACGGTTTAGTTAAAAGACGCTCAGAAAAGATTTGATTTAATTTAAATACAAAGTCCATCCAAATTTAAGCAAAATGGACAATAAATCACAATAGTATGGTCAACTATCATTTAACCATATTATATAATTGGCCAATCTAAAAACTTATACGTGAAAGTAATGAAAAATAAAAAGGGAGAACTCTGATTGCAAAATTCAATAAAATGAACAAATGTTAACTTAATTGACTAACAAAACCAGAGAAATAACTACCTGCATAAAGTGATATAATCCTATAACGTAAAAGAAACGAAAATAAACACCAAATTATATCGGAACTTCAGTTTACACCATTCAATAGAAAAACGTAATTGAAATCGAAAGTCGTCGAAGCACGTAACCACAAACTCGGACATTGGTGAATGAAAGGAGCGGTATTTCTGCATCATCCCAGGACCAGGAATTAAACTTTATTTCAACTTGGAGCGAAGACTGACGAGAGCAGATTCATCTTCATGCTGTTATTGACCGAACAAGACGAATAGGTTATCTGTACACGGCCTTATCGAGTCACGATGCCGAGCGGACGGTAAATCTACAATTATTTTAAATATTATTTAATAAAAACTTAACTCTATATTGTAATACCTTGTATTCCTATTTATGCATTTTCTGATCTTACTAACAGTTGAAAGAACCTTCACGCCCTGTATTTTAAAGAAATATAAAATCATAATTAAAAATAATATAAAACCTTGAATCCGATCGATAATCGATTACTTCTGATATATAGCCTTTTGTATCTAACGTAAAAGAAACAACTTTGTTGGACAAGAAATATTAAATATTAATAAAGAATCCTTTCAGAATTCCGATATCTTCTCATTTATATAAGATTTAGTGTAGTGTGAACAAGATATAAGATAAGTAAAGAGTGTAACTAATAATCACCGTACGCGGTGGGTTAACCTACAAATTTCCGTTGTCTGGGAACCACAGCGCCTTTCGCGGACTGCTTAGGTATTAAAGAGAAGAGAATATAATAAAAATTTCTTCTCTTCTCTCCAACGCAGAATAGGCTTGAGCGAAAAATTCGAATTACACACTATACACATAAGTTTCACCCACAATAACCCAATTATATTAAATAGAGAGGAAAGGAGATATACTTAACATTATTTATATTTATAAAACATTACTTAACATTATACTTACTTATTACTTAACATTATACTTAACATTATTTATAATATATAAAACATATTAAAATAAGATACATAATAAATTGGCACTAAACGGAGAGAGGTTTAACCGAGGAAACACCCGTTAAGTTATAATATATATATATATATAATTTGTGATGTTTTCAATTTGTTTCTTCTGCAAGTAGATAATATTGTATATTCTTTTTAACACCTGACGCACGTTTCACTGAATTGAAAACATCACAAATTATATAATTACTGCAAGAAACATCGAGTTACTTATATAGAAAATGATGGATATATATATATATATTTTTTTTTTTAGATTTATTGAAGCACTTTCAATGCCCTTCTCTGTGCATTTCATTTGTGCAATGCCTGTAAATTTTTTCCACGTTTTCTACGCTGGTTCATGTGGTAGGTTGTCTATTTCTCTTGTCGTCTTCAATGTCTTTACGGCCCTCTTGGAAACGTTTTTGCCACTCATAAACCCTTGGTTTGGACACAGCATTCTCGCCAAAAGCCTTTACAAACATTTGCACTATGTCATTGCACTTAAAATTATTTTTATCACAGAATTTAGTCCAAATTATTTGTTCCGTCATTTCTAAAATTCTAACATCACCGAACGAACTAAACTGTATCATCAATGTTTGCTTATTAAACACAAACTAAGCGTCTAGTATTCCCAACAATTGATTCGTACGTCACGAAGAGTTATACCAACATGAGAAAAAAATATTGTAAATTGTAAACGTATAGCACGCGAAATTAAGAAATTCTTGTTATTTTTTTTTATTACACCTTGTACATTTATTTCTTTTTGCCAAAACCTTCTCTTCTGGGCGAACTACATTCCTTCAGATAGAGAATGTCTCATTGTTTCCATGAATCTATCTACCCACATTATTGGGGATTTATCCCTAGGTCTGGTACTTTCAACTTTACCTTGTAGAACAAGTTTGTTTATTTCACCTGTTATTGTAGCTAAGTGTATACATTATTAATCTACGTCAGTGACCTATATTTTAACTGCGGTTTTCATAACTTATAAGGACTCGTCCTGCTCCTTTCACAAGTATTAAGCCGAAAATACACAACTGGGAGGCTTCGGTTCTCTTGTGATCCACTTGCCTCAGCGCCCAACTTTCAGGATCATTGGTAAGTATTGGAAATACAAAGTTTTACTATATAAATTAGGATTGTAATAAAAATAGATATAAGTCTTATACGCCTTATACTGGCGCGAAGTTTTTAGTCAGATTGTTTTCCACGGACGGTTTCAGTCGTAAATCCCCAAACGCAAAGGTTAGGGACGTTACCATTTCTTAGCTGGTTTATGCGTCGAAGAGAGGCCTCACCCTTCTTTTAAGATAGGATCAGGCGGCCTTGTATCTGTTATTCTGATGCTGGACGTTTCTTAATATTTACGGTATCCACGTAAAGGAATTAGTAGACTAGATAAACAAGATACCTCTTTCTAATTATAAAAGACAGCAGAAATGATAATGATATGTTAATTCCGGACAGACATATCGAGTTACACGAGGAGAGAAGTTGAGGGATAGATCCAATAACAGGAAACCGTTAAAGGACAACCTGATGACGATGCTTTAAATTCAGCGTTTTTAAAACTATCAATAGAAATGTGTTCCAAAAACACATTTAGTTTGTCAGCGACTTCGGTAAAGTTTCTAGTCAACACAAAAAGTCTGACTTTCAGATACCCGCATACTTGTTTATCGTTGCGTAAATAATCTGCCAACAAAGTAAAGGAAAGTTAAATGTTAAATTGTAGTGCGTCGATGTTGAACTTAACAAAGTTGTCGCCTGCTGTTTGTTTAGCTCGCTCCAAATCTATTTGCAGCACTTTCTCAGGGTACATTTAATTCTAAAGCGGTTGGTCGATACTTACAATGTTGAATTTTTTTAACGCGTGATGGAGATAGTTAATTATTAATGTTAATGTTATCACCTAATGTAGTCACCTAAACGCTTCTTCTTATACTTCTCTTCCTCTAGGAGATTCTTCTGTATATAACGAACTACATTACCCAATACAATCGCCCCATCGCATTAGTGATCGTCCAATTCGTCTTTTGTCTTTTGAACGGTTATCCCGGGACCTCTTGATTAATCTGTCATCATCCATTCTGTCGTCACGGTAATTCCAGAGTTGTCGCCTTTCCTGCATCCAGCCCAGACCCTATGTCTGTCGCATGGCACGTTTCTCTAATATTGACATTTGTAATTCTCTCTCACCGTGTTCTGCCAACCATACTTCGCAACGACTTCATCTCATCAATTGTCTTTGTCTTCTAGTTGGCGTAGTTTCAACTTGTTGCCTCTGCTCCACACGTCAGGATAACCTCACTGTATTTTATTTGTCCTTGCTTTAATTTTCAAAATTAAACATTTATTGTTACAGATAAACACAACTCATAATCCTGACACCCAGGCCCGCCGTCAGGGGCGGCAGGGGGGACAAAATCCCCGGGGCCCGGCCTTCCGGGGGGCCCGATTTAAATAACAGTTGACTAAAAAAATGTATACAGTAAAAACGTTTGTTGAACAAATATATGCAAATAAAAAAATAATTTCAATCTATAATGAATAATATCACGTAATTTAATCATACATGGAAAACCCGGAGCACTGTAAATACAAGTGAGCCTCTCGTGGTAAGAAGCAAGAAACGATGTCTGCGACGTTGCTAACGCTACCACCGATTTTCCGGTGAATTCAGCTGTTGGCACTGAACATACACACGAAAAATGTGTTTACGCCGGGCGCTACGAAATATTTCGTGTTTATGTTCAGTGCCAACGCTGTCACTCTCTCTCTTCTCTCTACAAGTCTAGTAGTCTACTACCCTACACAAACAATCCTTCTCAGTTCCTTTTGTGCTGTTCAAAGTGTTAAATGTAACAGGTCATTTTTCTAGAAGTGGACTAGTGAATTATTTATTATTAATCAATTGTGTGAATAGTGAATGTGAATTTGTGTGGCGGCCCAGAAGTGAAATATCTTTTAACGAAGTTCAATTAAGGTGAGTTTGTTTAAAGCTACTGGTGCATTTGATTTTACTTTAATTTAAATAAAGATACGAGACAGAATTCTCCTTATTCAATTCTAGGAACATGAATTAATATTAATTAATTTATATCATTTAGGAATTTTAAAGTAGACCCTCCCGTATTAAATTATATTTTATTGCGGACTGCTGTTAAGAACGTAAATTGTAGATATCATTTCCTCATTTAATTTCACTTTAACAAATAATGCATTTTATCATATAATTATAGCTATCTCAGACAACCGATTCATTAAATAAATATTGTCAGTACTTCATTTTGACAACATTATTGAACGTTTGAAGAGAAATATTGAATTTGTATCGTTCAGCAGTTCAGCCTAATCAGAATTTACTTTTTTCTCTACTTTCTTTAATGAAAATTATTTTTAAAGGATTATTATTTTTTTATACTTCTTCTAAACTTCCAAAGAAAGTCTACTGAACGGAAAAACCGCGTAGCAGAAAGTATATTACCACCAACGAATTACCCATTTCACTGATTTTCTATTATCTCAGATGGATACTGAATATTGAATACTGAAACTGAATTACTACTGAGCTTTAGGAAAAAAATAAATTCTGATTAGGCTGGAATCCATGGAATCGAAAATTTTACCATATCAGTGTTATTATTTCTTTTCATTCATTCACTCTTTCAGTTTTATGCTATAATTAATTGGTCCGGATGATCAAATTTACTTATGGCCGTTGAAATCTTGAAATATTTAATTTGATATTGGACTTGGGTTTGCGATTAACCTTATGGTTTTTTTTTTTTTTTTAGGACATAGAATGGAATATCTTCACAAGTCTGGGGCTCTGAAACGAAAAGAGAAACGGGAGAAATATGAAAAAGCCAGCAAAGGTCAAAAAAACTTACTGGGTTTTTTTCTTCAAAGAAAGATATTGGTGTTGAAGAAGACAATGAAGATTTAGAAAACTATGAGATTGAGTCCCGTATACCACAAACCCCTACCAAAGATGTGTTAGCTGTTGATTGTGAGCCGTCAACATCCAACTTTAGGAACGGTAAACAAACTTGCTATGATATCGCAACAGTTCATACAGATACAGAAGATGCCGTTGGTAGTTGTGATATTGCGTCGTCAGACACGTCCAAGTGTATGCATACAAAATTTGACATCGGAAGTCTAACTAGTTTACAACCCAATAAAAAAGATTTAGAAAGTGCTGTGAGTAGAGGGATAATGCCGGTTCAAACGCACAAAGGAATGCCGCCTTTCCCACGGCCAGAGATTTTTTCCCACGCTCTCCCCACCACCGCTGGACCGCAGCATCCCAATGGACCACAGCACCGCGAATTTCCGCGAATAAATTTTTTTATTTTTTTTATTTGGTTTTTTATTTTTTTAATTAAATTGATTTGCATATCAAAGGGGGTGGGATGAGGTTCAATGGACCACCAGCATCCGTGAATATAATTTTTTATTTTTTTAAGAAAGCTGATTTGCATATCAGGGGGTGGTGGTGGGTGGGAGGTTTTTTTATTTCATATCAGTGGGTGGTGGTGGGTGGGAGTGGTTCTAACTCGATGCATTATAGTGTATATTAAAATATATGATCAGGTGTACCAACCTTTGTATGAGTTCAAATTTGTCGTGTGTTATAATGTATATTAAATCTATATGATCAGGTGTACCAACCTTTGTATTATTATTATAGTGTATAGATATTTTATATGAGCAGGGTTGTCAACATTTTCTGCGGCGGGGGGAGGGAAATTCAAATATGTGTTATATAGTGTATATATTAAAATATATGATCAGGGTTACCAATCTTACATTATTGTGTGTGTATAGAGCAGATCTGCCAACATTTTTTTCTCTTCTGTGGTGGGAAATTCAAACCATATGATCATAATTGTTACTCTCTCTCTCTCTCACATTTGAATGTAAGTAAAACTATCTCTCTCTTGTTGTCAAACGTTATGTTCAAACCGTTTTCTCCTCTCCCTCTCTCTCTCTTTCTCTCTATCTCTCTCTCTCTCTCTCACTGTGTACATTGAGTAAATAATTTTAGCTCTCTCTCTCTCTCTCTCTCACTCGTTGTGTATGTCTCTCTCTCTCTCTGTGGTCAGTACCGCGCGCATGTATATGAAATTAGAAAGTTTATATTTATTCGACAAATAGTAACGTCCTCTCTCTCTCTCTCTCTCTCTCTCTCTCTCTCTCTCTCTCTCTCTCTCTCTCTCTCTCACTCTCACGCGTTTCAACTATGCATGGTTTCATACCCTTTCTCCTGTCTCTCTCTCGTACATTGAGTAGTCGGTGTGATGAGTAAATAATTTTAGCTCTCTCTCTCGTTGTCAAACGTCGTCTTCATTTTTCATGTATCAAATAATTAATTAATAGTTTATAATGCAGTCAGTGTGATTGATCCTTGTTAGAAATATATATATTTGGCAAATATTAACTATGTATGTGTGTTGTTGTCAATGAACTACTTACCTGTGTGCTGTTACAGATGACAAATCCATACGTTAACGGCGTAGCAATCTTCAATACACTCTTCTTCATGTGGTACAATACTTCTGTTTAATGGGTACAGTTTACACACGCACATAGGTTCAGTGGTGTATACAGATGACAAATATTAACTATGTACGTACTTACAACGCGCTCTCTCTCTCTCTCTCTCTCTCTCTCTCTCACTCGTCGTCAAAACACAGTATTCATTTTTCATTGTATTAAATATTAACTATGTGTGCGTGTGTGTTGTCAACTACTTACATGCATGTTCTCTCTCTCTCTCTCTTAACATAACGCTCCGTGTGAAGCGTTTGTAGAGCAGTCTCTCTCTCTCTCTCTCTCTCTCTCTCTCTCTCTCTCTCTTACCGTGTACATTGTCAGTGGTGTATAGCGAAATAAATTAAAATTATACACACACATGAAAACGGTGGTTGAAATTCATACAAATCTTCTGATGTAACAGTTCCCACAAGTAATACAGTTCACAAAAATAAAAAAAATATAATCGTTCTAGTGTTAACGTTTGCTACAACAGTACACACATAGGTTCAGTGGTGTATAGCGAAATAAAGTAAATTATACACACATGAAAACGGTGGTTGAAATTCATACAAATCTTCTGATCTTGTTAGGGGGAGGTCTGTATATGATTTTAGAAATATATATATTCGGCAAATATTAACTATGTATGTGAGTTGTTGTCAATGAAGTACTGACAGGTGTCTACTCTCTTTCTCGCTCGCTCGCAGACGACAGAAGAAATTCCTACTTTATAATGTAATTACCTATGTGTGTGCTGTGACAGATGACAAATCCATACGTTAACGGCTTAACAAACTCACACACACACACACACACACACACACACACACACACATTGAACAGATGCGTCTTCGTTAGTAAAATGTACAAATCACATGACTTTATGTGAACGTCGAAGGGTACAAAGAAAATATGTAAAACAAAAAATACAGAATATATGAATTGCTATATTTACACATTATTAAATCAACACCACTGTATAGAAAGATTAACTATGTGCACACACACACACACACACACACACACACACACACACACACACACACATACACACACACACACACACACACACACACACACACACACACACACACAACGATACAGAAGTATTCACTAACTTAAGCCAAGGTCATTGATTCGGTGCGTCCTACTTTCTAATCCCTGATGGTAAAACCTAAGAAAAAACATACAATCAGTAGTAATAATACAAAATCACTGTTTTATTAATTTAAAATACTGTATGAAAGAGTGGTGTGTAATTTTCATCCAAAATATGTAAAACAAAAATACAGATTATATGATAAGTAAATTGTACGTATATATCACTGAATAATAATAATATAATCGTTCTAGTGTTAACGTTTGCTGCAACAGGTAACGCAGTTTACAAAAATATTACATATACGTTCAGAGGTGTATAGTGAAATAAATTAAAAATAGAAATTAATTCCTCATAAGTTAATGTCCTTTCAAATAGTATTCATCAAAACTTTGTAAATTAGAATCTGCAGTACAGTCAAACATACGCACACACAGTGATAAAAATTGTTTATTAAAAGTAGTTTGTTACCTTAACAAGTACTGTTATCCTACGCCGTTGGGGTCCTCATACCTCGAAACACGAGATGTAGGTCGCTGGGGTTTTATAAATTGTTTGTCAAGTCTTTTAGAAATGGTCTTATAGTCGAGCTTGGCCTGTTGACTATTGCTTTTAATTTCGTAATTTCTACAGGTGTTAACCGTTTCGGAGAAAAAAACCATTTATGGAGAAGACGGTCCTCCTCCTGTTTTGATGAGGTGTTTAGTCTATGATCCATCCTTCTTGTTCCTATAATAATAATAATAACAGTACCTGCTTCATTATCATATACATTATGTGCTATATATAAATATATACATAAGGCTTTCAACACACACACAGCACATACCATAAATCCAGAACAGGAAAGGTATTATAACAAACATTACGAAAACAAGTACGTATGGTCACGTACATAGATCAACGTTTAAACAAACAGATTAATACCTGAATACATTTTTTTTAAAACAGGACAGCGTATTATCTATATAACGTTCTGTTTCAGATAAGAATAGTTTGAATATAAAATGAAAGGGTACGTTGTATTTTGTTATGAGAAAATGCATTTCTAAATTTCGTTACATTTGTAAATTACAGAATTGTTCTCTAACTACAGCCACAATCGTTCAGTTTCATTAACATTTGAAAATTGATGGATTTGGTACTCGATATATTCTACTCTCACAGTATTTTCATTGATACATTTCAGAAACTGAGTACAGAATAAATCTACAATCACCCAGGCGGAATCATTAAGTTTTACAAAGATCTTATTGATCAGACATATGAGTAATTATATTAATCCTTATGTAGCAAATACGCACGCATTCATAAAATACAGCACTCAGGTGTAGGGCAATTAATCCTTTTTTGTATTGAACGTATTTAAGTAGGCCTACTCGTGATATCAGTAAATTCTGTCTAAACGTCATCTCAACGGAATCATTAAGTTTTACAAAAGATCTTATTGATCAGACGTATGAGTAATTATATTAATCCTTATGTAGCAAATACGCACGCATTCATAAAATACAGCACTCAGGTGTAGGGCAATTAATCCTTTTTGTATTGAACGTATTTAAGTAGGCCTACTCGTGATATCAGTAAATTCTGTCTAAATGTCTAGTACATAAACGTACCCGGTAATCGCTTCTTGAGTCGTAGTCATTCTTAAACTCGACATAACTACTTGTGTTACTCGATTGACGTTCATGTTAAACGATTGATGACTCATGTAATAATACAGATTAACCTCGTATAATAATAATGACAGGACAGCGTATTTAGAACACTTAAAATTGGAAATCTACAAACACATCAAAAATATCTGTCAAACCCCTATCAAACAAAAACCCCGTTCTTATCGAGAGACAACAGTAACTGACCTAAGCACATGTGCTTCATTAGGCAACAGACCAAAAAATCAAATAGACGACTATAAGCTCAATTTAAATAAAATCTGAATATTCAATAAAATTATGTTTACTTAGTAACATATGCAAATTTTTTACTTACCTCTTAAATGTTGTTGTTGTTGTTGTTATACACACAATAGTCGATTGTACGATGAGTGTCTCATACAAATGAGAAATAGTGACATGTCGTCTTGTGTGTGTATATATATCATACGGCGGTAGCGTACACGTTTGAAAGTTGATGCACATTAAATTGTCTCTCTCTCTCTCTCTCTCGCTCTCTCTCTCTCTCTCTCTCTCACACACACACACACACACACACACACACACACACACACACACACACTTCTGATTACTATAAAAATAATTGCATGTATGTTCAGAGGTTTGGTGTCTAAATCGATGCATTTTACTTTCACCTTCTAATTTGACACATGGCTTACTTTCATACAGAAATAGCTATCGCCCATGTCCGTCTACGAGTGTTGCTAAACGAAATTAAAAATGCTGTAATACATAACGTCATGTGAAATAGATATGGTATGTTTTTAGGACAGCCAATGTCATTAAGATGGATTATTTTCGAGAGCGGAGTCGCCACCAATTAATTTGTCACGTATCCGAATGTATCATAACCATTGTCTAGTATATAGCGCTTATCATCATACGGTGACAACGCTTGCTTTCAAAGCGTGTAGGTCCGTCTGCATACAAGTCAGGTGTTTGAATACTATACATCAGACCGTCTGTATCTGTCATTAGCAATCTAACGTTACGACCGTACTTGCCGACAGCATAACGATAATACGTTTGACAACGTGAGAGAGAGAAACGGTTTGAACATAACGTTTGACATTGTATATTGCAAGCATGAAATTATTATTATTTAACTCTGTTATCTGCTTTTGTATAGAAGTCATCTATAAATATCAGGTCAGTGCGACACAACATGTAACAACCGTAACATGATTCAACCCAAACGTGTGCACGTCGTATGTATGTGTGTGATTACGTTGCGTGTGCGTCTGTATGTGTTCGTGTGTGTGTGTGTGCGTGCGCGTTGCGTGTGTGTATGGTTACGTTGTGTGTGCGTCTGTGTGCGTGTGTGCATGTGTGTGTGCGTGCGCGTAGGATCATGACATAGTATTCGTAATGACCGAGGCATGTCCTTTATTGCATGAGGATATTCAGGTAGAGCAGAGCAGACACGTTTACGCAATATCAAGTGCACTCACAAAAGAATCAGATTTTTTGTATACGTTCTAGGTGAAAAACTACTGGGGTGTCTCTGACTTAAGTTGGAAATAAATAACATTACAGATATTGATATGGTACTATGAGTAGCCTATACGTGAATACTATACATCAGACTGCATGTATCTGTCATTAGCAATCTAACGTTACGACGGCAGCATAACGATAATGAAAGTCATACATTATCGTTATTTTGTCTGAGCTATGTTAACTTCACACACACACACACACACACACACACACACACACACACACACACACACACACACACACACACACACACACACACACACACGGAAATGGAGGAAGAACTAGCATAGGAAATACAATTAAGTGTAACAATAAAAGAAGTGATTGGAAAGCCAACTGTGGGTGTCGAGACAAAACTCTTGCTTGTTCCTGAGGTGATAGAAGCGCCTGAGGGCGAAGTTATGCAAGAGGTTGTTGACGAGAACCTTGGATCAGCCAGTAGTGTTTAGGTCATCAGTACATGACGCAACGGGAGTGATAGGTCCAATTAGGTTTGTTACACGTTGTGTCGCACTGACATGATATTTATAGATGACCTCCATACAAATACAACAGCATAAAAAATCATGTTAGGTTAAAATGCAGTCCACTCACGTTTCATGTTAGGTTAAAATGCAAACAAACACACACACACACACACACACACACACACACACACACACGTGTTAGGTTGCAACCTAACACGTGTGTATGTTATTTAAATAAATATTTTACTTTTTTCAGGTTTCAAATAGTCAACGTAAAAATTCTGAGGTTTGCAAGCGATGTTCAAGATCAACTTTGCAATGAAGGCTGGTCATCAAAAGAAGAAGGGACCGCTTCAAAAATTAAGTTACAAGAAGAGATCAATTCATTAAAATGTCAACTGGAGCAACAGAATGCATTAATGAGGAGTTTCCTCACTGAAGAACAGATTTCTGCTCTAAAAACCAAACGTATAACATGGAGTAGTGAAACCATTATTCTTGCTTTGAAACTGAGGTTCAGTCTAGGCATTCATGGTTACAACTATTTACGCAATACAAACTATCCATTGCCATCGTACAGTACCCTGAATAAAAGACTCAGGAACTTGGAAATGACATTTGGGGTTTTTGAAAGTCTTTTTGCACCTCTAAAATGTAAAGTACAAGCTCTTGATCTTTAGACAGGGTCTGTACTATGTCAATTGATGAGATGGAGGTGAGTGGATCAATTGAATTTGATAAATATAAAAATTCATTTTGTGGAAACAATACAGTCGGTGACTCTCAAACAATAGGAAACCACATCACTGTAATACTAATTAGGGGTGTGAAAACTGCCTGAAAACAGGTCATAGCCTGTGAAGTGACTGGTCCATCAACAAAAGTGATCTTACAAAAACAGGTAAATGAAAAATGTGTAGTTTGCAGAGTTGTGTGGACTTCGTGTTGTCTCTCTCTCATCAGATATGGGAAGTAATAATAGCGCTTTTGGTGTCGAAGTAACAAGAAATGAAAATCAAAGAAATATACACTTTACTGTCGACAGTAACGACATTCATGTTGTCCCAGATGTATGTCATTTAATTAAAAATATGAAAAATACTATCTTAAATGTAGGTCTTTATCTTCCTCAGTCACTTGTAGAAAATGAAGACCTCCCAAGTAACTTTGTCTCAGGTAAATACATTGTACAACTTTAGCATTCTGAAATTGAGAAAGATAAAGAACTAAGATTGTTGCACCATTTAAAGAGAGATGATGTGGAACCAAGTCACTTTAACAAAATGAATGTTGGCTCAGCTGTTCGTTTCTTTTCTGTGAAAACAGCAGCAGCACTGAACTGGCTGTGAAATTAAAATCATTACCTCCAGAAGCATTAACTACAGCATATTTCTGTAGGTTAATAGAAAAATGGTTTTCAATATGTTGTTCCAAAATTTCAAAGGCTGGTATTACTGCAAAAAATAAATCTGCTAAGTTCGAATTTCTTTTCAGGTTTGTAAAAATTTTCCAGAACATTTCAATAGGCAATGGCTGGAAGCCTTTAAATACAGGCATGATCATGTCTACATTGTCCTTATGTAGAATAACAGAACAGCTGCTAAATGAAGGATATAAATTTGTATTGCTGCATAGATTTACACAAGATGCTGTGGAGAATACTTTTTCACAAATTAGAAGAAAAGCAGGTTCTTGTCCTTCTGCATTGCAGTGTCTGAAAGCTTTGAAACTTATAACAGTTTCCCAATTTATTTCTGATATAAAGAGATCATCTTACTTCAATGATAGTGATATATTTTTGATTGATAATTTACCATCCAAAGACTGTAAGCCTAATACTATTACTGTAACAACTTCTGCTTCAGTTCCTGTCTCAACTGTGTCCTCTTGCAAAGAAGTTGTCACATCTTGTACATCAACTGCAAAAGATAATGAGCTTTCTGCATCAAACTATTTTAGTTACCTCCTTCTTCTTCATTAGTTATGCCTTCTATTTGTGTTTCTGCCTCCAATGACAGAGTTCCTGAATTCAGTTTTCATACTGTACAGTTGGGAGATTTACAATTGACTACATATGAAAAAAATAATTTATTTAGTATAGGTGGTAGTACAACAAATGCAATGTTAAAGAAAAATGTATGTGATAAATGCAAACAGTTTTTAAATGAAGACCACAGTGATGAAACCTATGATACATTTGTACATTTTTAAACTTGGGTGTTCTAAAGAAACCAAACAGTGAAGTTTTGACCTTGCTTTGTAACTGCGATGTGTTATATAGACAAAATAAACAACATGTATTGCATAATGATGCCAAATTGCTAATAAATAAAATTGTACAACACATATGCCCATCTTTCCCTGTGTGCTGTAATTTAAAAGAAAAAGTTGTTAAACACTTCTTTACTGTAAGATCATATGCAGTAGTTGATTTCAATAAAAATGTAAAAAAAAGGTGTAAAATGTATGGAACAGCTTCTGAAAAAAGAGGAAAACATAAATGGCAAATGCATATAAATCTGTAGAATTGGAATTGTTTTATGATAATTATAGGTAATAAGATGAAACAAATTGTATTTTATTACATTGAATTTAGTTATATTTAATTACGTTTAATTGAAATTAATTGTGTTATATTCTATTTAATTGTATTATACTTAATTTTATAATATTTAAGTGAATTGTCTTGCTATTACATTTAATGGTGCTGTGTTTCATTGGACTGTGTTGTGCTGCATTGGATGTATTATATTGTACTGAACAGGGCTCTGTACTGAATTGCCTTGTATTGTAACCAATTGTGTTACATTGAATAATTGCACTGTGTTGCCTTGAATTGTGTTCTGATGCACTGACTGTATTGTATTGTCTTGTGTTACATTAAATTAAGTCACTTTGAATATTGTACTGCATTGATTTGTGTGGAACTGAATGTGATTTCCCACTGATTTTCTTCAAAGTATACCTACAAAAAACATATTATACGATATATAATTATATCTTTGTGGTTTGGGCAAAAAGACTTCAGTCAGACTTTAGCAACAGATGTAAGATGTTTCGACTTTAATGAAATAGCTTCTTCATATTTTACAACAAATTTTAAAGATACACATGATTAATAATAACAAAGATTCTTGCGATGTACGATATGGATATAAATTAGAAAGTTCGTTTCTATTTCTCAAAAAAGTGTTCAGAGAAAGTTGTTTCTGAAGGTCGGAAGAAACAAACCACAATCTCAAAGTTTCATTCATGGTATTTTAGCAGTTCTTATATCTAAAATATATTAATTTAATTACTTATAGTGATTGTTGTGAATACAAATAATGTTAATGTAAGGTTATATTAAAATGCTATTTCATTACTGATGTCCAAGCGAGGAGAAGAGAGAAATATGGACGGAACGTCTATACAGCTGAACGGCAGCAAAGAACCAAAATGGCGGGCGAGCATACCTAGTCTTTATAGAGCCCTACGTCAGTCCAATACGTCACGCTGGAATGTAAGGTGCAGTTTATTCAGCCTCAGCAATTGGCGTAGTGATACAAATAAAACAATAAGATTTGGTGACGTGACACCTTCTCCACCTCAGAAAATAGGCAGTTCATCTCGTCCCAGTATAAAATTGCTCTGTGCGCCGGCCGGTCACAAATAAAAGTTCAAGAATGTAAATCGCGGGCGCCCGTACTTAAAATGTGAATACCGCATTTAAAATGTGAATACTGCACTATAAAAGTAAAAATGTAAATCACAAAATGGAAACACATTCGAACACATTAACAGTTAAATTTCTTTAAAAGTGAAAAACCAGTAAAATCAGTGAACGAAGTACCGAGTAATCGATGTAGGGTACGTGAAAAAGTCGAAAGTGCATATCAAAATGGCCTGGCGTCTCCCGGACAGTTAAACAGATAAGTAACAGATGGGGATAATTAAATTAAAATATGAGCTCAAGGGAAAAATTTAAAGTATGTTGTATGTGAGAGTGTGTGGGGTTTTGCTTAAGTATATATATTAAAACACGAAGCGCTGGTTTGCGTTCTATAAAATTAATTTTATGTCTTGAATGTATTTATCTCTATTCTAAGAAAGGAAAACACCATGTACAACAACTGTTATTATTGTCTGTATAAGAAGTAGTAGTAGAAAGAAGAAAAAGAGGGGAATATTTGGGTTTACGGGAATATCGAAATGATTTTTTGTTATGTTTTCCTTTGCTGTATAAGAAATTTAATTAAATAAAAGTATAATCATGGTATGATGGTAATGCAGTGGTACTTTCTTGAATAACCATTTCTGCTTTTCCAGTTCGCTGATACGAACCCTGGTGAGTAATAAAAATTTTATTTATGGTTGGTACAAATACAAGATGGCGGCCGAGTTGAGTGAAGGCTGAATTTTATAACCATAATAAATTAAATAAATTTAGTTATCAAATCATGAAGTAATATTACATTGGCGCCCGAACTGGGACATTTATATAAAGAAATTTTATATAAATATAGGCTTACTTGGGAGAACAGAATGGTTGTTTAAGGTAACTAAAAAATGTGTAAACATAAGTAGTAAGGTTATAATATGATTGATAGATGTGTATTATAAATAAGTAAGGTTAAATAAAAATGATGAATACTAATGAAAATATTAACAATGAAATCAGCTTCACTGAAAGTCAAATAAATAGCAATTTAAGCGAGACTGAATCGAGAATAATGGAAGGCGTAACGAGTCAATCGACGCCTACCTCAGTTAAGAAAGAGAATAATAGTGATATGATGAGTATGATGCAGTTACTGTTAAATAAATTTGATAGCAAATTCGATGAACAGAAGAACGAAATTAATGAGAAATTAAACAAACAAAATATTAAATTTGACGAAATTAGAAACGAAATTAAACAGCAGAATTTTGATTTTAATAAGCATATTAGGGATTAGTACAATTTATGTTATGATAGTATGAAAGATCAGATAGTAGAATCGATAAATTACAAATGCAAGGAAAAAATTAACGAGATGAATAAAAGGTTAGACAGTAAAATAAATCAGATAATGTATAAGAAGGTAAGTGACAATGTTACAGTTATGACAAATAGTAATAATGATAAAGTAGTGGAAGTGGTAGCATTAGAGAATAAAATGTTGAATAGTGACGATAATTCTGAAATATAGTGGGGGTAGAGAATAGTGAAAAGTCCGATAAATCAAACGAAAACAAAGACGGTCAGATGACATATAATGAGGTAAGTAGGGGTGAGAATTAAGGTGATATAATTAAAAATAGTGGTGACGAAGTTTTAGAGGAGGTAGAATGTAATAATGGAATGTTAGTGTGTGTTGATGAGTCAGAGAGAAAGTGGAGAGAGAGTATAGAGGTAGAGGGGTTGCAGGGGGTAATTTTTTCCCGTGGTGTTGTTGGGGGTGAAGAAGGGTCTTCACGAGTATATTTGGTAGATGAAAGATCTACAAATAATTGTCCTTTGAATTTTGGTGTTGTTCCTGGTAGGACCAGGAGGTGTTTTTATGATTTAGTGCCCCCTACATATATTGAGAGAGAGTGTGTGACTTGGGGAATGATGAGTGATATTTTGAGAGAGAGAGAGGTATGGTGATAGGAAGGTAGAGTTGTTTGAGGTTGGGAGGAGTTATACAGACTTAAGAGAGAGAGAGTGAATAGAGAGAGAGAGTTGATGATTATAGTGAGTACTTACCTTGGGTTGAAGCTGAGATAGCAGCAGTAGATGACGATGATGATATTAACTTACCTGACTTTAACAGAAAATGCTAAAGGAGAAATTACCGTACCCGATGTCGACAGGAATTTTGAATTGATAGTATGCAATAATATTTGTATTATCAATAGTATTGATACAATGGAACAAAGTAATAATGATGACTATTATAATTATATCAGCAATATGTATTTGATTGTAAATGAATGGTGTAGTCATAAGATCAGATTATTATATGATGATGGGGTTAAATAAAAATAAGTGAATGAACATTTTAAATATTTTAGTTTATGGTGATGACCTGGCTAGATTATGAAATGAGGTGTGGTAAACAAGAAAAATAATGACAAAAAATTGTAAATAAATTTATAGTGAAATTAATTGTGTTTGTGTTGTAAAAGGTATTTTATGTAAACAATGTATGTAGGTAGTAGAAATTGATTTAATAATAATAATAATATTTTAGCAGACTAAATAAATAATGAGAGTTTGTAACAAATGAATTGTAATTGTTTTGGAAGAAGGTAATTAAAGTAATGTTGTGTTTAAATAACTGATTGAATTAAAAGAAATTGCAGATGAGTTAATTGATTTAAATGTGGTAGAAATAAATTTTGATAATGAATTTAAACGATGTGTCTGAGATTTCAACTTTGAAATAAATAGTAAATGAATAAATGTAAAAGGTGTTTAGTTGTTATGTTATGTTATCTTGTTATGTTTCAGAAGGTACATATGGTTGTACGTGATATTTGTGGTAATGAATGTTTATAATTTTGTGTCTATGACAGGAATCATGTGTTTATTCAATTGAGCGATGTAATGTAAGTATCAAGTTTATAACGCAATTGAAATAAAGTAAAAGGTCTAATGGCTGAATAATAAATTTTAAATGTGTCAAAGGTGTAAAGTAAATGATGAAATTAATTTGAGGTAGTTATGAATTTTCTAATGTAATTTTCAACGATCAAATTAAGGTAAAATGTTGTAAAAGATAGAGTTTGGGTGATAATTGTTTCGATAAGGCATTTGAGTCAATCAGAGTTAACTTTAAATGGGTGTTAGAGAAAATAAGAATTTTGGGGAATAAAAGTAATACAGAAACAGGGTAGTAGTAGAGACACAGTAGTGGGAATGCATATATGTAGAAAGAGAGGGTAATGTAATTAGAGAGTAAATAGTTGATAGTGATATTTTGTAGTGAGGGTGAGGTGGTAAGGAGTGATCAACGTGCGTCGTTGGGCAGGTAGTTGTGAAGGGTCGAAGAGTGTTTGCCGACATTTGGTGGAAGGCAAAAGGTTATGAATGGAATTGCCGGTTAGGGAACACACATCCTAGTTACAAAGAGGGTATTAGGTATTTTATTTTAAGAGGAAAATGATTTAAGTGGAATTAGTGTTGAAGGGGGTTATTATTGAGAGATTGGTGTCACCCTATGCAAATCCGTTAGTGGTTGTTAGAAGGAAGAAGGTGAGTAAGGTTATAAATATAAATGCCCATTCAATAAATCAAATCATTGTGAATAACGGAGAATCACCCAAACGAATTAATGATGAAAATGTTAAACAGAAAATCAAAGTTGAACTGTAATAATAAATGAAACAAGTTAAAGAGTTAATAGAATTTGAAACTAAAGTAAAGCTGTAAGGTGTGTAATTTTGGTCAAACTTAAATGTGAATTGTTTATTTTAATGTAATAATCGCCATGTTAATTATGAGTGTATTATGTTTATTATGTTAGTGTGTAGGAATCTTAAACATGAGTTGTATGTTTTTTTTTAATAGATTCCCCACTTTCGGGCGGTCCCGGTCTTACCAGCCCAGACCGTGGTTTTGGATGGCAATCAGCTGTGGGCAGAATTATTGTAAACTGACCATAGTTGGTTGCCTGTGAAATGGTATAACTTAGAAATCAACAGGGGGTTTTATATCTGGGGAATCTACACAACTATGGAACAGCGGCTATCATCGAAGAGGGTGATAGTGCCGTATTAAGGGCGTATGAATCATTATAGTAGGATTACTGGTATCCTCGGACATCAGTAATGCCGAATTTTTACATAACGCTGAAACAAGAACGGGGTAGGCAGCGTCTACACCCTAATTACACTGCAGTTCTTGTGGATGCAAATGGGCGTTACAGTCCACCATCAGTAAACAATAGTGTGTGTGGAAAAGGAGCTGGCCGTTACAAGCCAGGGGCATAAACAAACGAGTGTTTATGCAAACAGGTAAATGCCTTACACGGTTTACCCGTGAGGTGATTTACCTAATTGTAACTGGGATATAGGGGGGATATTAGATTTTGATGTAGAAGGAGGTTACTAAACTGTTAGTAATGAGTTATTGAATATTAGATTGAATTATGTCAATGATGTAGAGTATGTAGTTGATTTTATAATGTACTTAAATGATTTTCTGTTGATTTGAGATGTTTTGATGGAGATGGTTAACAAAGTTGAGAAAGATATAAGTAAATAATTTGTTATTATGTAATTGACTTAAATGTGTTTACGAGAATTTTAACAATGAATTTAAATATTTTTAGATGTAATTTGAGTGAGGAGAGATATTTGTAATGATGTAGTGGGAGGTGGTTATTTAAATTCTGATGGGAATCAGGGCAATAATTTTGAATTTTGGGATAATAGTAAACGAGAGAAGGGTATACAGAATGACGTTAAGGAAGTTTACAAATGTATCATGTTACTTTAAGTGTTCATATATATGTCAGACGTTAAGAGGAAAACCAGTGCTTCTTAACGCAAACCAGCACACAGCTAAGGGATATGGTATTATAATATCCCTAGCTAAGATCAGTTAGGGATATGGTATTATACAAGGCCACTATTTGATATTTTTGATTTGATGTTTCAGAGTCTAGTGATGCTGTGGCGGCGGTCCTGAGCTGGCCAGCGCGTCAGAGCAGGAGCGTCAAGTGCCTGACTGGCCTTGCGGTGTTGGGATCTCGAAAGAGAAGTCCAGTAAGGTCATTCAGGTGCGGTCACAATCACTGGACCAGGGGGTAAGTGAACAACGAAATTTTTTTTGATAAAACGTAGAGGGGGTTGTGGCGACATATCCTGACCGATCCCTTTAGTAAGTATGAGTGTGTCAATGAGAGTTTTTATGCTTCGGCATAAAACCTCTCGTTGAGGGGGTATTGTAACGGGACTTTTAGGCCTACCTGGGGTAATATAAAAATATTATGTTTTAATAAAAAAATAATGTTTTATTATGTAATATTAATTTTGGGGAAACAAAAAATAATATAAATAATAATTATGGGAAAAGTAAACAAATTCAGAGTTCATGAATTATACAACGTAATAAACAAGCATGTGGATTTGTGTCAAGGTCAGCTCCAGACGCGAGCAGAACAGTTATTTTTAGATACGTGACAAGCAAATTATGTAACTTAGCAGTCATACGATGCTACGTCAGTCCAATACGTCACGCTGGAATGTAAGGTGCAGTTTGTCCAGCCTCAGCAATTGGCGTAGTGATACAAATAAAACAATAAGATTTGGTGACGTGACACCTTCTCCACCTCAGAAAATAGGCAGTTCATCTCGTCCCAGTATAAAATTACTCTGTGCGCCGGCCGGCCACAAATAAAAGTTCAAGAATGTAAATCGCGGGCGCCCGTACTTAAAATGTGAATACCGCATCTAAAATGTGAATACTGCACGTATAAAAGTAAAAATGTAAATCACAAAATGGAAACACATTCGAACACATTAACAGTTAAATTTCTTTAAATGTGAAAAACCAGTAAAATCAGTGATCGAAGTACCGAGTAATCGATGTAGGGTACGTGAAAAAGTCGAAAGTGCATATCAAAATGGCCTGGCGTCTCTCGGACAGTTAAACAGATAAGTAACAGATGGGGATAATTAAATTAAAATATGTGCTCAAGGGAAAAATTTAAAGTATGTTGTATGTGAGAGTGTGTGGGGTTTTGCTTAAGTATATATATTAAAACACGAAGCGCTGGTTTGCGTTCTATAAAATTAATTTTATGTCTTGAATGTATTTATCTCTATTCTAAGAAAGGAAAACACCATGTACAACAACTGTTATTATTGTCTGTATAAAAAGTAGTAGTAGAAAGAAGAAAAAGAGGGGAATATTTGGGTTTACGGGAATATCGAAATGATTTTTTGTTATGTTTTCCTTTGCTGTATAAGAAATTTAATTAAATAAAAGTATAATCATGGTATGATGGTAATACAGTGGTACTTTCTTGAATAACCATTTCTGCTTTTCCAGTTCGCTGATACGAACCCTGGTGAGTAATAAAAATTTTATTTATGGTTGGTACAAATACAAGATGGCGGCCGAGTTGAGTGAAGGCTGAATTTTATAACCATAATAAATTAAATAAATTTAGTTATCAAATCATGAAGTAATATTACAAAGTATGTGTCTTGTATAATATTCTCGTTACTTATTATAATTTTTCAGTGTGTTTATTCTATTTAACAAATAAATTTACGTGACTAAAATGGAAACAAGGTGAATTTCTGTTTACACAACCCACATGTTCTTAAATATTAATTAGTCTACAAAATATGGGAAATCGTGTGCAATACTCGTTGTTTGAGAGGTTGGAAAGTTTCTTTCTTGAGGGGGTGCGCTAAAAATTCACAGCCGAGGGAGCTAAAACCTTAAGTCAAGCCCTGACCTTAAGCAGCACTAACAATAATTGTACACTACCTCAACCAAAAAAAGTTTTAAAAATCGAGCGCGACTGGATGAAGGGATTTAGAGATGATTGACCTCCAACGCGTAACTTAAAGCTTTAAGAAACATAAAACAAACATAACTTTCACTCAAACAATCTATAATCTTCCTAAGATTCCTAGTCTCAAGCAAGCCGAGTTGAATTTTGGGAGAAATCATTCAATATTCTCCTTCCAATGCGGACTGTCATAAAAATTAGAGGGTGGCGTAGCTAGTAATTCTTCTTCTTCTTCTTCTTCTTCTTCTTCTTCTTCTTCTTCTTCTTCTTCTTCTTCTTCTTCTTCTTCTTCTTCTTCTTCTCCTTCTTCTTCTTCTTCTTCTTCACTACATGGCATGGGCTCTAGCCCGTTTCGACTTCACAGCGTCTCTGACCATTTTTCCTGGGTCTTCCACTGTCTCTCGTCCCAACTGGCCTATATTCAAACGTTTGTTTAGGAATACTCGTGTCTACCATGCGTTCCGTATGGGATTTCCAATTTTGCCTGTATTCTCTTATCCTCTCCAGAACCGACTGTAACTTCAGGTCTTTCCTTATGTCGTCGTTTCGTAGATGATCTAGCTAGTAATTAGAAGACCAATATATTAAGTCTAAGCTCGAAGTTACGATTGAAAACAATTCCGAGCAACCGTTGCGAAAGAGAAAACCTCTCTAGAAATTATGACCTCGCAAAGTCGTAAAACGTTGAAGAAACGTAACGAAAGAGAGAGATATCAATATCTATCACGGAAAGGAGACAAAAAATACGAACGTAAACGTAACTGGACTAATAACAGTAAACAATAAACTTATAATAAATAAAAAGAAAAT
Organism: Magicicada septendecula; assembly: GCA_034769895.1. NCBI lineage: Eukaryota > Metazoa > Arthropoda > Insecta > Hemiptera > Cicadidae > Magicicada > Magicicada septendecula. The sequence continues at coordinate 215,967,586 of CM068373.1, forward strand.
CCGCTTCACTAGCTGAATAACAAACGTTGCGACTACAGGACGCTTGTAGAATTTCTAGGTACACATGGAATCAGACTTAATACAGTACGTAAACAGTTCAAAAAATACTTCGCTTAAATAACAAATTATGATTATAATCATCAATGACCATTACATTATTGTATTTATATAATACTAGTTAGACTTACATACGACAGCAGGACGTCTAATCAGTTAATCAATTAACTACTAAATAAATACATAAAATTAATACATACAATTAATAACTAATACAAATGAGTCAACTTCATACAAAATTCATTTTACGTATATAAGTTTTATTAGAGCATTATAAAAATTTTTAAAGGTACAAAATAAACCTTTACTTGAATTAAATTATTTTTAAGTAATACTGTACATCAATAAATATTAAGTCGTATTTAACGAAACGTGTGCGTCTGTGAGTAATAGTTCCCTTTATAATTACGCTATATGTTGCTAAAGAAATAGCGACAATTAAATATTATTAAAAACCTGTTTAATTTAACTCAGGTTTCGGTTGCAATGTCTTTAAAGTGTCACGTTGAGAGAAGCTTTTCTATTTGTTGTTTCTAGACCCCCGCGTGTAATGTAAAACGTTTTTACCAAAACAGTGTTTTACCAACCTAAGCTGAATAAAATTAAATTCATTGAGAATATTTCTCCATCTAGATCCGTGTGTGTTATCGGATAGATGCATCCCATTATACTGTTACGCCATTACACAACATTCTGCACGCCTAAAGCAGGTGCTATAAACCTTTTGTTACTCACAGAACTGGGACACTCGTATCATACTCGCACTTTACTTTAGGGCTCAAAAATAAAAAAAATTGCACTTACCACACACCTTCAAAAAAGTGACAAAAAATCATATTTATAATAGTTTTACCACGTCTATGAATAGCCTGTCTCACACTATGGTACTTCACTAGCCGCTACTAAATAGCTGCTACTGCATTTTTTGTCCATTTCTATGTCACACTGATTTTAGGTAGCGGCTATTTAGTAGTGGCTAGTTCTGTAAAGAACGTGGTTGCGTAGAACGGTTTGAGGTTAAAGGTATTGTGCAGAATGTCATCTATGGGTGTGCGACGTGAGGCTTCGAGATGCCTGTTGTGATTGGTGTTAGGATGCTAAGAGCTTTGTGAGCAGTTGCTGAGTAACATATGGAACAAAAAGAAACTCACGTGCGTTCGGGAATGCATAGATAGAAGGGATAAAATGGATATTTCAACAACACTAATAATAGAGCTAGCAACTGAGGATCCCCAATCGTACCGTAACATAATGCTGTACCAAAGTTTCAGGAGTTGCTAGATTTAATGTCACCAAATTAACTTTGGTGTCGTAACAAAGTTCTTAATAGTTCTTCTTACTGCAGTCACAGATGTGTGTGGAACAAGTAAATGTGGTAGAAGAAGGAAAGTAACAAGATGGTGGACAGAGGGGGTTAAAGCCAGTGTGAGAGGAAAAAAGAATGATGGAAACAATACTTGATAAGTCGCACACAAGAAGATTACGGCAGGTATAAAGAACAACAACAAAAAATAATGTTTTGGAAGCCAACAATCGCTCATGGCAGGAATTTGGAAAAGAGATTTCCTTAAAAAGATATTTTTCAAAGTTTTTAAAGGTACAAGGAAAAACAAGGAGTGCTCTCTAAAATTTAATAGAGATGAAAATGGTGTGTTGCTGACAGAAGAGATAGAAATCATGAATAGATGGAAGAGGTATGTTGAGACACTGCTTTCAGGAAAAGCGGAAGATGACACAATTGCAGAGGAGGGGCCCAAATAGAAGAACAAAATAGAATAATAGATAGACAAGAAATGCTGGCGGCCATTGAAAAGTTGAAACTGAGCAGACCGGTTGGGCACGATCAGATTACCCCAGAGATAATCAAGTACTTGGGAAAAAGCGGTAAAGATTTGTTACTCTTGTGTTGCAATTGGCTTGGACGAAAAGTGAATTACTTATGGATTGGGAAATATTTGTTGTAGAACCAATACAGAAAAAAAAGAGATAACAGAGAGTGTCAAAACCATAGGGGGACTTCACTGTTGAGCATTCCAGGGAAAATATACAGCCGTATACTCGAATAACGTTTAAGAGAAAGAGATGAGGGGCAACTAGGAGCACAACAGATCACATATTCACACTTACGGAAGCACGTAGAAGGCTATTTAATATAATAAAGAATTATATTTGTGCTTTATAGACTTCGAGAAAGCCTTCGACAAGGTTCCGTAGTCTGCATTGTGGCCCATCTTGGAAAGACGTGAAACTGGCTTAGGTCTAATCCACAGAATTAAAAGTTTCTACAAGAACTGCCGCAAGTATGTAACAACTTCCCACGCAAAGTCAAAAGAGTTCAAAACATTTTGTGGATAAGGCAAGATGTTTTAAGCCCATTGTTGTTCACAATACTCATGGGTGATATTATGAAGGAGTGCAATCTCTCAACAAGAAATTATAATACGTTGACTTAAGTGAACAAAACGTGTAAAAATAATTGATCATCATTGATTTCAGAAATAGTAGCAAAGCTCCAACTGACAGGTTAGTAGAAGTAGACGGACACCTATGAGATAACGTAGACAAGGCATTAAAAATATGTTTCTACGTGTTTTACATAGTTTGCTAAACATGTGGTTAATTTTATTTAGTTAATAATAATTGACACGCTAATTCTTTACAAAACAACACAGAATAAAAAATCGGTATGGAGAACGGGTAGTATGGGCCAGCGGGTAGTAGAAACAATTGAGTGTTTCTAAGGTTTAACGCTAGGTAGTAGCACGCTACAGAGCTCTGTGCATAGAGGTTGCGTCTTCCCGCCATGTGCAAATAGTTACCTAGTTGTTGTCATTGCAGCGTGTCAGAAGGTATACGTTTTTTTGTTTGTGTTATCCTTTGCGGCGTTGCTCCGCATAACTTTTGAGAGTGGTTGTGTTGAAATAGGTAAAACATTAGGTAAGCAAACTAACTTACTATTATAGTATACTATGTCTAGAATATATGGTAAGAGTTTTGAAGAGTTGTTTTTGGTAGTTACGGTTCGGCGCCATTTTTTTCCCTGCAACTCGGTCGGGTAGTATGGGCCATACTGACGTCGGGTTGTATGGGCCATGTAATTGACACATGTTTTTTATTTCAGTGGACGATGCCTACATTTAAAAAGAAGCCTGCAGGTGAAGGCCGTGGAGAATGGTCTGTAGAAGACATGAAATTAGCGGTGCAAGACGTTTTGGAAAATAAAATATCGGTTCGGGCCTCTGCAGAACGGCATAATGTGCCAAGAAATACATTGAGAGGAAAATTCGTAGTGTAGAAACTGAATCGCAGGTGGAAATGAAACCTCAGCTAGGGAGATTTAAACCTACTTTCGATAATCTGTATGAAAACGAGCTCGTAAAGCATATGAAAGAATTGGATGCACGACTAATGCCCTTATCAAGGAACGAATTTCTCAAGCTTGCGTATAATCTTGCAGAAAGTTTAAAATTGCCACATAGATTAATAGGGAGAAACGAATGGCAGGAAAAGATTTTTTCACAGGATTCATGAAAAGACATTCTGAGCTAAGTTACAGGAAACGCAATCAACAAGTTTAATGCGCTCAGTAGGCTTTAATAAGCCTCAAGTTGAGAGATTTTTCAAACAATTTATGAAACTGCAAGACGAGCGTTGCTTCCGTCCGTCTAGAATCTTTAACGCTGACGAAACGGGGGTGACATGCGTCCACGAAAATGAGATGGTAATTTCAACAAAAGGAAAGCGCCAAGTTGGGAAAATGACTTCGGGGGAGAGGGGTCGCACGGTAACACTCATGTTTTGTATGAGTGTGACTGGACTCTTTATTCCACCGCTGTTTGTATTCCCCCGAAAAAGAATGAATGACCGATTGATGATTGGTGCACCATCTGAAAGTATTAGTTTCCCAACTCCAACTGGATGGATAAATGGCCCAGCTTTTCTGACGTGGTTGAAACATTTTGTTTCACTTACGAAACCCACTACAGAAGACACAGTTTTACTGATCATCGATGGGCATGGCAGTCACAAGGAGCTGGACGTTATCATGTATGCACGTGAAAACAACGTTCATATGCTGAGCGTCCCCCCTCATACGACCCATAAATTGCAGCCCCTTGATAGAACATTCATGAAACCGTTTAAAGGTGCCTATCAAGTTGCTTGCAGTTTGTGAATGAGGGCTAATCCTGGCCTCAGAATAAATGACTACGACATTGCAAAGCTAGTTGCCGATGGCTATAGGAAAGTCTGTCGTTTGGACATTGCCGAAAATGGTTTCAAATGCACAGGAATATATCCTTTGAATTCACAGATATTCACTGATTTGGACTTTATGGGAAGTGAGTTAACCAACGTAACCAACAGCCCCTCAAAATCAAGAGTTGCTGTTCAACAGTCTGGTGAGACTTCTACTGGGACATCGTCGATGCCTGACAACTCAGCTGCTGCAGTTCCTGTTCCAACGTCTACTGAAACGTCTCCTGGGACATTGAGAATGTCTGTCATTTCAACTGCTTCAATTGCTGTTCAACAGTCTGCTGAGACTTCTCCTGGGACATCGGTGATGCCTGATAACTCAGCTGCTGCAGTTCCTGTCTCAACGTCTACTGAACCTTCTCCTGGGACATCGGAAATGCCTGATAATTCAGCTCCTACAATTGCTGTATTACCAATTCCTGGGCCTTCTTTGAAAACACACTCAAATATTATAGTGTCGTCTCCAGTTGTTAGGCACTCAAACTTCGAAAACATTCTTAAAAAAGTGTCGCCTTTGCCATCATGCAGTGAAAGAAGATTGACAAGTCGCAAGAGGAAGGCAGAAAAAAGTGAGATTTTGACATCAACTCCCGTAAAAAATGCATTAAGCGAAAAGAAAAAGATAGGAAAAGAAAGAGAAGAAGCTAAGACATATAGAAGACAATTAAAGTTTGAAAAACAGCAGAGTGAAAAAGAAAAAGGAAAAAATCAAAATCCAGTGGCCCTAAGACTGGAAAGAAAAAAAGTGAACCATCTCATCATGACACTCCAGAATCCTCTATGTGTGAAAATGTGTGACTGTCTTGTATGTGGTGAACATTTTGATGAAAACTGGATTCAGTGTCATACATGTGAAGGGTGGGCACATGAACTTTGTGCAGATATTGAAGACACACTGTATTATTATTGCGATTACTGCAAGTTCAACAGTATGCAGTCTAAATAAAAGTTAAAAAATGTATTTACTCAATTTAAATTGAATTTGTATAAAAATTAAACAATTCTGTTAACAAAAATAATTTTTATTTATATTCACTCCTGTTTTTTAATTGTGCCCCATACTACCCGACGCCGAAAATTTTATCACAATTACAGCTATAAATTTGAAATACCACACACATTTTATTTGATTAATTTTAATTTCTTTTTCAGAGTGTGTGTGAAGTAAATGTTTCACTACTTAGTATTACATAATTTTAGATGATTCTGCCTATCATTTAATATTTTGTGACACTTTTTGCATAAGTGGGCCATACTACCCACCTCTCCCCTACATTACTTCCATGTTCTAAGATTTATATTTAAAATCATTTTCTAAATGAAATACTTCCATAGAAACTACTTCTTTCTAGTTTTTGCTTCAGCCTTAATCACAGTACTGTAGTCACTAACGTATACCACCTCACGTTAGCGCACTTGATTTTCACTAATGATGGCAGTCGATGGCACTGCCGAAACGTCTGGTTTCTTAAAATTACTCTTGTTAAAACATAAAACGTTGCAGGTATGATTGAGGCCAGAAATAACGCGAATTGTGTGTGTGTCCTGCCGGCCTTTTTTGCGGTAATCACAATAATAAAACTTTGGAAAAGTAAACATTACATAATCGAGATATGCATGCCTGCCAGGAACGATATATTTTCACTCATACGTGATTTAAATTTAAATGAAAAATATAGAATTTTATTAAAGTGAAATGAAATGTTTCCATAGAAACTACTTCTTTGTTGTCAATAACGTAGTACACATATAAAACTTATAAAAATTTACCTCCTCCCTCATCAACTACCATTTTAATTTATAAAAAAAATTACCCCTTCCTCCCTTCAACTACCCTTTTCATGGAAGTAAAAATTATATAGACATTGGAAGCAGTGTACCACGAAACGCTCATCTTCATTTCAATGTACGTGTTAATTAGGTTAAAGGTCGACAAAAAGCGTACACTGAACTATCCCAGTTGTTAAACAACCGTTTTACATGCTTTCGGAACACATTTCCTATTAAAAATTACAGGTTCAGTGGCAATATACGAGAATAAATTAAATCTAAATTGGTTGATCACGAGTTTGAAGGTAATTTGAATTGGCTTTACGCCTGTATGATTATGGAACCTCGACAACGGTTTTAATTTCAATTTATTGGCAACTAATTAAATTATATTGGAGTTACACATTTACGTTCGATATGTGCATGTCTAAACGGAGACGCCGAAGAGAAAGTAATACTGATACGTAACTATTTAATCTACTGCTGATTATGTAAATACTTTTTTCATATACCTATGAAGCTCACTATATAAATAAAACAGGTTGGTTACATTGCCAAGGTAGTCCATTACTCTGTAGAGTTTTATGTTTAATTGTGAAAATACAGAATCATCCAAATATTACTTCTTATTTTTCCTCTTACGTTACAACCCTGTATGGATTTTAGCCTCATCAATGAGTTTTCTCCATTAAGCCCTCTCAGTACATAGTCTTCTCCAGCTTCTTATCCCCATATTCCTCAGGTTCTCGTCAAATTGCTCGATCCATCTCTTCCTCGGCCTTCCTCTTGATCTCCTACCTACTGGTCGCTATTCTATAATTTTTTTCTAGAAATTATGTCTTGTTCCATCCTCATTGTTTGTCCCCGCCAGGTCTATCCTTCCACTATTCTTTATAAACCTTACTATATCAATTCCGTGTATTAGATTCGTCCGTACTCTAAACGAGCCGTCGTTATTTTGCACTGGTCCAAAAATGTTTCTCAGTATTCTTCGTTCGGTTTTTCTTAGATACTGTTGATCTTTACCAAATACTACAACACCACTGATTAATTATAATAAGGAATTAACGTTATTAATTAATATTTTAAATCGTTTAAATATTAAATATTAAAATATTAACGATTTAAAATTAACGTTATTGCTAATTTTAAATCGTTATTGTTAAAGTTCGTTATTATAATTAGCCTACTGTTAACTCGTGTGTGTGTGTGTGTGTGTGTGTGTGTGTGTGTGTGTGTGTGTGTACGCGCGCTTGTAAATTTTCGTAACGCGTTGTTTTCTTTTCTAGCATATTGCTTTTGGAGGCAACAGGTAATCAGTAGAAATCGCGAACATATCGCCAGAATGTTCAAGGCAAACCTATCACGAGGCGACGTCTGCCATATACAGTGGTGTACGCAGGGGGGCTCAGGGGGCTCAAGCCCCCCAACCGCAAAAATGTAATATTCACTTCCTTAATTTACTTAGGTCTCGTTTAAAATTACAAATTTGCATATTTGGGCGGATTTGGACGGAGATATAAATACTAACAAAATAAGTAGTTTATAATAACAATTATTACTTCAGTTATAGTTTATAGTTCATTGAGCGGTGTATTACGCTGAGTGTAACATTCAGTAAGCTACCTGTTTTCTCTCGCTCTCGCTCTCATTTGACGGCGCGGAGGCGCGGCCACACGCACGTCAACCAGTGACGTGCCACCGGCCACTACTACCAGTGAACCCAAAGAATTTTTACTTAAGTATTAAATAATGTTTTTATGAAACTTAAATAAGTATATAAACCTTTTCATAAAAATATTATTTAGTAGGTACTTAAGTTAAATTCAAGCACTTTTTTTATATCAGTCGGTAAATAAAACGAAAATTTTAATAATGTTCATAATTTCATATCTTGAATAATGCTGCTGTAATAATGAAAAAAATTACTTTAAAAACACTTTACATTTATACGAAATTTTTGGATAATTTTTTTACTTAAAAATAAAATCGTTATATATATTATTATAAAAAAATTAATATCTAGAAACAATAATATTTTATTTAAAATGTATCGTATTTTCCGAACGTATAAACATAACTAACCTACCTACCAAATCCTGCACGCCTGCCTGCGGCGTGCAGGTCCTTCGAGGCATGCACGCACTCCACAGCGTGCGTGCAAAATTTCGAGTTTCACGCATGCTCGTGCGAACAGAAATTCGCTGCACGAGCGCCACGGGTGAGAGGTAGCCTCTACAAGCTTCCACATATTCTCTATTTTCTGCAGTGATCGGAGGTAGTCGTTCAGGAGATACTTACACCGCTCGTACACACGTTGCTGTCATCATCCGCCATTGTCGCGTTTGTGTTTGTTTGGCAGTACGGTGTTTATTAAATCCGACGTTTTTGTAGTTTTGTTAGTGATTATTTGATTGTTTGTTACGTCTACGATGGAGACTAATAAGTCCAAACTTGATGACAAGACAAAAGTACCAAAAAGGAAAGTCAGAACTTTGGGTTTCTTTGTAACAAAAACTAAATTAGCGAAGTGTGATAGTGTAGCAGAAAGGCCTACATGTTCTTTGTCAACTTCTACATCGTCTCAGCAAGATACTTATGTTAGTGAGGCTTCTAGTAATAACAACAATGTTTCCGGGCTTGTTTCTGAATTCTCTGAAAATAGTGAAACTATAATTCCTGGCTGTTCTGACACAAATGTTCTTTCACAAAACGAGTCTTCATTATTACGTAAAATAACAGACATTAGTATTTATTATTACAATATAAATCTAAAATTGATGGTAACCTGAAGTAGACCTATGCCGTTATTTGTAAAAATTACACTGAAAGTATGGCTGACCACAAATTTCCTGTAAAAAAGAAGGTGCAATTATGCAACCATTCCAGTATTCTTGTTATCACATATCAATCACAGAGCAAATGCTGGCCAGGAATTGCGGGTGAAACAACTCTACAAGCTAAATTTGTATATTCCTTTTGTTGATCATTGCGTTGTTGAATTAGAAACTCGTTTCGGACCTGAGTTTGATAAAATTTGTCATCTTCAAGTATTTATGCCTTATTTCATCATTATTACTACTCACGAGATCAACTTGAGGCAGAAATATGGAAGCAAAAGTGGGTGGATGAAGCAGATATGACTGTTCCAGACACAGCTCTGTCTTCTCTCCAAGCTTGCAATCCAGATATATTTCCCAGTGTTCGACAAATTTAAGAAGTACTGTGTGTACTCCGAGTAACGTCAGCTGAGCCAGAACCTATTGTAAACTAATAGTTAACTTGATTCTTATTTACTGTACATTGTTTCTTTTTCATTTTTCAAAAACTGCTGTTAATTTTGTAAGAATTCAGCTAATATGCACTTATGTAATTTTTCATTAATAAAGTATTAGTAAAATAGTAGTATAACAGTAAGAAGTATAACAGTTTAATGAAAAACTGGTTTTCGTATTGGCACAATTAGTGCACAGGGAAATCAACATCTCTCCTGAAGATTTTGTTGAGCGATTTGCCAATCAAGGAAATAGGAGAATGGACTTGGGGTTTTAAATTACAAATTGCTTGGCTTGGACACAAATGCTTTACCTATTGTAAATTAATAGTTAACTTGATTCTTATTTACTGTACATTGTTTCTTTTTCATTTTTCAAATACTGCTGTTAATTTTGTAAGAATTCAGCTAATATGCACTTATGTAATTTTTCATTAATAAAGTATTAGTAAAATAGTAGTATAACAGTAAGAAGTATAACAGTTTAATGAAAAGCTGTTTTTCGTATTGGCACAATTAGTTAATTAGCAAGTAATTTGAAATATATATAGTTGTTAAATACCAACGTTGCAAAACTTTATTCCCAGTGCTACTGATATTAATGTATAATATAGTATAATTGAAGTAAAATGAATGTGTTGTTAAATATTACAATAAACATACATAATCTATTAAAAATATTTAGTTTTAGAAAGAAAAAGTATTATTTTTAAAATCGCTGATTAAAAAATAGAATGAGACATAAGTCCCCCAATCACGAATAATACATTTTTAATATAGAAAATATGAAACCTACTAAAATAATATGCCTACTAATAAATTTTAACCATTAACTGGTATGTGTACTGTACCTTATACTCTTATACTATAAGTTGTAGAAGAGTAGGGTAATATATGGAATGCTAAAGTTCAAGCCTCCCCCCCCCCAGACTGATTTCTGCGTACGCCACTGGCCATATAGACACCCAAACCAGAGAATGGACTCACATACTACTGAGGTTGACCTAAGAGGGACTGTGAAAACGTAAAAAAAAAAGAATTGAGAGAAAGCCTGCAATCATTGTTGAGAGAAAGCCAACAATACCGAAAAATTTTAAGTAGTCCTACGTGCGTCACATGCGCGCGCGCGCACACACACACGTTCTCTTTTTGAGCCACCGAAGTGTGTCTTAGGAATGGCAAGGTAGGCTGCCAGCTTAAGGTAATGAGGCCAGCAAAACTCTTCACACACCTACCGTTACCATATTGCCACATTTACTCATTTTTCCCAGGCTGACTCGACCTGGGGCGAAAGCTGGAAAAACGGCCAAGCCGCAGAATCTTAGTAAGTCAATGGACCGACAAGACACCTTTTGTGCTGCGTCCGTTGGTCCACTAAGTTCCAAACATTTTGATTAGATGTCTGAACGACTTTGTTTTTATTTTTAAAAATCGGTCAAATAAAGAGAAATTATCAGATATGTCAGGCATCATCAACACCATCTGCACCTCAAGGACAAGGCTTACGACTGTTCTGTCTTCAGTTCTGCCATCTTCTTCAGGGCTTACTACCTGTATATTTTTTCCATCGAAGTCTACAGTTTTCCACTGGCAGTTTTGCAACACTATACTGTATTCGCCGATACTTTACATTTCTGACACCTTGTTCTCATTTCTGTAAGTTCTGTTGGATCCAGTCATTCGTATGTATACCGCATACCTCCTGGACTTATATCTACATTACTACTTTTATCTCTTAGAACATAAACTTTCACTCCTCTTGAGAAGAGGATCTTCAATACGGCGGATCCGGCGAAAATAGCTTTGTATAAAAAGATTGGCAAAGAGTGCATCAGAGGTAAGAAAAGTTACTTAAAACCGTATTATAGGGGATTATATATATTTTAAGGGATAGCAAGTTTTTCATAGCCTATTTGAGAACGGATCTGAATGGATACAAATCAGATATCAAAAACGTCAGCAAGAGGGTAATGGCTAGAAACCAATAATACTATGCAAATAAGATCTTTTTCAGATCCAAAATAATCTCCCGACCTACTAAAATGAAGCTCTATGGAACTCCGATGAGGCAAATGGTAGCATATAGATTGGAAGCTTGACTCTTATGTCAGATATCTCCATCTTAAAAGTGTTCGAACAGAAAATAATAAGAAAGCTCATTATTTTACAGTAGCCGTGTAAAAGAAGGACAATTTTTAAGGATAAGGAATAGCTACGAGATAGGTACTATACTCGAAGGAGGTGTAGTACGATTGATTAAGGATTAGCTGGTTAGAACAAGTGGAGACAATAGGTCGAGTCAGGTAACCACAGATAATCCTGTATGGTGAAGTGGATACGAAGACTGAGAAGACGTGGAAGGATGGGAATCAGGAATTGTTGTCAACTGGGAGGAGGAAGAAGCGACTTGATGCAAATAGTGGAGAAAGCCATGGTCAACGGAAGTGTGTAGTGTTTTCGAAGAAGGAAGTAAAAAGCTACGGAGTCAAGCCCAAAGACAGGAAAATCAGACCTGTCAGCACCTATTTAGCTAACGGCTAACGGTAGGTACACTTTAATACGTAAGCTCTCCTAACGACCGTGTTCGTCATGTAATGCCGGAAGAATCTCAACGTGAAAGACACAAGAAGAATGTTATGATTAATAATTATTTTAATAATAAAATAAATAAGACGAAGCTCATATAAATAAATGCACAGAATAAAAACAGGTACATAAACTGCCTGCTATTTTTCTTGTCCACAGTCATTTGTATATGTCAACATTAACGGAGTCGATAAAGACGCGTGCGTATGAGTACTGAGGTATGTTACATCAGGGATATGGAAACTATATATACACATCGTCAATATTGTTGTGATACCAAATTGGATGGAATAAAAGGCCAGTCAACACCATACGTTCTCGATAAATAGTGTAAACAGTGGACGGTACGTTTGTTTAACGGAAACGGAGAATTAAAAATTACTGCAGACTGTAACTGGATTACGATGGTGTAAAATTTAAATTCTGTCATTACTGCTTGTCACTTTTTATTGATTTGCATGGCCGCAATAAACGGTAATAACCGTTTTAACAAAAAGCGGATAAATTAATACTGTGCAATTGAAGTAGGCCTACTTATTGCAAAGTAACAATTAATTTAAGTACTCTAACCTCTTCTTCCCCCTTCAAGCGATAGGTCTGCGGCCTGCTGTCCCCTCTGGCTATGGTACAATTCATGTTTCATCAACTTCAGGTAGAAATCAGCCGTCTAGTAACCACGTGCAGTACAGCCTCAGGGTGGAGCTGTGTAAAGTCAGTGTTCATGTAAAGTCTGCTTTTGCCGCTTATCTATTTCAGGCATGCCAGATTAGGCCGCTGTATTATACTCCCTGCCAAGCAATAAACTTTGTGCAGGCAAACCAAGTAATGACTTTGACTCGATTCCATGACCGCAGCACATCTGTTGCAACTGTGAGTTGCCGGCCCACACCACAGTATGCTAACCTTCATAAGTAAACTAACGCAAGTTTATCTCTGACTTTGTTCAAGATTTACATTACTGTTTTTCTTGTAAAATTGTCCGGAAAAGGCAACAGCCTGGGAGTACAGTTGGAAAACGAAACAATTTTTATTCTTGTTTTTACCATGTTGTTCTTGATGCGGATGTGGATTACATGTCCTACATGATAAGAATGCTGACATGTGACATCGAAGTTTGAGGATTGGTAATAAATATTGAAAACTCATCTCACAGTTACTATTATCGAAGGGCAAGATATGATTACTAATATAGGAACCACAAATGTATAGAGATTATAATTATTTTGCAGTAATGTTGGGTTGTGACAGAAGAAATATGTCCTACCGGAAATAGATTGAGAAAAAAAATTTCTTAACTCAGTGTCATGGAGTAAAAGCACATTAATAAAATAACGCTGCAAACGTAAACCCAGTGATTGGAGATCCTACAATACCAAAACTTTTGCAAAAGTGCCCTCATACCAATCAAAATCCAAACAAAAGTGTAAATAGTGTAATGTGGTCTATACTGTAAGCCAATAAACACTACGCTTTAGCGAGAATAAAGCAGTCCGTCGCTGCATGAATGTCAATGTAATAGAACAGAAAGTTTTACAGAAGTTACGAATGGCCGTAAGTGTACTCACTAAACATGAATGTCGCGGAGTGACATGGAAAGGTAGCAAAGGCTCAGTCAGTGGCGTCGTAGTACGAGAAAACAGCAAGACAACTGAAAAGGTAAGTATACTCTTTTTCCGTTCTTAGCTTATTCCTGATGTAAACAAACAGGGGTGGCACATCTGAAACGCTATTTGCTACTTGAATTGGAGGCGTGTCACTCTGACAGAAGGAGTACAGATAGAGTACATAGAATATTGATACTGTATAAACACACTTAAATTGTAATCAATTGTCCTGACAAGTAAAATTTGTTCGACAGTGTCAGACCAACCGTGAAACATTTCATAACACCAGTTAATGGATTTTCTTTTATTAACCGTTTAAATATCGCAACAAACAAAAAAGTAAAGTTCACTTAAAATGAAAATAGAAGCTGTGATAATTACCAGTGTACTAAATACTATCAGTTGCTCTCAGAGAGTAAATCAATGCCTTCCATATCTGTGTCTGAACTTGTATCATCACATGAACTTGAAACAGCGTTATTATTGATAAGATTGTTCATTGTCCACAACGGCGTCGGTAATGTGGGCCAGTTGCCATAGCTTATCATATTCCTTAATTATATGCAGTATACAATGACTCCACTTGTCCGTCGTTGTTTCATTTACCGCTTTCTCAATAAATTGTTTTATGTCAAGCAGCTAATGTTGTGTTGTGGCGGGCAACATATCCTTTCAACTGGCTTCAAATTAATTGAATACGATTCAGAGTACAGTGGAGGAAGTCTTAAAACGACGTGCTCCGACTTAAGTGGCAAGATAACTCTCACACGACTATACAGACATTCTGCACATGCCCATGTCACATTACTGTGTGAACAGTGTCAACGCCTCTGACCATTAGGTTTGTTTACATCAGGATTGAACTAAGAACGGAAAGAGTATAGAAAGAAAGTTTTAAAACCGTTTAGAGGATACGAAAATTAAGAATATGGGCCGTGGCTGTTTCATATTTAAATATTGTAAAAGTAATAACTATATCTACACTTTAAATGCGATTTTCTTGGGAACGTTACGTTTACAGATTCAATATAACTTTCTGAAACTTCTGTTACAAAGAAGAAGTTGAAATTTGGCAAACATATACATCATACTACTCTAAAGATGACGCAACATTGTTTTGATTTAAGAAATAGAGTTTTAAATATTATTATCTTAAAACATAAAAACTTATTTTTTTTTAATCTTAAAAACTTTCAATTAACATTGTAACATTACATTTGGAACAACTTAATATCGTACCTGATTTAATGAAGACGTTGGATAAGAAGCTAAACAAGAAGAACAATATCTTCCAAGATGATAGTGAAGAGGAACGACTAACCATTTTTAGACTGACTAGTAATACAACTGACCGTACCCAAATTAATGATTTAGGCAAAGTGATGCAAAATACATTCAACCCCGATTATGACATGAACTTTCAATAATGACAAAATAAATAATTATAAAGACAGACGGCTTATGAACCAGTACTATAAGGAAACAAATGGTTTCATCCAATGTATCATAATATCAAGATAATCAAAATACAAATTGAGGGATAATAGGCCCAAACATATAATACTATGTAAAAAGAAATATTAGTAAATGATTAATTTAAATGATGTAATGAAAATGTAACAAACCTTATTATAGATACATGAACCATACAACTAATTGTAATAAATAGTGATCATAAGGTTGTCCAGAAAACAACAAATAATAACTTGTTCACAGTAACATTTTATAACAAGAGTGAAGTTCTTTTAATGACAATAAAATGTAAAAACCCATAAAAACCAATAAGAATAAATATAAAAACACAAACATTCTAAAATGATACTGAAGTACAATACAGTTAATAAATAAACTAATGTACATTAATTTTAAGAAAATACTATATGTAAGACTACATGATAAAAGTGGAAATAATACTTACATGAGAAGGTAACAAATAATTAATCAAACAGTCAAAACTAGATAGATTAATTATTTATAAGTGTGACAAATAAAATCCAAACAGTGCAATACTAACCAGTGATAAAATAATAAACCAAGTGTTTTTTGAACAAGTATCACCAGTCAAGTGCTAATATTAAGTATATACCAAGATAACAATTGGGAGAATATTTGTTTATATTCCCAATTCCTTAAACCTATAGGAATATGACTATGTTAAAGGGGAAAGGGATACCAGTAATTATGGTATTAAACAGTAATCAATTAATTAACAAAGCAAAGTAGACTAAAAAAAGATGTTATTGCTAAGTGTTAAACAATTGTATAGATTAAGTAAAAGCAGTTTATTTGTTCAAACGTTCAGTAGAATCATAGCCATGTGGGCATGAGATTAAACTAATAGGATAGTATATCTTTTTGTTTTGTTAAGATAGTGTTATATGTTAAACAGTTTTTATGGTTGTTAAAAGTTAATTTAACTGTTAAAGGTTTACTAAGATATCAGTCATGGAAAATGACATTAAGGTAAAATGTTTATAAACATGGTGATGAAGATAACACCAGTACATAGGCCATGTAAAACCAACTTTTGTAAATTTTAGATAATAATGTTAGGGATTTTGTAAAACAAATGTGGAAGGATAAATCGATTTATAGTTAATAGTATACACAACGAATCTAGAAACAAAATAATCCATCTTAAGTTATTTAAGAAAAATTCAAATAACAAAATTGTAACATCTGTATTTCTTAAGTAAAAGTAGGCATGTTTAGTGTCTAAATGTCACAAATGTGAAGATCAAAATAATGCTGCTAATAGTTTTAAATTCCCAATCAGTACAGAAAAATTATACTAATTTAAAGGTTTTGGACAAATTTAGATTTTGAAATAATGAAAGTATATGACAATGTATATCCGAATCAACCAACCAGATTCCAAGTTTACCCTTAGCAACCAGAAATTTCGGATAAATAAAATGAGACTTCTTTAACAACGATCATAGCGTACAGACGCGTTTGTAAAACGTCTAACATAATTAAAAATAAACTGTGAAAACACGTTCCAGACATATTAATACAGATAGAGATACATGACACGAACTATTACAAACAAGTGAGGAACATCCAGTAGTTGAAATAGAAGAATCAAGAACCAGGGAGAAGGACCGAAGCAGACGTGGGCCCTATCTTCGACCAAGAACCATACAAAGAAGAGGATTTGGTGACTTTGACATTTTATTATATTATGTATCAACACCAACTTTTGTATACACGACCTTTTAAGAATTAATCAACTAAAACTACAGACACCATATCACACCAACACTAAGAACATTCACTAATAACACGATTTGAGATTGACACCTTTTCAAACACCACAAGAACCTTTGATTTTGATAATAATTATTAAACACCTAAACTGGACATAACCTATAATAACTAGTAATCACGATCCGACTGCCTGTGTGCACATTACACTCTAAACTTTGTAATATCCTTGAACTATAAAACTTGTATTTTGATTTATAGAATAATATTTTGTTTAAATGTAATCCCCGAACCAGATACGCCCTGAGATATTTTATTTTTAATGGAACAATAACCAATGCATTCTTTTGGTCTGTCTAAATACGGAATAATATCTGCTACTACTGTACCAACTGGTAAAAAAAAGACGTATAATTTGCGCCACAATTGTGATTATATTTAAGAAACAATTAACCAATGCTTTACTGAATAAATGATTTCTATAAGGATATATGTTTGATGTTATATTTGCGTCGTTATTATTGCTGTTCCATTTAAAAAATAAGTTCACCGAGCACAGCGGACACCACAACGGTTGGCAACGGTGAGTGACGTCACGGAAACGGTACGTATAGTGGGAGCGAGCGGCAGATTACAAAATCATTCGCCGTTCAACATAACGTATTAATAATTACAAATTGACGACTCCAGTGTGGGGCGAAATAAGTCGCTACATTTATATATTTGTTACAGATAGACGAACCCTTCAGTGGGGCAGAAAGTAAAAAGAGACACATTATTTATTTGTTACAAATTGACGCTTCCAACGGCCGGCGTATGTAATTTAAGTGCACACAACATAACAGTTAAATAACACGAGTAACACAATTTACGTGTTGCAAATTGGCGAACCAACGTGTGAGGCGTTTAATTTAATATAAATTAAATTATATATTAAATTATAATTTATAATTAAACCAAAAAATAAACAAAAATGAGGAAGCGAGAGGTATCGCGCAAACGAGCGGCCGAAACCGAGAAGGTAGACGAATTAAACATGGAAGACAAAGAAGCAACACCGGTCGAGGAAGTAGAAGCAATAATAAGAGAGGACCAAGGAGATAGACAAGAACCGAACAAAGCCACAGAGAGCGTTGACATGAAGAGCATTATGGAATACTTAAAACAGAGTCATGAAGATTTCAGTAAGAAAATGGAGGAGAGTAGTAAGAAAAATGGAGGAGAGTAGTAAGAATAGGGAGGAGAGTAATAAGAAACTAAAGGACGAATTGAAGGAAGACTTGAGTAAGAAGATGGAGGAAATAAAGAGTGATAATAAACAAACAAAGGAGGAAATGAGCCGAGAATTGAAAGAGAATAGCAAGAAAATGGAGGAGAAAATTGACGCAAATAATAAAGCATTGAGGGAAGAATTGAAGGGAAATTACCAGGAAACCATGAAAAAATTGGATAAACACAAAGAGTCATTAATAGAAGATTGGAATAACAAGATGGAAATTAATAACCGGCAATTGCAGGAAGAATGGGACAAGAAGCTGGAAGAACCGGTAACTGAAATTAAAAGGGTAGAATCCGAGACCAAGGAAAAGTGTGAGCGGATGAACCAAGAGATACTGAGCGTCCGGGAAGAAACGAATGGACGAGTTGAAAATATAAGAACCAACCAAGCAGTGATGGGGGAAAGATTAGAAGGTATGAGTACTAGTCTCAATCGAGTACAAGACCAAACAACTGCACATAGAGATGAAATTAATTCCCTAAAAAACAGACAATGTACCGGTGCCCATACAACATGCGAGGAAAATCGAGAAGTCATCGATTTCCAAAATTATAGAAGAAACTCCATGCTATTCTTAGAACGAGTAGAAGAGAAAATAGCCAAAACCGGAGAAGACCGATGGTTTGTGATTAGGAGTATGCTGGACGAAATGTTCCGAAAAGTCTATGACAATTGGTGGACGGCGATGCGGCCGAGTATACAAAACTTCCAAGAATTTAAAAAACAATTCAAATCTAAGTATTGGTCTGATGCCACGCAACATATGATAAGAAGTGACATAGGATTGGGCCGATATGACCTGCACGGCAAGCAAACTCCGACCGCATATTTTCTTGGAAAAATAAACATTGCCAGACATTTAGAGCCTGCAATTCCTACCGAATGTTTAGTGAGGCTATTAGCTTACCACTATGGTGGAGAAATTACAAGAGGCCGAATAAACGGACGCATACAAACCATCGAGGAGATGTCGACATTATTAGCGGAGATGGAGCAGGAGAAGAACTTCCTCCAGTACAGACGAAAGAACGATGAAATAAATAGAAATAATGGTCGCCGCGACGCCCAATATGAAAACAACGGGCAAAGACCGAACAATAGTTACAACGACAACGGTAACCACTATCAACGCGGTTACCAAAACCACAATAACACTAACAACTATCCACGAAATAATGCGGCAAATAACAACAACAATAACAACAACCACTATTACCGTAGCTCTCCTACAAATAATAACAATAATGGATACCAGCGTGCCGATGACAGAGACCACCAGTACCAGAAAAACCGAGGTTATAATAACAACTACGATAACCGATACAGGCATAATAATAACGGCAATAATAACAATCAAAACCAAACATATCGAAGACATGCGAATTATGTAAGCATTGACGATAGAGATGTGGGAAGACGTTCGTACCAGGGACGACCAAATTATAATGGGAACCGTGGGAGAAGTTTTCAGGAGGAGAGTAACCAGCACTACCGTGATGAACATCGGCGAAGTAGGAGCTGCGACGACAACAGGAACAACAGAAACTCAGTGACGTTCGATAATAACGCCATTGAGGTACAAGAGTTGCAAAATAGAGGCGGACCCGGTCAATCAGACAACAGGACTGAGGAGATCAGCCCTGATTTAAACGGACCGCGGCAGTGAAAATCCATCAGGTCCCATCACTGAACCGACAATTTGGGTACTTACTAGGACGAGACAAAATGACTGACGATACAATGACGATAGTGCACAATCACTTCTTAAAAAATGTGAGAGAAGAACTACTGAACGAAGACACGATAACGCATAATAGTTCGAATAATGAGATCGCATATATCATCGCCCAAGTGAATGGACTAGAGACAAGATTCATGATAGATACGGGCGCAAACGTGTCGTTAATCGACAACAATGAATACATCAAAATTCAAAAATATAGTAAGGCCATCTTACCAACTTTACCAATTCAAAATATAATTTTAATCGGAGCCACCGGAAGGCAAAACAAGTCAATAAGGAAACAGGTATCATTAACAGTGACCAGCAGAAATGTAGCTATACCTATGATTTTTCTAATAGCTAGTAATCTACCATTTAATCTACTAATAGGCTGTGATATTTTGAGAAAATACTCAGCAATAATTGACATGAGACAGGCCATAGTGTCGTTAAAAATGGATAATATAGAATGGACAGCAAAATTAGTAGAAAATAAAAATGTACTTCATGCAATAGTATAAGAAAATTCAATAATAATCAAGATGAGTCATGGAATATAAGAAGGGAATACTTTGGGAGTGAAGACAGTTTATGGTTGGAAAAATTAGAAGAGATCCGACAATTTCGGTCAGAACAAAATGAATGTAATTTAACTACACAACAAATAGAAAAGTTAATATCAATATATAATAAATACCGCTATGTTTTCTCTGATATACCTGGCAAAGTAAAAGATTATCAATTTACACTACAATTCAAGGAGCCTGTAAATTTTAATAAAAAATCATATCCCGTTGCTTATGCATTAAAAGAAGCAGTGAGGACTGAACTAGACAAAATGATAGCAGAAGATATTATTGAGTATAGCTGTTCCCCATATACCAGTCCGTTAATAGCCGTTCCCAAGAAAGATGGCAAAGTACGACTCTGTTTGGATGCTAGAGAGATTAATAAGATCATAGTTAATGACAGAACATCTCCCGGAGAGATTGAGGAGATATTGAAAAAATTTAATGGCATACAATTTATCAGCACCTGGGATACTGTTTGTGGGTATTGGCACCCAGACAGTCGAAAGTACGTCACCTTTATTTTCGAAGGGAGGAACTACCAGTTCAAGAGACTACCGTTTGGACTGGTAAACTCAGTAGCTGTATTCGTAAGATGTATGGACCAGGTGTTGGCTCCAGATACTATTCCATATACCACAGTCTATGTTGATGACTTGTTGATTACTTCAGTGAATTGGGAAGACCATTGTGACAGAGTAGGACAAGTATTACAAAAACTATCAGACAATAACGTTACCCTAAAGCTTCAAAAATCCAAACTTATCGCCAGTGAAGTCCAATTCCTGGGTTTTAACTTAACAAGACAAGGAATAACACCATCCAATGAAAAGATTGAAGCAATCCAGAAGTTCACAAGTCCTAAAAATAAAAAGCAACTTCAATCATTTCTGGGACTTTGCAATTATTATAGGAAGTTTCAGAGAAATTATTCTGAAATGACAGCAAAGTTTTCTCCACAATTATCCTCTAAGAACAAATGGTCATGGGGACAGGAACAAGACAACTTACTCCAAATGATCAAGCATAATTTCCTAAGTTCAGTTATATTAAAACATCCTAATTTCAATCAACCTTTCTTTATGAACTGTGATGCCAGTGATATAAGTTTAGGATCTGTATTATATCAAGAAGATAGTGAGGGAGAACATCAGGTGGTGAGTTTTGCAAGCAGAATACTTAATGGATGTGAACGCAATTATAGTGTAACGGAAAAGGAGTTATTAAGCATTATATTCGCTTGTGGGAAATTCAGAACCTATATTCTTGGATACCCGATAACCGTGAGGAGCGATCATAAGTCAATATCTTTCCTAAAAAATTGCAAGATTAACCATGGGAGATTGGCAAGGTGGATACTCGCACTACAGGAGTACCATATAAATTGGGAGTATGTTCCAGGAAAACAGAATATTGCTGCAGATATATTGTCCTGGATTAACACAGAACAACAAACTTTTGAAGGGGAAAAAGAAACAATCATCAAGGTATATACTATAATAAAAAAACAAATCAGATTTGGAAAACATCATGAAATCAATTGCACAACAACAAACAGAGGATACAAAAATCAACAATTTTAGACAAAGACTGATCCAACAGGATGAAAAAATCATTGCATATTACTGTCTACATGAAGACATATTATTTTACAAACCAAATAATAACCAAGGATCATGGAAGGTGGTGATACCTAAAGCGTTAGAAACAGAATTAATACTGGACTACCATAGTCGATATGGGCATATGGGTGCATTAAAAGTAATGAAGGCACTTGAGGAACACACTTACATTAAGAATATCAACAGGAGAGTTAGAGAATGTATTCGGCAGTGTCACATCTGTCAATTGGCAAAATGCAATAACGAAAAAACAGAAGGAATTATGCAACCTATTACATCAACTGGTAAATTAGAGAGAGTATTTTTAGATGTGTGTGGACCGTTACCTCGTAGTGGAGGGAGAAAACAGTATAAATTTATTATAATCATGTTCGACCATTACTCCAAATTTACAAAACTATACCCCATTAATCGGGCAACTACAAAAAAGATTTTGCAAATAGTGATCCAACAATACATACCAGAGTTAGGAGCTCCAAGGTCAATTATTACTGATCACGGAACTCAGTTTCGAGGAAGGGTTTGGAAGGAGACTTTGTTAGATCTAGGTGTCAAGACATATAAAACATCTGTCTATCACCCGAATAGCAACCCGGCGGAAAGAGTACTGAGGGAGGTCGGCCGTATACTCAGGACATATTGTTTTGATAAACACCAGAAGTGGAGTGACTACATTACACAAACAGAGAGCTTTATCAACTTAGCTTACCATGAAGCAATACAAGATACTCCATATACCATAATGCATGAAAGACTACCACCCCGAGAAATTAGTGAAATAATCAACTCCCCAAACAACCCAGCTTACCAGTTCGACAACGTGAGATTCCACAGCAAACTGAATGAACAAGTGGAGAAAAGAAGGAAAAAATACAAAATAATTCAGCAGAAAATGATCCAGTACAAGATTGGAGACAAAGTATTGTTAAAAAACCGCGAATTGCCAAGTTCTAAGGAAGGAATAGCAAAAAAGCTATTATTACTGTATAATGGACCATATGTTGTTATAAAAAACAATAACAATAATACTTATGTCATTAGTGATGTGGAAACAAAAAAGATCAAGGGGACATACAACCAAGTTTCCTTAAAAATGTATTATGAACCTAATAAACAAAGTTGAATAAACCACAAAATTCTAAAAAAATAGTAAGATCAACTTACAACTAATTATTTATGAGAATTAATATGGAATTGAAGAATTTATTATTATAATACCTCAAAATTCAAAAGAATATAGTAAGCTCATCTTACCAACTTTGATAATCCAGAATATAATTTTAAATGAAGCCAAATAAACAAATTTGAATATCTTAGAATTCAAATAAATAGTAAGGACAACTTACAGTACGTTTTGATAATGTTATTATGAATCAAGCGGATAAACAACTGGGAATAAATTTCCAAATTCTAAACAAAATAAGCACCTCTTATTAAATATAATTATGAACTTATTATTGGAATATAAAAGAAAGATGCAACATCCATAAATCAGAAGAAACCATAGTGCTTTTGAAATGAATAAGAAAAGACAAATGTAGACAATCGACGATGGAAATAAGACAAGACTAGAAACGAATTTACTACAAATGACCTATCATGATTGTGAGAGAATTAACAACTAAAGATGCAAATATATGTTATGTTTTAATTGAATGAAAATAGTGAATGAAAAATGAAGATTAAGGAGTACTGATAAAGAAGGAAAGAAGATAGTACCAATTGAAAATAAAAAATGTTATTAATATCGCCACAAGAAAATAAACATCTGAAAGAATCAATGGAAAGAAATATTTAGATCTGAGAAGTTAAACTGAGTGAACCATCCCAAGAATATATTATTATATTATTTTATTTTATTTAGTCGTGAATAGACTAGTGATTATTAAATGTGATTGACTGACGAGATAGCTCCAGCAATCGATATTATTAATGTATTATGTATTATAAGGACAGCGGGGTATTAGGTCAAGAGAGCCCTCCAACTGATTCCAAAATATATGGTGATTAATTTGTTAGGGAAGTAACATGTTCCAGGGATAGAACACTTATAATTAAAGACAAGTATACCAGATCATAAAAAGAATAACAAATGATAATGTGAAAGAGAAGATAAATGATAATTTCAACAAAAACAATATTTTATTAAAATGATCAAATTTGGTGGCAGGGTAGTATGTAACATTACATTTGGAACAACTTAATATCGTACCTGATTTAACGAAGACTTTGGATAAGAAGCTAAACAAGAAGAACAATATCTTCCAAGATGATAGTGAAGAGGAACGACTAACCATTTTTAGACTGACTAGTAATACAACTGACCGTACCCAAATTAATGATTTAGGCAAAGTGATGCAAAATACATTCAACCCCGATTATGACATGAACTTTCAATAATGACAAAATAAATAATTATAAAGACAGACGGCTTATGAACCAGTACTATAAGGAAACAAATGGTTTCATCCAATGTATCATAATATCAAGATAATCAAAATACAAATTGAGGGATAATAGGCCCAAACATATAATACTATGTAAAAAGAAATATTAGTAAGTGATTAATTTAAATGATGTAATGAAAATGTAACAAACCTTATTATAGACACATGAACCATACAACTAATTGTAATAAATAGTGATCATAAGGTTGTCCAGAAAAAAACAAATAATAACTTGTTCACAGTAACATTTTATAACAAGAGTGAAGTTCTTTTAATGACAATAAAATGTAAAAAGCCATAAAAACCAATAAGAATAAATATAAAAACACAACCATTCTAAAATGATACTGAAGTACAATACAGTTAATAAATAAACTAATGTACATTAATTTTAAGAAAATACTATATGTAAGACTACATGATAAAAGTGGAAATAATACTTACATGAGAAGGTAACAAATAATTAATCAAACAGTCAAAACTAGATAGATTAATTATTTATAAGTGTGACAAATAAAATCCAAACAGTGCAATACTAACCAGTGATAAAATAATAAACCAAGTGTTTTTTGAACAAGTATCACCAGTCAAGTGCTAATATTAAGTATATACCAAGATAACAATTGGGAGGATATTTGTTTATATTCCCAATTCCTTAAACCTATAGGAATATGACTATGTTAAAGGGGAAAGGGATACCAGTAATTATGGTATTAAACAGTAATCAATTAATTAACAAAGCAAAGTAGACTAAAAAAAGATGTTATTGCTAAGTGTTAAACAATTGTATAGATTAAGTAAAAGCAGTTTATTTGTTCAAATGTTCAGTAGAATCATAGCCATGTGGGCATGAGATTAAACTAATAGGATAGTATATCTTTTTGTTTTGTTAAGATAGTGTTATATGTTAAACAGTTTTTATGGTTGTTAAAAGTTAATTTAACTGTTAAAGGTTTACTAAGATATCAGTCATGGAAAATGACATTAAGGTAAAATGTTTATAAACATGGTGACGAAGATAACACCAGTACATAGGCCATGTAAAACCAACTTTTGTAAATTTTAGATAATACTGTTAGGGATTTTGTAAAACAAATGTGGAAGGATAAATAGATTTATAGTTAATAGTATACACAACGAATCTAGAAACAAAATAATCCATCTTAAGTTATTTAAGAAAAATTCAAATAACAAAATTGTAACATCTGTATTTCTTAAGTAAAAGTAGGCATGTTTAGTGTCTAAATGTCACAAATGTGAAGATCAAAATAATGCTGCTAATAGTTTTAAATTCCCAATCAGTACAGAAAAATTATACTAATTTAAAGGTTTTGAAATAATGAAAGTATATGACAATGTATATCCGAATCAACCAACCAGATTCCAAGTTTACCCTTAGCAACCTGAAATTTCGGATAAATAAAATGAGACTTCTTTAACAACGATCATAGCGTACAGACGCGTTTGTAAAACGTCTAACATAATTAAAAATAAACTGTGAAAACACGTTCCAGACATATTAATACAGATAGAGATACATGACACGAACTATTACAAACAAGTGAGGAACATCCAGTAGTTGAAATAGAAGAATCAAGAACCAGGGAGAAGGACCGAAGCAGACGTGGGCCCTATCTTCGACCAAGAACCATACAAAGAAGAGGATTTGGTGACTTTGACATTTTATTATATTATGTATCAACACCAACTTTTGTATACACGACCTTTTAAGAATTAATCAACTAAAACTACAGACACCATATCACACCAACACTAAGAACACTCACTAATAACACGATTTGAGATTGACACCTTTTCAAACACCACAAGAACCTTTGATTTTGATAATAATTATTAAACACCTAAACTGGACATAACCTATAATAACTAGTAATCACGATCCGACTGCCTGTGTGCACATTACACTCTAAACTTTGTAATATCCTTGAACTGTAAAACTTGTATTTTGATTTATAGAATAATATTTTGTTTAAATGTAATCCCCGAACCAGATACGCCCTGAGATATTTTATTTTTAATGGAACAGTAACCAATGCATTCTTTTGGTCTGTCTAAATACGGAATAATATCTGCTACTACTGTACCAACTGGTAAAAAGAAGACGTATAATTTGCGCCACAATTGTGATTATCATAATCAGATTTAAGAAACAATTAACCAATGCTTTACTGAATAAATGATTTCTATAAGGATATATGTTTGATGTTATATTTGCGTCATTATTATTGCTGTTCCATTTAAAAAATAAGTTCACCGAGCACAGCGGACACCACAACGGTTGGCAACGGTGAGTGACGTCACGGAAACGGTACGTATAGTGGGAGCGAGCGGCAGATTACAAAATCATTCGCCGTTCAACATAACGTATTAATAATTACAAATTGACGACTCCAGTGTGGGGCGAAATAAGTCGCTACATTTATGTATTTGTTACAGATCGACGAACCCTTCAGTGGGGCAGAAAGTAAAAAGAGACACATTATTTATTTGTTACAAATTGACGCTTCCAATGGGCAGCGTATGTAATTTAAGTGCACACAACATAACAGTTAAATAACACGAGTAACACAATTTACGTGTTGCAACATATCGGAAAATTGTTCCCCAAAAATACAAAGAAATAAGTTTATTTTAAAATAAAAACGAATCAAGTATCTACTTTCAGTCATTTTTTCAAAAAGGTACATAAAATATGATAAGTTTAACACTACCAAGAGTTGCTTTTCAGACTCTCCTTAAATAGTCAACAGAAAGAATAGCTGCTGAAACTTTTCCGAAAAACTTTAAAATAAGGATAAGTGATTTAGACAATTACTATTTAAGAATATGTTTCAGTGTCTTTCTCTTAGATCATGTTAGAAAATTGTAGCGTGACAGAAAATCCACTACTTATTAATTCATATAAGATAATAAACACTAATTACATTACTTATACTAATATAATATCGAATGAAATTTAATGAATGCAAAGGAATAAACCACAATAAAATAAAAATCCTCATTGCATTATATAGAAATACCACTATTAAAAAATCAAAGAAATAATTAAGAGTAACTCATATTATAAAATCAGGAATTTACCCAGGAAGTTAGGAGCAGTAAACAAATTAGATACCACAAAATGAAGAAGAAAGAATCAGTTTAAGAGTGGTGAAACAACAAAATACCCCAAACACAAGAAGAAGGAAGAGTAGAGTTTATTATCAGGAAGTAAACAATACCCTGAACCCTTTAACGAAGAGCAAAGTCAGTATCAGAAAATAAAGTAGATACTCCAAACCAAACATCAGTCAAGATAACACGAAGTACCTTGGTTTACCCAAGAGTGAAGACAAGAAGAAGGAAGACCAGAAGAAGGACAAGAGTGAAGACAAGAAGAGAGGAAGAAATAGTATGGAAGAAACACCATTATAAAACCTATTATTAACTACCATGAACCCCAAACCCATAAAGACAATTAAAGAAAGTATAACATCCCAAAACCCTATAAAATGTAATGATTAATAAACCAAAAGTGTTGTATAGTATAATAAGATGTGAACCAACTAGAGTTATTGTGTGATAAAAAAAAAATAAACAAGTCTTAACAGTCCATGATGACTAAAGGTCTGGTCTGAGATAATAAGACTCAGTATATCAGAACCACCAGTGAAAGTGAACTAGTGCAAGTGTTTTTGGAAATACAATAAACTTAAAGTTGTAGTGATACTATGACTTACCAATATGCTATATAACAACTTTTATATTCAATAATACACATCATCATAAAATAATAAAATGGAAGATTTCCAATATTTTATTATTTTAATGTCACTTTGTTATTACAAGACATTTGTAAAAATGATAATAACTAAAGTATGGGTGGACATGTTTACTGATGAAGGGGATAATAAATAATAATGGTTTAGACCAGAAAGGACTGGAATTAATTTAAGTATTCATAGGTTTAAAAATGTTTAAAATGGCTATTTGTTCACAGCCATGAACTCAATATGTTTATAAGAGTTCTTAGTTAATAAGATTTATATGTGTTTAAAATAAATTATGTTTGCCAAATAACAGCATACATACCATTAATAATGTTTCAGTAGGTATGCTGTGTTAATTAAAAAAAGAGTTAAATGTATGTTTTCAAACAATGTCAGCAATATGTTCAATTTCTTAGAATGCTGAGTAATGTTCAGTAATGAACTGTAATGAACAGTAGGTATGCTGTGTTAATTAAAAAAAGAGTTAAATGTATGTTTTCAAACAATGTCAGCAATATGTTCAATTTCTTAGAATGCTGAGTAATGTTCATTATTATTTTTATATAACAGTAGTATTAATTAGATGTTATACATCACCATAAGTTTATAAACCATTTTATTTTTATGTCATAATAACTGTTTAAAGTCAGAGGAGGAGTAGGATTAAATTTATTTGAGAAAGCCAGAAATATAAAATTCTAAACTCTAGGCCATTTGATGAATTCACAGAAACCATATAAACCAGTTAATTCACTTATAAAGCCTGTAAACTGGCAAGATTTAGGTAAGGTAAATCAGTTAACAACTACTGTGAATGAATCTATGAGTTAAAATGATAAAATAGAAATATACTTTAAAATATTGTAAATTTTTGAAATATATAAATTAATTATTTTAAAGAGGAGTGTTAAATTCAGAGATTATCACAAAAAACCAGTTCAAAGGTTCAATTTATATGTATTTAAGGAAAGGAAGAGAAGTATGACCATTTGAAATATATTATAATGGTATTAATAACAATTAAAATGGCAGAAAAATTATATGAAGGCGGAAACCAGTTTTTGAGCCTAGATTTCCAAAAAGAAAGAAAATTGGTAATATCCACAAAAATGTCAACAGATATGGACTATAATATATCAATTTAAAAAGAATGAGATAATTAAACCAATGATAAGGTTCATAATTCATGAAGGTGATGAATAAACTAAATAAATTCCATATATAATGTATTTTTGTATCATGTATATGGGAAGTCGAAATTATTTTAACAATACTTTTCAAAGATTAACTGGGCCAGATTTTGACTAACGTGAAGGAAGTTAGTTAGTTCTTTGTTAATGATCAAGCTGAGCAGTTTATTTGATATTACGTTCTATGAAACCGAGAAAAATGGTGTACTAAGGTTACCCAATAAAATTAAGTGAAACGAGAGTTACGTAAATTAAACCCTTTTACAATTAAAACTACAGAAAACTTTAACCACAATAGTGAAAACAACATCAACACTACATAATACCAGTGCATAAAAACAGTAAATCGACATATTTGTGACAATTCCATCTACAACAGCATAACTGTTTTTTGCATAGCGAACAAAGCGAAGTGAACACCAAAAACCTATAACATAATTAACACCAGTGATCACTAAACACTATTCCAGAATACACCAAACAACATATTAGACAGATTACACCAGTTCGGGGACATTTAAAACATATATGAAGGTAATTTTGCTGTGAGATTTTAACACGACGACATCGCAGATAACCTCATCATATTTTCGAGCGGCCATCTTAGAAATGCCGAGCAGTGCCAACTACATTGAGTGACTTCAGCGCTTGCAGTATTGGTCAGACAAATCAACAATATTACTTATTTTATAAAATTTATTCACCTTTTGTTAGATAATAGTTATTGAAAACACTTTATTTGTAAATGTTATACTTTCTCGTTTACCCTTCTCTGACTATTAATAATATAATCGCTCCAAGAACCTTTTATAATACTTGTAATAATTTTTCAACTGTCTGAACAAATCGATTATTTCCTGAGACGGAGTCGACAATTGCTCACAATCGATTAAACATCGATCCTTTCTTAATTTTATTAATAAATCCATTTATTTCAATTGTTTGTATCTATAACTTATTTCACATGCTAATTTAAGGTTATTTATTAATGCAACGAGACTTCCAGAAGAAGAAATTTTTTTTTTAAGTGAGATATTGGACCAGCCCGAAAAATCATAAATCGATTGCTGACCGGAGTTAATCTGATTAACTCCGGACTTTGTTAAGATCTTCAAGAAGTGCTAAATAATTAATAAATACCTTATTAATTATTAAAATTTTTACCAAAACATTATAACTGAATTATTTCTCAATTACCGACATCAATTAAAACATAAACAAAATTTTTTTTTAATTTTTTTTTAAATAAAATTTTTTTTTCTTTATTATCTTTATTTGTAAAGACTGCATACAGGATCTGCTTACAAATTGGCTAGCCCAAACAGTGGGGCTCGAGATTAAAGGAAGAAGATCAGAAACCGTTTGTAACACGTTTGCTTACAAAATACACCACTAGAGGGAGATTACAGGTAGAAAGGCCAATATTAGACAGAACTGAGGATAGACACTAATATTGTATGGCACATTATAAAAACTGAAGAGAAAAGACAATTCTAAAAAGGTTTCAATGGATACTACATAGCATAAGAAAAAAACGCTCCCCGACGGAAGACAATGTTTAAGACCAATGCACAGAAGAGAATTAAGCAAAGAGTCTAAAGTAAATGAGGGTAGGTCCAAATTCTTTAAAGGATGACTAATCTTGCATATTAGAATTTACTGGACTGACTTTTGTATTCAATAATAATATTTTTAAGAAGCGAAATTATGGAGCGGGCCAGTGCAGTGGTATAACGTTTCAGACTCACAATTATGGAGCGGGCCAGGGCAGTGGTAACGTTCCAGACTCACAATTATGGAGCGGGCCAGTGCAGTGGTAACGGTTCCAGACTCACAATTATGGAGCGGGCCAGTGCAGTGGTAACGTTCCAGACTCACAATTATGGAGCGGGCCAGTTCAGTGGTAACGTTCCAGACTCACAATTATGGAGCGGGCCAGTGCAGTGGTAACGTTCCAGACTCACAATTATGGAGCGGGCCAGTGCAGTGGTAACGTTCCAGACTCACAATTTCACTGGCTGTGCTGCGGTCGTGGAATCACGACTCGGTCTGTCTGCCTATCAATATGTAAGCCTCTTTTTGTAGTAACTTACATTTTTACTTCCATATTCCTTAAGGAATGGAAGTATGGTGATGGCAAAAAAAATCGTGTTCGAGATTATTGCAGATTCTGGTTCTACTACACTCAAAACATGAAAAAAAGTCGTTTTCCGAAAAGTGTCTGTGTGTCTGTCTGTCTGTCTGTCTGTCTGTCTGTCTGTGTGTCTGTCTGTCTGTAGATTTTTTTTCTATGGCAAACGATAACTGCCGCAAATTCAAACAGAATCAAATAATTTTTTGCATACAGCCCTGATTTGCAGAGTACTCGCGACCTATTGTTTTTGGTGAAGATCGGTTGAGGGAAAGGGGTAGTTTACCTGCAACGGTTTTTTTTTAGCAAGGGTAATTTTGTTTGTTTGGCAAACGATAACAGCCGCAAATTCAAACAGAATCAAATAATGTTTCGCATACAGCCCTGAATTATAGAGTTCTCAAGATCTGTTGATTTTGGTGAAGATCGGTTAAGGGAAAGGGGTAGTTTACCTGTAACGTTTTATGTTTTAACAAGGGTATTTCCTATGGCAAACGATAACAGCCGCAAATTCAAACAGAATCAAAAGATTATTTGCATACAG
Source organism: Magicicada septendecula (assembly GCA_034769895.1). NCBI lineage: Eukaryota > Metazoa > Arthropoda > Insecta > Hemiptera > Cicadidae > Magicicada > Magicicada septendecula. Next base: position 215,999,616 of record CM068373.1, read on the forward strand.
CCCTAAATTGTAGAGTTCTCAAGACCTATTGTTTTTGGTGAAGATCGGTTGAGGGAAAGGGGTAGTTTACCTGCAACGTTTTTTTAACAAGGGTATTTTCTATGGCAAACGATAACAGCCGCAAATTCAAACAGAATCAAATAATATTTTGCATACAGCCCTGATTTGTAGAGTACTCAAGACCTATTGTTTTTGGTGAAGTTCGGTTAAGGGAAAGGGGTAGTTTACCTGTAACGTTTTATGTTTTAACAAGGGTATTTCCTATGGCAAACGATAACAGCCGCAAATTCAAACAGAATCAAAAGATTATTTGCATACAGCCCTAAATTGTAGAGTTCTCAAGACCTATTGTTTTTGGTGAAGATCGGTTGAGGGAAAGGGGTAGTTTACCTGCAACTTTTTTTAACAAGGGTATTTTCTATGGCAAACGATAACAGCCGCAAATTCAAACAGAATCAAATAATGTTTTGCATACAGCCCTGATTTGTAGAGTACTCAAGACCTGTTGTTTTTGGTGAAGATCGGTTAAGGGGAAGGGGTAGTTTACCTGCAACGTTTTTTTATCAAGCGTATTTTCTATGGCAAACGATAACAGCCGCAAATTCAAACAGAATCAAATAATTTTTTGCATACGTCCCTGAATTGTAGAGGTGTCAATGTCTTTCGATTTTGGTGAAGATCGGTTAAGGGGAAGGGGTAGTTTACCTGCAACCTTTTACGTTTTAACAAGAGTAAAGTACTTGAAAATTTATTTAAACTTTTTGAAACAATGGTAATTGTTAAAAATAAAATAATTTTGTTGCCAGGCAATAAAATTATAATTTTTTCATTTTAATGTAATATAATATTTTTCATTTAATACAGCAATAAAAAGGCAGGTAAGACACAGCCTGGCTGTTTGGGTGAAAATGATTTTAAATATAAATCTTAGAATATGGAAGTCATGTATGGTTCTCCATACCGATATTTTAATCAACGTGTTAATTTTCCCACATCACACATCTACAGCAATTTATTATTACTTCCATATTCCTTAAGGAATGGAAGTATGGTGATGGCAAAAAAAATCGTGTTCGAGATTATTGCAGATTCTGATTCTACTACACTCAAAACATGAAAAAAGTCGTTTCCCGAACAGTGTCTGTGTGTGTGTCTGTCTGTCTGTCTGTCTGTAGATTTTTTTTCTATGGCAAACGATAACTGCCGCAAATTCAAACAGAATCAAATAATTTTTTGCATACAGCCCTGATTTGTAGAGTACTCGCGACCTATTGTTTTTGGTGAAGATCGGTTGAGAGAAAGGGGTAGTTTACCTGCAACGGTTTTTTTTTATCAAGGGAAATTTTTTTTTTTTGGCAAACGATAACAGCCGCAAATTCAAACAGAATCAAATAATGTTTCGCATACAGCCCTGAATTGTAGAGTTCTCAAGACCTATTGTTTTTGGTGAAGATCGGTTAAGGGAAAGGGGTAGTTTACCTGTAACGTTTTATGTTTTAACAAGGGTATTTCCTATGGCAAACGATAACAGCCGCAAATTCAAACAGAATCAAAAGATTATTTGCATAGAGCCCTAAATTGTAGAGTTCTCAACACCTATTGTTTTTGGTGAAGATCGGTTAAGGGAAAGGGGTAGTTTACCTACAACGTTGTTTTAACATTTTCTATGGCAAACGATAACAGGCGCAAGTTCAAACAGAATCAAATAATTTTTTGCATACAGCTCTGATTTGTAGAGTACTCAAGACCTATTGTTTTTGGTGAAGATCGGTTAAGGGGAAGGGGTAGTTTACCTGCAACGTTTTTTTATCAAGCGTATTTTCTATGGCAAACGATAACAGCCGCAAATTCAAACAGAATCAAATAATGTTTTGCATACGTCCCTGAATTGTAGAGGTCTCAATGACTTTCGATTTGGTGAAGATCGGATAAGGGGAAGGGGTAGTTTACCTGCAACCTTTTACGTTTTAACAAGAGTAAAGTACTTGAAAATTTATTTAAACTTTTTGAAACAATGGTAATTGTTAAAAATAAAATAATTTTGTTGCCAGGCAATAAAATTATAATTTTTTCATTTTAATGTAATATAATATTTTTCATTTAATACAGCAATAAAAAGGCAGGTAAGACACAGCCTGGCTGTTTGGCTGAAAATGATTTTAAATATAAATCTTAGAATATGGAAGTCATGTATGGTTCTCCATACCGATATTTTTTATTTATGGACCAGGAATTTATTCTACAGGAACGGAGATCAGATTTTTCCGATATGACGATGAGCTGTGAAGCTTGAAAGCGCTAATCGGAATAAGTTTTCTATAGTGGTGTGCAACAGTGATAATTCTGTTTGAAATCACAGAAAGTATTACTACAGATAAAAACGAAAACAAAAGGCAAAAGAGTTTTGTTGCTTTGGAAATATAATAACCGAAGACAACAGACGTTGAGTAGAAGTAAGCATAAGATTAGCTTTTGGAAAACAAGAATTCATGGACAGAAAACATTCGATAACAGTAATCAAAACAACATCAAATAAAATTAAGGAAACTTTTGTAAAATCATTTGTGTGCAGTGCGTAATTTTGTGCGTTTCGATGCTGTTAAAGTTGGGAATAAAGTGTTCCAGTACTCTTCAATAGCAAAAGGCTTAAGGCAAGGATGTTCCGTAGCACCTAGTTAGGAATAAGGTGTTCCAGTACTCTTCAATAGCAAAAGGCTTAAGGCAAGGATGTTCCATAGCACCTAGCTGGGAATAAGGTCTTCCAGTACTCTTCAATAGCAAACGGCTTAATGAAAGGATGTTCCATAGCACCTAGTTGAGAGTAAAGTGTTCCAGTACTCTTCAATAGCAAAAGGCTTAAGGCAAGGATGTTCCATAGCACCTAGTTGGGAATAAGGTGTTCCAGTACTCTTCAATAACAAAAGGCTTAAGGCAAGGATGTTCCATAGCACCTAGTTGGGAATAAGGTGTTCCAGTAAGCTTCAATAGCAAAAGACTTAAGGCAAGAATGTTCCATAGCACCTAGTTGGGAATAAGGTGTTCCAGTACTCTTCAATAGCAAAAGGCTTAAGGCAAGGATGTTCCATAGTTCCTAGTTGGGAATAAGGTGTTCCAGAACTCTTCAATAGCAAAAGGCTTAAGGCAAGGATGTTCCATAGCACCTACTTTATTCAATATTTATATTAACGCAGCCTTAGGGAGGTGGGAAAAACAGTGTCGTGAAATAGTCGTTTAAGTAAATTTTGACTGTCCCTAGACGCTTTTGTTCGCGGTTGATCAAGTTGTAATAGCACTGGAAGAAAATATTCTACTTACATGATCCGAAAACTCTATGAAGGATACACATTTTGAGGCCACATTATAAATTTTGGAAAAACGGAAGAGCTGATTATTGAAGGTAAATCTACCAATATGACGGTGGATGCACATATTAAAGAAATTTTGGGGGGTACACATGGTTTAGGTATCTTGTGGTGACATTGTCAAACGAAGTGATGACATCAGCTGCAAAACGAAACAAAGGAAAATCATGAATTCTGTGCTTTGGAGTGAAAAAAATACCTCAAATAACAAAGAAGACGATGTACACTGCCATCTGAGAAACTATAGAATCCGTGGCTCTGAAGTTTGCGAGATAAATCAAAGAAATTCCTGAGGGCTCCAAAAAGTGGAAATGTACTCGTGTAGAAGGTTTTGTGAAGTGTTCAGATAATGACGATATTAATGTAATTTCCTGGACACATAATATTAATGAGGACATATAATGTCCAGTTCATTAGAAATATTAGAAGGCAACGTCATGTTGACAACATAATTTTAGACCCTATAATTCAAAGCGCTTCCTATACAGTACGTACCGTACCGTTCCTATCCGTGTACCGTACTGGTCACGTGGAACAGATGTCTCGTTATCATTGGTCCAAAAAGTACGGAAAGAAAACATACCTGAGGAGATGGAGAAAGAGGCTTGCAATATAGTGACTGGTACAAGAGAAGCCTCTGGTGTGCAAGGTGGCAGTAATTCTAGAAGACTTGAAATGGATGAATGGATTTGTGTGAGAGTGATGGATGAATTGTTTCATAAAACTGAGAGGTAAAAATGAAAAGAAGCCCGTCTCAAAGCAGAAAAAATGCAAGCGTATCGAAAAAGGTAATCATTCGATGGACTCAAAGAAAATCAAATTTGGAGACACCTCCAGCTACCTCTGTCCCTTAAATCGTTTCAAGTTGCATTAATTACAGTGTCTTTTATAGATCTTGTATGATGGATATTTCACTTGTATTATCAGATTTTGCTTGTCAAAACGGAGATTAAGATGTCACATCAAATCAAACAAACTGTTAATTTGTTAAACAAGGTTGTAACATTTTGTAAGTTTGTTAGGGTAACATTAAACATTAGCTGTATAAGATATTAGGTTTTATTGTTAATAACATCTTTCTGGCTAGCTCTAGTGCGATTTCACCAAAGTAACTAACACGATTTTGAGAAGGTAGATTTTATACCGTTTTGACTGAGAAGCGACGGAGCAGAAAGCTTTTGAAAACGCAAAGTGGAATTTGAATGGGTGAAAATGGATTTCCCATACATCTCACTGACATCGTTAGGGGGATACGTAACGGCAAAATAATGTCAAAACCGGAATGGAAGTTGGGAATAAAACGTGGTCTTGGAATTAAGCCACGTGTTACGTGTTATATGATGATTACGTAATCGTATAGAAGAAAGGAAAGCTTTGAAATAATAAGTTAGATATGATTTTTTAATTATGAAGTTTTTCACAATATGTATTAAAAAAACAAAAATATTTTTCATTCAGAGGAAAATTGTCGATTTAATCTAAAATCGTTATTGCTCCTGTCTTGAAATAAATAACTTCCGCTTTTTGTTATGAGCTAATTACTAGGAAGTTCTAGACCAGAAGTCGGCAGCTTTTGGTTGTCTTGTGCCTAAGTAACACACTACGTCATTACCATAAACCAACTGAAATCGGAATGAAAAACTTTAATTACAACTAAATTACGCAATGAAAAAATAAAAAATACATATGCACTTTACAACACACTAACACAATTACTCACCAACTACAGATCAAATAAATTGATCGTTTAATATACGTATTGTCTAGTATTTATCCAAACCAGTACTCAATCAAAAAAACGTAGGAATTGCTTCTGAAATATTTAATGTAATAGTATTCAGCTTCGGTAAATACAAAGTTATACTTAATGTGAATTTCACGTGTTTTGTTTAAATTCTGAAATCATTAATATGAAATTAGTGTTCACAATATTTGAAAAATTAACAGTTGTTATTAAAATCTGCATTAAACTTTTAACGCAGTTCTTATGCTTGCTTCTCCTTGGTTAGTATTCAATGTCAGGTGTGTACGTGATCATTTTCAACTTCTCACAAGCTTCTAAAGTAGGAACATGTAGATACTATAGATATTGCAGATCGATATTACGACTCGCTGTGCTCATCATCATCATTCAGCGACATTGTTACGGATGTTCGACGCCGATGGAAACAGTCCTCTTGCGTGAGGCCTCCAGTACTCGTTGTATCTCAGCATCTTCTCCAATTCTATTCTCCAATAGCTCTGTCTTTCCTTATCTCTGTTATTCCTTTTATTTATGTCAAAATATATTGTCCTCTCTTCCACCTAGTACACAAATTAACGCTCATTTTGTCCATCTTTTCTCAACCATCCTTACCGCATGTCCGTAGCACACAAGCTGTGTGGTTTCTATTCTGTCAATCACGCGTAACCTCTTTTTGTGTCTCCTAATCTCATCGTTAGTTACGTATAAGTTTCAATCAGAACACTCCACTTGCTCTTCTGAAGAAATTCATTTCTACCGTTTCAACATTTGCCTTGTTTCTGTTAAAAACTGCCAACGCTGTGCTCCCTATGTGAATAACGGCTCTACAGTTGCTCTGTAGATCGTCACCTTGGTATTGAGTAGCTGTATAAACCGACTCGTACACAACAGACAGTTAAATATTTGACCATGTTAAACCTCTCTGGGTTAGCAGCCCGCAAGGTTTGTTGGTAGCAGCTCACTATTCCTCTCGCTTCTCTGCTTTCCTTTTCAGTTTGCACTATCACGTGCAGTTCGTATCGTCCATAATCTGTCCCATGTAGTGTACACCGTGTCTTCCTCTATGATTTCTCCCTTCTATATTTCCTTCAGTTATTCTCTTAACTTTCCAATGTGTCAGAATATACACCCTATTAACTAATCTCTTCTATTTTTTGAGTTCCCATGCAGCTTCTGTCCTCCTAAGCTCTTATAAGGATATCCTCATTAGTTATCTTCTGTTTCCTGCTTTTTTTGAATATGAAATATGAGAACCTGATAGCACCAGGCCTCAAATGACTGGAGTCTTTTCATGTTTCTTTCTTCTATTGTCTACGACTCGCTCTCGTTCAGAACAACACTCCAAACTCATATGCCTTTACCAAATTCTTTCTTACCTTTGAACTGATCTTGTTTGATGTGAATAGGTTTTCCTTTTTATTACAAATTTTGCCCTGATTAATTCTATTTACAATTTCCTTACACCGTCGCCCTTCAACGTTTATCGAACCATGCACGTTATGTCCTTATCAGATATTCTATTACCCAATAGTATATACTTCCTAGGTATGTATACCCATTACTCCTGTTACCTCTCTGAGTTATAAGTTAAGATCCTCTTCTTCTTCCTTTCCTATGCGTAGACGTTGTGTTTATGAATTTCATATTCACACCCTACTTTTATATTTTGTCCATAGCGTACAATCAATATTTTCTTGACAGGTTGCAATAATTAGTTGATCGTCAGCAAACAACAGAGTTATAGACAAGGATCAGCAACATTTATCCTCACTGCTAATCATTTCCTTCTCCAGTATTCCAACACACAGTGTTTTGTATGTATATATTTTTAAGGGAACGTGACAAGCAGCACTCCTGGTTGAAGCCTTCGTAACCTTACTTGGATCTGAGATCTTGTTCGTCATCGTCATCATCTTAGTCTCTATTCGCTATAATACTTAGTCCCCTTTTAAACTATTCCGTATCTCTCTGACTTATGATTTCCTGATCCTGATTCCGTCTGCCCATTATAGTGATTGTCATCCTCTCAAACATCTGTCCGCTTCTGGTTTCTAGTTTATGTTCTTCAGCCGTGTACCGTTTCTCATATCTTTTGATCGATTAAACTCCGTGCGCAGTTGCTAATCCTCCGCGGATGCCTCAACGGGTGACAGATCGGAGATGGCTCCCAGACACGGGTGGTGCCAAAAAAATCTGACTTGAGTCAGACCAAATGGAGCATCTAAAATGGGCAGCAGAAGTGAAACACACCTGCCCATCGTAGAGAGCGCACCTCTCAAAACTAACAATGAAATGGCAGAAACAACTGTGCATCCTTCTTAATTTTTATGCTTTTACTCTTACGTATTGACACCTTGGCAAACTTGGTAAGCTCTTTACGTCAGCTACCGTCTAATCGCTTTAAATATTTGTTGTACTGATGAAGAATATTTTAAAACTCCAATAGTTGCTGATTCCGTTTAAATCGTACAGCTCATTAACAGCTGCCGATCAAGACCACTACATACCTCATATATACGTTTGATAATTTATTTGAAAACAATTTTGGGTACTGCACAGAACAGCCGAGGAGATCATCGACGGACTGGGCTAATGGAAGTCGAATTAGAAAAATAGTTCAAATTGAATTAGGAAGTTACGAGCCTGCGTACAGGGAAGAGTATAAGCCCTAGATTTAGTCTCTGAGTAAAATTGATTTCAAACCGAAACCGTCGGATACAATTGTTCAGTTCCCACAACTTCCTTTACTTATTTCCCGTTGAATGCGCTTCTCTTCGTTTTCATTAGTATCAGTCACCGCTAACTCCTACGCCTTTGTTTATATTTCCGACCGTTCAGGTGTGTAGAAGAGTGTTGTTTTTATAGCAGTTGATTGCTAGTGTTTCCTCATGCGACACACACAATAAATTTTAACACAATCCAATACAACAGGAAACGACTGTCGCGCAACAAAATTGAGGTAGTTTAAGACTTTTAAATGTTGAGTATTTGTGGTTTAAACTGCCAAAAGGCTTCAAATTTTCATGAAGTCGAGACTGGAAAACAAGAACCGCTGCAACAAATGTTTGTGTAGTTAGGAGAACCAATTCATAATCATCGTTTTTAAAGCATTCACAGAACACAGAGACAATATATACCGGTAAAATTGTAACGTTTTGACGACAGCAAATCTCATGACACACCAGATATCACTTGCTAACCCGACACGTGATATTGGAGTCTTACACACCCCTTCTTCCCATACATTTTTGTGGGAATTCTGTGTTGTTCCATTCTCATTGTGTGTCCCATCCAGGCTATCCTTCTACTCTTTATACCATTTATACCAGATACCACTTGCTGACTAGACACGTGATATTGGAGTCGTACACTCTCCTTCTTCCCATACATTTTTGTGGGAATTCTGTGTTGTTCCATTCTTATTGTATGTACCATCCAGGCTATCCTTCTACTCTTTATACCATTTATACCAGATACCACTTGCTGACTAGACACGTGATATTGGAGTCTTACACTCTCCTTCTTCCCATACATTTTTGTGGGAATTCTGTGTTGTTCCATTCTTATTGTATGTACCATCCAGGCTATCCTTCTACTCTTTATACCATTTATACCAGATACCACTTGCTGACTAGACACGTGATATTGGAGTCTTACACTCTCCTTCTTCCCATACATTTTTGTGGGAATTCTGTGTTGTTCCATTCTCATTGTATGTAAATATGTGCCCATCCAGGCTATCCTTCTACTCTTTATATCATTTATACCAGATACCACTTGCTAACTCGACACGTGATATTGGAGTCTTACACACTCCTTCTTCTCATACATTTTTATGGGAATTCTGTGTTGTTCCATTCTCATTGTGTGTCCCATCCAGGCTATCCTTCTACTCTTCAAACCACAAAAGGATTAACATAGTGGTTGCGTGTCTCTCAAATTCTGTTTAAAATCTACGTAGAACATCTAGCTGCAGAACATCAAGCATTCGACCACGGCCTTTCAGCCCGGAAGTTTTAAATAATTATAGTGACACCGGCCGTGAAAGCCTACGTACTAAAACTACGTAGGACATGTTTAGGGAAATGCTTTGCGATGCGTCTCCGTGTTGCCCTGTTAAAACAAACAGTCGCCACACCAAATTACGAGTAACGTCATAATTAGTAGAAGGTCACTAAAATGGCAGAATATGTGTGAACTAACACTTGCTTAGAATATAATAATGTTAATTAGTCTATAATGTTGACGGAATCAACAACATATATGTCAAGTGCGTTGCACATACCTATTTTCCAACTACGTACTTCAGTGTGTCCGAGTCTTGTGCTTACCTGATGTAGTTGTGCCGATAAATTGCCTATAATCCCGAGCACGGGAGAAGTCCGTTGGGATGCAGCCAACGAGGTGAGAGCGCAGCGTTGTCAAGTGTATAGTAGTTGTCTTCATAGAAAGCTCCAATTATTTAACTACCGGTAAATAAATAACTAATAAAATAAATTATAATATTATTATAAAATATATCTTTTATAATAATAAATAAAATATTTATACTTTATACAAAGAAAGTATAATAAAGTAATAAATAAATAAATAAGTATAGTAATAAATAACGTATATTATAATACTTTATAATAAATATATATCTATTCTATTTTTCGCTCATCTTTTATCACAGTGTTATTAAAGACAGTAATGACATTTGTAATTTAAAATAATTAATAAGTAATGTATAAAACGTTTATAAAATTATTGTTTCTTATTGTAATCTAATCTGATGTAAAGATGTTTATACTGAAAAACAATTTAATTTTTAAATTGGTTTTATTAAATCACAATTATTAACAGAATAGTGATATTTTATTCTACATTAAAGAAATACTTATATTCTAATTTGTAAAAGAGCGGACATAGTATTTTATACTAGAAGTATAGTGTATTTTATGCCAAGATATCTTTGAGTTATTCTTATTGTACTTGTTTATTAACGTGAAAATGTGCTTTTTAACAATTTATTTTGTTATTTTGATTTATTAAATTTAAATGACAAAAAATTAAGTTAGACACGTTATATTACACTTTAGCGACACGCCGACAATTTGGTTGGTGCTTTGCTACAAATTGTAGCGCTGATATAGAATGCAGTGTGCCAAAATTCTCTTATCGACACATTTTATGTAATTAATTGAATAAAATATTATAAATTTAAGTTAAATATTATAAATATAAATTATTAGGTTTTGACAGCATGACATTGAAGTGAATCTACCTTAAATTGCTAGCACTTCTGACGCACTGTCGTCGTTGTCACACTCAGTATCTGAATAATTGCTGTCCGTATCACTATCATCTACCAGATTGATCACTATTTTATCAAGGTTATCCGCCCTTAAACATTCTTTGTCAACATCATCTTCTTGTAGTTTTTCGGCATGTTAATGCGCGATTGCCAGTCCTCTTTGGTCACTCGGCCAAGTGCTTCACGGACAAGCATTTCGACATCAGACAACTTAAATGTCTTGTTATTATCAGCAATGTCCCTCTTAACCTTTGCCCAAATCAGCTCGATCGGGTTATACTGGCAGTGATATGGTGGAAGTCTAACCACTGAATGACCCATTAAACTGGCAATCACATCCAGTTCGTAAGTTTTTTCTTTGTTCTTAAATGGATTCACCTTTTCTAAGAGTTCTACCTTAGTTTCATTATGACTAAAAGCAATACACTTTTCGGTAAGCCATTTCTGAATTTCTTCTTTTTTCCAGTTAGTGGCTGGTATTTTTTCTACTAGCACCGAGTGATAAGGGGCATTGTCCATTACTATTACGGAACCTTCCTCTAGTAGGTTGAGGAATGAGATGAACTATTCTTTGAAAGACTGAGCATTCATCTCGTCATGATAGTCCTGGCTGTTAGTCTTCGATTGGAAAACCCATTCGCAGTCTTTCATAAATCCCTCATTCGAGCCAACGTGGCATATTATAAGCCGTCTTCCCTTACCGAGGGGTACTTTAACGCCAAATGATTCGTTGTTATCTTGCCAACCGTATTTCAGACTATGGTGTTCGTTGATCCATGTTTCGTCCAAATAATAAACAGGGCGTTTATCTTCCGACTGCCTTAACTGGTGCATTGTCCTTAAAAATCTTAAGCGTGATGCCACGATGTCACTTCTCTCCATTAAAAATTTCCTTCCGTCTTTCATTTTACGATATTTGAAACCAAATTTTTTTAACAGTCTACGAGTCGACCAAACTGAACCCTTATAGCCTAAACTGTTTCTTAAATCTGTAGTTATTTTTTCTGCTGTTGGAAATTCTCCCTTATCATATACTAATACGAAAATATTGTTCTCCATACAACGTCCTCATCAAATTTGTCCATTTCAGTCATTTCACATTTTCACATTTTCTTTTTCTTTTTTTCCAGGGGTTGAAAATGTTTTATCAGATGGATTTTCATTCACTGTTGTATTAGACTCCTTGCAAACTCTGTTTACAGTCTTTTCACTGACATTGCAGGCTAAACCACACAATTTTGCACATTGGTTAAAGTTAACAGTTTCCCTAAACTGCGGATTCGAAAGCTTTTTAAAAAAATTGTATACATTCCAAACAATGTTCCTCTCACCACTATGCAGGGTTTTTCCTTTTTTCCTGTACTTCTAAAAGTATTGGCGTTAACACCTGTAACTTCCATGATTACACAAGGTAAAACACTTTTAAACACTTAAAACTTCACTTCAAAATCGGATAGCACTTGTCACAAACTGAACAGTTCGAACGCTCCCACTCAACTGAATCATAACAAGGAAAAAAACGTTGGTACAGGAAGTGTTCAGTCAAGTCACCTTTTCCAGGAATAGTCTAAAAATAGTACGCGATCAGTGTGGCAACACCGCTCCGCAATGAGTTGTTTGTTCAAGGTTGCGCGCTCAGTAGGCTCCGCCCTCAACGGACTTTAGCCGTGCTCTTGATTGTAATGTCTTGTGGTCGCCAGGAGCGTAATCTACTTATTTTGTCTTTCAATCTACTTAATTACGTTAATCTACTTACTTATAAAACTGTGCAGTTTTATAAACTGCCCAATCCAAATAATCTAATTATTCTAAAATAATAATAATTATAATGATTATAATATTATAATTATATGATCCATCATCTTCAGCAAGAATTAAACCAAAAATGGTTTGTTCCGGCCCCAGATAGAGTAGAGCTGGCCACTCCAACGCTTCTTCGCACCTTCCACATCTTCCTTTCCTCCTATGATTCAATAGTTGTTTGGGGATGCGGCAGTCATCCCTTCGGTTAAGACGAATAATGTAGTTAGATAATTTAGTTAAAATATATTATTAGTGTTAAAAATTATTTTTTTCTTCTTTTTTTGAGAACCTGTCACAACTGTTGAAGTTAGAAGATAGCCTCCGCAGAGCTTGCTAAGGAGGTACCATCTGTAGTACATATGCTGTATTCGTTTATCTAAATGTAAAAAGGTCTATAGTACTGTGTTGTTTATATTGTATGAAATCACTGGAAATGATTGTCACTTTTTGTTGTATTGTTTGTATGTGCTACGGAAACAAAAAGGTCTATTCTGTTTTATGTCATTGGCTATGTTTCACACGCATAGATGACCACAGGCCGTACTGGAGTTCTATAAATTTGTATTTTTGAAGCCCTAGTTATTATTTTGCTTTTAGCATTTTCATATTTGAAAATTAGATCCTACGTCTGCTGCATTCCTTACATATCGCACTCCTTACTTTACCCTCATTATCAATATTTTCCTAATATAAAAAGTTATTGACTTCTTCAAATCTATTATTTCCTATCTTTGATCTTTCAATTGTCTTTCAACTTTGGATGTTGACATACACTCGGTTTTGTTTCATCGACACTTATCCCAAATCTCCTCAGCTTTACTTTCCTGTCTTCATAACCTTCTGTTATCAGTCTCTTAGGTCTTCCTACAATTACTATATTATAAGCATAAACTAGTTTTATTGAAGATCGTGGCCTTTTGTCATCCACGTTTTTTTGGAACATAGTTCAATCCCAAACAGAACTGCTGATAAACCGTTCCCCTTATTTAACCCCTGTATTATATTCAAATTTGAAGTTTATTTCCTTCTTTTGCCTTTAGCCATTGTCATCCTTGTAAGAGCGGTTTGCAGATGGTAGACCTTGTACAGCCTCGGTCTGATCGATCATTTCTCATCTTGCACAAACTCCACCATTTGCTTACCCACTCTACTTGAAGACATGCTTGTAACATGTTTCTACAAGTATTTTTCTGTCACGGAAACCACGTCTGAAAGATCTTCAGTCTCAATTTCCAAATTTAGGCGTTTGGTGATTGTACAGACTGAACAATTGAAATATCTTGGTTTAATAATAAACAGCAACATCTCATGGAAAGCTCATATTGGTAAACTGAAGAAAATTATGTACATTCTTGCGAAAATTCTACTTCATTCGAGATTTTTGACCAGAAAACTTGCTGATCACAATCTACCATGCATTGATTGGATCTAAAATACATTACGGAATTAGTTGTTGGGGAGGAACGTATATTACACCGATAAAGCCAGTTACCACAATATGGCAAAAGGCAATCATCAGAATTATTTCTAAGAAACGTAAGTTTGAACAATTTCGGCCAATTTTTCAAAAGTTTGGAATAATTCCTTTAAAGCATCTATGTGTTTTAAAACCATGTTCCGTAAGAAAATAGAACTATGGTGATCACGAAAAAAATCGTGTCCGAGATAAGAACTGATTCTAATTGTACTTCCCTCAAAACATGAAAAAAGTCGTTTTCCGAAAAGTGTATTCATACATAGACAGTATGGATAGAATTTTTTCTATGGCGAACGATAACTACCGCTAATTCGAACAGAATCAAACAGTTTTTTGCATATGTACCCGAGTTGTTAAGGACTCAAGGTCTACTGATTTTGGTGAAGATCGGTTAAGGGGGAAGGGGTAGTTTACCTGCAACGTTTTACGTTTTAACAACAACAAAGTACTTAATTTTGATAAATAAAGTATCCTGAAGAGATGGTCATAGTAATCCACTGTAGAAAGGTAGATGAAATATCTATAAATGAAAAGGGTAGTTCAAGGGGGAGGGAATAATTTTTCGAAAACTACCATTTTGATGTCGAATAAAGTACATTGTTTTGAAGGATAAGATACCTTCTCTTGTATTCACTGTCTATTATACCTTTAATTTGTTTTGTAGACAGACAGATATTCTACAGAATTATTTTATTCTTCAAATATAATTTAATTTCTCTTAGTACTAGATCATTTAGAAAAATACATTAAAATTTTCATTGCTGTAATTATTGAACAAAATTACTCGTTTCTAAGCAACAAATCGAACATTAACGGAATGATTTAGTTTGATTGAAACCAGCAACGTTCACAGACGTCTCTGCAAATAAATTCATCTTGTGGCCAATTTACCTGGTATGGAATACTCGAGGGAATGGCGTTTTTAGTTTTGTTTGTCTCGATTATAACGCGGGCATCACACTCACATACACCCTTTTGGCGGACACATGGTGGCGCGCAGTTTGCGTGTTGGGGGCAGTGCAAGCGCGCGCCTTGCATTGACTCCAGCGTGCATTCTGGCACGCTCATGCATGTGACGCCCCTCCGCTTACAGACTCACACCACACCGCTTGAGCCGACGTGTCCTGCGCGCATGTTGCGCTCACGGTGTACACGCATGCGTCGCTGTTCTAATCGTGGCAAACATAACAGTAAAACTGTCCAACCAGAGTATGTTCACAGTGGGTAAATGCCAGGGATGAATTTATTGTAGAGACAAAGAAATCCAAACAATACTGTTTGCAAACGTTAAACACTAAATAATTGCAATGAGATGCACAGTGCAAAAACCTGTACAATTCCAAACAAATGTTTTAACAAAATTAACAAACTTTGTGCTTCTTTGCTTCACTTAATTCATTAACTCACTTAATTCTTTTGGTGAAGATCGGTTAAGGGGAATGGGTAGTTTACCTGCAACGTTTTATGTTTTAACAAGAGTAAAGTACTTAATTTTGATAAATAAAGTATCCTGAAAAGAAGGTCATAATTTAATTAGTTTTCTGCTATTCTCTGAAATACAATTTAAATTTAGAACGCATTTTCCGAAAAGTGTGTGTGCGTGCGTGCGTGCGTGTGTGTGTCTGTGTATAGAATTTTTACTTTCATGTTCCATAAGGAAATGAAAGTATGGTGATGGCGAAAAAAATCGTGTTCGACATAATTGCAGATTCTGATTGTACTACCCTCAAAACGTGAAAAAAGTTATTTTTCGAAAAGTGTCTGTGTGTCTATCTGTCTATAGATTTTTTTCTATGGCAAACGATAAGAGCCGCAAATTCCAACAGAATCAAATAATTTTTGGCATACAGCCCTGAATTGTAGAGTTCTCAAGACCTATTATTTTTGGTGAAGATCGGTTAAGGGAAAGAAGTAGTTTACCTGCAACGTTTTATGTTTTAAAAGGGTAATTTTTTCTACTGCCGTAAAATCAAATAATTTTTTGCAAACATGCCTAAATTGTAGAGATCTCAAGGCCTGTTGATTTTGGTAAAGATCGGTTAAGGGAAAGGAGTAGTTTACCCGCAACATTTTATGTTGTAACAAGAGAAATTTTTTCATGATGAACGATCACTTCCGTAAATTCAAACAGAATCTAATAATTTTTTACATATGTGCCTGAGTTGTAGAAGACTCGAGGCCTATTGATTTTGGTGAAGATCGGTTACGGGGAAAGGGTAGTTTACCAGAAACATTTTTTGTTGTAACAAGAGTAAAGTACTTAATTTTGATAAATAAAGTATCCTGATAAGAAGATCTTAATAATCCACTGTAGAAACGTAGATGAAATATCTATAAATGAAGAGGCTAGTTGAACGGGGCGGGGGTAATTTTCTAAAAATGAAAATTATAGTTGAAGGGGGAGGGGATAATTTTTGTATATGTGTACTACGTTATCGGCAACAAAGTAGTAGTTTGTTGTTAAAATTCCTTCCCGGGCTGTTTTGCCGTAGTCCAATGTTTTCTGCAAAACCAGACGTTTCGGCAGTGCCGTCGACTGCCATCATCAATGAAAATCGAGTGCGATAACGTGTGGTGGTATACGTTAGTGACCACAGTACTAAGGCTGAAGCAATAAGTGGAAAGAAGTAGTTTCTATGGAAACATTTCATTTCGTAAATGATTTTAAATATAAATCTTAGAATATGGAAGTCATGTGTGGTTCTCCATACCGATTTTTTGCAAATATGATTCGTTGCACTGTATATGATTTGGTTTATTCTTTTTTCGGTTTTACTTCTATGTTCCATAAGGGAATGGAAGTATGGTCATGGCGAAAAAAATTGTGTTCGAGATAACGGCAGATTCTGATTGTACTACCACCAAAACATGAAAAAAAGTCTTTTTTCGAAAAGTGTATGTGTGTATGTCTGTGTATGTGTCTGTGTGTAGAATTTTTTCTATGCAAACGATAACAGCCTCAAATTCAAACAGATTCAAATAATTTTTTGCATACAGCCATGAATTGTAGAGGACTCATGGCCTATTGATTTTGGTGAAGATCGGTTAAGGGGGAAGGGGTAGTTTAGCTGCAACGTTTTATGTTTTAACAAGAGTAAAATTTATTAATTTTGATAAATACAGTATCCTGAAAAGAAGGTCATAATAATCCACTGTAAAAAGGTAGATGAATATCTATTCATTAAAAGAGTAGTTGAATGGGGAGGGGGTACGTTTTCGAAAACTACCTTTTTGATGTCGAATAAAGTACTTCATTTTGAAGGACAAGATACCTTAGTAATTGTATATAATAAAATTATTCTCAATAAAAGTATAAATATCAAATATGGGGGTTTTTCGATTAATGGTGAGGGGTAATTTACCTGCATTGTTTTGTGTTTAAGAAGAATAAAGTACTTAATTTTGATAAATAAGTGCCCCGGAAATAAAGTCATATTAATCCACTGTAAAAGTCAATCTTTAAATGGAGAGGGTAGTTGATGGGGGGGTGCTTTTTTAAATTATTTTGCTGATATCAAGTAAAGTACGAATGTTTAATTTTGAAGGATAAGATACCTTAGCAATTACATATGATAAAACCATTACTCTATGAAAGTGTAAATTATCATTAATGGTAGGGATAGATTGAGGAGGAGGGATGGTTATCTGCGTAGGTAAGTTTCGTTATAAGAATAAAGTACCTAATTTTTATGGATAAAGTGTCTCAAAAATAACATTATATTAAACGACTACCCCATAATAACAAAAATATCCATAAATAGTGAAAAAAGTTTGAGGGTGGGGAATATTTTTTTTTAGAAATTATCAAACCGAAATCAAGTAAATGATTTTAAATATAAATCTTAGAACATGGAAGTCATGTATGGATCTCCGTACCGATATTTTGAAGTTCTCAGGCTGTTTTATATTAGAAGTGATAATAAACAAATTTAAAGATAAAGATTCCTACGATGTACGAAAAAGCCATAATGTTGTTGTTTTCTGCGGTCAAAATTAATTGCTCATCAGCAGTTTTATAGTGGTAATGCTCCACGCTTCACAATTTGCTGATGCAGGTCTAGGGGATACTCTAAGCGAAGTTCTGAAATCTCTGAAAACATGGTTGCTTTTAGTTTTAAATATTGGAGAAATTTTAAAAATTGGAGAATTAAGAAAAATAATTTAAAAAAATGTATTTATTTTTAGACAAAGAATCCTTTAAGATAAGGAAACTCAAATTAGCAAAGGCCTTTACTCTAACCCGGGAACTGTACGGAAAAAACCTTTCCAGAAGTGCGAAAGTCCGCCATTATAGCACTGTGATCAGGCCGGTGATCATGTATGGAGTGGAGACATTGTGCTTTCAAAATTTGGAACCTCTTCTTAAAATTTAATGAAGAATTTTTCGGAAAATTTATGGCCCCCAGAAAACTAAAGATGGGTACAGGCCATTTGCTGAGCCAAAGAACCCAAACCCCAAAGAAGAGCTGTACAGGGATCTGGAAACGGCTTTCCGAAGGAGAAAACTGAGATTCCTTGGACATGTGGTTCGGATGGATCGGTCCAGATTAAATAAACAAATTTTCAAATATATTTGGCAACTTTCTAGTCTGAACGGATACACCAAACAACTCGAGGAGGAAATTATGAAACTGGGTATCTCTTTGAACGACTGTGTGGATAGAAACACATACAGAAACGAAATTCAAAATCTTGAGGTTCTCTGAGGTGAGAAGACGAGAAAGGGGTGGACAGTGGAAAGGAAGGCGGCGTATAGTGTGCGAATGAAGGCCTTCTGGTGGCAGGAGAAGAAAAGGAAATGAAATTCGCGTGGTACACGGCTGGCCTAGTCGTGTAAAAAAAAATTAATTGTCATTGGTTATATTGTAGAATTGTATACTTTTTTTTATATTATATTGTAATTTTATATTCTTGTGTTATATTATATTGTATTTCTTTATTGTAGCTTGCTGGATTTGTGTTTTTAATTTTAATAATCTTTTTTTTGAAAATTAAGAAATTTACATGATTTGTTTTTGTGAAGCAGCTAGTGGTCCTACGTTTATGTATGTGAGGCAAGTTATGTATGCATGTTTACGTATATTTGTTTTGTACTGTACCCTGTCTTGAATTTTTCCTTGTAACGTCCAAGTGGACTTAGGTCTAATTTATGATTCCTGCAAGGCTATCAGATTCACGTTTCTGAGCAGCCCGATGCACATACCATTACTAGTGCAGTCTCTACCTTTTAAATTTTATGCCTGCTTCAGGTTCCATTTAGTGACGGACTTCCATTCAATTGCGCGACGGATTTTTCTTTTCTTTAGGCCTATACGGCAAATAACTCAATTTTAATAACCACAGTTATCTTTCTTCATCGGCCAGAAACATAATTATTTTCTTTGCAGAACCTGACCTCAACTGAGTTTGGATCTTTATAAACCCACGGATGTGTATGTACGCGCGCGCGCGCGCGCGCGTGTGTAAAATAAAACAAATGTTCTGACTGCAAGGCAAGGAACGGTGGATCGATGGCGACCAATGGAGCGAACAGGTCACAGTATTATTTTACAAAAAGGGTTAAGTGTTTCGCTGTATGAATAAAGTGCAAGGCAAGGCGCGGAGGAGAGAGAGAGCAGTAAAACGAAAGAGACGTAACACTTAACTAACGGCAAAACTACGCCGGTAAGTGATCCATCAGGTACAACGAAATCGATTCTGACCTTCGTTCGACCAGCTTTTTTCCTCTACATTTACTTAAACGAAATTCTCTTCGCTCCGGCAATTATATCAGAATGTTTTACCGTGCAGCGAAACTTATTCAGCGCTGTTTATCACAAGAGAACTAATTTTTTCCGGCATTAAACACAAGATTCCACAAAAGCAACTCGTTTCTTTGTCTTGCACAGCCGAAATTTGATCTTAACCGATATATGATGTTAACGATTTATCTTTACTGAAGCCTACTGTTGCGCATACAATTCTGCTTTTCGTTTCTTGTTCCTTGATAGCTTCTAGAAATCCGGTCCCCCTGCTACCTGCATACACGAACTGGTTCAAGCATATTTTCTTTTGAGTTTCTTGCTACGCCCCAGGATATCGTTTTTTAATCTATTTTCGTTCTATATATTTCAAAAATGATTTTATTCATGCTTTGGTCAGATTTATATAATTTCCTTTGCTGTGTCTCGACCGATTTCAGAATTTCTAATTCCCCGTTACATGCTTTTTGTAGCTATTAAAATGTACTCGAAGACTGAAATTTATCGTGCTCCTGACTATTGTTCCTTACGTGTTGAGAGTGATACTACTATTCTTGACACTTCTGTCCGTCTGAGAGTTTCGTTCGCCGCTATTCCAGGATAACGTCGTTCGTTAGCCGAGCAGTCTCCACTTAAGCCTGTGTCACACTATGCTACTTCACCAGCCGCTACTCGCGTAGTGGTTACTGTCTGGCCGTAATTTGAAGATCGAGCAGTGGGTAAGGTGGGAGAAGCAGGCCGGGCACTACGGTTGGCTAAGTGGGGGTGTTGTAATCTCTAAGCTGAGAACATTACCTCGTCAAACTAGTCCCTCACCCCTCCCGGCAATTAGCGCGTCTCTTGATCTCTTAATGCGTTCACGCATTTCTCGCGTGGCTTTCACTAGAGAAATTTGTTTGCGCTCTTCGAGAACACTTCGTTGTTATCGTTATTACATTTATTATTTACTTCATTGTTATCGTTTAAAATTTATTATTACTTCGTTGTTATCATTATTAAATTTATTATTTACTTCGTTATCAGCAAATTTTAAACAGTGAACTGTTATTTTTGTGCGTTTTCAAAACATGGAACAACAAAAACTTACGTCAACACCTACTACTAGCTTCAGAACTCCGAAAACAAACCGGAAGGTAATTCGCAGTAGGGAGCGCACCGTTGTCAGCAACATAATAGAAGCATGTGTACAGGAGGCTAGTTCAGGAACTCTGCTGGCACCTATTATTTGCCCTGACAAGAGAGCAGCCCTTTATACGAGAAAAGGGATAGCAACTATTGGACGAGTTAGGAAAGAAGGAAAGATTCTCCAAGAGGTGATCTAAAGTCACCACAGACACCACGAACAAGGGTGCCTGTTGTGATTGACAACTTTGAAAATTACAAATTGTGCCTTCTGTCAGGAAACTGCTGGCTACACTGAAAGAGAGAATTAATTTCCCATACGGCAAAACGAAGCTTAGACAACTATTACACGATATGGGGTTTAAGTGGAAACGGTCCTGCAGTAAAAGAAAAGTGCTAGTAGAGAGCAATGACATCATTGATTGGCGGTGCAGTTATCTGATGAAAACGAAGAGGTATCGAGAAGAACAGCAACAGATTTTCTTCCTCGATGAAACTTGGGCAGACTCAAATATCACGTTCCGGAAATGCTGGCAAGGGCCAGGTGTAACGGGCGTCGCCGAAAACATTAGTGGAACCAGTAGATTTATTATTGTCCACATTGGTTCCAAAGATGGTTTTTTGCCTGGAGCGGAATTGATTTTTAAGGCTGGGAATACTAAGGGAGACTATCACGGCCAAATGAATTCCGAATATTTTTCAAAATGGGTGAAAGAGAAAGTGATTCCTGATCTTCCTCCTCAAAGTGTTGTAATTATGGACAACGCGCCGTACCACTGTGTAGAACATAACAGCCGCCCACAAGATCGTCGACTAAAACGCAGATGATTACTTGGTTACATCAGAATGGAATTGTAGCCGATGAAACCTTCAGGAAAACTACGCTGTACGAGCTAATAAAAGCGAAGAAACGGCCGGAAAAGGTTTTCAAAATAGATATGGTGTTCGAATTATACCTATTATTTCTGCTTTTGAGTGGTTAATTTAATCGTAGTTCTTGTTCTAGGATTATGAAAGAGATATTTATGTTAAAATTAATTGGAAAAAGGATTTGTAAAAATAAATAAATGCTCCAAAATAATTGTTATTTAGAAAATTTACAATTAAAATAATTATTACATTGTCTACACCTACATTAGAATAATGCCCTTGTCAACATAATATATCGTTTATTCGTTTTAATTTTAAATATTTTCAAATTCTTCTGGTAAAGACCCCAAAAACAATAATTTTCCCAACATTTTTGGGCTTAGCCTATTTCTGTTCAGAGTAGCCGTGGCCCCAGCTTTGGAAAATAGCCTCTCCGAAGGCACCGAAGTGGCCGGAATGGTAAAAACTTTTTCAGCCAGTTTAAACAGATTGGGATATACGTTTTTCATATCTTCCCAAATTATTAATGGGTCCTGGTTTAAGCTTGCGACTGACGTATCCAAATATTGGGTACTTTCATCAGCCTTGTCTTTTTTTTTAGATTTGTGGGTGACATTTTTATGATGCGCCCACAAATCTACCGTGGCAGGTTCGGAGCTGCCGGCATCTGAATCAGAACTTGAGTGTGAGTCAGTTTCTTGAATTTTGCTAATTAAATTTCTTAAATGACTAAATAGTTTTTCTGTTGCCATCGGGTCCTTTAGGTGAATGTTTTTAAATCTTGGGTCCAACACTGTGGAAAAAGCCCACAAAAAATTGTCTTCCCCTTTAGAAAAACGTTTGTCCATTTCTTTTAATACATTGTTTTTCAAAGTTATACCAATGCTGCTGGTGACTATCATGTTGGCATAGATTTCCAATGAGCACTTCAGCATTGGTATAACTTTGCTGAAAGTGGTGTAATTCTCACCACTAAACTCAATAGTCATTTTCTCAATAGGTTGTAAAATCTTAATTATTTCTTTTAAGGTCTCTACCTCAACCGCGCTTGTCATAGTAGGCGAATCTACCAAGACAAGTGATGTGTGGCGAACTGCAGGGAGCATCTCCACAAATCTGCATAACATATAATATGTGGAGTTCCATCTGGTTTTAATATCAAGGATCACTTTCTTAATGTTTCCCTCCGGAACTTCCTCTTTCTTAAAATACTTTCGCAGCTCATCACTTGCCTTGGTAGATCGTTTAATCCAAACCACAATGGATCTGACTTTTGTAATTAAATCATTAAGCCCCTCAGTATTTTTCAACGCATTTTCAAACACTAAATTTAACGTATGGGCAAAATATCTTAAGTGGCAATCAGTGGAAAAAGTATCTGTTATTGCTTTGACAATATTGGCGCCATTGTCAGTAACAACAGCAACTATTTTGTCATTAGTGATTTCCCATTGATTTAAAAGGGATTGCAAACGTTCAGAAATAAATCTGGACGTGTGAGATTCCTCTAGATGAATTACTCCTAAAGCACACGCTAATACTTTGTGATTATAAATGAAATGAACCGTCACACCCAAAAAACTACGCATTTGGAAATCAGTCCATATGTCAGTCGTTAAAGATAAATGTCTGAGATTTTTTAATACATTTTTAAAAGCTAAGCTAACTACGTCATATTTTTTTCAATTAATATCTTAATTGTATTTCTTGTCGGCACCTTGTACCTTGGGGAAACAGTCTTCATTAATTTTAGAAAGCCACATCCTTCCACTGCTGAAAATGGCAGGTTGTCTTTGTATATAAATTGAAGTATGGCCTCAGTTATTTTGGTGTTCTGATATCCTCCTTCTGAAAGCAAAAAAAAATCAATCAGTTCTACCTCATATACATACATAGCATAGGTATGCAATGAAAATAGAGCAAGGAAACACAAACAGGTGAGTACATAATTATTAACCTGCAAATGAAGACGCTGACTTAAACAATTTGGCTATTGTCGGTTGAACTATTGATGTCGATGGCATTTTGGTTTTGCTGATGTTGCTGCTTTGAGTTTCTTGAGTTTGAGGTTCTTTGTGTTCGTCTTGAGACGTAGAGGTAGTAGTAGTAGAGGAGTCCAAACCCAAAGTGCTCGCGGTCGTGTCTAAAACGTCATCCTCTTTCTCCTTATCTTCGCGGGAAGAACTTGTACTCTAATAGCCAGAGAAACAGAAAAAGCATTAATTTTGTGAAATTAATTTTCACCATCATCAATATTATTATTTTGTTTTTACTAAAACTATGTTTCTATAGGAATTAGGAACTGTATCTGTATGTAGCCATGTAGGTTAGGTAGAGACTACAGACCTACAGTATTATGTACACGGAAAAAACCATAAATTTAACAGGGAGTTTAGTTCGTAATATTTACAAAGTCATTTTCCGTTAATTTAAGAATATAATAGCTCTTGTGTTAAAGTCAAAAGTCAGGGATTATATCAATAAGATTATACTCAGCGTAAATAATAAACGGCGAACTAGTGTTTACAGTAACTACCTTATTTGGTAAACACAATAATAGTTGCATCGAATAAGGAAATAAGGAAATGAAATAATAATGTAAATACAAATTCAGGAAGTAATGGTTTTATGAATTCAAATTAAATTATTCTCGAATATTCTGGCAATTTCCATGAATTTGTATTTTAGGCGATAATTACAATAAAAAATTGTAATTCGCTAACATTTCTATAAAAAAGGTAATTACATACTTGCAATTTGCAATGTGTAGTATTGTTTAATAACTTACCGGAAAACCTATTCTTGGTTTCTTGATTGCTTGCGGTAGCGAAGTGGGCGTTGAGGATGAAGATGTCGATTTCATCTCATTAAACAAAACGGGATGTTTTTGCTTTAAATGGGCGACCATGTTAGTGGTATTCCCCGAAGTTTTCAACTTTTTACCACACGTTTTGCAAATGGCAACGAGATTATCTACCCCACCAGACTTCTCAAAAAACATCCATACAACACTTTTTGGAGGCATTTTTAATGGATAAAACGTCGAAACTCGAAAGCCGGAATAAAGACGTTAACAGGTTAACACGTAAACAACGGACTAAAGCGTTGCGTGTGACGGTCGACGGACGAGTGACGGTGACGACTGTGTGGTGTGAGTTGTGACCTGTAGGCAGTGCCAGTGTAGGTGCGAGGCCGTAGAGTCCTAGGGAGTCTGCGTGAGCGTGACCTGACGAAAGGCCTACGGCCACGAATCCGTGTGTTAACGCTGTTAACGTGTTATTTTGTTAAGTTGATGTCTGAACCGATATATCGGTAAAATATATATCGATATATCTACGATATATCGTACCCACATATATCGATATATTCTAAAATATATCGATGTATTTAAACATATCGATATATCGTTGCCATCCCTAATCGTACCCACATATATCGATATAATATATCGACATATTCTAAAATATATCGATATATTTAATCATATCGATATATCGTTGCCATCCCTAGACAGTACTAAGTAGCCTATGTGAGATAGCAGCAGATACTAGCGCGCGCCGGCGAGTGAAAAATCGGTAGCTAGAGAAGTTGATCATGTTCAACAAGAGAAGATGCTTTAAAAAAGAATATTAAAATACTTCGTGATGCTTATCACTATGCTGATGCTTATACGTGATGCTTATCGTAATGAACTGAATAAAACAAAAAATGTAAAAAGAGTAAATTGGCAGACGTCATCTTCCAGAGCATTTTATGATTGGCCACTCTGCAACTGACACTTTGTTGTTTGTGGACGATCAGGCTATTCTGCTTATTTTAGGCTATTCCAGAGCTCAGGTTGATGTTACTTAATTTTTAAAACGAAAGTCAAGGAACTCATATACTGAATAATAAAAATAATATTATTCTTGCAAACAATATATAATTTTATCGCAAATTATATCTTATTATTATATTCCTTTATATCTATTTACCATTTTCCTTCGGTCGGTAAAGAAGAAAAAAAGAGAAAAACAAAAGTAAAAGAGAAGGAAGAAGAACTCGAAGAAAAAGGAAAACGAGAAGAGCAAGCAAGAATTATGCCTACCACAAACTTAATTTTAATTTTCTCTAAATTTATACCAGAAGAAACCAAATAGCGAAGGTCAAGCTAATTTTAACGATGATTCTGTACAATAATCAGACTATAAATAACTAACAAACGTACCCTACCTCACACCCTAATTTGCCATAGACACGGAATACAATAACGGATAACAATTATAAACGGTAAATAGGCTATGCCAAACAAAATGTCAGTTGTCAGTTAACACAAATTACAAATTACTTTGCCGTCATATTTTACTCATTACTTTTTATTACGTAAATAAAACTGAACAGAATAAAAGCGTAGGTAATTATCCGTGTGATACGAATGACGCATGGCGAGGCGAGTGTCTGTCTTGTGGAACTGCGCGGTGGACGCTTGTTTTAATTAGCAGTGAATAGCCAATCAGGACTAAACCAGATGCGCGCGTGTGAAGGCGTCCCTTCAGTTTTGTGTCCCGCTGCCAATTAAAGTCGGTACATACCGTTTATACATTTACACGCGTTTGTTTAGTAACTCCCACATCAGCGTTAAGAGAAAAAACTATAATAAATACAGTTAATTAACATAAAAACAGACAATGAAATTCAGCAACATAAAAACAGACAATGAAATTCAGCAACATAAAAACAGCATAGGCCTACGAAAATACACGTACTTCGTAAGTAACGATAAAAATAACCTGAATAAAAACGGTGTATACGGAATAGTGAATAAAGTATGTGTGGGGCAGAGAGAAAACCCAATAATTATGTATCCTTACTTTCACAACAAAAATGCTGTTCAACGTACCGATCTTCTTCTTCGTCAGTCTGACCAGTCATTTTCCCTAAGATTCCAGGAAAAGTTCATGAATTTTATTAATCTCTTATTTTTAGATTTTATTATTTTTTCAACTATTTACGCTAGTATAGTAGTAATTCTTTTTTAAATGTACAAACAGGTTTATTACACAGCATTTGCATAAACGTTTGAAATATGAAATATAGGAAAATAAATTCAGTCAATAAGTATTTTCTAAACAATGTTTCAATAACGCGTATTTTTATCGTGTTATTACAGTTTATTTCAATGGGACTGATTTCAAGATATTAGGCTATCACACGTTTTTCAACCACTTTAAAGATAGTGATGTTAATTGGATACTCACTTGTTTTTTGTTTCGTTTTGAAGCCGACTAGTCCGGACCCCCCCCCCCCTTAAGACCAAATTCTAGATACGCCACTCTTCGACTTCCGTAACCTATACGTCTTCTCTTCCTCAGGGTCGCCGCGCCGCTAGGGTGTCCGTGTGCAGTTTTACCTTTGCCGCCCTTCTGAATATACTTTTCATATCCCTACTTTGCCACACTATTTAAAATTATTTTAATTAAAAATTGATACAGACATAAACAGTAAAACTGACAAAAAATAAATATTTTTCAAAAACTTATTTAGGCCTAGCTGAGTACTTACATGATATAAGTGGAAGGTGTGCTCGTAAAAGTGTTGAATACATTTTCAAAAATATAATAGTTTATTTGCGCGGTCGTCTTTTCAGAGTTTTTATAACGCTATACTTTATTAAAAAAAAGCGCTTTTCGCACTTTGGTTTCAGAAAAGTTTTTAATAACATTGCCCAAATTGATTGTCTCATACATTTCATGTTCAATGGATAGAGTAGCTAGGGCTGATAATCTTTCTTGACTATGGAAGACCGTAAATAGTTTTTTATAATTTTTAGTTTAGAAAACGAACGTTCTCCTGTTGCCACTGCAACCGGCAACGTGAGAAGTATTCGAATAACAATAGTTAGATTTGGAAAACATGAAGGTAAATTATTTTCAAAAATATACTCAAGTATGTCACTTGCACTCTTCTCTGAAGTTAAATGGGGTTGAATTGCTTTTATCTCTTGAAATAAGTCGTTGCCGTAAATGTCACTATCATCGAGGACTTTCTTGGTCAGTGGTAAATGAATATTTTCACAATACGTTTTAAGTTCATTATCATCCTCACATTCTGTTATACAATATAAGATCTTAAAAACATCAATTTGCTGTTGAAGTAGTTGGAATCTTTCATCTATTGAAACAATAGCGGCATCCAATTAAAGAAAACAGTTACTTTAAAAGACAATTCAGTAGAAGTTATAAGTTCACCTGCACCCTCATAATCGAAATAACGCTTCTTTCTCCTAATGCGTGGTATCTCTGACCTGGGAAATGCTTTCAAAATCATAGCTAAATGCAGTAACTTACTCCAATCATTTACTCCCTTAGCCCCGTACAATAAATGTTCACAAATTTCACATACAATGGTATAAAATAGTTTGTAGGGAGCACAAAATAATACACTATTCAGAGAAATCGAATACAGCAACCATGGACGATGAATTTTTTCATTATTGCCTAAAGTACGGTAATAATAAGTTTCTGAAAATTTCCTGTTACTTTTATTTCTCTGAAAGGTAAATTTTTTAATTTGTGGAGGGAAGTTTTCCATTACAAATTGAGCTTCATTTGGAGTCATTTTTACTGGCCATTTCCCGGGATCATTCGAAACAAGGCAAAAAGTGGACTTTGATGAATCAGTAAGCGAAAATTCCGTATCTACTTCTACTTCTGCTTCGTTGTTCGAAATTATTACCTCAGTTGTCATATCCCTTGTTGCAGGACTGCCCCGTTTCTCAGCCTCTTCCTCACTCCCTTTCTTCAAATTCAAATTGTTTTGAAGTTGGAGCACCAACGTTTACACCTTCATTCTCATCAGTTTTTGGACGCTTAGTTTTACTTTCACTAGTATCAGCTAAAATTTTGTGTAACGCACCACTTAACTTCTGTTGTTCAATTTTCGCCTTTCTTTTTGTTTATGTTGAAAGCCCGACAGGCATTTTCGTTTTTCTGTCAGGCATTTTGATGATATTTTGTTTTACGACACGTCTCAGAATTACACCGCCAGACCGTGACAAAAAACAATACCGTACTTGGAAACGTCTTAAGCATAACTAACAAATTTCTGTTACTGCTTACAAACTGCTGTTGTTTTGAACACAAGTTGACAGTCCTAAAGGTGCCCGTTCGTCAAAACAAAACATAAATAATTTCTTTTCTTATCGGCTAGGTACTTTATAGTTTGCCATCGTCGACATGCACGCACCTGCCTACACAACCACAAAGAGACCGCAGCTATAACTCAGATATAAATGTCGCGCAACAACACCCACACGCTTTCTTGGCAATCAAAACAAAGGCTGATGCCAGACTGCGGCAATGCTAACAAAACAAATATCAAGAACATCTCAATAAACGTGAATGTCATATACCTAGGCCTAGTCGGTATTAATTGTTTAAATGTATTTTGCAGCATCTGCTGATGAATTTGGCAATCTACGGCCGCCGCTTTAGTATGGCCTGGCCGCACGTGTGCGGTGCACATTTCGCACATACGAAATGTCGATGCAAGACTGTCGACAAGAACAGATGACTGATGAAGACATTGGACCGATCTTGACAGCAAAAGGGGAAGGTCGCCGCCCGGATTGGCAAGATACCTGTCATGGTTCCGAAGTGCTGAAGGGCTACTGGGCACAATGGGAATCTCTTACTTTAGAAAACGGATTGCTGAAAAGGGCTTGGGAAAGTGCAGATGGACGAGACGTGGTCATGCAGTTGATAGTTCCCCGAAGTAAAGTGCAGTCTGTTTTGAAGGAGATGCATGATGGAACGTCTGGAGGCCATCTTGGCGTTAACAAAACCCTTGATAAAATACGGAAGCGATTCTATTGGCTTCATCTTCGCCACGACGTAGAGGAATGGGTTCGGACGTGTAAAATATGTGCTGCAAGCAAGGGCCCACAAACCAGAACCAGGGGAAAAATGAGACAGTATAACGTTGGACTCCCTTTCGAGAGAATTGCTATAGACATTGCTGGACCATTCCCAGTTACTGGCGATGAAAACCGGTACATCATGGTTGTAGGTGACTACTTTACTAAGTGGGTGGAATCCTACGCAATTCCAAATCAGGAGGTTACCACTGTGGCAAAGGAGTTAGTTCACAACTTCTGTTGCCGTCATGGAGCCCTTATGGAAATCCATACGGATCAAGGCAGAACTTTCGAATCAGGAGTGTTTAAAGAATTATGCCGTCTACTCGGAATTCGAAAGACCAGGACAACGCCTCTGCATCCTCAGTCGGACGGGATGGTTGAGAGATTCAATAGGACACATGAGCAGCATCTTTCGAAGGTTGTTGACGAGAAACAAACAGACTGGGACCAACGTATACCACTATTCCTCATGGCGTATAGATCATCAGTACACGACACAACTGGAATGACTCCAGCAAAATTCGTGTTTGGGCGGGAGATTTGCCTTCCTGCGGACTTGATGTTCGGATCACCTGAGACTCAGTCCCAAGAGCCACAGAACTATTCCTCGCAATTAGAAAACCAACTGCGAGAAATGAATCACTTGATAAGAGGACGGCTGAAGATTGCCAGTGATAAAATGAAAACTCGGTATGACATTCGCAGCAATAGTGTCGGTTTCAAAGGAGATTAGGTCTGGTTGTTCAACCCAAAGCGCCGTCGTGGTCGCTTACCTAAGTTGCAAACTAACTGGGAAGGACCCTATACTGTGAAAAAAAGAATCAACGGGTTCAACAGGAAGGACAGCGAAAGTTCAAGGTCGTCCTGCTACATCGCCTGGCTAAGTATTACTTCAGAGACGGTTTGCCAGTTCGGGACGAACAGGCTTAAGGAGGGGAAGTGTTACAACATTACAGAACAATCTACGTGTTTATCGAATGTTCCAGAAGAATCTCGCTCTAATGTGTGTGGCATACGTGATGTGACGATTTAAATGTAAAATAAAAAAAAAAATTAATAATAAAAATATAAAAAGAAAACGAAAGTAAGTAAGTACTTTAAATCGCACGATTAAACCAAATAATCCTGAACTAATTCATAATAGTAATGAAAATTAAATTAAGAAAAGCTAACTAAATAAGTAATTAAAATCTGAATGTAAAAGGTAAGAATAATACAGTTAACCCTTTAGTAAATTTATCATGCGTTGACCTGTCTATTCCGGACACAACGTGCATACCGAACCGGCAGTAAATTAGAAATATCTGTAAATCGTAATGTAAATAATTAATAATTTAAAGTTACAAGTAGTAGTTATAATAATCCCTGTAAACAAGATAAGTCTAGATAGTTTATTTTGTCATACTATAAGAATGTATTATTAATAAAGAGTTGGAACTATATTATGGCGGAGTACTCACTCCGCGTCGTTGCAATCTACCTGTTGTAACAATGCAAGAGTAACGATGCGGCTTTCAGACTGTAAACACCTCCATGCGAGGGCTCTTCATAAAATGTTTTGTTATTCTTTTTGATTTTTAATTGAGTGTTAGCTTCCACTAAAAGCGTGGAGAGCTAGTTATATATTGAAGATGTAGTGAGGAATTTGTTAGAAAGTGTGATAATGTAAAAAGAATTCGTATATAAGGTGATGTCTCAAGTTAATTAAAAAACGAACTCTCGAATATGGTTCGAGTAATGTAATTCAGATATTAATGTAAAAAGAAGATGCAAACTCCAGTACTACGCTGCCAGTAAATATGTGACGTGCACAACTGCAGATACGGACGACTACCACCTAAAAAACACTTACCAGAACCGCCGAGGGTCAGCCCGACTTCACGCAGCATAACATCCATCTCCTCATTAATACACCCAGAGGACTTTAACCGGAAACACTACCCAGATGACTACCCCGACTAACAGAGTACCGAAGATTCACGCCCCAGGACACGGACAGCAAAAGCGTATCTAAGAGGTGACTCGGTAGCTCGTCTACCGAGAATTATGTACATTTAAAATATAAGTTGTCATACATGCCAAAGACTTTTCAAAAGACAATAATCATCTCTAAGCATTAAGTTTTAGAAAAATGTAACCAGTAATTTCTAAAATCATACGTTGTAACATTACTCTTGAGATATAAGTTTTAATCCCTTAACTAAATAATACCATTCTTCAAATGGTGTTCATGTAGCAATGCAATCTTCTTGATAAGTAAAGTAAATATCAGACATCTTTACTAGATTAGAGAGACTCGGATCCGAGGTAAAATACATGATCTGTTTGATCGTTTGTTTGACAGAAAACCCCTTTTAACGATTTCAGTATGAGAAAAGTTTTATGTAATGGGATCTATATATATATATCATTTGTTAATAAAGAGATGTCATCTTGTTACATATTGAAGTGAGTGCATAAATCAATTAAATTACCTTCCCTTGTGTCCTGTAATTAGAGTAATTATTATTGTTCTAAGCGTTGTGTAGATTTACAGTTTGTTACAACGTAGGCAGCCTGTATAATTGGCTAGCGTCAATTATCACGGGTTCCCTGGATTTATAACGTAGCCCGGAACGTTATAAAGTTGCGCCACTCTGCTTTGTACAAAAGAATTGATCGTGTACAGAGTGTCAAATATAGAATTGCGGCACTCTGCTTTCGTGTGAAATAATTGTTACGTAGTAAAAGAAAAATAGATAACTCTATGCTGATCTATGCACTCAGTTAATGTATTTCATGTCACCCCAAAAAGGGTAAGTTGCATGAAAAAAAAATAGCGACAGTATTAATTTACCATTGTGAATTTATTTTGTGTAAGATTACGCACGAACTTGTGTATAATTTATTTTACGTACGCGAAAATAATACAAACTTATCATTGTATTACACCAATGCAAGTACCTACATGAATTTTAGTGCTTGTCAAACTGTAGAGTCTTTAACAGGTTTATATTGCGACAATTCAAGACCTGTAGTTTCCTGAATACGCCTGCAAAGAATGTAAGTTGTATGTCTGTTGTCACGGTGAAACATATATACTATTGACTAAATTAGACCAGGTTAATTACGTGTAAATAAATTCGTAAGTTTAATTTTGCTACTAGAGAGAAAAAAAAAATAGATAGAATTACAGAAATTAAAATTAGAACGTAAGACAATTAATAACTAAACTCAGCTTATTACGGGCTGTAACTTGTGTAAAACGTGTATCATTGCCTCGCACTCACCCCCGTGTTGGAACCAGTTGAAACCAGTCGATAAAGATAGCCGTCAGCTATTGTTGTATAGAACAATAACATCCCTCACCCCAAGTGTATTTCTCGCGTTCCCACGCATACAACAAGTATGCCATTGTTTACAAAGAAAACTAGTCTGACCTACATTCCAGCGAACAGCTGATCGTTGACAATACACTGACGTCTGTGTGGAATATTTGTCTTTATCTGAGAAGAGAGGTTATTCTCTTACGAACAATGCAAATGCTTTAACCATGAATTAAATTGTCTATGTAATAAGTGTATAGTGTAGTAAAATAAATTTTAGTGTATTAGATATAAGGTGAAAATGGCACAATTTAATCCAGATTTAGTATTAAAGGACGAGCTGTCTTATGAAGCTCTTTTACATGGTTTACCCCATGCGAATGTAACAGTCGCGGAATTGCGCAAGTCAATACGCGAAAGTGGATTTGATACACCCGCGCAGTTAAGCAACCTAAGCGGACTCGATTATGAGAGCGAGAGAGAAACGTGTAATGCCAAGTATAGTGAGTTGACTTTATTGTCCCAAACCCTCCAAGACGAGAAATCTCCTGCGGTAATATTGCGGACAACTCAAAGGATATAACATTTACCCCGGCGAATGAAAAATTGGTTGAACTGGGTTAACATTACGGAAATACCTCCTGAAGTCCAAAGTTTTGCAGATGAAGCTTTACGTCAATTACCCACTATTATCAGGGAATTACGAAGAAAATCTGACTCGTTCCGAATGGATGAAATTGAGAAGTCCTTGAAGAAACTACACATCTCCCCAGTTCAATCCCCTATGTTAGAATACCCTCCACCCAACACGGATCGGGACTCACCCGCCGTATCGCAAATACAACCTACTAGAGAGCAATACCCAAATAAAGATTTAATTGCCCCGACTATATTTGAAGCCCCTCCTCCCAGTGGTTTCCAGATTCGCCCCGGAATGTACGAATTGACAACCCCGAACGCATCATCTGGTCCTCCTAAAGCGATGCCACACGTAAATTATAACGCAGACCTCTATGGAAAAATCACTCATCCCGTAGAAAACTCTTAGCTGAAATTCCATACACTGATGGTTTAAATGTCACTAAACTACTGAATTTCATCAAATATCTCCTGCAGATAAAGGATCTACAGCAGCTAAATGACTGGCAAATTTTGCAAGTCCTCCTACCTAAATGTAAACCCCCATTAAAGAATCGTGTGCTAGAATCATTAAGCCCTACCCTTCCAGTAGAACTGCATACCACAATAATAAAATATTTTATTCCCACTGGCATTTATGAGGAACTTAAGAGAAAGACCGTACTACGAGTACAAGGAAATCATGAGATTGGCCCATTACATCTCAGACATCAGGGAGTCCTCTCGGCTACTGCAAGTAGATTGGAATGAGAGACAGATGGTCGACACCATTTTAGTAGGATTGTCTCCAGAAGAAAGATCTCGTTTAGCGTTGATAAATTGACCCAACACCTTTGCGGATCTAGAACAATGCAGTATCCACTCTTCGAATGTATGGTACTCAGATCAGAACAGACATGCGATGAAATCAACCGAAGCGAATAGAAATGAATTGCAAGCCCTAGTGCCCGATGTGACAACCCAGCGTGAAAGGCGAGTATTCAATAGACCGCACAATTTGCACAGCCCTGGTAAATCAAATGAAACACAACCTAAAACGGAAGCAAGGTACCCTCCTCGTAATAAGAATATGTGTTATAACTGCGGTAAGTATGGACACATAAGTAGAAACTGTAACAACAAGCAATACGAACGTAAACACCCTAATCCAAAAAACATGTAAGGCAGAGAGACCCGAAATCCTGTGTCTTCCGCAGCAACTTGAGATCCGGTAAACCCAAAGAAATGTACGACCATATAAAAAAAAAAGAAGGAAAAGAAACACTAGAGAAATAGATCCCTATGTTAGAAAGTTTATGGAAAGATGTAACGCGATAACTAAATGTGATTGGACTAAAAGTCTATTGCCCTTAATACAAATTGACCTAGGTGTTACCTCCACCATCGCATTAATCGATTCGGGATCTACTAGAACCTTAATCAGTCAAAAGTTAGCAGATAAATTATTCGAACACAACCTAGTGAAACGCAGTCAAGCTGTGAATATAAAATGTGCTACAGCCAATAAACAGAATATAGTGATAAAACTTAGCATCACCATTAAAGTAAAAATCAAGAATCTAACGTGGTTTTTTACAGTGTTAGTATGTAATGATTTAGGACCCGACTTAATATTGGGAGCTGACTTCATAAGTAAAACTGGAATAATTCTTGACATCCATGAGCAGAAAGATTATTTTAGATTCGACCGTACACGGAAGTATAATTTTGATTGTAAAACTGACGAACAAGAAAGTATTAGATCATCGACTGCACACATAGTACACCAAGAGTCTGAATTATCTCATCTAGGAAATAGAGATAGGCTGAGAATGCAGAAATTAATAAAAGAATTTTCCACCGTTCTTACACCTAAGCTAGGACTTACGAAGCTAATAGAATATAAGATCAATCTGAGCGATCACAAAGTAATACGCCTACCCCCATACAAGTTGTCGCCTCCCAAGATGGAAGTGATGAGGAACCATATCAACAAGTTGTTAGAACAAGGAGTCATTGAACCCTCTACGTCTCCGTATTCATCCCCCTCCTTTTTAGTACCAAAAGGTCACGACAAACAGACTAGTTGTGGACTACCGGCAATTAAACAAACGAATAGAATTTGAATCTATCCCGCTTCCAGACATCCATAGTGCTTTTCATTACTTCACAAAAGCGAAAGTCTTTACGGTAATGGATCTAAATCAAGCATTTCACCAAATACCCCTTTCGGAGGAGACCCAAACGTCTAACCGCGTTTGCTGTTCCTTTCAACCTGTATCAATTTACTAGTACCCTTTGGAATATCTCAAGGAAGTTCCGTATGTAGTAGACTATTAGAAAGAATATTTCATGATATTAAATTTAAATATGTGTATCACTACCTGGACGACATCGTTATCTATAGCGAATCGATGGAACAACATCTTAAACATCTACGTGAAATGTTATCTCGATTACAAAAAACAGGATTAACAGTTAACCCCAAAAAGGTAAATTTTGCAGTCCCACAATTTTCATTTTTAGGTCACATCGTGAAAGCCAACGGAAAGGTAAGCATAGACCCCGAACGAACCCGTGCAATCAGAGAATTTTTACCCCCGCGAGATGCAAAAGGTATAGCCCGATTTTTGGGAATGGTAAATTATTTCCACAAGTATATTCCCCATCTTGCCGAAATAGCAGCACCGCTGAATGCCTTAAGAAAGAAGGGAGCGAAATTTGAATGGACTGCACAACACCAAAATGAGTTCGAACAACTAAAAGAAAGCATTATGTCTCCCCCAGTATTACAACTAGCCGATTTTACGAAACCTTTCGTAGTTCAGACCGACAGTTCAAGTGTAGCCATCTATCAGGAAATAGAAAACAGTAGACTACCGATTAGTTATGCTTCACGAACATTGAATGACCAAGAAAAAAAATATTCCGCATATGAACTGGAATGTTTAGCCATCGTTTTTGCGTTTGAGAAGTTTAAACCCTTTCTAGAACATAAAGAATTCCTTTTGGAAACTGATAATCAAGCATTATCTTGGTTACTGAATCACCCTAAACAGTTAGGACGTATTGGAAGATGGGTCGTAGTCCTTCAGCCTTTCGACTGGTTAGTACCCTCCCCGCATATACCCGTGGTACTGAGTCTCTCACAGGTATATGGGACCTACAGATTAACGCCGGATCCGAACGGCATAGTTGGGGAAGGTTTATACTAAGCAGGATGCCTCTCGCTGGTTTGCCATTGCCTTGCGAGGGGGAACGGTCGTATCTAAATCAGATGGCCCCCGGCGGGAATTGAACCCGCGCCGACAGCGTAGCAGCGCCACACGCTAGCCACTACGCCACGACCGCTCCCACGACGAATATGGGTATTGAGGTTAAACTGTTACAACTTCAAAGTGCAGCATATTAAAGGTACACAAAACGTAGTCGCTGATACCCTGTCCCGTATGTTCCAGTCGCCCACTAATACTCCCGAAAACAAGGAGAGTCTGGAAACACGCATTGTTAACACCGTAATTACTGAATTCCCCCTTGCGTTTACCAACACTGCTCAATATCAACAACAAGACCCTCTTCTGAAACCGATTATAGAACAACTTGAGCAAGGAATTAAATCAGAGAAATATGTATTAAGTAAAAGAATACTATGCCACAAAATAGGAAATGGAAAGGAATTAAGGATAATCGCCCCTGATGTAATTAAGCCCATGCTGATGGAGTACTTCCATTCATCCACCATTGGAGCCCATATGGGAATCAATAAAACAATACATCGCATTCGTAAGGAATATCATTGGAACAATATGAACAGCGAAATAGCTAGCTTCGTTAAAAAGTGTAAGTTATGCGCGCTCAGCAAACCAGCAAGAAACAGTCAAATAAACCAATTAATTTCAGAAATCCCTACTACCCCATTCTCTAAACTTTATTTAGACTTTTCAGGTCCCTACCCTCGATCTAAATCTAAATGTCAATACTATGCTACTCATATGTGTAGATTCGTTCACCAAATTTGTTTGGATGTATCCCATGCGGCGAGCGTTAGCGTCGACGACTGTAAAAATATTACAGGAGAGATTATTTAAAGATTATGGTACATCTGTACGTATAGTGTCAGATAACGGACCCCAATTTAAGGCGAAGGAATTTAAGAATATGTGTTTCAAGTTAGGAATAGACCATATTACCACGACGGAGTATCAACCGCAAGGCAATATTGCTGAAAGGTATCTGCGAAACCTCAAATCTGCATTAATCGCCTACCATGCGAACGATCATACGTCTTGGGACCAGAACCTATCCTGGATACAATACGCCTTTAATTCAGCTTATCACGAAGGACATAAGTCTACCCCATTTGAGTTACTGTATAAATACAAACCAAACCACCCCTTGTCCACAAAATGGAAAATGCATGACTTGCTACCTCCGCAAATAATGGATAAGCAGATTAAACAAATCTGGAATAAAGCTCGCGCAAATTTAAGAGCGAACTTAGAGAAATCCCGAAAATACCACGAGAGAAATATTCATAACAATAACAATTTAGTTAGGTACCAAGTCGGTGACTTAGTAATGTACAAGACACACCCGACTAGTAGTGCAATTGATAAGACCACCTCTAAACTATCATACCGATGGTGTGGTCCTTACCAAATCCAGAAGTATTTAACCCCAGTTACCGTAGCCCTGTACGAACCTGCGACTCGAGAATATGTACGAAGAACACATATTTCGCAGATAAAATTGTATAAAAGGAAAAGAGGAAATAGCATCGCCAAAAATAAAAAAGGTGATACTAGGTAAAGTTATCTTGTACCTCAGTAACCATGCTAAGTGTTAATCGTAGAATTGGGAATGAGGTCTGATCAACCTTAGATCCTGTTCAGCGAAAGATGAGCAAAATGAGTAGTCAGCTGACCACTAAATGAGAAATTATTTAGAAAGTAACTCTATGAAGAGAGTAACCAAAACCCAAAGAAAGAAAAAAACCGTAGTAGATTTAAGTAATAGAAATAAGAAGTTTTTGTGTTTTAAAATGTAGTCATTAAGTGTGAATTTTATGTAATAAAAAAGGTAGTTTGTAAGAATATATATATATATATATATATATATGTATATTGTTTTATACTCAGAAGAAATAAATGTGTATAAGACATGCCAATAACTAAGTGAAAGAAAAAGGGAAAAGAAGGAGAGAAATTCCACACAGTAACGGCAAGCATACTCCCAGTACCCCACTTTCGAATTTTCCTTATTAAAATTCCCCCATGTCGATTTTAAGCGGCGGAGTATGTGACGATTTAAATGGTAAATAAAAAAAAAATTAATAATAAAAATATAAAAAAAAACGAAAGTAAGTAAGTACTTTAAATCACACGATTAAACCAAATAACCCTAAACTAACTCATAATAGTAATGAAAATTAAATTAAGAAAAGCTAACTAAATAAGTAATTAAAATCTGAATGTAAAAGTTAAGAATAATACAGTTAACCCTTTAGTAAATTTATCATGCGTTGACCTGTCTATTCCGGACACAACGTGCATACCGAACCGGCAGTAAATTAGAAATATCTGTAAATCGTAATGTAAATAATTAATAATTTAAAGTTACAAGTAGTAGTTATAATGATCCCTGTAAACAAGATAAGTCTAGATAGTTTATTTTGTCATACTATAAGAATGTATTATTAATAAAGAGTTGGAACTATATTATGGAGGAGTACTCACTCCGCGTCGTTGCAATCTACCTGTTGTAACAATGCAAGAGTAACGATGCGGCTTTCAGACTGTAAACACCTCCAAGCGAGGGCTCTTCATAAAATGGTTTTGTTATTCTTTTTGATTTTTAATTGAGTGTTAGCTTCCACTAAAAGCGTGGAGAGCTAGTTATATATTGAAGATGTAGTGAGGAATTTGTTAGAAAGTGTGATAATGTAAAAAGAATTCGTATATAAGGTGATGTCTCAAGTTAATTAAAAAACGAACTCTCGAATATGGTTCGAGTAATGTAATTCAGATATTAATGTAAAAAGAAGATGCAAACTCCAGTACTACGCTGCCAGTAAATATGTGACGTGCACAACTGCAGATACGGACGACTACCACCTAAAAAACACTTACCAGAACTGCCGAGGGTCAGCCCGACTGCACGCAGCATAACATCCATCTCCTCATTAATACACCCAGAGGACTTTAACCGGAAACACTACCCAGATGACTACCCCGACTAACAGAGTACCGAAGATTCACGCCCCAGGACACGGACAGCAAAAGCGTATCTAAGAGGTGACTCGGTAGCTCGTCTACCGAGAATTATGTACATTTAAAATATAAGTTGTCATACATGCCAAAGACTTTTCAAAAGACAATAATCATCTCTAAGCATTAAGTTTTAGAAAAATGTAACCAGTAATTTCTAAAATCATACGTTGTAACATTACTCTTAAGATATAAGTTTTAATCCCTTAACTAAATAATACCATTCTTCAAATGGTGTTCATGTAGCAATGCAATCTTCTTGATAAGTAAAGTAAATTTCAGACATCTTTACTAGATTTAAAGAGACTCGGATCCGAGGTAAAATACATGATCTGTTTGATCGTTTGTTTGACAGAAAACCCCTTTTAACGATTTCAGTATGAGAAAAGTTTTATGTAATAGGATCTATATATATATCATTTGTTAATAAAGAGATGTCATCTTGTTACATATTGAAGTGAGTGCATAAATCAGTTAAATTACCTTCCCTTGTGTCCTGTAATTAGAGTAATTATTATTGTTCTAAGTGTTGTGTAGATTTTCAGTTTGTTACAACGTAGGCAGCCTGTATAATTGGCTAGCGTCAATTATCACGGGTTCCCTGGATTTATAACGTAGCCTGGACGTTATAGTGATTGTCGGTGCATTTGCTAGACTGTGTCAAGGCCGCAATTAATTACCGGTACGTTCTAGTGTTTTCTACTAGCCCCCTATCAGCGAATATTCTGGAACCTCAGCGGGGTATAAATACAGGTATGCAGGGTATAAATACAGGTATGCAGGATCAGGTACCTACGATGATCAAGTAGACCGTCGTAACAATATTCTCTGCAGACAGCATAAGAATTTTAGGACCTGATGATGGGAACCTGTTCCCAAAATATGTTGTATTAACGAAAACAATGTCACAAGATGGGTTACTTTAAGGTAATTAATTAACATATTAAAACTGGAGACCATATATAATGTATGTTTTACTTTGATCCAGTTTGAAAAGAAATCATATTAGTAAGACAAATATATAAAAATGAACAAAAACAATTTTTTTTAATCACTTACATTAGTATTTCAATTAAGGTGATGTTATGATACTGTAACTGTTTGACTGGAGGAATTAGAATATTCTTAGAATACCATATTAAACTGATATTTCTTCAAAATTACATTAATTTATTGATTACAAAAATTATCACTTTCTAAAACTGAAAACTTATTCTTCATGATTGTCATTGAATTGACTTTGTCAATTATATTTGTAAGTATGTGTTCTTTTAGGCATCACACAGCCCAGTGTAGTTGAATACTTCATGATTTACAGTGAAATCAAGAACACAATAAATTGTCACACGTGTATTTATTTGTATCACTTGTATCATTAGCATGTAACTGAACAAATGTTTACCAAGTCATTCTCTATTGTTTCCTGATTTTTTTTTCTACAGTGAATATCTTGTTCAGTTGATTGTATCACTGTATTTAATCATGTCATGCCTCTGTCTTACAAAGGACTGTCACTGTAACCTCCTGGGTTCCACTCCTACTATCTGGCATTTTTTTGTTCAATCAAGAGTGACCATGTGTGTTTAATGTATATGTATGGAATAAATCCTCTTAATGTAATAATAACAAAATAAAATTATACACAACTGTATTTTGATAAGTACAAATCACTGTACATTCTGTTAAATTTTCCATAATTATGCTTGATAAGAGCACAATAATATTTTTATCATTGTAATTATTTGCAGTAGGATTGTCATGAGACATTTACAATGAAATTTACTATGTCTGCAGATAAAATTTAATGAATACTAAGTCAAGTGGCATCATAATATTGATAAGTAAAAAAACTGAGCCATCTTTGTTTATAGAGCCATACAGGATACAGAGTTTCTGTGTTACACCTGATGAGAGAACACTTTATCAAAGAAGTAATAGTACTTTTAATGTACTGTGCAAGGCTTACACAATTATCCACATAGTCATTTTATTGTTGACTTTTATCATATTCACCATTATGATAAGAACGACTCTCAGATGGAATACATATTATTCTATCAACAATAAAAGTTTGATTTCTTGCTAAACAGTAAGTTAACCAACGTTTTCTTTCTGGCATAGTATAAACACAGACAATACAACACAGAGTATAGTTAAGGATTGAAGTCAAACTGCACCACTAATCTGTTTAACCAACCTTAAGAAATAGTTAACACTGAAATGGTTTAGCTATAACTAATTATCACATGGATACACATCTGAATCAATGTATTGTATTTTTATATACATTAAGACAATAAAACTGATGAATAGACTTGATATTAGATTTAATCAATAAAACTGCTCTAGACTTGATACTCGGTACATTCTTAAAAACATTTTTATATGAAGATTTCCATTAAACTGCCAGCTGGTCATTGGTAGCGGAATATCATGAAGCTGGATTGTGCTACTACTGAATGACATCTTTAGAAATTCCTAACTACTATTTTCGACTACCCCACATTAGTTCGCGATGTATTTACTGAGTTTTCCTTGCATTTGGTTTCTGTTTATAGATGTTAAATTTGAACATGTAAACTGAACAGATGATCAATTATGGTAGCCTACAATTTGTTGAATGCTAGGAATACTTGGAGTGATACAACTCATCATAAGATTCATTAAGTGAATGGAGAAAATATAAATGATAGCATAGTTAATATCAGGGTACAGAAATTAAAAGATAAGACAATGTGCACAACTGTCTTCAGTAAATGGCAATGTACGTTCTCTTAACACTAACAGTTGAGAACAGGTGCATGCAGAGAAAAATGAATGATTCTGACAGATTGAAGTTACCATTCAGATTTGTGCAAACAATACAAAACCTAAACATACATTGTAGTATGTAAACACAGAAATAACAAATTGAAAAAAAAATCAGTTTATAACTTGAAAGCAAAACAAAGCAAAACATGTACACATACCTCTATGACCATCTTAAATAACACTGGCTGAAAAAGTATAACCATAATAGTAACGTTATAAATTATTAAAAAATTTTGTACTCATACTGAAATGTGTGCAGACAAAAATTGAGTTATGCACTACACTTCAGTATAATACTACTATATTATTATACTTGAAATGTCAGGGGTGCCCACAGCATGGTGGAATGGTGCAAGTCGCACCACTGGCATTTTTTTGGGGGGATTTTCAAGGCAATTTTTGTAATTTTCGGGACGGAATGCAATTACAAAATCAAGTTGGATTATCTGGATAAAGCCTAACGTACTACTAATTATGTTAGGTTAGGTTTGACCAGGCTTTCACATTTCTCATAATTTAGTTTTTGATTAGGAATACTAGAAAACCTTTTGGTATTGATAAAAAGAATGACATTACTTTTTTGATTCCAATAACTGCTTAAATGCCTTTAGATTTTAAAAATTGTTTGGATAAATCCCCAAGATCCATCGTTAACTGGGAGTTATTTCATACCCCTGTATTGTGATCCCCCTACCCATGAAATCAAATTTGAGGGTAGTTTAACTGATCACCTTTGAGTAGTGTAACTGAACATGTTTGTACGTACCAATTTTACCTCTCATGACATCACATCAGCCCAAGGTTGTCAAGTTAAATCATGCAGGGTGCTTAACACATTTTTTCTATTTACTAGACGATATAAATTAACAACTTTGTACAGAATCCATGCAGTTTGTACTTTTGCAGTATATTATTAATTGAAGAATAGTTTCTCAAACAATTTACAGTTTGTAGACTACTTGTCCTTGCCTTTGCTCAGTGCTTGGCAATCTCCGTCTTTGCTCTTTTTCCTTCTCCCATTCACTGTGTGTGGTTGAAATTGTAGTCTATCTGTTACACTTTTAACCTATTACTGCAATAACTATTGTGTAATTAGCAAGTTGCTGAGAGAGCAGTTTTCAGTTAATATAATAATGTACTTTAAGAATGGTGAAAGTGTAATTAAAATGTGTGAAATAATATCTAATATTTGTATGGTATGTTGTAATATACTTTTCACCCACTCTTAATTAATTTTAATTTTATTTACTCTATTCGTCCATAGTTCGGACACCACCTTTACTTGTTACCAACTATGAGGTATCAAATTTACTTACCAATTGCCCGGGTTTAGGCGAACGGAAGAACAGAATAGGTTGTTTTCAGGAAATAACTCGTGTTTTTGTTTTACAAATACCATTACCTTTTATTCTTACTCATAACACTTGTACATTAAACCCTTCTTAAAAAAAAAATAAAAACATCTATTCGGCCATGAGGCGCAATTTATAAAATCAAGTTCAAAGTAATTATTACCATCAACATTTTACTCTCCCACAAAAACAG
Organism: Magicicada septendecula; assembly: GCA_034769895.1. Classification (NCBI taxonomy): domain Eukaryota; kingdom Metazoa; phylum Arthropoda; class Insecta; order Hemiptera; family Cicadidae; genus Magicicada; species Magicicada septendecula. The sequence continues at coordinate 216,043,473 of CM068373.1, forward strand.
ATTATAACAAATCATCAATTTAAATTATATATATAATAGATCGCAACCCAGCACTTCTTAAATATAGATTCTTTACATTCACACAGACACACACACTTTTATGCGGTACATATTTTATATTCCCCCTTTTGAGCTCATTTTAGTAAAACACTTCTTTCACTAAAATTTAGAATTGTATTTGAATTTATTTATGCCTGTTTGAAGAAATTATATTATGCCTCGTTCTGTTACTTATCTGGTTACAACAGGTGAGTCCATCTTACTCCGCACTTTCGACTATATCTTATATTTTCTTGGTTTCCCGCACTTTACGGAAATAATGTATTTTTACATCGGAACTTTTAATTAATTTTGTGCAATTCCGATCCGATTTTAGCTGATACTTTCACATTTTTGTTTGGGTGCACCCACGATTTCGTTCCGGAACTTTTTACGGCTGTACAGCACGAAAGAAGATTGTCGACTGGGGCTTTGAAAAGATGACGATTCTTAATTTGGCGAACGATCACGTGATCTGGTTTCATTGTTCTTTTTGTGTTTTAACACCAATTTTGACGGCATTTAAATTTGGCTCGACATTCCAGCAGTGACGTATAGCTGGGATAGGCTCTGACTCATATGTTTTGATCTCTGAGTACATAGGTCAAAGTTTGTTCGGCTAAAAATAGCTGCTTCTCTGTCGTTTCGCTGGTGACCTTGACACTAACTCGTTCACTTGCCTACGTCGTTTTTATTCCAAATAAAATTTACAATTATTATTTGTGTGTCCCACTTTTCCCCAAATTACCCCGGGTAGGGCTTAAATGTCCCGTTACAATGTCAAGTTTTGGTCTTAACTAAAATGCAGTTTTTGAAATTTACTTATTCCAAAGTCTTGCGTATAACAATAAAATATATGTATAATTAAAACTGTAAAATTTACTATCTTTATAAGCTTTATGACTGTGAAATGTTAGCAGCTGTACTTCAGTATCAACTTACAATACTTATAACAGTACCGTAATGTAAATCATATCATTGGACATGAAAATGTTGTAGGTTGCACTGTATAGGTTATAGTGGTTAAGGTGGGAATAACATTAGATGGATTACAGGAAAGTGGCTCCTACTACATTTGAAAATGTTCACACTTTCCCTGAATAATTGTCAAGACACTTTCATAAATTCTGATGTGTATGTTCCACAGCATAAGGGTATATAGCATAGAAGGGTATATGTATCTTTGTTAGATATGATCTTTGTTTTTAGAAGACATTTTTTGTTAAGTTGTAAAAAAATTGGTTTATAAAATTAAGAATCTTCATAATTAATTAACAATGTTCTATCACTGCAGTAACTGTATTTGTTTTATCCAAATAACTCCCCCACTCCAATTCACCCACTGACTATACAATGTCCTTTATTGGCTTGGCACATTTATGGTCGACCTAATGAATAAATGAATGTGTATATATGCTTGCGCAGAGAAATATACCTACTCAGATTTCTTTGCTGCTAAGTTTATAACACTGCCCACAGAAAAGCGTATGTTGTTTTCTTTAAACTCTATTCTTTACTGTGACCCAAATTATTTCTAAGAACTTGGATACACGTAAAAGGATGAAATTGTAATATAAACTGTCCATGTTTTGCCAAATAGCGCCTATTTTAAAAGTTGTCACCTACTTTAAAATGATTTTATAACAAATAAGCATAAAATAAAGTAAAGTTGTCACCTACTTTAAAATGATTTTATAACAAATAAGCATAAAATAAAGTAAAACAGAGTACCAGGCTTACATAAACTGAACTTTTAAATATTGTCCCCAGCTTATAGATAGTCTGCAAGAACTCCCACCATTAATACTAACATTGTATCACACAATGTGTTCATGGGTGGTGGAAGCTCTCACAGACAACCTCCAGGCTGGGAACAATATTGGTAAAGTTATAGAAACTTATTATTCTGTTTTATGCTTAGCTGTGTGATAATTTTTCTTCTTTAATATACGTTATTGTTTACTGCAGATGATCACAGATTCTGAATAGTCAAAACAATGTCATTTAAATTACAGTTTGTGATGGTGGTTATCTAGGAAGGAACTTAAATATTAACATTTTATGAAGACATGTGTTCAAAAATCATATGTCTGGCAGTGTCTAAATGTTTGTTTTACTGAAGAATTTCTTTTTGCTTTTGAATCACTGAAATGGATTAATCAACACTGGTTGATAGGATCATGATTCCAAAAAGGTGAGAGAGTGCAAGGAGGAGGTACGCTGCAAGATATGGAGAAGAATGTGTTATGTGTACATGTACCAGGAAGTGGAGACTAGCATATATGTAATAGTAGGAATAATTTTGGAGACCAAGGCTCACCACAAGAGCAACATAAGATAGGATAACATGACAGTGTGACCGAAGAGGTTTACCAAAGCAGACTGAAATATGTAATTAACAATTTTATTATAACAACAAAAATACATACTACTCACAGAAAAATTTTATTGATCATTCACAAAATGTTTGTTTCGAAAATACATTAATACAACAAATAAACGCATTTTGTCAAAAAAAAATAATAAAAAATAAACAAAATAAAAACTATTTACAAATCTCTCTGATGTTCATTGACTTGCACTGTTTTCACAAAACTGAATTAGAAATAACATTTAATGGACATATGTTCAAATAATGTAATGGTACACTCTTCTTACAGAATTTATAATAAAACTTTACAATGTATTTTAATATATATATATATATATATACATATTTCTTTATTCAAAGTAATACAGAGGAAGTTCAATCTAATTAAAACATTTACAATTTCACCACCCTAAAACTCCTAGATGGTTTTATTATTAGCAAATTTTGATTTTGAATGTTCATTTATTGCATAGCAAAAATTTATATATTATCTAATTATGGTTTGCAAAATTCACTAGTTTGAATTAACAGAGAATACTTTATGTAAAACCGTCACATTCATACAATGAACGGTTTAAGCCTAAATACACTAAAAAAGTTCAGATTCTATGCCAACTTCAAATCTACTGCAGACAACAATAGTGACTTTTTTACTTTGGCGACTAAATGGAAATGAATTAGTTTTAAAAGTAAACCAATTTCAAGAGAACATGTTACTCATATACCCATTGAATAGCTTCAAAAAACAGGTTTATTGTAAAATATATTTAAAATAAACTCTAATGATAACTAATCGAGTATTACACACTTAACAGATTCCTATTTACACACAACATAAACTAAAAAAAAAGAAAATAAATCTTTTCCAAATTACACTATATTTCATCCTGAGTTTTAACAATTAAAACTGCATCCCCCTCCAAAACAATATTCCCATTTTTTCCTGAGACTACGTTGAATTTACAAGTAATAAGCTTTCTTACATCAGTTATTTCAACAGTGATCGTTACTGTATCATTAACAAAACATGGGTTAGGATATCTCAGTGACTGTTTTAACACAAGTGTACCTGGACCAGGTAACCGCATGCCTATTACACCAGAAACTAATGAATTTAAATAAGCACCATGTACAATTGAACCATCATGTTTATGATGTACTGGATTCCAATCAGCACTTATTTCACTAAACAACTCAATATGTTTTGGTGTTATAAGCCGTCTAACGCTTGTTTTTGCACCAACCACAATGATATTGCTGTGTTTATTACTGAACCCTGAAGTTTTGTTTACCAACTTTAATAATTTTGGTACTAATAGATTCACTCGTTTGCCACAAAACATTTTTAAGCTGAGGGCTCTGTGCTATTCTGTACAACATGGATTTCTTCACCTTTCTCATTAATTAGCACTCTACCGCGTTTTACTTTTTCACCTTTTTCAGACAGCATTTTTTCCACATTTGTACCATTCTTTTCAAACCATTGTAAATTGTCAGCTATCAAATGTTTCCTATTGCAGCAGTCACAAGTGACAATGACGATGCCTCTCTCATATGACAGTTTGTGGAAATATTTTGTATTACGTGTGTCACATACTTTGCAAGTATACACTAATTTCATTTTGAGCTTCAGTTTAGCTAAAACTTTTTTAGACTGTGTTTCTTCCCTTTCTTCTACTCTGATTTCTTGAACATCAGTGCCATTTTCAAAGTGGAGTACCGATGAATAACCACGTTTTATTTTATGAAAGTGTTCAACACACAATTTGTTCAAGTCAAGAGATACTTTACTTGTTGTATTCAAATGACTCAATGTTGGCTTACCCAGGTTCAAACCCACCTGTCCCAGTATGAGTGGAAAGTGTAGTAACCGAGTTAATGGAAACATTTCTGGAACACACAGAAAAAAGATTTATGGTTTACTTACTGTTTTCTGTATTCAAAACCAATCATACTTGTAAATATACTTAATTTTTCAATAACGTGCTCATCTTTTCAACAAACAGATGTTCACACAAAATTGCATTCTATTTACGGTTTCAAATAAATAGTGCAAGTTCTTTAAAGATTTGTTTTGAAAGAGATGCCTTGCGCTGAATGCTATCTCCACATGAAATTTTTTACAGCATATCTCTGTAACATAAATAACAGTTTGGAAGAAAGTAAAAATATAAGAAAGACTTAGCTGGAGAGCTAAAGCTGAAAAGTCAACTTTTATTCGTGATAAAAATGACAAAATGTGAGAGAAGTGAGAGGGCTTGGAATTAAAAGTAAAAAGTGAAGGAATTAAATAATTAAAAGTAAAAATATAATAAAAATTCTGAACTCGGTAAAAAAGCCCAACACTTCAGCAAATAAAATAAAACAATGTATGCAGCATAATTAGATTCTATTTTAATTTACAGACAAAAACTGACAATTTACAAATAAAACATTTTAAACAACTGCAACTAACTCTTTCTCATCCACACTAATGATTGAGAAGGATTCCTTTTCTTCGTCTTTAGTACAACTGTCTACAACAGATTTCAACTGGATGCCCTCCATTTTTGGTTAGTCCTGTGCATTCGTCACCACTTGACTATAGTGATTTCATTTCTGATACCATCGAGCATTTCTTCCACCTTATCTTCCAAGCATTCCTGGTCTTCTCTTTTCTTCCACCTTTCTCTTTATGTTTCTTAGCTGTAGAAGGTTTCTATATAATATATGCTCCAACCAAGACATAAGTTTTTTATTTTACCAAACAAACAAATTGTTTTTCCCTTCCTTGTTACTTCCAGCTGTGTTCTTTCCTCTTCTACTCTCATCACACTTCATCGTTTCTCACCATATCAATCCATTTCACCTTAATCATCTTTCACCACAATTGGACTTCTAAGCTCTCTACATACTTTCTTCTTTCTTTTAGATATTCCATGTTTCACTACCATACAAAACTACACTCCAAAATAAACATTTTGCAAATCTCTTTCTTATCTCAATTGGAATCACTGGGTGCTATCTCATCTCCCACTGGTCTATACTCTCAACTATGGAGGTAAAATAAAAACAATAAAAATCACTATTATTCTGAAAATAAATGTTGTAGTACTAAATCACATACACAGCAATTAAAATAATTCAATAGGCATAACATACTGAAATCTGAGTAGATAACATACAGTATGGTATAAAAATGTGTTCTAATATACATTGCAACTGTATACTTAAAAATAAGCAAACAATTTGATTATTCTATTTTGTAGAATATAAAGTGATTGTCTTTTGTGTTTCTTGACAACAAAATGACTTAGCATCATTATGTTACCCAAACAACAAACAGTCATTCTGACTTTCTGGTAGCAGAAAAAAACCTTCTACTCTCTTGAGTACTCTGCCAAAGGCTGCTATCTATTCAGTATGTTCTACGAGGTTTGTTCAAATAAAGACAGGACTTTTGAAATAGCACTCCGATCAGTGAACGGAGCGTGTTCCGACATGTGGTGCCGCCTAGCGGCCACCTTCGGCAACTTGACCCCGATTGTTGCGTCGTTCTACTCGTATTAGTTGGCGGCGTAAAACTGTCGAAGTAAACACGTGTATTCACCGTTCTGCGAAGTAAAGATGAAAGATTTTATGGAGCAGCGCGTTTGTATGAAATTTTGCTGCAAGACTGACAAAACGTTTACTGAAACGTGGGCTTCGCTTCAGCAAACCTATCAGGAAGACTGTATGAGCTGTTTGCAGTGTCACGAGTGGTTTAAACGTTTTAAATCGGGCAGAACATCGATTGAGGAAGAGTCAAGATTGGGACGACCTTCGACGCCAACAAACGATGAAAACATCGATGCTGTTCATTCCATGATTCGTGCAAATCGTCGTTTGACTGTGCGAGAGGTTGCTGAGGAAGTCGGCATCAGCATCGAGTCGTGCCACGAAATTTTGACCGTAAAACTTGGCATGCATCGCGTCTCTGCAAAACTCGTGCCACGTCTGTTGACCGACGACCAGAAGGAGAACCGTGTCAAGATCAGCCACGAGCTGCTTGATCGTGCCAGTACCAACAAAAACTTCATAAAAACCATCATAACAGGAGACGAAACATAGGTTTATGGCTACGACATCGAAACCAAGGCGCAATCGTCACAATGGATTAGAAAAATGTCGCCCCGACCGAAAAAAGCACGCATGAATCGGTCAAACTTGAAGTTGATTTTTTTTTTTTGATTATCGAGGAGTAGTCCACCACGAATTCGTGCCACAGGGTCAGACTGTTGTGTACAAGGAGTCTACGTACAAGTTTTAAGGCGTTTGAGGGAAGATGTGCGCCAGAAGAGGCCTGAGCTGTGGAAAAACAAGAGCTGGGTGTTGCATCACGACAACGCGCCAAGCCACTCATCTCTGCTAGTCAGCCAATTTTTGGCCGGTAACGAAATAGCCGTCCTTCCTCACCCTCCGTACTCTCCAGACTTGGCCCCCACGGACTTTTTCCTGTTTCCAAAATTGAAAACCACCCTAAAAGGACGTCGTTTTCAAAGTGTTGATGAGATTCAACAGAATTCGCAGAGACAACTACACACCATCTCACAAAACGAGTTCCAGGGAGCATTCCAACAGTGGCAGAAACGATGGGAGCGGTGTGTTGCAAGCAGGGGGGAGTACTTTGAAGGGGACAAACATTTGTAATGTTGTAATTACAGTAATAAAGTTTGTATGACAAAAGTCCGGTCTTTTTTTGAACAAACCTCATACAAGCATGAATTGAAAAGTTTGGAGAGCGATATATTATAGCTATATGGTAAAACTAAATTGTTTTAATTCTGTAAGCTTCGTGTTTCATCTAAAGACCTGATAATTTCCAAATCTGTCTGTCAATTTGTTCAGTGTTTACCTACCACAGGGGTCCTGAACCAAGTTTAAATCGAAGGTCAAAGCACCTCGGATTTTTTTCTTTTGTTTGATTTCTGGATGTATTTATTGTAACTTAAGACTATTTTTTAAAAAATCCCCCAAGCCGTTTTTTTCAAAACATTAATTTTAACAGTTAAAAATAAGTTTTTCACGTGTTTTCAAAAAACTGATATACTTCTATAATATTTCTCGCAACAGGCACTAAACATCTTGAAGCTAGTTCCACTCACAATCAAAAGTTATGTGTGTAATGTTCAATAACAGAAAAATATATATGTATGACAAATTATATATTTTTTGGACTGTATGAATTTCATTATTTTAACTAAATATAATTATTTCACTACGACTCGGAACACAAAACTTTTTATGGTTAAAAACGTAAAAGTACCTTACAACCTGAACCAGTTTACATTTTTAAAAAGCTTCTTCAGAGGTTGCCGCTGGTAGTTGTCACTGAAGAAGCTTTTTAAAAGTGAAAACCGGTTCAGGTTGTAAGGTATAGCTTTTACGTTTTTACCCATAAAAAGTTTTGTGTTCCGAGTCGTAGTGAAATAATTATATTTAGTTAAGAAATGGACACGTCATGGACAACAAAATCCAAGAATCATTATTTTAATTGACTGAAATAAATAATATTTCCAGAACAAAGTATATACAATTATTAGGCATGTAAATTTATATTACAAGTACAGTGTAAATAATGTTTTACCTATAATAAATTAAATTGTACAAAGATTAATGTGTAGAAAACATGACAACTACTGTACTCATGCACAGCTTTCAGCAATTTAACCGCATACTCAGGGTTGATACTCCTAACTTTGTATTTAACCATGTTTCTTGAAAATCAGAATGCACAGATTCCATACCTTGTTCACTAAAGAAACCAAGTCCTCTGTGCATTTTTAAACAGAAATAGGTGACATAAAAAAACACTGCATGAACTTTCGGAGTAATATTAATTTTCAAATCAACGTAACTCTTACGGAATTGAATTATGTAATATTCAAACTTTGGCTTGAGAACTGTAGCAAAGCAAGCATTGACAACATCTTGAAAATGCTTTAAACACCTGACGTATTTCAAACAACCAATATTGTAGTTTGCGTGCAGCACGTCCACTTTACCGAAGAGGATTTTGCAAGAATTGCTTGCAAAACTAGGAGTTCTAAGTGTTATCTCTAATGTAACACAGCATGTCTTGGCCAAAGTCAAACTATCTTCCTCAAATTCGATTAACATGTGTTTATATATAATATTAACTACACCAATCATTAAGTGTAATTCCGGTGGCGGTATTATATTAATTATTTCAGTGTTTTCATTACCTGAAATAATTGGAGAATATATGCAGTTCTTACAGTGTTTAGCGTTTCCTTTATTACTTCCTGCCTTTTCCCATGCACCATAATTTTCTAAAAAATCCCCAATTGTTCTATATGCACCACATACATTTAATATGTGTTTTAATGCAGTACACCACGTGCAAGGAAAACTGCTTGCATGTGACATAATAACTGTTAGCATATTTGCAAATTTCAAGTCTGTGGCAGCAGTTCCTTTAAATTCGTTGATACCTAAAAGTGACCATAGCATTAAAATATTATCATAATTTTTTTGCGTACATGGCGCCAACCCCAGTAAAAATAACTTTTTGACTCCAGAATCCTTAAACTTTTTAGCTGCAACACTTTCGTTATAAGATGGTGAAGGGGGATGTCACTTTCATAAATTGATCTGTCAATTAACTGAACCCAAAGACAGACTTTCAAGAAACCTCCACCACCATCTATTCCAAACTTCAAATGGACTTGCTCAAGTTGCCTATTTCCTTTTACATATTCAATTAATCCATTTAATTATTACAGAACACTACAGTTTCTCTAACATTATTTTTTATATTATCTTTGACATTTACAAAATCACACTTTTTTATGTCAAAGTATGAATCAAGCGTGTGATTTAAAGTAATCAGTTTCTGTGTCAAATTTGGTTTGAAAATTTTGCGATTCTTGTAGCAACACGAATAGGAGAAGAAATCCCATTAATCATTTTGGAGGAAAGAGAAAAATTGGTTTTTATTTTTGCCATATCTTCGGCAGTAATTTGCCTGGTTGTTGTGAATTAACAGAAATCGTCAGTTGCTTGCCATGCATTTGGGATTTTCCCAACATCTCTCTGTGTTATTAGATTTTTTATAGAAATATCTTTTATCAGTTCACATATTAAGTGTTCTGAATTTTTTATGTTCACGTGGTAATGAATTTTATGTGTTCTTTCAAATTGTTATAGTGGTTTGAAGAATTACAAATATGTTGTTTTCCTCTTTAAAGTTCTAAAAGGCACTTTGTGTACTTTTTCTTTGTCAATTTTTTAGTTTTTTTTACCAGATACCTGAATGCTTTTTAAAAAATTAGGATATCTTGGTTTCCTCACTAACTCACAGAAACTACACTCGCACAGTTTTGCAGATTTCGATCTCGTATTTTTGTGTATACATCGGAAGTGCGAATAGTCTGGTAACTTTATACTTGTTTCATTGTTAATATTATTAACACACGTATAAACATTTATTTTACACGCACTACATACAGCTGATGGAAGACGATTATTTTCATGATCATATTCTATAACATTTTCAATTTTTTTTCTAAGAGCGCCATCTGTTTTTATCATTTTACCTTTTTTCTTGAGACAGAATAAACAAATCCTAATGCAATTTTTAGAATGACTTCGAGCGCTGAGTCGAGAGTGTTGTGTCCGTGGGATTGTTTTATATTCATTTCTACGAACAAAGGGACAATGGTGGTGACTAAGATAGGCAAATATATCTGTTTCTTAAAATATTTGTGAAAACTTATTTTTAACTGCTAAAATTAACGTTTTGAAAAAAACGGCTAAAAAAATAGTCTCAAGTTACATTAAATACATCCAGAAATCAGACAAAAGAAGAAAATCCGAGGTGCTTTGACCTTCGATTTAAACTTGGTTCAGGACCCCTGTGCTACTGTTCGAAATTTATGTCATGCATATTCTGACTAATGAACAAATCACGCATTCATTCTGCTGTGATTGAACTCTTTGTACCACCAATGGAAATTCATAACAAAATGGTAAACGTATAGACGTTATGCCTTCAACAACAATGGGCACTTGAATTCAAACGTGGTCATATGAGCACTGAAGAAGATCCCGTAGTGGATGCACCAAAACTGCAACAGCTACAAATGGGGCATCCACCTTGCACAAAACGTTTTTTAGTACCAAGATTTTGAGCTAAATGTGATAGGCCTATACACGTTAGGCCTGTACAGGCCTATCATATAGTTTCTGTGCACTCAGAAATATCATCCACTCTCAACTGCCGGTTTTCTGGATTTTTTCAACAATACCCATTATTGTTGCATTTTTTGGGTGTCCATTGTGGGGGGATCATCTTCAATGTTCGTAGGACCACTCCTAACACATTTATCCCTTTCACTGTGAAACCTTGTGATATCTATTAGAACCAGACTAACTTAACAAAAAATTCAATCACAGCATAATGTTCCATATTGTCCATTTTTGAAAACACATGGACATGTAAATTTTGAAAAGCAGGCAAACAATGAATAAACTCACAGATAGGCTTGGAAATTAACAGATGTCTGCAAGACATACAAAACACTAAAATTTTAGTTCCACTACTAAGCTGTAGCTGTTGCTTCACCAAGCGAAGTACTTCCTTATCAGTGGTATAATTTTCTTCACTCGCTGTTATAATTTTCACTACCTGTCATTGATTCCAACCATGATACGTTTTTAATAATATAATCAGAAGTATATAAAAAATAATCTGTCTAGTCCATATGGGGAATGCAGCATGTAATATTAAATGAATACCGAGAGTTGTCTGTTGACTAACTAGTTGGAGGGGTCTCCAGGAAGATTGAATGAGGTTAAATCAGAAATGAAGATGTAAGAATACAAATGGGAGCAATAACAATGGATAAATAAAATTAAAACCACTTATAAGATTTTCATGACAAAAAATTACCCATAACAATAAAGACGATGTAAACATAAAGTTATGTGGAATCCTGTTAATAAAAGGCAATGTCAGAGAGACTGATTAAACAGACAAACATGAGGACTGAGAGCCAGAAGGCGAATTATGCTGTAAATCATAACAGTTTCTTGGTGATTTTGACCCTTTCCTTGTCCATCTGTTGTGATACTTAGACAGCAAGTGGGGATGTTTCCGTAGCATCCCCACCGATCTACTATGTCCATGTCAGGCTTACAATTATGTGGTCTTGTTGGGTTTTTATGGTAGATTTTTTGTTTATAAACATAATCTTTTACCATTACTGGTAAACAATAAAGAAAAATCAAACTTACTGGAAAAACGGAATTTATCAAGTACATTGTGCAGAATGTAATGCTATTTATATTGGACAATGTGGCCAATGTGTGCTATGAAACATAGCATTTCTAAATGCAAGCAAACAATTTTAAACAGTACAGTACAACAAATACAGGTTTCGCATCTTTTTTCAGTAGATACTGACTACAATGAAATCACTTTTCCACTCTGCCTAGCACTGGACTAATTGTAGGAGAATTTTATCTATAGCGCTCATGTTGGTCCATATAGTTGAACTATATTAGTTGGTCCATGTTGAAATTATGGTTTTGCTATAAATTATGGTTATACTGTTGTACTTTGCTGCCAATATTTCAGTTAATATATTACCAAAATTAAAAAAAAATTAAACAGGAATGCGGTTAACAAACAAAATTGAAATAATTCGAAACAGGCAAATGGTTCCCTCGCTTTCTGTCTCATTTGTTTTGTTTAATTCCCTTAATTTTTCTTACTGAATAAGTTCAGGACTCGAGAGTACATAAAAAGGTGGATGAGTTGAGAGCACATGCCACAAATAAAGATGGAGTATTTCAATGTATCACAAATACCACAAACACATTAACAAATGATTAATCATGTACGAGAAATGATCGACTGGTGCATATTGGCTGGCATACTGTACTTTCTATTGTCTGTATGCAGCTGGCACACACCTAATTTGTATGTGCTCTATAGGACAAACTGGTGGACATACCAGTCGACTCTATTGGTGGCTCTGGTATGTGTATAATTCTGGTAACAGGCACGAATTATCATTACAAAGGAAGTTTTACCACTTTACTATTCAAACTGATCATTTTGTTAAGGAAGTGGAGTCTGTTATTAATGTTATATACAAACATGTCTAACTGGATCTACCTTTAATTTACTCATTTACAGTAATATTTTGGAAATCTATGAGACACCAGTCAACCTTCTGGCAGAGGGTCTACTTTGAAAACATAATATCAGCAACGAAACAGATTAAATTAAAAAGAAAAAAGAAAAATTTTGGATTAACTAACATTATGTACAACTATGACATTTTCCTTTATTGCACATAAGATAAGAAATGAAACTTGAAATAAAGTATGAGTAACATTTTGTGATATTTCGTTTTATTGATATTTATCTTTCTCGATAAAAGGTTACTGTTCACTATTTATTAACTGAATTCTTCGAGCGCCATCTTGTTACCAACTGTAATAAGAAAATTACCAAGGTTCGTTTCAGCGAACTAGGAGAACAGAATTGGTTGTTTGAAATGACTACTTCGCTCTACTATACTCAAACAAACTCGTGTTTATTCATAATTTAGTTTTACTGTTGCATTTTAACGACAATGACAAATTACTCCTCTTTTATACTTTTACTATTTTAACATTGACAGTGTACATGCTTTATTCTGACTACAACTTTCAAAACATTATTGATAATTAAACTGTTGAACCCTAAAACAAATGCTGTAAAGAAATAATACTCAACTAATTTTTCTTAACTTAAACCAGCGCTTTTGTAATTACGTAATTCAAACTCACCCATACACACTCACACACTTTCACATTAAACAAGTTATATTCCCATTAGAGCTCATATTTTAAATTAATTTTCCCCCTCTGTTCTTGTATTGTATGAAAATAATAAAATTTGTTAATTTACTTTCCTGTTATTACGTTGAAGGTACCCTCCTTCAATGTCTTCTCGTATACACACACTGATTTATTGCCGAACTGTCACATGATTATTTACTTATTAATTTCTCACTGTATCTATTCGGTTTCAAAAATACTGTTTTAGATGATCAAATCTTAAAAATTTTTACATTTTTTATTGTATGCGGGCGCGAAAATCACGCACAGCCGGCGAACGCACAGTCACATCGTGTCCATATTTATTGGATGTTCATAGCCGACTGAGCGAGAGCTACAGGCGCTATTTTATGAAGCAGCTGTTGTGGTGTGATCAAGTCCTATTGTTTTTTAGTTTGTATCCTTCCGCCAGTGGACTGTTTTTGGCCTGTTGACAAAACTGGTGACACACATCGTTATATAATTTGCTGACGCAACGCATCGCCTGATGTTGGTTATATAATTTGTTTACCGTTACATAATGTGTTTACTGGTTTTGTGTTCGTCATTGTCTGACCTTGACACAGCTTGTCGGCTATCAAATACGTTCATACTGGTTTTACCAAACATTGTTAAACAATTCTGCACAGTCAATGTTGCCACGGTTGTTTTCATTTCAAACAAATTTACCTCTCGGTTACAAAATTTATAATTTCTGTCCTTATCACTCAACAAGGGATAAAGTTATTATTATTTACTAATAAATAATAAAAGGAATAAGCACACCAGGGAGTGCGCCAGAAACGAGAGGACAAACCCACCACCAAATCAACAGACGAGAGGAGGAGAATTTTATAGAGGAGCGGCTCGGGGAGGAGGAAATCATAATAGAGGTAGAGGAGGAAATCATCAAGCTGTAGCAGGTCCATCCACGGAAAACTGAGGAAGACAATGGGGAAGCGGGCCCAGCCATTGTCAACGGAGGACCGGGTCCAAGTAATTAACGAATACACAAACAACGTCATCAAGGTGGATATGGCAAAAGAGTTGCTAGAAGAAGAGGAGAACAAGGTGGGGGAACACAGAACAGGATTGACTGAGGTGACGATTAACATTGAAGGTAAGTAGCTACACATTTGGCTTCCGAACGCAGGGACGATTTATATAATAATATTATATAAATATAAGCCTACGGGGAGAACAGAATGGTTGTTGAGGTAGAATAAATTTTTTTTTTTTCATACGTAAAATAGACGTATAGAATAAGGTTATGTCATGTTTTGTAGTATGAGTGAGCAGAACATTTTTTTTCTTTTCTCAATAATAATTGTGTATGACAAAATAATATTTTGCTAAGAAATATATATATAAAAAAAAATTTTTTTTTTAAGAAAAATGGCAGACAATCAGGAAACTGTCAGCGTCACTGACAGTGTAGATGAAAGCCAGATAAGCATAACTGAATCTCAAATCATGCATGAAGGTGTTCACTCAACACCAGTCATGAACAAAACGGCTGAAGATAATGATATGATTAAGATGATGAAATTGCTTTTTAATGAACAGAAAAACGATATGCAAGAGTTCAAAAGTAGTATCAATGAAAAGTTCGATATTCAAAAGAATAGTCTTGAGGAGTTAAAACATCAGAATAAAGAGTTAAAAAGTGAGATACAAGAAATGAATAAACATTTAGAAATCACTAACGAAACAATAAGAAACAGTTTAAATAAGTTAGAACAGAAGTTCGAGAAATTAGGTAACACTGTTTTAAGTAAGACAAAATGTAAAAATGACGAAATAGTAGACAATTTTGAGAGTATAGTGGGGGTGAAGAATAATGATGAAAATATAATAACAAATAGTGCTGATGAAGTTTTAGAATGCGATAATGAAATGGTAATGAGTGTTTATGAAATAGAAAGAGAGTGGAAAAATAATGTAGTAATTGAATGGGGACAGAGGGCAAATTTTCCCCTTATTGTTTATAATGATGATGATGATTTAATGTTGTTTTTTCAGGGCAAGAGACCCTTATTGTTAAATGAAGTAATGTTGTATAATGGTGTACCCTCTGTCCGGAATAATTGTGAGAGTGTGATGTGGTGTTATGAAGAGAGAGAGGTAAATAGAGAATGGTATGTAACAGAATTGTATAATTTGAATAGAAAGTATGATGAATGGAAAGAAGGCTTAGAAATATATTTGAATAATAATGATTACAATGATTTGATAAAAATAATTAGACCGATAGTGACTGAATGTAATGACGGAGACGTAACAAAGATACCTAACGTAGACTGGTTTAATGAGTATTCTGGTAAAATGAGTGAATTTGGTTGTTCTGGTTATGACACACAAAGTAACCATTTGTTTGTAAATAAAAAGCAACAGTGTTATATAAAACCAAGGTTGATTTGGGACGATGGAGGGTAGACTGTAAGACAATAAAAGACAATTAAACATTTTGTTTTATGGTTGTTTGACATGGCAGATTAGGACATGAAGTGAGATACACTTGAACAGTTTTGACGTATATTTTGTAAATAATATTGAATTCATTTGTGTGTATTGTGAAGTGTAACGTGTATATGTTTTAGAAAATGTTGTATTAATAATAATAATATTATTAATATTTTAGCACTCTAATTAAATAACAAAATAATTATGAAGACAATAGTTAATGATTTGTAGAATGCTGATAATAATTGAAATATGTTATTTTAATAATCAATTGAATTAAATAAGTTGAGATGTTTAGATATTGTGATTGAATATTATGTGTTTGAATTTTATAAGGAATTTAAATTGTGTGATGAGATTTTAATTTAATAATCATGAATAACTAAATAAATGTTGAATGGTTTATTTTGTGGAATTTTGTGGAACATAATGATTAAAAATATATGTTAAGAATAAATTTAGAATTTTTGAAAATCTGATTGCAACACAGGATAAATTCATAATGATGATAAATAAAAACAGTTAATGAAAAATTTTAAATAATAATGTTTATAAATTTTATATAAATTATTTAAAAGAGAATTGTTTGTTTGATGTATGCTAATAATCTAGGTTTATTGCTATTTGTGTATTATGTTATGTAATGTATTGTACAAGTGTGTGTGGCTGGGAGGTTATCCAAGGGGATAACGTATTAAAAATTTGATATATTTTAATTAATAATGATGATTTGCTACTCAATAATTTTGTTTGAATTTAAAAAATAGATGCACTAAATACTTCTTATATTGTGTTATTATGTCTTATTGTGTTGTTTGCATTTAGTATGTTAGGAATAAGTATTATAAAAATATAATAATATGTTTTCAATGTGTTTATAGATTTTAAAATAAAATGAAAAATAGTTGTAATAAGTAAAATTTTCAATAGGTTGTAAAAGATAGAAGTGGGTGATAGTAATTGTTTGAATAAAATGTTTGAGTCAATTCAAGTTGAATTTTGTGGGACATAGATTTGTCCAAATCGAAGTAAAAGTTAAAGTAATAGTGGAAATGAAAATAATGTAATGTTGTTTTGAGTTAATGTATGTTATAGAATTTTGAGAAATAAGTGGAGACACAGTAGAAATGGAGATTTTATGTAGAGTTTGGAGCGATATATTGTTTATTTGTTGATGTTAATTTGTTGTAATTGTAGTGAGGTTATGAGATTGAGATTTTTTGGGGATGGTAATTTTGTAGTAGTGGTAGTGTATTTGGGGAGTCCGCAACAAGGGTTGGGACGGGATAGGGACCGATTGGCGCCGGAAAGGGTTACCTAGGGTGAGTCCAGGGACCAACATAAGGGAATGAGTTTTGGGAAGGAAACACGTATCCTATGTACAAAGGGTTAGAGAGTATTTTTTTTTTTCTTATTATTATTATTATTTTTTTCTAACTTATTCCTAACATACTAAATGCAAACAACACAATAAGACATAATAACACAATATAAGAAGTATTTAGTGCATCTATTTTTTAAATTCAAACAAAATTATTGAGTAGCAAATCATCATTATTAATTAAAATATATCAAATTTTTAATACGTTATCCCCTTGGATAACCTCCCAGCCACACACACTTGTACAATACATTACATAACATAATACACAAATAGCAATAAACCTAGATTATTAGCATACATCAAACAAACAATTCTCTTTTAAATAATTTATATAAAATTTATAAACATTATTATTTAAAATTTTTCATTAACTGTTTTTATTTATCATCATTATTTATTTATCCTGTGTTGCAGTCAGATTTTCAAAATTGCTTAAAATTTATTATTAACATATATTTTTAACCATTAAGTTCCACAAAATAGACCATTTAACATTTAAATCAAAATCTCACCAAACAATTTAATTACCTTATAAAATTCAAACACATAACATTCCATCACACTATCTAAACATCTCAACTTATTTAATTCATTTGATTATTAAAATAACATATTTCAATTATTATCAAATCATTAACGATTGTCTTCATAATTATTTTGTTATTTAATTAGAGTGCTAAAATATTAATAATATTATTATTACTAACACAACATTTTCCAAAACATATACACATTACTTATCTAACATTTCACAATACACACATGAATTCAATATTATTTACAAAATATGCGTCAAAACTGTTCAAGTGTATCTCACTTCATGTCCACATCTGCCATGTCAAACAACCATAAAACAAAATGTTTAATTGTCTTTTATTGTCTTACAGTCTACCCTCCATCGTCCCAAATCAACCTTGGTTTTATATAACACTGTTGCTTTTTATTTACAAACAAATGGTTACTTTGTGTGTCATAACCAGAACAACCAAATTCACTCATTTTACCAGAATACTCATTAGACCAGTCTACGTTAGGTATTTTTGTTACGTCTCCGTCATTACATTCAGTCACTATCGGTCTAATTATTTTTATCAAATCATTGTAATCATTATTATTCAAATATATTTCTAAGCCTTCTTTCCATTCATCATATTTTCTATGCAAATTATACAATTCTGTTACATACCATTCTCTATTTACTTCTCTCCCTTCATAACACCACATCACACTCTCACAATTATTCCGGACAGAGGGTACAACATTATACAACATTACTTCATTTAACAATAAGGGTCTCTTGCCCTGAAAAAACAACATTAAATCATCATCATCATTATAAACAATAAGGGGAAAATTTGCCCTCTGTCCCCATTCAATTACTACATTATTTTTTCTCTCTCTCTCTAACTCATAAACACTCATGAACATTTCATTATCGCATTCTAAAACTTCATCAGTACTATTTGTTATTATATTTTCATCATTATTCTTCACCCCCACTATACTCTCAAAATTGTCTACTATTTCGTCATTTTTACATTTTGTCTTACTTAAAACATTGTCACCTAATTTCTCGAACTTCTGTTCTAACTTATTTAAACTGTTTCTTATTATTTCGTGAGTGCTTTCTAAATGTTTATTCATTTCTTGTATTTCATGTTTCAACTCTTTATTCTGATGTTTTAACTCCTCAAGACTATTCTTTTGAATATCGAACTTTTCATTGATTTCGTTTTTTTGTTCATTAAACAGCAATTTCATCATCTTGATTAAATCATTATCTTCAGCCGTTTTATTCGCGACTGGTGTTGAGTGAACACCTTCATGCATGATTTGAGATTCAGTTATGCTTATCTGGCTTTCATCTACACTGTCAGTGACGCTGACAGTTTCATGATTGTCTGCCATTTTACTTAAAACTCTTTATATATATTTCTTTATTAAAATCCTATTATATGTAACATATACTTATTGAAAAACATTCTACTCACCCATCTTGAACATAACCTCTTACGTCTAATTTACGTACATACGTAAATACACATTCCAAACAACCATCCTGTTCTCCCCGTAGGCCTATATTTATATAAAATTCCTTTATATAAATCGTCCCTGTTCGGGCGCCAAATGTGATATTTCGTTTTATTGATATTTATCTTTCTCGATAAAAGGTTACTGTTCACTATTTATTAACTGAATTCTTCGAGCGCCATCTTGTTACCAACTGTAATAAGAAAATTACCAAGGTTCGTTTCAGCGAACTAGGAGAACAGAATTGGTTGTTTGAAATGACTACTTCGCTCTACTATACTCAAACAAACTCGTGTTTATTCATAATTTAGTTTTACTGTTGCATTTTAACGACAATGACAAATTACTCCTCTTTTATACTTTTACTATTTTAACATTGACAGTGTACATGCTTTATTCTGACTACAACTTTCAAAACATTATTGATAATTAAACTGTTGAACCCTAAAACAAATGCTGTAAAGAAATAATACTCAACTAATTTTTCTTAACTTAAACCAGCGCTTTTGTAATTACGTAATTCAAACTCACCCATACACACTCACACACTTTCACATTAAACAAGTTATATTCCCATTAGAGCTCATATTTTAAATTAATTTTCCCCCTCTGTTCTTGTATTGTATGAAAATAATAAAATTTGTTAATTTACTTTCCTGTTATTACGTTGAAGGTACCCTCCTTCAATGTCTTCTCGTATACACACACTGATTTATTGCCGAACTGTCACATGATTATTTACTTATTAATTTCTCACTGTATCTATTCGGTTTCAAAAATACTGTTTTAGATGATCAAATCTTAAAAATTTTTACATTTTTTATTGTATGCGGGCGCGAAAATCACGCACAGCCGGCGAACGCACAGTCACATCGTGTCCATATTTATTGGATGTTCATAGCCGACTGAGCGAGAGCTACAGGCGCTATTTTATGAAGCAGCTGTTGTGGTGTGATCAAGTCCTATTGTTTTTTAGTTTGTATCCTTCCGCCAGTGGACTGTTTTTGGCCTGTTGACAAAACTGGTGACACACATCGTTATATAATTTGCTGACGCAACGCATCGCCTGATGTTGGTTATATAATTTGTTTACCGTTACATAATGTGTTTACTGGTTTTGTGTTCGTCATTGTCTGACCTTGACACAGCTTGTCGGCTATCAAATACGTTCATACTGGTTTTACCAAACATTGTTAAACAATTCTGCACAGTCAATGTTGCCACGGTTGTTTTCATTTCAAACAAATTTACCTCTCGGTTACAAAATTTATAATTTCTGTCCTTATCACTCAACAAGGGATAAAGTTATTATTATTTATTTATAAAAATAAAATACAAATTATGTTATTTATTATCAATAAAATATAAACTTCTTTACATTGTCTCAGGTAGGCCCCAAAAATGCCCCGCTACAATTTCAAAAAATAATACACTGATCGAATGGTTGCTCAGTACTTTGTAGAACATTTTATAAATATTTTAATTTAATAAATTAACCCCCTTTGTATAGTTCTACAGATACTTTTTATTTTCCTGACAATTGTTTCACCAGTTATGGCAGTTACAGAGGCTAGATTTGAACTGAGATATTTGAAGTGTATATGTGTTGTGGTGGAGGTAGAGTATGACCAAGAGGCCAATTGGAAAACCCCAGGTAAATAGCTGAACAAAGGTGAGTGTTCTACTGTTTGGACACTATAGTAAAAAATAAACTACTATTACTGGATAATTATAAATTATATACAGTAAGCTTTACTGTAGACAATTTACAAGTAACACTATGTCACTGTCACCTAAACTAATGTATAAATATGTATATTGTAACGCAACGATATGGGAGGTCCAATAAGTAGATAAACCTAAATAATAAAGACCAAAAGCAACAAAAATAAAACACAACATAAAAAAGAATAAAAGAAATAAAACCCCTGTATTAAACCCAGAAGTACAATATAGTATTTAATAAAAAACTAACGTATTGTAGTTTATAAAAGAAAACTGTAAACGATATACGTAATGGTAAAAGTGAAGTGATGAGTGAAAAATAATAATAATTAATCAAACAGAAAAGACTGTGTAGATTAATTAGTTCTTTCAGTGCAAACATAAGTGTAAACACAAAATGTCAAACAAAAACAAAAGTGTACACAACACAAAAGAGTATAAACAATATTGGGATAAGAATAATAATTATTCCCAGTTTACTTTTAAATAAATTGGACGATTACCAATGAAATTAAGTATTACTTACCAAAAGTAAGTACTCATACTTTTAAATGAGTAGGAAGATTATCAGTTCTGTTATTAGTTGTAAAAACTCACTATGTCTTTGTAACATTTGTAAAGGGACATCAATACCAATAATGTACATTACTTATTCAGTTAGAAAGAATTAAGTTGAATTGGTTTGACGAAACTGAGCTGAGAAAAATTATATTAATGTATGTTAAACAGTTTTGTTAGGTTTATGAAAACTTATTTTACGTGTTTAGTGTTAATCAGAGTCTTAGCCAAGAAGGCATGCGATTGAATTAATATGTTTATATTTGTTGTTGATGTAATGATATTGTAAAAATACGATGAGTACGTTAATTTCATGTAATAACATACAATATAACAATAATTAATAAGCAGGGTTCAAACCATAGGCCAATGTTAAAATACAGAATTTATTGTCAGAATAGCCAGTAAAATATAAAACCAATGTAATTAATAAGAAATACCAAAATTCATAAGATAAGCATTAATTTGATAATGGTAACCACATTTTTAGCATACATTCATGAACTAGAAATTGTTATTATAAATGTCAAACTGTATGAAGACCCATGAAACTGAAAATTGTAAAGATGATAAAATATCTATTAAGAAACTCACACTTATCAAGTGAGGTACCAAAATTCTTGTCCTTTTACAAGGAAGATCAAATTGTAATTCGATTTAAGTACAATTAAGTAATAATCAGGGAGTAATTTGGAGTGGAAAATGCAAAAACAGTTTATTTTAAATAATGATGTCACATGACCCATAAGTTCAACGGTATTGACCAATGAGCATGTAGCTAATTTTGGTCAAGCCAGTTGAAGGCAAAAGAAAAAAGAAACATTCTATTGTTAGACATAAAAGTGTGCAGGTCAGCTCTGTGTAGCCAAGAACAAAAGTATAGCAAAGAATCAAATCTGAGTTGGAGGAAAGGAGCAAAATTATTATAACACCAAAGTATAAAATAAAAATGAAAACAAAATGAAGATAATAGAATAATAATAATAAATCACAGAAGAATAAGTAAGAAGAATATCATACATAAATAAAATAAAATAAAGTGAAAATATTTCTACTAGATACTGGTGAGAAATTAACCTTACTCTAATAATACAGTTTACAACTACACCAACACCAAGATTAACTTCACGAACACTTTTAAACAGAACAATAGTGAAAAGAGAAGAGATTTAAATATAAACACAGTGAACATTATTAGTAAATTCATTTATTTAAAAGAAACTGGTGGCAAATATTTTTTCACATTGTGTGAAGTGAGTAACAAGCAGCCATCTTGCCATTTTGATTAACTTGGACTCTGGAAGACGCCATGATAGTTTTGTTGTGGTAATTTCAATAAAATTATTTTTGTACACTTAAATAAAGTTAACTCTGTATTGTATTAGTGATTAAGATTTAAATAATTGTGAGGTACTGTACTTCATGTATGCATTTCTAAACTTTTTAATAGCAGTTAACCAAGAATCCAAGAAGTAATATTATAAAATAAAAAATAATTTTTGTCACAATCGAACTGATTGAAAGAGTCGATCCGGGAAATAAACAATTTCGACCTAAGAGTCGTAGAACTGAATTTGAATAAAATAAAAGTTAATGAAAAATAGTAAATTGGTTTTAACAGTTTTATTTTAAAAAATAAATTACAGTTAAAAGATTTTTAGATAAGAAAAGAAGAGTGAACTCACATTGGCAATTGGAACTTCATCAGAACCAGGAAATTAAGAAGATAACCTACATTAGCCAATTCGATATTGTAACGGGACATTTTGGCCTACCTGGGATAATATAAATTTGTATTTCGAATAAAGCAAATAACATTCTTACGATAATTGGGACAAAACGTAAACAGAAAGGTAAAATTCATTGGTAGCGAAAGTGGCAGCAGTGATTGAAAATATTGTGTGTGAATTTCTATAACGCAGAAAGCAACAAGCTGAAACTGTGCCAAGGTCAGACAATGACCTACAAAAACAGTAAACAAATTATGTAACGGCATCGGACGATCTTACGTCAGAGACGATCCCCGCTGTGGAATTCGGTGATGAAACAAAAACAGTATGCTGGCGTAGTAATACTAACTTCATAACAATAAGAATTGGTCATATAACCACGGCAACTACACAAAATAGTGCCGTTTGTTTCGCCCCAGTATAAAATTACTCAGTGAGCCGGCCGGTCACATATAAAGTTCCGGAACGTAAATCGCGGGCGCCCGCACCTAAAATGTAAATACCGCAGTTCAAAATGTGTTTTAAAACTCCAAATGATTTACATACTAATAATATAAACAGACTGTGTGGTGACAAACAAAAATGTAATAACTGTTCGGCAATAAGAACCGTGTAAAACAAAAAGTGCGAGACAACAATACGGAGGGGACGATTCCAGATCAACTCTTCGAACAACTAAGTATTCTGCGGAATACTACCATATATTTGAAATCCAATATTTAAAAAATTACTAAAATACTCTAAATCATAAAATGAGATCTCTAAAGGCTTAAGTAACTGTATGTGTGGGTGTGTGAAAGCGCTGGTTTCCGTTATATTATAGTTAGTCATAAGTTTATATATATATTCAAATTAATAAATCTTGATAGTATGGCTAGGTGAATCAAATATTGTTCGGAATGTTATTTTGGCATATTTTAGTAAATTTAAACCGAAAGGTAAACAGAAAAATTATCATGCTACAAAAAATAAAGTACCATTTATTTGTGCTTGCAAAATAGGTGTTTGTCATTGCATTGCCTGTCGTTTTCTCTGCCTAAGTACATCAGACGACACCCTGGTAAATAACTCGAATTTACTTAGTAAAGGTAAGTGATTTGGGATTTCATTTATTTTAAACAACAATAAACATGTGTAACCTCAGTTGGTACCCTAAAAATGGGACAAAATTCAATATTCAATAACTTAATAAAACTCGTAAAGTTTTAATGGCGCCGGTCTAACAGGAACTTTGTAAATTAAGTTAACTTAATTTTCAAACTGATCGAAAATGGCAGAGAAAAGCAAGAGTGCAAATTTATGTGAAGATATTGTGGAGGGGTCAATTTTAAATGTTACTCAAGACGATTTAATTTCAACAAACGAAAGTAATGATGAGAATGTACAATTAGAAATACCAAATGTAATTGAAACGGTAAATATTGAATGTAATAATAAGAGCGATAATGTAAATATATTTAATCAGTTAGCATTAATAATGGAGATGATGTCAGGAATGAGAAATGAGTTGAAGTCAGAAAATAATAATATAAACACATGTTTAAATGAATTAAAAAATGAGATGAAATCAGAAAACGATAATTTGAAAACGAGCTTGAATGAATTTAAGACTGAAATCAAATCAGAAATAAATGCTAGTAACATAGAATTGAAAACAGAAATAAACAAACAAGACCAAAAATTAAGAGAAATAGACAATAAGTTAGAAGAACAGAATAAGACTATTGCGGGAGTGAGAGATGAATTGACTATAGATATAAATAAAATACAAACCGAGATGAAAAATGATATCAAAATAATTAACGAAAAACAAAACGAGAAAGTGTTAGAAACAAATAAAAAATTTGACACATTGACAAGTAAATTTTATGATAAAATTAAAAAGCAAAATGACAAAATTGACAGTAATGTTCAATGTATAATTAATGAGTGTGAACAAATCAAACGAGCAAGTGAAATACAAGAAAATATAAATGATGAATTCAGAAGTAACTTTGAACAAGTTGATGCAATTAAGATTAATGTAACTAGTTTAAAAAATAAACAAGCAGAACATGAGCGTGAAATAATTAAAGTCAGAGAAGATTTGAGTGTAACCATTAATCAGAAATTAACTAATTAGAGTGAGAGAGTGAATGTGGAAGTAGAATTAGGGTACTTTAGTAATGAAAGTAGGGGGGTGAACCCCATACAATTTTTGAACTCTATAAAAAGTTTTAATAAATATAACCAAGAAAGTTGGGAGATTAAATTAGTAAGAATTTTAAAGTACTTTAAAGGTGATGCTAAAATATGGGCGGATGCTCATAACGATAACTGGGTAGATTTTAATGAGTTTGAGCTAGCATTTAGAAATAAGTACTGGTCGGAAGAGAAACAAGAGGGGTTACGTAGTACCATAATGGGATGGGGCAATTTTAATATTAAGCACATGAGTATTACATCGTATGTGACGAGACTATATAGTCAGGTTAAATATTTAGAACCACCAATGCCTCTTTCATCTTTTATAAGATACATTAGTAAACATTTACCCAAGGACATACGGTCCACAATCAGAACCCGGGATTTTGCTAATATTGCAGAATTAGAAAAAATACTAGAAGCATACCAGAGTATGAAAGAGGAAGAAGATAATAAATACCAATTTAGAATTAGTGAATCGAATCAAATAAATACTGAAATAAGACAATCAGACCATTTTATTAGTAATGTGAGTAGATCAGGGGAGGGGGCGTGGTTGTGTCCAAACCCTAGTTGTGGGGCTAGTAATTATAATGGGTCGCGGAATCAATGTTACCAGTGTCAGGGTCCAAGGGAGAGTGCCCGAGGGAGAGTGGAGAATTATAATAGGGGTGTCGATCAGTTTAGAGGGAATCATAGAGGTAGAGGTTTCACCAGTAATCGGGGAGTGTCAGGAAATTTTAATCATAGAGGTAGAGGGGGATATGTTAGTAACCCAAACGAAACTCGGGGCATGGAAGCACCAGCTCATAATCAAAACAGTAGGGGGGTTTACAGTGAACCACCACCTCCAATACCGTTAAACTAATAAGGGCGGTTGAAAAAGAAAGCCCCCAGCCATCTAGTAATCACATGACAATAGGGTCGCTAATTACCAATATACATAATGATCTATCCGACGAAGAAGCGGGAGAGAGTAGTAATGCTTTTGGGATGGCAGAATTTGAAGCCGAAGTGTTTAATTCTAAATACATTTTTCTAGTAAATTCAGGGAGTGAACTGACTGCTATAGACGATAGAATGTTTGAAAAAATAAAAAATCAGACTACAGAGACAATTCCACAATTACCAGTACTGGGAATTAGTGTTATAGGGGTAACGGGTGTTCGGAGTAAAAAAGTAACTAAACAAATAATGCTACAATTAAAAGTAAATAAGAACACAATAAATGTACCTTTCTTAGTTATTCCAGGACTAAATATGGGAGCTATAATAGGTAATGATTTTTTGAATAATTTCAAAGTAGAGTTAAACTATTACACACAGACTATGAAATTAAACAATAATAATAATATAATCGAAATACCATTCATACAAAAGAAAACTGTAGGAATGAAAGCATTAAAAATAATTAGTAAAGGAATGTTAATTTCTGACAATGATATAAACGAGTGTAGACCCTTAATGATAAATTATTGTAACTTGAGAGTAAACAGTAATGAGTTATTTGAAAATGAAAATAGTTGGGAGGAAAAAATGAATAAAATACTATATCAAGATGGGGAATTTAGCTATCAAGACAGGGAGAAAGTAGTACTAATAATAAACAAAAATAAATCAGTTTTTTCATATGAACCCGGTTTAGTAAAGAATTTTAAAGGTAAATTAGTCGTTAAAGAAAAAACACCCTTTGCACCTAAAACCTATCCGGTACCATACTCCAAGAGGGGTTTAGTACAGGAGGAAATAAATAAAATGTTGAGGGAAGGTATAATAGAAAAATCTACCTCACCATATTCTAACCCTTTAGTAGTGGTGACAAAGAAAGATTTATCGATAAGATTGTGTTTAGACGCAAGACAAGTAAACAGAATAATTGTTCCAGACAGAGAATCACCGGAACCAGTAAGCGAAATTCTGCAACGTTTTAGTGGGACCAAATACATCACCACTTTAAACTTGACTGCAGGTTACTGGCAGATAGAGCTGGAAGAGGAGTCTCGACAGTATGTGGCCTTTCTATACAACGGTAGGAATTACCAATTTCGAAGACTACCTTTTGGACTCAACGTAAGTGTTTCAATTTTTATCAAATGCCTGGATTATGTGCTAGGGAGAGAGATTTTAGAATTTGCAACCGTTTATGTAGACGATATAGTAATTACGTCACCAGACATTGATACACACTGTGAAAGGTTAGATAGGGTACTAAGTAGACTGCATGAATATGGCATAACAGTTAAATTTAAGAAATCAGAATTTTTGAAAGAACAAGTTAATTTCTTAGGACATATAATTTCAGCAAGGGGTATCAGTACAGACCCTAAAAAAGTAGAAATAATACAAAAATTTCCGATACCAAAAAATGTGAAACAGTTGCAAAGTTTCCTGGGTTTGTGCAATTATTATAGGCAATTTGTAGACAAATATTCATATTTAACAGTACAATTGGGACATTTATTAAATAAAGACAATCGATGGCAGTGGAATTTAAAAGAGCAAAATATATTCGAGCTAATAAAAAATAAATTTTTAAACACAGTTATATTAGCTCATCCTAATTTTTCAGAATCATTTTATATACACACAGACGCATCAGACATTGCCTTGGGAGTAGAGTTGTTTCAGTTAGATGGGAGTGATAACCACAAAGTAGTAGCTTTTGCAAGTAGATCTCTATTAACTAGTGAAAAGAACTATACTACGACGGAGAAGGAGGCGTTATCAATAGTTTTCGCCTGTAGAAAGTTCAGAATGTACTTGTTAGGAAATAAGGTAATCATAAGATCCGACCATCAAGCTTTAACGTTTTTAAAGAACTGTAAATTAACACATGGTAGATTAGTGCGGTGGATGCTAATATTACAAGAATATGACTTAACGATTGAGTATTGTAAGGGTAAAGAAAATGTAGTAGCTGATGTCTTATCCAGAACAGATTTTGATAATAATACCGAGGTAGACATAGCAAATACATATAAAATATTTATAGTAAAAGAAGTGGGGGAAGTAAATATGAAAAAATTAATAAGTAACTTAGCAACAGAACAAGAAAGAGACACCGAACTTAATAAAATAATATTAGCTTTGGGTCAAATACCCAACGTACCTCACAAGTGGGAGAAACATTTTAGTTTGTTTAACAAACATTTATTTCACCGGGCAAATGAACAGGGAGATGATTGGAAGGTGTGCATCCCTAAAGTTATAATACCTGAAGTAGTGAGAGATTGCCATCTAAGGTATGGTCAATATAGGCCCCAAAAAATGTAGTGACATATTAAAAGAGTCATGTAAATTCAATAATATGGAAAGAACGGTGCGTAAAATATTACAAACATGCGAAATTTGTCAGAAAGCAAAGTAAACAATCGTAAACAGGAGGGTTTAATGCAGCATGTAATGCCAGACAGTCCTTTAGCATTAGTTGCCGTTGATTTATATGGCCCTTTACCCAAAGGTCGTGGCGGGGTAAATTATTTATTTGTTGTGTTAGATGTTTTTACTAAATTTGTAAAATTGTACCCGATTAAAAAGGCAACCTTATCAGTCTTGGCTAGGAAGATAGTAAATGAATACCTTGTTGAAGTAGGTAAGCCTAAAATAGTATTATCAGATCATGGTTCGCAGTTCACCAGCAACACCTGGCGGGAAACTTTAGGTTGGGAAAATATTTTAGTTAAACATACATCAGTGTATCATCCGCAGTCAAATCCAAGTGAACGTGTTATGCGGGAGTTAGGGAGGATGTTCAGGACCTTTTGCCATAAAAAACATTCTTTGTGGGCTACTTTTGTGTGCAAGATACAGGGGTATATTACCAATAGTTTACATGAATCCACTAGTTACAGCCCGTGTGAGTTAATGTTTCAGAGAAGGCCGTCACGCATATTAGAAGAGCTAGTAAAATTTCCAACCCGGACGGAAATACCACATGATAGGAAATTGGTAATCGCTAGGGAGCGCCTGCTGAGTAAGGCCGAACAGCGGAAACAGAGGCATGACCGGAATTTAACACCCATACAATACGAGGTAGGACAACTAGTATTAATAAAAAATCACTATCAATCATCAGCGTTGGACAAAGAAATTAAAAAATTCTTCCTATTGTATGACGGTCCATATGAGGTCAGCCAAATGAAATTGGAGAATGCTTATGTTTTAGTAGATTTGCAAACTCGGGAAATAAAAGGAACTTATAATGTGACCCAATTAAAAAAGTATTATCTAGCTGAGTGATGATAGATATATTTGTAAATATTAAAGTTTTCATACATAAACAGACATTTTTATATTCTATTATTATAATAAATAATTTTAGTGAAGCAGTGTGTTCAAACAAAATTTACTCTTACGTAATAAAACCTATTATGCAGTAATAAAATGTAACAAGGTCACAAGTAAATAGAATTTGAAAATGAAATTCAAAGTTATGTAATTTTGGTAAATCTAAAAAGTGAATTGTTTATTTTCATGTAATGACAACATCGTTAAAATGACACCATCGTTAAGTGACTAAGTAAATATTTTGTTGTACTTATTATTTTATGTTAATGAAGGTCAAGGTAGGGAAAGTTAAGAAAGAAATGTATGAGATTAAAACAACACCAAGACTAGAAATGTCATGTAATGTAAATTGTTAATTTTAATTTTAAAAAATATATTATACTTGTGATTCCCCAACTTTTCGGGCGGTCACGGCCTCACCGAACCCTGACCGTGGAATTGGTTTAGCTTTAACAGCTATGGTTGGGGCTCATTGCGTCACGTTCTGCCTTAACTGGCCATAGCTGTTATCGTTGTAAAGGTGAATTTAGAAATTTACAGGGGGGTAATTCAGGGGAATCACCAAATTATGGAATAGCGGCTGCCACTCTGTTCGAGTAGGAACAGCAAGGCCAGGTGGTAGACCCACATTAGGGGCGTATAATCTGTACATTTAGATATTATATCTAGTTTTTTAATAATGTAACGCAGAAGCAAGGACAAGGAGATGACAAAATTCCTCCAAAACTTCAGTCCTTGTGGAAGCAACTGGACGCCACAGTCCAGGGGGGGTCATAGTGTGTGTGGCAGGAAGGTTACCCAGGGGGGTAATGAATTAAAAATTTGTTGTATTTTAATAATGATGACTCGCTACTGAGATAACTAAATAATTTTGTTTTAATTTGCAGAATGGATGCACTAGAGGTTTCCTATATTGTATTTATTATGTCTTATTGTGTTAATTGCATGTAGTATGTTAGAATTAAGGATTATAAAAATATAATGATATTTTATAGAATAAGTTTTCAGTGTGTTTAAAGATTTTCAATAAAAATTAAATAAATTTGTGATTGTTAAAATTTTCAATGAGTTGTAAGGGATAGAAGTTGGGTGATAGTAATTGTTTGAGTAAAACGTTTGAGTCAGTCCAAGTTGAATATATTGGTGTGTCATAATAGTTGAAGAATTTGCAAGGGAGCGTTAGAGTCATAAAAGGGGAAGATTATGGGTAAATGCCAAGTTGATAAAGTGAATTATAATGAATAACTGAGAATCACCCAAGTTAATAAAATGGAAAAATAAATCAAATGATGTGTAAAAAAAAAAAAATTAATTTTTTTTGGGAAATGAATTAATAAAAGTTAAATTGAGATTAAAAGGGAAATTTTATAATTTTATATTCGAAGTTAATGATGTAAAGTGTGTAGATTATGTTCAAACTTAAATGTGAATTGTTTATTTTAATGTAATAATAACAATATGAATTATGAATGTACTATGTTTTCTTATGTATTATTGTGTTTGTTAGTATTTAAGAGAATTTCATGAATTAAAAAAAAAAAAAAAAAAAAAAAAAATTTTTTTGGTGCAAATTGGGTATAAGAGAAATGTGTAATATGGTAATGGGAAATGTTTATTTAAATTCTGATGGGAATCAGGGCAATAATTTTGAATTTTGGGATTTTAAAGTTAATAAGAGAAAGTAGACAGAATGAGATTATGGAATTTTAAAATGGGTATCATGTTGTGTTGTTAGGTCTTCATATATATGTTAGAGGTTAAGAGGAAAAACCAGTGCTTCTTGGCGCAAACCAGCACCGTTAAGGGGAAACAGATCAGTTGGGGATATGGTGTTGTATAAGGCCACTAGTTGATATTTGATTTGTTGTTTCAGTGCTTGGTGATGCTGTGGCGGCGGACCTGAGCTGGCCAGCGCGTCAGAACAGGGGCGTTAAGTATCTGTCTGACTTTATGGTGTTGGGATCTCGAGAGAGAAGTCCAGTAATGTCATTCAGGTGCGGTCACAGTCACCGGACCAAGGGTGAGTTAATTATATAATTTTTTTTTGGTAAACCATCAAGGGGGTTGTGGCAACATATCCTGGCTGATCCCTTTAGCAAGTATGAATGTGTCAATGAGATTTTTTATGCTTCAGCATAAAATCTCTCATTGAGGGGGTATTGTAACGGGACATTTTGGCCTACCTGGGATAATATAAATAAATTTGTATTTTGAATAAAGCAAATAACATTCTTACGATAATTGGGACAAAACGTAAACAGAAAGGTAAAATTCATTGGTAGCGAAAGTGGCAGCAGTGATTGAAAATATTGTGTGTGAATTTCTATAACGCAGAAAGCAACAAGCTGAAACTGTGCCAAGGTCAGACAATGACCTACAAAAACAGTAAACAAATTATGTAACGGCATCGGACGATCTTACGTCAGAGACGATCCCCGCTGTGGAATTCGGTGATGAAACAAAAACAGTATGCTGGCGTAGTAATACTAACTTCATAACAATAAGAATTGGTCATATAACCACGGCAACTACACAAAATAGTGCCATTTGTTTCGCCCCAGTATAAAATTACTCAGTGAGCCGGCCGGTCACATATAAAGTTCCGGAACGTAAATCGCGGGCGCCCGCACCTAAAATGTAAATACCGCAGTTCAAAATGTGTTTTAAAACTCCAAATGATTTACATACTAATAATATAAACAGACTGTGTGGTGACAAACAAAAATGTAATAACTGTTCAGCAATAAGAACCGTGTAAAACAAAAAGTGCGAGACAACAATATGGAGGGGACGATTCCAGATCAACTCTTCGAACAGCTAAGTATTCTGCGGAATACTACCATATATTTGAAATCCAATATTTAAAAAATTACTAAAATACTCTAAATCATAAAATGAGATCTCTAAAGGCTTAAGTAACTGTATGTGTGGGTGTGTGAAAGCGCTGGTTTCCGTTATATTATAGTTAGTCGTAAGTTTATATATATATTCAAAATCTTGATAGTATGGCTAGGTGAATCAAATATTGTTCGGAATGTTATTTTGGTATATTTTCGTAAATTTAAACCGAAAGGTAAACAGAAAAATTGTCATGCTACAAAAAATAAAGTACCATTTATTTGTGCTTGCAAAATAGGTGTTTGCCATTGCATTGCCTGTCGTTTTTCTCTGCCTAAGTACATCAGACGACACCCTGGTAAATAACTCGAATTTACTTAGTAAAGGTAAGTGATTTGGGATTTCATTTATTTTAAACAACAATAAACATGTGTAACCTCAGTTGGTACCCTAAAAATGGGACAAAATTCAATATTCAATAACTTAATAAACCTCGTAAAGTTTTAATATCACAATCGAATTGAACATAAACAAACATTCCTTTTAGAAATTCTCAAACCAATGAAAGTAAAATTAAATAATATTTAAAATATTTAATTAATAATTTTTTTAACAACAAAATCAAATCAAAGTAAATTAAATTAAACAAAAAAAATTTATATTTATTTTTATAAATATTTCACCAGTTAAAACAAGATAATTAAAAATAGAGAACACACACAAGTTAAAAAAGTCCCGCTACACAATGGCGCCAACTAGCGAGGCTGAAATTAGGGAATTATTAGGCAATAGAAATAAAATAATAGCTGACCTAACTTCCTAACTTTAGCTGGTGACTGCTATAAGTTCAGAAATGCAACGAAGAGCTACTTCAAAAAGGAGAACGAAGGACCCAGAGACAGAAGAAGATAGGCGAGAACACGAAGAAGAAACAGTCAAAGACAGAGAAATGGAACAGCAGGCAGGTGACAAAGAGTGTAACAGTACATAATGACCCAATACCATAATTATGGGATTTAAAGGTATTTTTTCAATGTTTTATTGTTTAATCATTAAAATACAGAATGGTTAGGTCCATTGCCCCTATATACGAAGGAACAAAGCAGATTCAGCAAGAGTACCATGCCAAGGTCACCGTTGGACGTGCGGGAGTCGGTAAAAGCCATGGCGGTGTTTGTGACGAATGACTTTATATATGCATTGTGATTGGATAATAACACTGTTCCGTCATAACCAAAAACAATGACGCACTGACTACAATACGTGCAACGAGGCGTTGTCCTGTATGACAAAGCTTGATGATGTAAAATACACACACACAAGCGCAAATTTACATTTGCCTCCGTCTCAATTCAGCGTAGTTCTTCAAGGGATCAACAGCGATGTATCGCTGTATGATCAGTTTCAAATTAAAAGCTTAAAACAACTAACTCATCAAGTAAAATTTCTTATGGTGGAGCGATAGATGCTCAAGTGTAATAACTATTAGAACATAACATGTAGAATCAGTGTAAACATCTTTACGTAAAAACAACCAAACATGAGGCGAACACCGGCCATACACCTTGGAACCGACAAACACCAGCGAGGGAGCAGCGCAGACCACATCTAAGAGAAGTCCATTTTTACCATTTCTTTATTATTTTAATGAGCTCATTAATTCAAAAATAAAACAACTGAACAAATGTACTGGTAATAAGGCGAATGTGTGAGTGAGCTCATGGCCATGAACATATATGCCGAGGGCATTGGTTTGTGTGTAAATGAGATTTAAACATGATAAGTAATTAGAGCTGCAGCTAAAGATAAAAGTACATAAGAACCTTGCTTGGCGATAAAATGAGAATCGTAAGAATTAACAGAGTAAATTAAAATAGCCACCATTTTGTTTTTATAATATTGTATGACGCCATTTTGGCCACGTGGTTGTATATGCAAAATCTATTTGGGAAATTAAAAATTTGATAGTTAATCTCAATATAATACAGTGTTATCATTTGTGTCACCTTCTGTGTATCAAAAATCTCGCTGTTAATGAATCCTGGCCCCTTAGGTAAAAAGCATATTAAAAAGAAGAGTATGAACCCGGCAGTGACTGAAATTGGTAAGTACACATATGTGCCATATTATGGTACTATTTATACATATAAATATAAGTAGATGTGTGTAATAATTAAGAATAAAGTCGGGTAATATCACAAGAGGAAGCCAGAGGAGGCCTGGATTTACAAATGATGGAACAAATGCTAAAACGAATGAGTGAAGATCTAAAGAAAGAAATGAAGGAAGATAATAAACAATCTAATGAAAATTTTAAACAAATGGGAGGAAAAATTTGACAGAAATGATGAGAGTTTAAAACAAATGAATGAAAAATTTGACAGAAATAAAGAAGAAACTAATGAAAGTTTTAAGAAACAAAACAAAAGTACTAATGAGAGTTTAAAACAAATGAAAGAAGACTTGAGGCAAATAAATGAGGAAAATATAAAACAAATTAATGAAAAAATGGAGAATACTAAACAAGAAAATGAAAATTTTAGGACGATGAACAAAAAAATTGAGAACACTAATAAAGACTTAAGAGAAATTATAAATGAACAGAAAGAAAATATAAACGAAACATCTGACAGGAATAAAGAAGAAAATAATGAAAACTTTAGGAAACAAAACGAAAGTACTAGTGACAGTTTAAAACAAATAAATGAAAAAATTGAAAACTCTAACAAAGACTTAAGAGAAATCATTAATGAACAGAAAGAAAATATAAATGAAAAATTGGAGGAAAATAATAAACAAATAAATGAAAATAATAGACAGATGAAAGAAGATTTCAGACAAATAATTGGTGAAAAAAATAAATAGTACTCATGAAAATTTAAGACAGATTAAAGAAGATAACACACAAATGAATGAGAATTTAGGAAATAAAATTGAAAGAATAAATGAAATAGTACAAATGAAAGTATTAAAGAAGATTTAAGGCAAATAAATGAAGAAAACTGAAAACAAATTAATGAAAAAATTGAGAATGTCAATGAGACAATTAGCCAAAGGGGTAGATAAGTACAACGAAGAAGTAAAACAACAATTGGTTGAAAGGTTGGACCAAACTAACGAAGCCATTGCACAGTGCAGGGTAGAAGTGGATCCCAAGATAGACCAGGTGGAAAATGATAACAAGATTCGAGTAACCGAGATACGGCAAGGAACACGGGAAAAATTAGATGAAATGCAAAGCAACATATCCGAAAAAATACGACAGGTTAACAATGAGGTGGATCAGGTAAAATATCGGTATGGAGAACCACACATGACTTCCATGTCCTAAGATTTATATTTTAAATCATTTACGAAATGAAATGTTTCCATAGAAACTACTTCTTTCCACTAATTGCTTCAGTCTTAACCACAGTACTGTGGTCACTAACATATACCACCACACGTTATCGCACTCGATTTTCACTGATGATGGCAGTCGACGGCACTGCGGAAACGTCTGGTTTTGCAGAAAACTTTGGTCTACAGCCAAACAGGACGGGAAGGAATTTTAACAACAAACTACTTCTTTGTTGCTGATAACGTAGTACAGTACATATATAAAAAATTATCCCCTCCCCATTCAACTATAATTTTCATTTATAGAAAATTACCCCCACCCCGTTCAACTAGCCTCTTCATTTATAGATATTCATCTACTTTTCTACAGTGGATTATTAAGATATTCTTATCAGGATACTGTATTATCAAAATTAAGTACTTTAATCTTGTTAAAACAAAAAATGTTTCAGGTAAACTACCCTTTCCCCCTAACCGATCTTCACCAAAATCAATAGGCATTGAGTCCTCTACAACACAGGCACATATCTAAAAAATTATTTGATTCTGTTTGAATTTACGGCAGTTATCGTTCGCCATGAAAAAATTTCTCTTGTTACAACATAAAATGTTGCAGGTAAACTACCCCTTTTCCTTAACCTATCTTCACCAAAATCAACAGGCATTGAGTTCTCTACAATGTAGGGAAGTACGCAAAACATTATTTATTATGTTTGAATTTACGGCGGTTATCGTTCGTCATAGAAAAAATTACCCTTATCACATAAAATGTTGCAGGTAAACTACACCTTTCTCTTCACTGATCTTCACCAAAATCAATAGGTCCTCTACAATTTAGGGATCCATGCAAAACATTATTTGATTCTGTTTGAATGTGTTGCAGTTATCGTTCATCATAGAAACAATTATTCTTGTTGAAACATAAAATGTGGCAGGTAAACTACCCCTTCCCCTTAACCGATCTTCACCAAAATCAACAGGCCTTCAGTCTTCTACAATTGAGGAATGTATGCAAAAAAATATCTGAATCTGTTTGAATGTGCTACAGTTATCCTTCGTCATAGAAAAAATTACCGTTGTTAAAACATAAAATGTTAAATTCCCAATAAAAGGTGTTTATTTTTATTATTCGTTATAACTGCTTTGATTGAATATATCGACGTGTATGTTGAACTATGTTTGAGTCGTATTGGCTCTTGTGCTCGTTTCGATTCTAAAATTTCTTTATATAATTCTTAAGATTGTTAATAACTTTACTTTTTAGTATATCTCAGGGTTTGGATTCTTTGAAGCTGTTAAAAAAAAATCAGAAATGCAAAGAAAAGGTACTATACATTACAATAAACTATAAATTAAATCTTACTAATACGTAAACAGTTTGTTAGCCGGACAATAGCGAATAATTTGTCTCACTACGCAAGGCAGTTGACACAATCAAAATGGCCGTCCGTATACTTTATTGAGACGCCACGAATTAATGTTTTGTTCACTCACTCAGTGGTGTGCAACAGTGATCATTCTGCTTGTATTATATTTAGTTTTTTCTTTAGTCAGCACTTGTGTTTGGTTTAATAGTGCCTGTTGAGTTTAACTATCTGTTGTGTAGTGGTCGTGACTAGTTTATATGAATTGGACAAATCTCACCAATGTAGGTACTCAGATTTATTCGTTCAATTTGGTTGATCGTATTTTCTTCTTATTTTTATTTTCATCGTTTGGTTTAAGTATTTAATATATCCTCTTCTTTTATAGTTTTACTTTCTCATTTTTTAGACATCGGTCAATTAGTTTTACTTTCAATATGATGATTCCACTTCTGAATTTTTTCTTGGTATTACATAGCTCATCTACTCTCTGATAGTCAATAATGGAATAATAATTCTTCTTCCTTCATCAACGGTCTAGCCCAAGAATCTCTGGCCTCCGATTGGTTAAAATAGGTGAACTGCAGGTCACCTAACTGGTGTCACTGAGATCATATATTCTTACACTTGTATAAAAAAAATAATCCCTTTTAAACTTTAAGTCCCATTAAATTTAAGTCACATAATGTTTTTTCTTACTATATGACATGCAATCTGATACCTATTTGATATAAGTTTGTTATTATAACAGATAACTTTTCCCCTTTACAAAAGTTCTGAATTTTGGACCTATTTTTCTGTTACAATGATTATATCATAATTGCCTAAATTTATCTAATAAATACTATTACTATTACATCAAGTGTTTTTATCCTACGGATTTAATCCTTTTTTGATTTTTGTTTACTTTGAATGGTTGATCTACTCATTTCTGACGTTATTTTCTTTACATTGCATCATTGGCCTAGGCCCTAAGCTTCATTTCTTTAGCATTTTTTCTAATTTACATAGATTGTTATTTAATTTATCTATTTTGAACCCTGGATGTACCATAACAATAACTGTAACAAAATATTTTAACATTTTACCCTAAGGTATTGCCTTCATGGCCAAGTTTAACTTCAAACATTAACAAATCATTACAAAATATTTAATATAAATTCTTGGATTTCGTTGTCCATGACGTGTCCGTTACTTAACTAAATATCACTATAATATTGACGACTCGGAATACAATGTTTTTTATAAGTAAGAACGTAAAGTTTTACCTTACAGCCTAAACCGGCTTTCACCTATAGAAGGCTTCATCAGAGGCTGTCGTTAGTAGCGCTGCTCGTCTTGTTGTTGGCGACGAGAAAGTGTTTCGAAAGATTGAAGCTGTGTGTGTGTGGTGAGATGTGTTCGAATAATGCGTGCGATTTGAATTGTGTCTGTTCGTTTAGGATGTCGTTTTTATTTGTTTTTGTGTGTTTGTATATTTCTAATTGTTCTAGAGTGTCTAGTTTTCGGCCTTTTGTGTGTACGTGTAGTATGTTCATGTTATTGTCGATGTTTTTATATGTGTGGTTTGCTTCAATGAGGTGGTTTGCGAAGGTAGATTCTGTAGTGGTGTGGAGTGCTTTTGTGTGTTCAATGTATCTCTGTTTGAAGCTACGTCCTGTCTGGCCTATGTAGAATTTACTGCAATTTGAACAATTTAGTTTATATACACCGGGTAGATCGAATTTGTTTTGTGCTTTGGGCATGCGTTTTGATAGTGTGTGTTCTGTTTTGTTAGTAGTTTTGTAAGCGATTCTGTATCCTGCTTTTTTGAATTTGTGGGCAATTTTTTCTGTTTGTTTGTTGATGTATGTTAGTGTTATGAATTTGTTGTTTTCTGTCTTTGTCTGTTGTTTGTTTTGTGTTTTGTGTAGGAGTTTACTGACTATTGTTCTGTCATAACCGTTAGATTCTGCTAGATATTTTATCGTGTTTAGTTCGTCTTTGTAGTCTATTTCATCTAAGGGGGTTGTTAGCAACATCCCCTTAGATGAAATAGACTACAAAGACGAACTAAACACGATAAAATATCTAGCAGAATCTAACGGTTATGACAGAACAATAGTCAGTAAACTCCTACACAAAACACAAAACAAACAACAGACAAAGACAGAAAACAACAAATTCATAACACTAACATACATCAACAAACAAACAGAAAAAATTGCCCACAAATTCAAAAAAGCAGGATACAGAATCGCTTACAAAACTACTAACAAAACAGAACACACACTATCAAAACGCATGCCCAAAGCACAAAACAAATTCGATCTACCCGGTGTATATAAACTAAATTGTTCAAATTGCAGTAAATTCTACATAGGCCAGACAGGACGTAGCTTCAAACAGAGATACATTGAACACACAAAAGCACTCCACACCACTACAGAATCTACCTTCGCAAACCACCTCATTGAAGCAAACCACACATATAAAAACATCGACAATAACATGAACATACTACACGTACAC
This sequence comes from Magicicada septendecula, assembly GCA_034769895.1. Classification (NCBI taxonomy): domain Eukaryota; kingdom Metazoa; phylum Arthropoda; class Insecta; order Hemiptera; family Cicadidae; genus Magicicada; species Magicicada septendecula. Next base: position 216,083,148 of record CM068373.1, read on the forward strand.
ACAAAAGGCCGAAAACTAGACACTCTAGAACAATTAGAAATATACAAACACACAAAAACAAATAAAAACGACATCCTAAACGAACAGACACAATTCAAATCGCACGCATTATTCGAACACATCTCACTACACACACACAGCTTCAATCTTTCGAAACACTTTCTCGTCGCCAACAACAAGACGAGCAGCGCTACTAACGACAGCCTCTGATGAAGCCTTCTATAGGTGAAAGCCGGTTTAGGCTGTAAGGTAAAACTTTACGTTCTTACTTATAAAAAACATTGTGTTCCGAGTCGTCAATATTATAGTGATATTTATTTAATATAACTTTGATAGCATTCTTCAATTCTACGAATCACTATTAACTGATTATTTCTAGAATTGTTTGTTTTTTAACTTAAGTGTTTATCTAGCCTGCAGGCCTAATACAATTTACAACATTTATCTATAAGCCTTGATATTTAAACACAAACACCAATATACTGTCTAGGCTTTACACAACACTTCCAAAAAATGATACAATTCTATTTTAGTTCCTTTTTAATCCTAATGACAACAAAAAATAATGTAACTTTATCTTGTCCCCACTGCACGGACACTTATTACATTTTTGACACAGTTTGTGTCACACTAGTTTTGGTTTATTTAGTTTATTTGTTTACACTTGGGGGAATTGAAGGGATTGTTATTTTTTCAGTCTTTTCTGTTCAAATAACTAATTACCTTGCTCCCCACTCTCTTATACTAGCACAGTTTTTTTCTTACATTTATTAATGTATTAATTACAAGATATTTATTGACAATACTTTTGTATTGTACCTTTTTTTTGTTTCTACATTGTCTGACATAGAAAAAGGCTTTTTATTTAATTGGTGGACTCTGTGAGGTGACATATTCTGACCTCTATTAAAAAATGACTACATTATTTAATTAGGGCAGGGCACTGATTGTCATGTTACAATATCTATATATATTACATTTAATATTTATAACTAAATTTACCTCAAGATGTTATTTTTCCTTATTTGGAACATGTTTCGAGAGCTCCCGTACTCTCATCTTTAGCCTTCACGATCTTGTGTCTGGTGAAGTATTTGTGTGTTGGCTGCTGGATGCTATTAAGGTTGTTTGTTGGTCTTTGGTATTTTAAAGTTGTATTATTGTGTGTGATTGTGGTATATGTATATGTATTTTGTGTATTTTCGATGTTGAGTGCTTTGAATATTGTGTCATGTTTTGTATTGATTTGTATTTGTTCTGGTATTAGTTTGTTTTGTGTTTTATGTTTGTATATTTGTAAATTTTCCCAAATGTTCATTATGGTGCCTTTGTGTGGTATATGTTTTGTGACGATTTTAAATGTATTAAAAATCGCACAGATTAAAATTTTTTAATTTTAATAAGTAAGAGTATCATACACCCTTACCTATACCCAGATTCCTGAATCAACTTGAAACCTTCCAGTACCAACACGCCAAGAAAAGTATTAAGTAGTGAATAATAATAATAATTACTTAAATAATTAAAAATGCGACTAGAGAAATAAAGAAATCCCTAAGTCATAATAAAATAAACATAAAGTATTTATCTTCTAATTAATGAATAAATAATAATAGGAAAAGTACGAACTATTTTCTTAGCGCGTAAATACGCACTAGCTGACTGAGCCCTCTCCCCTAAACCGTACGCACATTCGGCCGTAGAACGTCGCAATGAGTAGACGTGAGTTTTGGTGTTGTACACATATACGTATGTGTATGTTCGCTAGAAGTATATCCAGCGTGAAATCTTGTTATTGTGAATAATGTAGTGTCTAGAGTTTGTGAGAAAATATATAAATAAAATAGAAAAAGGTAGCCAACACATCTCTTAAAAACAAAATCAAATGTAAGTGTAACATAGTTAACTACTAGACTGTAGTACTGCAAAGTGAGAACTATAACTGTAATTAAAATAAAGAAAATGTGAACTACAAGAATCTGCACTAAGAAAAGTGAAATTACAACATTTGGAACTTCAAGTAAACAACCTATCTTCGAGAGCTTCAAGTTAACTAAAAAATCAACCCGATGTAGATACACCACGAACAACGTACTCAACCCGTAGAAGACGACTGGAGATGTCCCAAGAATACAACAACAACCTCAGGTGATATCAAACCACAACTTTTGTAAATTTCCCTTAATAAGAAGTAACAAAGAACTTTAAAGAACTTTCGCAATGTAATGAACAAATTATCAGATTTGTATATTTTGTAATTTTGTAAGAAGTAATAGTAACCGTAATGTATATATTGATAAATTAATAATTTTGAGAAAATTGAGACCTGGATCCGTGGTATTAAAAGTAACAGTTATATGAATAAATTTTTGATATAACAAGAATAATATAATTAAGATCTTTGAAGCAGTAAAAGCACTATTTACAAAAATAACTTTCTTTAAAATCAGGAATAATGTTTGATTAATATTTCAATAGCAATAAAGAGATGTTTTAGCTAATACCTAGTGAGTGAATAAGTTTATGCAAACCTTGTCAGTTTCCTATATCACACTTGTTTTGTAATTTGTTAGTAAGAGTTTTACTAACAACGGCAGCTGGTTTAGTTTACTGGTAAATAATTAAACTAGTTCCCGATTTTTGTGTTGTCTTGCCAAGGGGCGGCACAAAATTGCGCCACTCTGCTTTTGAATTTAAAATTGTGTAATTTACTTGGTAAAACAAAATATTGTTTACAGAGTGTCACGTACAGAAAATTGCAACATAATTATGTAATTGTTGTTGTGTAAGTTTATAAGTCGTTAACGATAAAAAAAGGACAAACATAAATTTATTCACTCAGAAATAAAAAAAAAAAAAAATAAATGAGTAAAATTTTAATTATATAATAATAATATTAGTATCGCGAGTTTGCCGTGTTAAGCAAGTAATAGCTGGTAGGGAAACCATTCCAAACAAGTCAATTCCAAGCCAGTTGGTTCATGTTAAATATGTGTTGAGGAATGTAAACTCTCCCCTTTGTAAGAACCCATCTCATTCATAACCCCTCCTCCCTAAAGCAAACAAAGCCACGTTAGACAAGCTCTTTCCTGTTTTTGTATTGTTCTGAATTACTACCCTATGCAACTAGACGACACCCCAAAACAGCTGATTCTTTGTGCTGTTTGTTAAATCAATGAACTTTCCGTATACGAAATTTCTCTCTACTAAAATAGTATTATCGTTTTGTTTTAATTAATTATATATGTCAATACTGAGAATTTAATTGTTGTGAAATAAGTTATGTTGATTAATTAAGATAAGATTACATCCCAAAGCTTAATATGAAATAAGATAAATAAGAATAATATAATTAAGATCTTTGAAGCAGTAAAAGCACTATTTACAAAAATAACTTTCTTTAAAATCAGGAATAATGTTTGATTAATATTTCAATAGCAATAAAGAGATGTTTTAGCTAATACCTAGTGAGTGAGTGTTTAAATGAATTAATGTTATCTATTTTTAAACATTGAGAAAACGAAGTAAAGCAAGTGACATAAGATTTGTCGTTCGTAATACGTCGTGTGTTTAAAGTGGTTATTATAAAAAATGACTCAATTTAACCCCGATTTCTTGTTGAAAGACGAATTAACATATGAAGCATTATGGCGTGGTCTCCCCTACTCTAATGTAACTGTCGCGGAACTTCGCAAGACGTTACGCGAAAATACACCGGACATACCTTCATTATTAAGTCGTTTGAGTGTTTTAGATTTCAATAGCGAAAAAGAAACGTGTTATCGTAAGTATACAGAACTAACTTCGTATGCACAAACCCTGCGTGATGAAAAATCCCCCGCAGTAATATTACGCACCACCCAAAGAATTGAGCATCTATACCGTCGTATCACCAATCTGTTGACCTGGCCCGGTGATAAAGATATCCCTCCTGATATAAAAAAATTCGCCGAGGAAGCATTAAAACAATTACCTGAGATAATACGCGAATTACGTAGATGATCCGAATTGTTTAGATTAGACGAAATCGAAGAAGCAATGACGAAATTAAATATTTCACCTACCCAATCGCCGACTCAAGAACAACCAAACGGTACTGCAAAAATTCAGATTCTGCAGGAACCCAATATAGATCCATTCAAGGAACGGTTAAGTGGTAGTCAAGTAAATATTCAAGCAGTAAACGTTACGTCACTCCCTAATGAACTAGAAAATATGACCCATACCTACGAATTACCTTCTCATTCGCGGACTAATCAACCTGCGGAAAATCCTAGAATGATGAATCAAATAAATTTAACTCCCGAGCTCTATGGAAAAATAACCCACCCTGTAGAAAGTATTTTGTCCAATATACAAATCACTGATGGGCTGAATATTACAAAGCTCCTTAGTTTTATCAAACATATCTTAGAATTAAAGGAACTGCAACAACTAAGAGATAACCAGATTTTGCAAGTTATTTTACCTAAGTGTAGATCTCCATTAAAAGATACAGTGTTAGAATCCCTAAGGTATAATCAATCGGTAGAAGAACTTCATACCACACTAATAAGACATTTCATTCCCACCGGTATCTACGAAGAATTGAAGCAAAACTTAGTACTTCGTGCACAAGGTACATACGAGAGACTAGCTCATTATATTTCTGAAGTAAGAGAATCTGCTTTATTGTTACAAGTTAAATGGAGCGAACAACAGTTAGTAGACAATATCATAGTAAGACTATCCCCCGAGGAGCGATCTCGACTAGCACTCGTGAAGCCACCTACAACTTTTACGGAACTAGAACTATGTTGTATACATTCGTCCGACGTCTGGTATTCTGACCAGAATAGAAGTGTTTCTATGTCCCAGAGTCAACAAAGAAATTCATTCCAAACTAGACCTATTGGAAATGATACCCGAAACTACCGCGATAAGCGATTCGTAAGTACACATAAAACCCAAAACTATCCCCATGTTTCATACTCTAAACCAAAATCCCGACAACCTACGAGCGAAGTAAGTGAGGAAAGAAGATGTTATAACTGTGGAAAGGCCGGACATATTAGCAAGTTATGTAAACAAAAGCGCTATAAACAGAAAACCGACAAATCAAAAAACATGTGAAGCTGGAAGACCGAAAATCCTACGTCTTCCGAAGCATCAGAAGGAAAGGTAACAACAATACTAAGCGTCAAATAAAGATGAGTAAAAATAAACGCAGAGATCCTTATTTAACAAAATTTATCGAGAAGTGCAACTCTATGGGTGCATGTAAAACAAGTATATGCCAACTACCCTATGTACAGATAGACCTTGGAGCAACGAAAACCCTTGGTTTAATTGATTCAGGATCTACCCGTAGTATAATTAGTAAACAGTTAGCCACCTTATTAGATAATCATAAACTGATTAAACGTAGCCAAATGGTGAACATAAAGTGTACCACCGCAAATAAACAAAACCTAAAGATATCTCACAGTATTACGGTGAAATTAAAAATTCAGAATTTTACTTGGTACATTCCCCTACTAGTAGCTGAAGAGTTAGGACAGAACTTAATATTAGGCGCGGATTTTATAAGAAAAACTGCTTTAATCCTTGATATATATGCAAAACAATATTTTTTCAAATTTGATCGTACTCAAAAATATCAGTTCGACTCCGAATTAAGTAACGACACTGTTAGTGAAACCGCAAATATTCATTCAGAGCCTAATGAATCGAGTCTAAGTCATTTAAAAGGAAATGAGAGACTAAGAATCCAAAAGTTAATAAAAGATTTTTCTGCTGTACTCACCCCCAAGTTAGGATTAACTCATTTAATTGAATATAAAATAAATCTTAGTGACAACAAAGTAATACGACTTCACCCATACAAACTATCTCCGCCCAAGATGGAAATCATGAGAAACCACATTAACAAACTCCTCGATCAGCACGTCATTGAACCATCAACGTCTCCATATTCATCGCCTGCATTCCTAGTACCAAAAGGAACTGACAAACATAGACTAGTCGTGGATTATAGACAACTAAATAAGAGTATAGAATTTGAATCGATACCACTGCCAGACATACACAGTGCGTTTCACTATTTTACAAAAGCGAAAATCTTCACCATAATGGATCTTAACCAAGCATTCCATCAAATTCCACTAGCTGAGGAATCAAAACATTTAACTGCTTTTGCTGTCCCATTTAATCTATATCAATTTACGAGAGTACCATTCGGTATATCACAAGGAAGTTCAGTATGCAGTCGACTGTTAGAAAAAATTTTCCATGATGTTAAATTTAAATTTGTATATCATTATCTCGACGATATAGTAGTATATAGTGAGTCAATGGATCAACATATTGATCACTTGCGTGAAGTATTATCCCGGTTAAAGAAAGCCGGACTGACCGTAAACCCTAGTAAAGTTAATTTCGCAGTGAAACAATTCTCATTCTTAGGTCACATAGTATCAGCCGAAGGTAAGGTTACCATCGATCCCGAACGTACACGCGCAATCCGAGAATTTTTACCTCCCAGAGAAGTCAAAGGTATAGCTAGATTTTTAGGTATGATTAATTATTTTCATAAGTATATACCCCACTTAGCAGATATAGCAGCCCCATTGAATGCCTTAAGAAAGAAAGGAACGAAATTCGAGTGGACTACTCAACATCAAGAAGCGTTTGAAACACTTAAAGAAAGTATTATATCCCCACCTGTATTGCAGTTAGCGGATTTCAGTAAACCATTTATCGTACAGACCGATAGTTCAAGTGTAGCATTAGGAGCCGTAATATACCAGGAAATAAATAATACTAGACTCCCGATCAGTTATGCATCCCGGACACTGACCGAGCAAGAAAGGAAGTTCTCAGCCTATGAACTTGAATGTTTAGCCGTAGTGTTTGCTTTTGATAAATTCAAACCATTTTTGGAACACAAAGAATTTCTACTAGAAACCGATAATCAAGCTTTATCATGGTTATTAAATCACCCAAAGCAATTAGGTCGTATCGGACGATGGGTGTTAAGATTAAATTGCTACAAGTTCAAAGTGCAACATATTCGTGGAACTCAAAATGTAGTGGCCGATACTCTATCCCGCATGTTCCAACTACCCAATACAAGATCTGGAGAAGACAATATTGAAACCACTATCGTTAATACACTAATTACTAATTTTCCCCTTGCATTTAAGGATATAGCATATCACCAACAACAAGATCCGAAATTGTGTAAAATAATCGAACAAATAGAAAAAGGAAATAAATCTGATAAATATATCTTGAGTAAAAGAGTACTTTGTTTTAAGAAGGCAAACGGAAAATTACTAAGAATAATCGCCCCGGAAATAATCAAACCCATGTTAATGGAGTACTACCATTCATCTACAATTGGAGCTCATATGGGAATTAGGAAAACGATACATCGTATTCGCAAGGAATACCACTGGGAAAACATGAATAATGAAATAAAAAAGTTCGTGAAAGAATGCGAAATTTGTGCGCTGAGCAAACCAGCAAGAACCAGTCAAGTCGGAAAACTAATCTCCGAAATACCTACTACTCCCTTCTCGAAAATATACATCGACTATTCTGGACCTTATCCCCGCTCTAAATCCGGAAATACTATGCTGTTAATTTGTGTAGACTCATTCACTAAATTCGTGTGGATGTATCCTATGTGTCGTGCATTAGCATCTACGACAATTAAAATTCTACAAGAACAACTATTTAAAGACTATGGCACTCCTTTAAGCTTAATATCTGACAATGGACCCCAGTTTAAATCGAAAGAATTTAATGACATGTGTTTTAAATTAGGTATAAATCATATTACCGTGACCGAGTACAGACCGCAAGGAAATATAGCAGAAAGATACTTGCGTAACTTAAAATCAGCATTAATATCTTATCATGCTAAAGACCAGACAACCTGGGATCAAAATATTTCGTGGATACAATTTACATTCAATTCAGCGTATCATGAAGGTCATAAATCAACACCATTTGATTTACTGTACAAGTACAAACCTAACCATCCTTTAACCACAAAGTGGAAAATCAATGAGTTATTACCCCGCGACGTGAATGGGAATAACATACGAAAAATATGGAACGAAGCTCGTGCAAATCTGAGAGCTAATTTACAGAAATCAAGGAAGTATCATGAGAATAATAATAATAAGCTAATAAAGTATAAAATAGGTGATTTAGTCATGTATAAAACTCATCCTATGAGTAAAGCAGTTGATAGGATCACTTCGAAACTATCTTATCGATGGTGTGGCCCCTACCAAATTCGTAAGTTCATCACCCCCGTTACTGTAGCTCTGTATGAACCCAATACAGAAAATTACGTTCGCAGAAGTCATTTGTCTCAAATAAAAAAAAGTTTTTCGTGTCAAGATACAGAAGGAAGACTACGAGAAAGATAGAAAACCTAGAATACTATCTAAGTATTAAGAATAAAATATGTTGTATAGACTTATACCGAAATAGGATAAGATTGTGTAACATCCTATACTATAGGTAACTATAAACTCAAAACCCCCTCGTACGAATACAAGCGAGGCCTGATCAACCTTAGCTAATGTCCTGCGAGAATGGTATTATACATGAGAAATCTGATGACAAGTATAATGAAGATGAAGAGAAAGAAAGAAAGAAAAATAATCTTTAGCGCTGTAAACTAAAAGTAATTCTATTGTTCTTACAATACGGTATTATTATTAGTAAAATACTCATGAGTATAACTCCGTAAAACGAGTGAGCAATTCAAGAAAAAACCGGTAGTAGATATAAGAATTAAAATAAGGTAGATTTACGTTTTGTGTATTTTATATAGTAGATGTAGTAGAATTTAGATGTGACATAAGTATAAGATAATCGATTGATGAATAGAAATAAGCTGAGAGAGAGAAATTTCAGTATGAAATATAATTGTTTATTAGAATTATATTATTACACCCCCCCGTTTTTCATAGTTAAGTGCAGGAGGATGTGACGATTTTAAATGTATTAAAAATCGCACAGATTAAAATTTTTTAATTTTAATAAGTAAGAGTATCATACACCCTTACCTATACCCAGATTCCTGAATCAACTTGAAACCTTCCAGTACCAACACGCCAAGAAAAGTATTAAGTAGTGAATAATAATAATAATTACTTAAATAATTAAAAATGCGACTAGAGAAATAAAGAAATCCCTAAGTCATAATAAAATAAACATAAAGTATTTATCTTCTAATTAATGAATAAATAATAATAGGAAAAGTACGAACTATTTTCTTAGCGCGTAAATACGCACTAGCTGACTGAGCCCTCTCCCCTAAACCGTACACGCATTCGGCCGTAGAACGTCGCAATGAGTAGACGTGAGTTTTGGTGTTGTACACATATACGTATGTGTATGTTCGCTAGAAGTATATCCAGCGTGAAATCTTGTTATTGTGAATAATGTAGTGTCTAGAGTTTGTGAGAAAATATATAAATAAAATAGAAAAAGGTAGCCAACACATCTCTTAAAAACAAAATCAAATGTAAGTGTAACATAGTTAACTACTAGACTGTAGTACTGCAAAGTGAGAACTATAACTGTAATTAAAATAAAGAAAATGTGAACTACAAGAATCTGCACTAAGAAAAGTGAAATTACAACATTTGGAACTTCAAGTAAACAACCTATATTCGAGAGCTTCAAGTTAACTAAAAAATCAACCCGATGTAGATACACCAAGAACAACGTACTCAACCCGTAGAAGACGACTGGAGATGTCCCAAGAATACAACAACAACCTCAGGTGATATCAAACCACAACTTTTGTAAATTTCCCTTAATAAGAAGTAACAAAGAACTTTAAAGAACTTTCGCAATGTAATGAACAAATTATCAGATTTGTATATTTTGTAATTTTGTAAGAAGTAATAGTAACCGTAATGTATATATTGATAAATTAATAATTTTGAGAAAATTGAGACCCGGATCCGTGGTATTAAAAGTAACAGTTATATGAATAAATTTTTGATATAACAAGAATAATATAATTAAGATCTTTGAAGCAGTAAAAGCACTATTTACAAAAATAACTTTCTTTAAAATCAGGAATAATGTTTGATTAATATTTCAATAGCAATAAAGAGATGTTTTAGCTAATACCTAGTGAGTGAATAAGTTTATGCAAACCTTGTCAGTTTCCTATATCACACTTGTTTTGTAATTTGTTAGTAAGAGTTTTACTAACAACGGCAGCTGGTTTAGTTTACTGGTAAATAATTAAACTAGTTCCCGATTTTTGTGTTGTCTTGCCAAGGGGCGGCACAAAATTGCGCCACTCTGCTTTTGAATTTAAAATTGTGTAATTTACTTGGTAAAACAAAATATTGTTTACAGAGTGTCACGTACAGAAAATTGCAACATAATTACGTAATTGTTGTTGTGTAAGTTTATAAGTCGTTAACGATAAAAAAAGGCGTTTAATGAAGAAATTTGTGTTAGTGGTTTAAATCACAATCAGAATGATCACAGTTGCACACCACTATGTAAAAATTATCCCAATTAGCGCTTTCAAGCTTCACAGCCCATCGTCAGACTGGAATAGACACAAAATAAGTGGAAACAACCACTTCACCCCTCTCCACCACCATGCTCACACACAACAAGCTATAATATAAATGACCCTTCCCCACCCCCTAAACCCTGTCCCACCATCTGTAGAGTTACATATTTTTTCTAGCAAATTCCTTGTGTTTCAGTGTTGTGTGTGTGTGTGTGTGTGTGTGTGTGTGTGTGTGTGTGTGTGTGTGTGTGTGTGTGTGTGTGTGTGTGTGCATCCTTTTAAACTACCCACTTCCTCTCCACACACGTGGGTCAGTCAACACCCTTATTTTAAAACATCCAAATAGTACTATGCAAAATAATTCTTAATATTATCTATCTGTCCTCTACCATTTACTTCTTAATCATGTTATAAAATATTTCTTCATTATCAAATTTAATTTTAATATTAATTAAATTGTCTAACCCTTTTTCTCTCTCTTTCAATATTTCTAACTCCTCTCTAAGCTTCCTTTCAACTGTGTTATTCACTACTTTTACAATTTCGTATTCTTCCAAAGGATTAACAAACTTATGGTTGTCTTCTATGAAATGTCTTGCATATAACGAATTGGTTGTTCTATTACCTTCTCCACGTTTGTGGTCAGACAACCTGCATACGAATTTCCGTCCTGTCTCTCCTAGGTACACCTTGTTGCAGTCTTTACATTTTAATTTATAAATTCCGCTTTTCTGTAATACTGGAATTTTTTCTATATTCTTATTCCTTATCTTATCAAATACCGTTTCACATTTTTTAATAGCTATATCTACTCCATATTTATTAAAACATTTTATAATTTTTCTAGTATGTGAACCTATGTTGAAATATACATGAACCATGAAATATGTGAACCTTGCTGAAATATACATGAATGATTTTTTTTGAAAAGCAATTAATAACTTCCACTAAGTATAAAAACAATATAAAATTATGGTCTAGATACGTTGATGATGTATTAGTAATTTGGGAAGGAAGCATAGAAGAAGTGCATGAGTTTATAAATGAGGGAGTAAGGATAAAAACTTACAATTTAAAGAAGAGATAGGAGGTAAGAAAATAAATTACTTAGATTTAAACATAGAAATTAAAGATAATGAGAAACTACAGTTTGGGATATTTAGGAAAGAGTCGTATTCTGATATAATTATACCAAGAGAGTCTTACCACCCATATAGATATAAAATGGCGGCAATCAATTCATTTTGTTACAGAGCTCAGAAGTGTTTAAAAGAGACCGAGTCAAAAGATAGGGAGTTAAGAACGATAAAGGGAATTGTAAGGAATAATAATTATAACACCAACATAGTGGATAAAGTTATGAAAAGGGTTAACATACAAAAGATAAAATAGAACCGGAACAAAAGAATTATGCAGGGTCATTGACATACATAGGTTCACATACTAGAAAAATTATAAAATGTTTTAATAAATATGGAGTAGATATAGCTATTAAAAAATGTGAAACGGTATTTGATAAGATAAGGAATAAGAATATAGAAAAAATTCCAGTATTACAGAAAGCGGAATTTATAAATTAAAATGTAAAGACTGCAACAAGGTGTACCTAGGAGAGACAGGACGGAAATTCGTATGCAGGTTGTCTGACCACAAACGTGGAGAAGGTAATAGAACAACCAATTCGTTATATGCAAGACATTTCATAGAAGACAACCATAAGTTTGTTAATCCTTTGGAAGAATACGAAATTGTAAAAGTAGTGAATAACACAGTTGAAAGGAAGCTTAGAGAGGAGTTAGAAATATTGAAAGAGAGAGAAAAAGGGTTAGACAATTTAATTAATATTAAAATTAAATTTGATAATGAAGAAATATTTTATAACATGATTAAGAAGTAAATGGTAGAGGACAGATAGATAATATTAAGAATTATTTTGCATAGTACTATTTGGATGTTTTAAAATAAGGGTGTTGACTGACCCACGTGTGTGGAGAGGAAGTGGGTAGTTTAAAAGGATGCACACACACACACACACACACACACACACACACACACACACACACACACAACACTGAAACACAAGGAATTTGCTAGAAAAAATATGTAACTCTACAGATGGTGGGACAGGGTTTAGGGGGTGGGAAGGGTCATTTATATTATAGCTTGTTGTGTGTGAGCATGGTGGTGGAGAGGGGTGAAGGGGTTGTTTCCACTTATTTTGTGTCTATTCCAATCTGACGATGGGCTGTGAAGCTTGAAAGCGCTAATTGGGATAATTTTACATAGTGGTGTGCAACTGTGATCATTCTGATTGATAAAAAAAGGACAAACATAAATTTATTCACTCAGAAATAAAAAAAAAAAATAAATAAATGAGTAAAATTTTAATTATATAATAATAATATTAGTATCGCGAGTTTGCCGTGTTAAGCAAGTAATAGCTGGTAGGGAAACCATTCCAAACAAGTCAATTCCAAGCCAGTTGGTTCATGTTAAATATGTGTTGAGGAATGTAAACTCTCCCTTTGTAAGAACCCATCTCATTCATAACCCCTCCTCCCTAAAGCAAACAAAGCTACGTTAGACAAGCTCTTTCCTGTTTATGTATTGTTCTGAATTACTACCCTATGCAACTAGACGACACCCCAAAACAGCTGATTCTTTGTGCTGTTTGTTAAATCAATGAACTTTCCGTATACGAAATTTCTCTCTACTAAAATAGTATTATCGTTTTGTTTTAATTAATTATATATGTCAATACTGAGAATTTAATTGTTGTGAAATAAGTTATGTTGATTAATTAAGATAAGATTACATCCCAAAGCTTAATATGAAATAAGATATATGTGTATGTGTTTAAATGAATTAATGTTATCTATTTTTAAACATTGAGAAAACGAAGTAAAGCAAGTGACATAAGATTTGTCGTTCGTAATACGTCGTGTGTTTAAAGTGGTTATTATAAAAAATGACTCAATTTAACCCCGATTTCTTGTTGAAAGACGAATTAACATATGAAGCATTATGGCGTGGTCTCCCCTACTCTAATGTAACTGTCGCGGAACTTCGCAAGACGTTACGCGAAAATCACCGGACATACCTTCATTATTAAGTCGTTTGAGTGTTTTAGATTTCAATAGCGAAAAAGAAACGTGTTATCGTAAGTATACAGAACTAACTTCGTATGCACAAACCCTGCGTGATGAAAAATCCCCCGCAGTAATATTACGCACCACCCAAAGAATTGAGCATCTATACCGTCGTATCACCAATCTGTTGACCTGGCCCGGTGATAAAGATATCCCTCCTGATATAAAAAAATTCGCCGAGGAAGCATTAAAACAATTACCTGAGATAATACGCGAATTACGTAGACGATCCGAATTGTTTAGATTAGACGAAATCGAAGAAGCAATGACGAAATTAAATATTTCACCTACCCAATCGCCGACTCAAGAACAACCAAACGGTACTGCAAAAATTCAGATTCTGCAGGAACCCAATATAGATCCATTCAAGGAACGGTTAAGTGGTAGTCAAGTAAATATTCAAGCAGTAAACGTTACGTCACTCCCTAATGAACTAGAAAATATGACCCATACCTACGAATTACCTTCTCATTCGCGGACTAATCAACCTGCGGAAAATCCTAGAATGATGAGTCAAATAAATTTAACTCCCGAGCTCTATGGAAAAATAACCCACCCTGTAGAAAGTATTTTGTCCAATATACAAATCACTGATGGGCTGAATATTACAAAGCTCCTTAGTTTTATCTAACATATCTTAGAATTAAAGGAACTGCAACAACTAAGAGATAACCAGATTTTGCAAGTTATTTTACCTAAGTGTAGATCTCCATTGAAAGATAGAGTGTTAGAATCCCTAAGGTATAATCAATCGGTAGAAGAACTTCATACCACACTAATAAGACATTTCATTCCCACCGGTATCTACGAAGAATTGAAGCAAAACTTAGTACTTCGTGCACAAGGTACATACGAGAGACTAGCTCATTATATTTCTGAAGTAAGAGAATCTGCTTTATTGTTACAAGTTAAATGGAGCGAACAACAGTTAGTAGACAATATCATAGTAAGACTATCCCCCGAGGAGCGATCTCGACTAGCACTCGTGAAGCCACCTACAACTTTTACGGAACTAGAACTATGTTGTATACATTCGTCCGACGTCTGGTATTCTGACCAGAATAGAAGTGTTTCTATGTCCCAGAGTCAACAAAGAAATTCATTCCAAACTAGACCTATTGGAAATGATACCCGAAACTACCGCGATAAGCGATTCGTAAGTACACATAAAACCCAAAACTATCCCCATGTTTCATACTCTAAACCAAAATCCCGACAACCTACGAGCGAAGTAAGTGAGGAAAGAAGATGTTATAACTGTGGAAAGGCCGGACATATTAGCAAGTTATGTAAACAAAAGCGCTATAAACAGAAAACCGACAAATCAAAAAACATGTGAAGCTGGAAGACCGAAAATCCTACGTCTTCCGAAGCATCAGAAGGAAAGGTAACAACAATACTAAGCGTCAAATAAAGATGAGTAAAAATAAACGCAGAGATCCTTATTTAACAAAATTTATCGAGAAGTGCAACTCTATGGGTGCATGTAAAACAAGTATATGCCAACTACCCTATGTACAGATAGACCTTGGAGCAACGAAAACCCTTGGTTTAATTGATTCAGGATCTACCCGTAGTATAATTAGTAAACAGTTAGCCACCTTATTAGATAATCATAAACTGATTAAACGTAGCCAAATGGTGAACATAAAGTGTACCACCGCAAATAAACAAAACCTAAAGATATCTCACAGTATTACGGTGAAATTAAAAATTCAGAATTTTACTTGGTACATTCCCCTACTAGTAGCTGAAGAGTTAGGACAGAACTTAATATTAGGCGCGGATTTTATAAGAAAAACTGCTTTAATCCTTGATATATATGCAAAACAATATTTTTTCAAATTTGATCGTACTCAAAAATATCAGTTCGACTCCGAATTAAGTAACGACACTGTTAGTGAAACCGCAAATATTCATTCAGAGCCTAATGAATCGAGTCTAAGTCATTTAAAAGGAAATGAGAGACTAAGAATCCAAAAGTTAATAAAAGATTTTTCTGCTGTACTCACCCCCAAGTTAGGATTAACTCATTTAATTGAATATAAAATAAATCTTAGTGACAACAAAGTAATACGACTTCACCCATACAAACTATCTCCGCCCAAGATGGAAATCATGAGAAACCACATTAACAAACTCCTCGATCAGCACGTCATTGAACCATCAACGTCTCCATATTCATCGCCTGCATTCCTAGTACCAAAAGGAACTGACAAACATAGACTAGTCGTGGATTATAGACAACTAAATAAGAGTATAGAATTTGAATCGATACCACTGCCAGACATACACAGTGCGTTTCACTATTTTACAAAAGCGAAAATCTTCACCATAATGGATCTTAACCAAGCATTCCATCAAATTCCACTAGCTGAGGAATCAAAACATTTAACTGCTTTTGCTGTCCCATTTAATCTATATCAATTTACGAGAGTACCATTCGGTATATCACAAGGAAGTTCAGTATGCAGTCGACTGTTAGAAAAAATTTTCCATGATGTTAAATTTAAATTTGTATATCATTATCTCGACGATATAGTAGTATATAGTGAGTCAATGGATCAACATATTGATCACTTGCGTGAAGTATTATCCCGGTTAAAGAAAGCCGGACTGACCGTAAACCCTAGTAAAGTTAATTTCGCAGTGAAACAATTCTCATTCTTAGGTCACATAGTATCAGCCGAAGGTAAGGTTACCATCGATCCCGAACGTACACGCGCAATCCGAGAATTTTTACCTCCCAGAGAAGTCAAAGGTATAGCTAGATTTTTAGGTATGATTAATTATTTTCATAAGTATATACCCCACTTAGCAGATATAGCAGCCCCATTGAATGCCTTAAGAAAGAAAGGAACGAAATTCGAGTGGACTACTCAACATCAAGAAGCGTTTGAAACACTTAAAGAAAGTATTATATCCCCACCTGTATTGCAGTTAGCGGATTTCAGTAAACCATTTATCGTACAGACCGATAGTTCAAGTGTAGCATTAGGAGCCGTAATATACCAGGAAATAAATAATACTAGACTCCCGATCAGTTATGCATCCCGGACACTGACCGAGCAAGAAAGGAAGTTCTCAGCCTATGAACTTGAATGTTTAGCCGTAGTGTTTGCTTTTGATAAATTCAAACCATTTTTGGAACACAAAGAATTTCTACTAGAAACCGATAATCAAGCTTTATCATGGTTATTAAATCACCCAAAGCAATTAGGTCGTATCGGACGATGGGTGTTAAGATTAAATTGCTACAAGTTCAAAGTGCAACATATTCGTGGAACTCAAAATGTAGTGGCCGATACTCTATCCCGCATGTTCCAACTACCCAATACAAGATCTGGAGAAGACAATATTGAAACCACTATCGTTAATACACTAATTACTAATTTTCCCCTTGCATTTAAGGATATAGCATATCACCAACAACAAGATCCGAAATTGTGTAAAATAATCGAACAAATAGAAAAAGGAAATAAATCTGATAAATATATCTTGAGTAAAAGAGTACTTTGTTTTAAGAAGGCAAACGGAAAATTACTAAGAATAATCGCCCCGGAAATAATCAAACCCATGTTAATGGAGTACTACCATTCATCTACAATTGGAGCTCATATGGGAATTAGGAAAACGATACATCGTATTCGCAAGGAATACCACTGGGAAAACATGAATAATGAAATAAAAAAGTTCGTGAAAGAATGCGAAATTTGTGCGCTGAGCAAACCAGCAAGAACCAGTCAAGTCGGAAAACTAATCTCCGAAATACCTACTACTCCCTTCTCGAAAATATACATCGACTATTCTGGACCTTATCCCCGCTCTAAATCCGGAAATACTATGCTGTTAATTTGTGTAGACTCATTCACTAAATTCGTGTGGATGTATCCTATGTGTCGTGCATTAGCATCTACGACAATTAAAATTCTACAAGAACAACTATTTAAAGACTATGGCACTCCTTTAAGCTTAATATCTGACAATGGACCCCAGTTTAAATCGAAAGAATTTAATGACATGTGTTTTAAATTAGGTATAAATCATATTACCGTGACCGAGTACAGACCGCAAGGAAATATAGCAGAAAGATACTTGCGTAACTTAAAATCAGCATTAATATCTTATCATGCTAAAGACCAGACAACCTGGGATCAAAATATTTCGTGGATACAATTTACATTCAATTCAGCGTATCATGAAGGTCATAAATCAACACCATTTGATTTACTGTACAAGTACAAACCTAACCATCCTTTAACCACAAAGTGGAAAATCAATGAGTTATTACCCCGCGACGTGAATGGGAATAACATACGAAAAATATGGAACGAAGCTCGTGCAAATCTGAGAGCTAATTTACAGAAATCAAGGAAGTATCATGAGAATAATAATAATAAGCTAATAAAGTATAAAATAGGTGATTTAGTCATGTATAAAACTCATCCTATGAGTAAAGCAGTTGATAGGATCACTTCGAAACTATCTTATCGATGGTGTGGCCCCTACCAAATTCGTAAGTTCATCACCCCTGTTACTGTAGCTCTGTATGAACCCAATACAGAAAATTACGTTCGCAGAAGTCATTTGTCTCAAATAAAAAAAAGTTTTTCGTGTCAAGATACAGAAGGAAGACTACGAGAAAGATAGAAAACCTAGAATACTATCTAAGTATTAAGAATAAAATATGTTGTATAGACTTATACCGAAATAGGATAAGATTGTGTAACATCCTATACTATAGGTAACTATAAACTCAAAACCCCCTCGTACGAATACAAGCGAGGCCTGATCAACCTTAGCTAATGTCCTGCGAGAATGGTATTATACATGAGAAATCTGATGACAAGTATAATGAAGATGAAGAGAAAGAAAGAAAGAAAAATAATCTTTAGCGCTGTAAACTAAAAGTAATTCTATTGTTCTTACAATACGGTATTATTATTAGTAAAATACTCATGAGTATAACTCCGTAAAACGAGTGAGCAATTCAAGAAAAAACCGGTAGTAGATATAAGAATTAAAATAAGGTAGATTTACGTTTTGTGTATTTTATATAGTAGATGTAGTAGAATTTAGATGTGACATAAGTATAAGATAATCGATTGATGAATAGAAATAAGCTGAGAGAGAGAAATTTCAGTATGAAATATAATTGTTTATTAGAATTATATTATTACACCCCCCCGTTTTTCATAGTTAAGTGCAGGAGGATGTGACGATTTTAAATGTATTAAAAATCGCACAGATTAAAATTTTTTAATTTTAATAAGTAAGAGTATCATACACCCTTACCTATACCCAGATTCCTGAATCAACTTGAAACCTTCCAGTACCAACACGCCAAGAAAAGTATTAAGTAGTGAATAATAATAATAATTACTTAAATAATTAAAAATGCGACTAGAGAAATAAAGAAATCCCTAAGTCATAATAAAATAAACATAAAGTATTTATCTTCTAATTAATGAATAAATAATAATAGGAAAAGTACGAACTATTTTCTTAGCGCGTAAATACGCACTAGCTGACTGAGCCCTCTCCCCTAAACCGTACACGCATTCGGCCGTAGAACGTCGCAATGAGTAGACGTGAGTTTTGGTGTTGTACACATATACGTATGTGTATGTTCGCTAGAAGTATATCCAGCGTGAAATCTTGTTATTGTGAATAATGTAGTGTCTAGAGTTTGTGAGAAAATATATAAATAAAATAGAAAAAGGTAGCCAACACATCTCTTAAAAACAAAATCAAATGTAAGTGTAACATAGTTAACTACTAGACTGTAGTACTGCAAAGTGAGAACTATAACTGTAATTAAAATAAAGAAAATGTGAACTACAAGAATCTGCACTAAGAAAAGTGAAATTACAACATTTGGAACTTCAAGTAAACAACCTATATTCGAGAGCTTCAAGTTAACTAAAAAATCAACCCGATGTAGATACACCAAGAACAACGTACTCAACCCGTAGAAGACGACTGGAGATGTCCCAAGAATACAACAACAACCTCAGGTGATATCAAACCACAACTTTTGTAAATTTCCCTTAATAAGAAGTAACAAAGAACTTTAAAGAACTTTCGCAATGTAATGAACAAATTATCAGATTTGTATATTTTGTAATTTTGTAAGAAGTAATAGTAACCGTAATGTATATATTGATAAATTAATAATTTTGAGAAAATTGAGACCCGGATCCGTGGTATTAAAAGTAACAGTTATATGAATAAATTTTTGATATAACAAGAATAATATAATTAAGATCTTTGAAGCAGTAAAAGCACTATTTACAAAAATAACTTTCTTTAAAATCAGGAATAATGTTTGATTAATATTTCAATAGCAATAAAGAGATGTTTTAGCTAATACCTAGTGAGTGAATAAGTTTATGCAAACCTTGTCAGTTTCCTATATCACACTTGTTTTGTAATTTGTTAGTAAGAGTTTTACTAACAACGGCAGCTGGTTTAGTTTACTGGTAAATAATTAAACTAGTTCCCGATTTTTGTGTTGTCTTGCCAAGGGGCGGCACAAAATTGCGCCACTCTGCTTTTGAATTTAAAATTGTGTAATTTACTTGGTAAAACAAAATATTGTTTACAGAGTGTCACGTACAGAAAATTGCAACATAATTACGTAATTGTTGTTGTGTAAGTTTATAAGTCGTTAACGATAAAAAAAGGCGTTTAATGAAGAAATTTGTGTTAGTGGTTTAAATCACAATCAGAATGATCACAGTTGCACACCACTATGTAAAAATTATCCCAATTAGCGCTTTCAAGCTTCACAGCCCATCGTCAGATTGGAATAGACACAAAATAAGTGGAAACAACCACTTCACCCCTCTCCACCACCATGCTCACACACAACAAGCTATAATATAAATGACCCTTCCCCACCCCCTAAACCCTGTCCCACCATCTGTAGAGTTACATATTTTTTCTAGCAAATTCCTTGTGTTTCAGTGTTGTGTGTGTGTGTGTGTGTGTGTGTGTGTGTGTGTGTGTGTGTGTGCATCCTTTTAAACTACCCACTTCCTCTCCACACACGTGGGTCAGTCAACACCCTTATTTTAAAACATCCAAATAGTACTATGCAAAATAATTCTTAATATTATCTATCTGTCCTCTACCATTTACTTCTTAATCATGTTATAAAATATTTCTTCATTATCAAATTTAATTTTAATATTAATTAAATTGTCTAACCCTTTTTCTCTCTCTTTCAATATTTCTAACTCCTCTCTAAGCTTCCTTTCAACTGTGTTATTCACTACTTTTACAATTTCGTATTCTTCCAAAGGATTAACAAACTTATGGTTGTCTTCTATGAAATGTCTTGCATATAACGAATTGGTTGTTCTATTACCTTCTCCACGTTTGTGGTCAGACAACCTGCATACGAATTTCCGTCCTGTCTCTCCTAGGTACACCTTGTTGCAGTCTTTACATTTTAATTTATAAATTCCGCTTTTCTGTAATACTGGAATTTTTTCTATATTCTTATTCCTTATCTTATCAAATACCGTTTCACATTTTTTAATAGCTATATCTACTCCATATTTATTAAAACATTTTATAATTTTTCTAGTATGTGAACCTATGTTGAAATATACATGAACCATGAAATATGTGAACCTTGCTGAAATATACATGAATGATTTTGAAAAGCAATTAATAACTTCCACTAAGTATAAAAACAATATAAAATTATGGTCTAGATACGTTGATGATGTATTAGTAATTTGGGAAGGAAGCATAGAAGAAGTGCATGAGTTTATAAATGAGGGAGTAAGGATAAAAACTTACAATTTAAAGAAGAGATAGGAGGTAAGAAAATAAATTACTTAGATTTAAACATAGAAATTAAAGATAATGAGAAACTACAGTTTGGGATATTTAGGAAAGAGTCGTATTCTGATATAATTATACCAAGAGAGTCTTACCACCCATATAGATATAAAATGGCGGCAATCAATTCATTTTGTTACAGAGCTCAGAAGTGTTTAAAAGAGACCGAGTCAAAAGATAGGGAGTTAAGAACGATAAAGGGAATTGTAAGGAATAATAATTATAACACCAACATAGTGGATAAAGTTATGAAAAGGGTTAACATACAAAAAGATAAAATAGAACCGGAACAAAAGAATTATGCAGGGTCATTGACATACATAGGTTCACATACTAGAAAAATTATAAAATGTTTTAATAAATATGGAGTAGATATAGCTATTAAAAAATGTGAAACGGTATTTGATAAGATAAGGAATAAGAATATAGAAAAAATTCCAGTATTACAGAAAAGCGGAATTTATAAATTAAAATGTAAAGACTGCAACAAGGTGTACCTAGGAGAGACAGGACGGAAATTCGTATGCAGGTTGTCTGACCACAAACGTGGAGAAGGTAATAGAACAACCAATTCGTTATATGCAAGACATTTCATAGAAGACAACCATAAGTTTGTTAATCCTTTGGAAGAATACGAAATTGTAAAAGTAGTGAATAACACAGTTGAAAGGAAGCTTAGAGAGGAGTTAGAAATATTGAAAGAGAGAGAAAAAGGGTTAGACAATTTAATTAATATTAAAATTAAATTTGATAATGAAGAAATATTTTATAACATGATTAAGAAGTAAATGGTAGAGGACAGATAGATAATATTAAGAATTATTTTGCATAGTACTATTTGGATGTTTTAAAATAAGGGTGTTGACTGACCCACGTGTGTGGAGAGGAAGTGGGTAGTTTAAAAGGATGCACACACACACACACACACACACACACACACACACACACACACACACACACACACGCACACACACAACACTGAAACACAAGGAATTTGCTAGAAAAAATATGTAACTCTACAGATGGTGGGACAGGGTTTAGGGGGTGGGGAAGGGTCATTTATATTATAGCTTGTTGTGTGTGAGCATGGTGGTGGAGAGGGGTGAAGGGGTTGTTTCCACTTATTTTGTGTCTATTCCAATCTGACGATGGGCTGTGAAGCTTGAAAGCGCTAATTGGGATAATTTTTACATAGTGGTGTGCAACTGTGATCATTCTGATTGATAAAAAAAGGACAAACATAAATTTATTCACTCAGAAATAAAAAAAAAAAATAAATAAATGAGTAAAATTTTAATTATATAATAATAATATTAGTATCGCGAGTTTGCCGTGTTAAGCAAGTAATAGCTGGTAGGGAAACCATTCCAAACAAGTCAATTCCAAGCCAGTTGGTTCATGTTAAATATGTGTTGAGGAATGTAAACTCTCCCTTTGTAAGAACCCATCTCATTCATAACCCCTCCTCCCTAAAGCAAACAAAGCCACGTTAGACAAGCTCTTTCCTGTTTATGTATTGTTCTGAATTACTACCCTATGCAACTAGACGACACCCCAAAACAGCTGATTCTTTGTGCTGTTTGTTAAATCAATGAACTTTCCGTATACGAAATTTCTCTCTACTAAAATAGTATTATCGTTTTGTTTTAATTAATTATATATGTCAATACTGAGAATTTAATTGTTGTGAAATAAGTTATGTTGATTAATTAAGATAAGATTACATCCCAAAGCTTAATATGAAATAAGATATATGTGTATGTGTTTAAATGAATTAATGTTATCTATTTTTAAACATTGAGAAAACGAAGTAAAGCAAGTGACATAAGATTTGTCGTTCGTAATACGTCGTGTGTTTAAAGTGGTTATTATAAAAAATGACTCAATTTAACCCCGATTTCTTGTTGAAAGACGAATTAACATATGAAGCATTATGGCGTGGTCTCCCCTACTCTAATGTAACTGTCGCGGAACTTCGCAAGACGTTACGCGAAAATCACCGGACATACCTTCATTATTAAGTCGTTTGAGTGTTTTAGATTTCAATAGCGAAAAAGAAACGTGTTATCGTAAGTATACAGAACTAACTTCGTATGCACAAACCCTGCGTGATGAAAAATCCCCCGCAGTAATATTACGCACCACCCAAAGAATTGAGCATCTATACCGTCGTATCACCAATCTGTTGACCTGGCCCGGTGATAAAGATATCCCTCCTGATATAAAAAAATTCGCCGAGGAAGCATTAAAACAATTACCTGAGATAATACGCGAATTACGTAGACGATCCGAATTGTTTAGATTAGACGAAATCGAAGAAGCAATGACGAAATTAAATATTTCACCTACCCAATCGCCGACTCAAGAACAACCAAACGGTACTGCAAAAATTCAGATTCTGCAGGAACCCAATATAGATCCATTCAAGGAACGGTTAAGTGGTAGTCAAGTAAATATTCAAGCAGTAAACGTTACGTCACTCCCTAATGAACTAGAAAATATGACCCATACCTACGAATTACCTTCTCATTCGCGGACTAATCAACCTGCGGAAAATCCTAGAATGATGAGTCAAATAAATTTAACTCCCGAGCTCTATGGAAAAATAACCCACCCTGTAGAAAGTATTTTGTCCAATATACAAATCACTGATGGGCTGAATATTACAAAGCTCCTTAGTTTTATCTAACATATCTTAGAATTAAAGGAACTGCAACAACTAAGAGATAACCAGATTTTGCAAGTTATTTTACCTAAGTGTAGATCTCCATTGAAAGATAGAGTGTTAGAATCCCTAAGGTATAATCAATCGGTAGAAGAACTTCATACCACACTAATAAGACATTTCATTCCCACCGGTATCTACGAAGAATTGAAGCAAAACTTAGTACTTCGTGCACAAGGTACATACGAGAGACTAGCTCATTATATTTCTGAAGTAAGAGAATCTGCTTTATTGTTACAAGTTAAATGGAGCGAACAACAGTTAGTAGACAATATCATAGTAAGACTATCCCCCGAGGAGCGATCTCGACTAGCACTCGTGAAGCCACCTACAACTTTTACGGAACTAGAACTATGTTGTATACATTCGTCCGACGTCTGGTATTCTGACCAGAATAGAAGTGTTTCTATGTCCCAGAGTCAACAAAGAAATTCATTCCAAACTAGACCTATTGGAAATGATACCCGAAACTACCGCGATAAGCGATTCGTAAGTACACATAAAACCCAAAACTATCCCCATGTTTCATACTCTAAACCAAAATCCCGACAACCTACGAGCGAAGTAAGTGAGGAAAGAAGATGTTATAACTGTGGAAAGGCCGGACATATTAGCAAGTTATGTAAACAAAAGCGCTATAAACAGAAAACCGACAAATCAAAAAACATGTGAAGCTGGAAGACCGAAAATCCTACGTCTTCCGAAGCATCAGAAGGAAAGGTAACAACAATACTAAGCGTCAAATAAAGATGAGTAAAAATAAACGCAGACATCCTTATTTAACAAAATTTATCGAGAAGTGCAACTCTATGGGTGCATGTAAAACAAGTATATGCCAACTACCCTATGTACAGATAGACCTTGGAGCAACGAAAACCCTTGGTTTAATTGATTCAGGATCTACCCGTAGTATAATTAGTAAACAGTTAGCCACCTTATTAGATAATCATAAACTGATTAAACGTAGCCAAATGGTGAACATAAAGTGTACCACCGCAAATAAACAAAACCTAAAGATATCTCACAGTATTACGGTGAAATTAAAAATTCAGAATTTTACTTGGTACATTCCCCTACTAGTAGCTGAAGAGTTAGGACAGAACTTAATATTAGGCGCGGATTTTATAAGAAAAACTGCTTTAATCCTTGATATATATGCAAAACAATATTTTTTCAAATTTGATCGTACTCAAAAATATCAGTTCGACTCCGAATTAAGTAACGACACTGTTAGTGAAACCGCAAATATTCATTCAGAGCCTAATGAATCGAGTCTAAGTCATTTAAAAGGAAATGAGAGACTAAGAATCCAAAAGTTAATAAAAGATTTTTCTGCTGTACTCACCCCCAAGTTAGGATTAACTCATTTAATTGAATATAAAATAAATCTTAGTGACAACAAAGTAATACGACTTCACCCATACAAACTATCTCCGCCCAAGATGGAAATCATGAGAAACCACATTAACAAACTCCTCGATCAGCACGTCATTGAACCATCAACGTCTCCATATTCATCGCCTGCATTCCTAGTACCAAAAGGAACTGACAAACATAGACTAGTCGTGGATTATAGACAACTAAATAAGAGTATAGAATTTGAATCGATACCACTGCCAGACATACACAGTGCGTTTCACTATTTTACAAAAGCGAAAATCTTCACCATAATGGATCTTAACCAAGCATTCCATCAAATTCCACTAGCTGAGGAATCAAAACATTTAACTGCTTTTGCTGTCCCATTTAATCTATATCAATTTACGAGAGTACCATTCGGTATATCACAAGGAAGTTCAGTATGCAGTCGACTGTTAGAAAAAATTTTCCATGATGTTAAATTTAAATTTGTATATCATTATCTCGACGATATAGTAGTATATAGTGAGTCAATGGATCAACATATTGATCACTTGCGTGAAGTATTATCCCGGTTAAAGAAAGCCGGACTGACCGTAAACCCTAGTAAAGTTAATTTCGCAGTGAAACAATTCTCATTCTTAGGTCACATAGTATCAGCCGAAGGTAAGGTTACCATCGATCCCGAACGTACACGCGCAATCCGAGAATTTTTACCTCCCAGAGAAGTCAAAGGTATAGCTAGATTTTTAGGTATGATTAATTATTTTCATAAGTATATACCCCACTTAGCAGATATAGCAGCCCCATTGAATGCCTTAAGAAAGAAAGGAACGAAATTCGAGTGGACTACTCAACATCAAGAAGCGTTTGAAACACTTAAAGAAAGTATTATATCCCCACCTGTATTGCAGTTAGCGGATTTCAGTAAACCATTTATCGTACAGACCGATAGTTCAAGTGTAGCATTAGGAGCCGTAATATACCAGGAAATAAATAATACTAGACTCCCGATCAGTTATGCATCCCGGACACTGACCGAGCAAGAAAGGAAGTTCTCAGCCTATGAACTTGAATGTTTAGCCGTAGTGTTTGCTTTTGATAAATTCAAACCATTTTTGGAACACAAAGAATTTCTACTAGAAACCGATAATCAAGCTTTATCATGGTTATTAAATCACCCAAAGCAATTAGGTCGTATCGGACGATGGGTGTTAAGATTAAATTGCTACAAGTTCAAAGTGCAACATATTCGTGGAACTCAAAATGTAGTGGCCGATACTCTATCCCGCATGTTCCAACTACCCAATACAAGATCTGGAGAAGACAATATTGAAACCACTATCGTTAATACACTAATTACTAATTTTCCCCTTGCATTTAAGGATATAGCATATCACCAACAACAAGATCCGAAATTGTGTAAAATAATCGAACAAATAGAAAAAGGAAATAAATCTGATAAATATATCTTGAGTAAAAGAGTACTTTGTTTTAAGAAGGCAAACGGAAAATTACTAAGAATAATCGCCCCGGAAATAATCAAACCCATGTTAATGGAGTACTACCATTCATCTACAATTGGAGCTCATATGGGAATTAGGAAAACGATACATCGTATTCGCAAGGAATACCACTGGGAAAACATGAATAATGAAATAAAAAAGTTCGTGAAAGAATGCGAAATTTGTGCGCTGAGCAAACCAGCAAGAACCAGTCAAGTCGGAAAACTAATCTCCGAAATACCTACTACTCCCTTCTCGAAAATATACATCGACTATTCTGGACCTTATCCCCGCTCTAAATCCGGAAATACTATGCTGTTAATTTGTGTAGACTCATTCACTAAATTCGTGTGGATGTATCCTATGCGTCGTGCATTAGCATCTACGACAATTAAAATTCTACAAGAACAACTATTTAAAGACTATGGCACTCCTTTAAGCTTAATATCTGACAATGGACCCCAGTTTAAATCGAAAGAATTTAATGACATGTGTTTTAAATTAGGTATAAATCATATTACCGTGACCGAGTACAGACCGCAAGGAAATATAGCAGAAAGATACTTGCGTAACTTAAAATCAGCATTAATATCTTATCATGCTAAAGACCAGACAACCTGGGATCAAAATATTTCGTGGATACAATTTACATTCAATTCAGCGTATCATGAAGGTCATAAATCAACACCATTTGATTTACTGTACAAGTACAAACCTAACCATCCTTTAACCACAAAGTGGAAAATCAATGAGTTATTACCCCGCGACGTGAATGGGAATAACATACGAAAAATATGGAACGAAGCTCGTGCAAATCTGAGAGCTAATTTACAGAAATCAAGGAAGTATCATGAGAATAATAATAATAAGCTAATAAAGTATAAAATAGGTGATTTAGTCATGTATAAAACTCATCCTATGAGTAAAGCAGTTGATAGGATCACTTCGAAACTATCTTATCGATGGTGTGGCCCCTACCAAATTCGTAAGTTCATCACCCCCGTTACTGTAGCTCTGTATGAACCCAATACAGAAAATTACGTTCGCAGAAGTCATTTGTCTCAAATAAAAAAAAGTTTTTCGTGTCAAGATACAGAAGGAAGACTACGAGAAAGATAGAAAACCTAGAATACTATCTAAGTATTAAGAATAAAATATGTTGTATAGACTTATACCGAAATAGGATAAGATTGTGTAACATCCTATACTATAGGTAACTATAAACTCAAAACCCCCTCGTACGAATACAAGCGAGGCCTGATCAACCTTAGCTAATGTCCTGCGAGAATGGTATTATACATGAGAAATCTGATGACAAGTATAATGAAGATGAAGAGAAAGAAAGAAAGAAAAATAATCTTTAGCGCTGTAAACTAAAAGTAATTCTATTGTTCTTACAATACGGTATTATTATTAGTAAAATACTCATGAGTATAACTCCGTAAAACGAGTGAGCAATTCAAGAAAAAACCGGTAGTAGATATAAGAATTAAAATAAGGTAGATTTACGTTTTGTGTATTTTATATAGTAGATGTAGTAGAATTTAGATGTGACATAAGTATAAGATAATCGATTGATGAATAGAAATAAGCTGAGAGAGAGAAATTTCAGTATGAAATATAATTGTTTATTAGAATTATATTATTACACCCCCCCCCGTTTTTCATAGTTAAGTGCAGGAGGATGTGACGATTTTAAATGTATTAAAAATCGCACAGATTAAAATTTTTTAATTTTAATAAGTAAGAGTATCATACACCCTTACCTATACCCAGATTCCTGAATCAACTTGAAACCTTCCAGTACCAACACGCCAAGAAAAGTATTAAGTAGTGAATAATAATAATAATTACTTAAATAATTAAAAATGCGACTAGAGAAATAAAGAAATCCCTAAGTCATAATAAAATAAACATAAAGTATTTATCTTCTAATTAATGAATAAATAATAATAGGAAAAGTACGAACTATTTTCTTAGCGCGTAAATACGCACTAGCTGACTGAGCCCTCTCCCCTAAACCGTACACGCATTCGGCCGTAGAACGTCGCAATGAGTAGACGTGAGTTTTGGTGTTGTACACATATACGTATGTGTATGTTCGCTAGAAGTATATCCAGCGTGAAATCTTGTTATTGTGAATAATGTAGTGTCTAGAGTTTGTGAGAAAATATATAAATAAAATAGAAAAAGGTAGCCAACACATCTCTTAAAAACAAAATCAAATGTAAGTGTAACATAGTTAACTACTAGACTGTAGTACTGCAAAGTGAGAACTATAACTGTAATTAAAATAAAGAAAATGTGAACTACAAGAATCTGCACTAAGAAAAGTGAAATTACAACATTTGGAACTTCAAGTAAACAACCTATATTCGAGAGCTTCAAGTTAACTAAAAAATCAACCCGATGTAGATACACCAAGAACAACGTACTCAACCCGTAGAAGACGACTGGAGATGTCCCAAGAATACAACAACAACCTCAGGTGATATCAAACCACAACTTTTGTAAATTTCCCTTAATAAGAAGTAACAAAGAACTTTAAAGAACTTTCGCAATGTAATGAACAAATTATCAGATTTGTATATTTTGTAATTTTGTAAGAAGTAATAGTAACCGTAATGTATATATTGATAAATTAATAATTTTGAGAAAATTGAGACCCGGATCCGTGGTATTAAAAGTAACAGTTATATGAATAAATTTTTGATATAACAAGAATAATATAATTAAGATCTTTGAAGCAGTAAAAGCACTATTTACAAAAATAACTTTCTTTAAAATCAGGAATAATGTTTGATTAATATTTCAATAGCAATAAAGAGATGTTTTAGCTAATACCTAGTGAGTGAATAAGTTTATGCAAACCTTGTCAGTTTCCTATATCACACTTGTTTTGTAATTTGTTAGTAAGAGTTTTACTAACAACGGCAGCTGGTTTAGTTTACTGGTAAATAATTAAACTAGTTCCCGATTTTTGTGTTGTCTTGCCAAGGGGCGGCACAAAATTGCGCCACTCTGCTTTTGAATTTAAAATTGTGTAATTTACTTGGTAAAACAAAATATTGTTTACAGAGTGTCACGTACAGAAAATTGCAACATAATTATGTAATTGTTGTTGTGTAAGTTTATAAGTCGTTAACGATAAAAAAAGGCGTTTAATGAAGAAATTTGTGTTAGTGGTTTAAATCACAATCAGAATGATCACAGTTGCACACCACTATGTAAAAATTATCCCAATTAGCGCTTTCAAGCTTCACAGCCCATTGTCAGATTGGAATAGACACAAAATAAGTGGAAACAACCCCTTCACCCCTCTCCCCCACCATGCTCACACACAACAAGCTATAATATAAATGACCCTTCCCCACCCCCTAAACCCTGTCCCACCATCTGTAGAGTTACATATTTTTTCTAGCAAATTCCTTGTGTTTCAGTGTTGTGTGTGTGTGTGTGTGTGTGTGTGTGCATCCTTTTAAACTACCCACTTCCTCTCCACACACCTGGGTCAGTCAACACCCTTATTTTAAAACATCCAAATAGTACTATGCAAAATAATTCTTAATATTATCTATCTGTCCTCTACCATTTACTTCTTAATCATGTTATAAAATATTTCTTCATTATCAAATTTAATTTTAATATTAATTAAATTGTCTAACCCTTTTTCTCTCTCTTTCAATATTTCTAACTCCTCTCTAAGCTTCCTTTCAACTGTGTTATTCACTACTTTTACAATTTCGTATTCTTCCAAAGGATTAACAAACTTATGGTTGTCTTCTATGAAATGTCTTGCATATAACGAATTGGTTGTTCTATTACCTTCTCCACGTTTGTGGTCAGACAACCTGCATACGAATTTCCGTCCTGTCTCTCCTAGGTACACCTTGTTGCAGTCTTTACATTTTAATTTATAAATTCCGCTTTTCTGTAATACTGGAATTTTTTCTATATTCTTATTCCTTATCTTATCAAATACCGTTTCACATTTTTTAATAGCTATATCTACTCCATATTTATTAAAACATTTTATAATTTTTCTAGTATGTGAACCTATGTTGAAATATACATGAACCATGAAATATGTGAACCTTGCTGAAATATACATGAATGATTTTGAAAAGCAATTAATAACTTCCACTAAGTATAAAAACAATATAAAATTATGGTCTAGATACGTTGATGATGTATTAGTAATTTGGGAAGGAAGCATAGAAGAAGTGCATGAGTTTATAAATGAGGGAGTAAGGATAAAAACTTACAATTTAAAGAAGAGATAGGAGGTAAGAAAATAAATTACTTAGATTTAAACATAGAAATTAAAGATAATGAGAAACTACAGTTTGGGATATTTAGGAAAGAGTCGTATTCTGATATAATTATACCAAGAGAGTCTTACCACCCATATAGATATAAAATGGCGGCAATCAATTCATTTTGTTACAGAGCTCAGAAGTGTTTAAAAGAGACCGAGTCAAAAGATAGGGAGTTAAGAACGATAAAGGGAATTGTAAGGAATAATAATTATAACACCAACATAGTGGATAAAGTTATGAAAAGGGTTAACATACAAAAAGATAAAATAGAACCGGAACAAAAGAATTATGCAGGGTCATTGACATACATAGGTTCACATACTAGAAAAATTATAAAATGTTTTAATAAATATGGAGTAGATATAGCTATTAAAAAATGTGAAACGGTATTTGATAAGATAAGGAATAAGAATATAGAAAAAATTCCAGTATTACAGAAAAGCGGAATTTATAAATTAAAATGTAAAGACTGCAACAAGGTGTACCTAGGAGAGACAGGACGGAAATTCGTATGCAGGTTGTCTGACCACAAACGTGGAGAAGGTAATAGAACAACCAATTCGTTATATGCAAGACATTTCATAGAAGACAACCATAAGTTTGTTAATCCTTTGGAAGAATACGAAATTGTAAAAGTAGTGAATAACACAGTTGAAAGGAAGCTTAGAGAGGAGTTAGAAATATTGAAAGAGAGAGAAAAAGGGTTAGACAATTTAATTAATATTAAAATTAAATTTGATAATGAAGAAATATTTTATAACATGATTAAGAAGTAAATGGTAGAGGACAGATAGATAATATTAAGAATTATTTTGCATAGTACTATTTGGATGTTTTAAAATAAGGGTGTTGACTGACCCACGTGTGTGGAGAGGAAGTGGGTAGTTTAAAAGGATGGATGCACACACACACACACACACACACACACACACACACACACACACACACACACACACACACACACACACACACACACACACACACACACACACACACACACAGACACACACACACACACACACACACACACACACACACACACAACACTGAAACACAAGGAATTTGCTAGAAAAAATATGTAACTCTACAGATGGTGGGACAGGGTTTAGGGGGTGGGGAAGGGTCATTTATATTATAGCTTGTTGTGTGTGAGCATGGTGGTGGAGAGGGGTGAAGGGGTTGTTTCCACTTATTTTGTGTCTATTCCAATCTGACGATGGGCTGTGAAGCTTGAAAGCGCTAATTGGGATAATTTTTACATAGTGGTGTGCAACTGTGATCATTCTGATTGATAAAAAAAGGACAAACATAAATTTATTCACTCAGAAATAAAAAAAAAAAATAAATAAATGAGTAAAATTTTAATTATATAATAATAATATTAGTATCGCGAGTTTGCCGTGTTAAGCAAGTAATAGCTGGTAGGGAAACCATTCCAAACAAGTCAATTCCAAGCCAGTTGGTTCATGTTAAATATGTGTTGAGGAATGTAAACTCTCCCTTTGTAAGAACCCATCTCATTCATAACCCCTCCTCCCTAAAGCAAACAAAGCCACGTTAGACAAGCTCTTTCCTGTTTTTGTATTGTTCTGAATTACTGCCCTATGCAACTAGACGACACCCCAAAACAGCTGATTCTTTGTGCTGTTTGTTAAATCAATGAACTTTCCGTATACGAAATTTCTCTCTACTAAAATAGTATTATCGTTTTGTTTTAATTAATTATATATGTCAATACTGAGAATTTAATTGTTGTGAAATAAGTTATGTTGATTAATTAAGATAAGATTACATCCCAAAGCTTAATATGAAATAAGATATATGTGTATGTGTTTAAATGAATTAATGTTATCTATTTTTAAACATTGAGAAAACGAAGTAAAGCAAGTGACATAAGATTTGTCGTTCGTAATACGTCGTGTGTTTAAAGTGGTTATTATAAAAAATGACTCAATTTAACCCCGATTTCTTGTTGAAAGACGAATTAACATATGAAGCATTATGGCGTGGTCTCCCCTACTCTAATGTAACTGTCGCGGAACTTCGCAAGACGTTACGCGAAAATCACCGGACATACCTTCATTATTAAGTCGTTTGAGTGTTTTAGATTTCAATAGCGAAAAAGAAACGTGTTATCGTAAGTATACAGAACTAACTTCGTATGCACAAACCCTGCGTGATGAAAAATCCCCCGCAGTAATATTACGCACCACCCAAAGAATTGAGCATCTATACCGTCGTATCACCAATCTGTTGACCTGGCCCAGTGATAAAGATATCCCTCCTGATATAAAAAAATTCGCCGAGGAAGCATTAAAACAATTACCTGAGATAATACGCGAATTACGTAGACGATCCGAATTGTTTAGATTAGACGAAATCGAAGAAGCAATGACGAAATTAAATATTTCACCTACCCAATCGCCGACTCAAGAACAACCAAACGGTACTGCAAAAATTCAGATTCTGCAGGAACCCAATATAGATCCATTCAAGGAACGGTTAAGTGGTAGTCAAGTAAATATTCAAGCAGTAAACGTTACGTCACTTCCTAATGAACTAGAAAATATGACCCATACCTACGAATTACCTTCTCATTCGCGGACTAATCAACCTGCGGAAAATCCTAGAATGATGAGTCAAATAAATTTAACTCCCGAGCTCTATGGAAAAATAACCCACCCTGTAGAAAGTATTTTGTCCAATATACAAATCACTGATGGGCTGAATATTACAAAGCTCCTTAGTTTTATCAAACATATCTTAGAATTAAAGGAACTGCAACAACTAAGAGATAACCAGATTTTGCAAGTTATTTTACCTAAGTGTAGATCTCCATTGAAAGATAGAGTGTTAGAATCCCTAAGGTATAATCAATCGGTAGAAGAACTTCATACCACACTAATAAGACATTTCATTCCCACCGGTATCTACGAAGAATTGAAGCAAAACTTAGTACTTCGTGCACAAGGTACATACGAGAGACTAGCTCATTATATTTCTGAAGTAAGAGAATCTGCTTTATTGTTACAAGTTAAATGGAGCGAACAACAGTTAGTAGACAATATCATAGTAAGACTATCCCCCGAGGAGCGATCTCGACTAGCACTCGTGAAGCCACCTACAACTTTTACGGAACTAGAACTATGTTGTATACATTCGTCCGACGTCTGGTATTCTGACCAGAATAGAAGTGTTTCTATGTCCCAGAGTCAACAAAGAAATTCATTCCAAACTAGACCTATTGGAAATGATACCCGAAACTACCGCGATAAGCGATTCGTAAGTACACATAAAACCCAAAACTATCCCCACGTTTCATACTCTAAACCAAAATCCCGACAACCTACGAGCGAAGTAAGTGAGGAAAGAAGATGTTATAACTGTGGAAAGGCCGGACATATTAGCAAGTTATGTAAACAAAAGCGCTATAAACAGAAAACCGACAAATCAAAAAACATGTGAAGCTGGAAGACCGAAAATCCTACGTCTTCCGAAGCATCAGAAGGAAAGGTAACAACAATACTAAGCGTCAAATAAAGATGAGTAAAAATAAACGCAGAGATCCTTATTTAACAAAATTTATCGAGAAGTGCAACTCTATGGGTGCATGTAAAACAAGTATATGCCAACTACCCTATGTACAGATATACCTTGGAGCAACGAAAACCCTTGGTTTAATTGATTCAGGATCTACCCGTAGTATAATTAGTAAACAGTTAGCCACCTTATTAGATAATCATAAACTGATTAAACGTAGCCAAATGGTGAACATAAAGTGTACCACCGCAAATAAACAAAACCTAAAGATATCTCACAGTATTACGGTGAAATTAAAAATTCAGAATTTTACTTGGTACATTCCCCTACTAGTAGCTGAAGAGTTAGGACAGAACTTAATATTAGGCGCGGATTTTATAAGAAAAACTGCTTTAATCCTTGATATATATCCAAACAATATTTTTTCAAATTTGATCGTACTCAAAAATATCAGTTCGACTCCGAATTAAGTAACGACACTGTTAGTGAAACCGCAAATATTCATTCAGAGCCTAATGAATCGAGTCTAAGTCATTTAAAAGGAAATGAGAGACTAAGAATCCAAAAGTTAATAAAAGATTTTTCTGCTGTACTCACCCCCAAGTTAGGATTAACTCATTTAATTGAATATAAAATAAATCTTAGTGACAACAAAGTAATACGACTTCACCCATACAAACTATCTCCGCCCAAGATGGAAATCATGAGAAACCACATTAACAAACTCCTCGATCAGCACGTCATTGAACCATCAACGTCTCCATATTCATCGCCTGCATTCCTAGTACCAAAAGGAACTGACAAACATAGACTAGTCGTGGATTATAGACAACTAAATAAGAGTATAGAATTTGAATCGATACCACTGCCAGACATACACAGTGCGTTTCACTATTTTACAAAAGCGAAAATCTTCACCATAATGGATCTTAACCAAGCATTCCATCAAATTCCACTAGCTGAGGAATCAAAACATTTAACTGCTTTTGCTGTCCCATTTAATCTATATCAATTTACGAGAGTACCATTCGGTATATCACAAGGAAGTTCAGTATGCAGTCGACTGTTAGAAAAAATTTTCCATGATGTTAAATTTAAATTTGTATATCATTATCTCGACGATATAGTAGTATATAGTGAGTCAATGGATCAACATATTGATCACTTGCGTGAAGTATTATCCCGGTTAAAGAAAGCCGGACTGACCGTAAACCCTAGTAAAGTTAATTTCGCAGTGAAACAATTCTCATTCTTAGGTCACATAGTATCAGCCGAAGGTAAGGTTACCATCGATCCCGAACATACACGCGCAATCCGAGAATTTTTACCTCCCAGAGAAGTCAAAGGTATAGCTAGATTTTTAGGTATGATTAATTATTCTCATAAGTATATACCCCACTTAGCAGATATAGCAGCCCCATTGAATGCCTTAAGAAAGAAAGGAACGAAATTCGAGTGGACTACTCAACATCAAGAAGCGTTTGAAACACTTAAAGAAAGTATTATATCCCCACCTGTATTGCAGTTAGCGGATTTCAGTAAACCATTTATCGTACAGACCGATAGTTCAAGTGTAGCATTAGGAGCCGTAATATACCAGGAAATAAATAATACTAGACTCCCGATCAGTTATGCATCCCGGACACTGACCGAGCAAGAAAGGAAGTTCTCAGCCTATGAACTTGAATGTTTAGCCGTAGTGTTTGCTTTTGATAAATTCAAACCATTTTTGGAACACAAAGAATTTCTACTAGAAACCGATAATCAAGCTTTATCATGGTTATTAAATCACCCAAAGCAATTAGGTCGTATCGGACGATGGGTGTTAAGATTAAATTGCTACAAGTTCAAAGTGCAACATATTCGTGGAACTCAAAATGTAGTGGCCGATACTCTATCCCGCATGTTCCAACTACCCAATACAAGATCTGGAGAAGACAATATTGAAACCACTATCGTTAATACACTAATTACTAATTTTCCCCTTGCATTTAAGGATATAGCATATCACCAACAACAAGATCCGAAATTGTGTAAAATAATCGAACAAATAGAAAAAGGAAATAAATCTGATAAATATATCTTGAGTAAAAGAGTACTTTGTTTTAAGAAGGCAAACGGAAAATTACTAAGAATAATCGCCCCGGAAATAATCAAACCCATGTTAATGGAGTACTACCATTCATCTACAATTGGAGCTCATATGGGAATTAGGAAAACGATACATCGTATTCGCAAGGAATACCACTGGGAAAACATGAATAATGAAATAAAAAAGTTCGTGAAAGAATGCGAAATTTGTGCGCTGAGCAAACCAGCAAGAACCAGTCAAGTCGGAAAACTAATCTCCGAAATACCTACTACTCCCTTCTCGAAAATATACATCGACTATTCTGGACCTTATCCCCGCTCTAAATCCGGAAATACTATGCTGTTAATTTGTGTAGACTCATTCACTAAATTCGTGTGGATGTATCCTATGCGTCGTGCATTAGCATCTACGACAATTAAAATTCTACAAGAACAACTATTTAAAGACTATGGCACTCCTTTAAGCTTAATATCTGACAATGGACCCCAGTTTAAATCGAAAGAATTTAATGACATGTGTTTTAAATTAGGTATAAATCATATTACCGTGACCGAGTACAGACCGCAAGGAAATATAGCAGAAAGATACTTGCGTAACTTAAAATCAGCATTAATATCTTATCATGCTAAAGACCAGACAACCTGGGATCAAAATATTTCGTGGATACAATTTACATTCAATTCAGCGTATCATGAAGGTCATAAATCAACACCATTTGATTTACTGTACAAGTACAAACCTAACCATCCTTTAACCACAAAGTGGAAAATCAATGAGTTATTACCCCGCGACGTGAATGGGAATAACATACGAAAAATATGGAACGAAGCTCGTGCAAATCTGAGAGCTAATTTACAGAAATCAAGGAAGTATCATGAGAATAATAATAATAAGCTAATAAAGTATAAAATAGGTGATTTAGTCATGTATAAAACTCATCCTATGAGTAAAGCAGTTGATAGGATCACTTCGAAACTATCTTATCGATGGTGTGGCCCCTACCAAATTCGTAAGTTCATCACCCCCGTTACTGTAGCTCTGTATGAACCCAATACAGAAAATTACGTTCGCAGAAGTCATTTGTCTCAAATAAAAAAAAGTTTTTCGTGTCAAGATACAGAAGGAAGACTACGAGAAAGATAGAAAACCTAGAATACTATCTAAGTATTAAGAATAAAATATGTTGTATAGACTTATACCGAAATAGGATAAGATTGTGTAACATCCTATACTATAGGTAACTATAAACTCAAAACCCCCTCGTACGAATACAAGCGAGGCCTGATCAACCTTAGCTAATGTCCTGCGAGAATGGTATTATACATGAGAAATCTGATGACAAGTATAATGAAGATGAAGAGAAAGAAAGAAAGAAAAATAATCTTTAGCACTGTAAACTAAAAGTAATTCTATTGTTCTTACAATACGGTATTATTATTAGTAAAATACTCATGAGTATAACTCCGTAAAACGAGTGAGCAATTCAAGAAAAAACCGGTAGTAGATATAAGAATTAAAATAAGGTAGATTTACGTTTTGTGTATTTTATATAGTAGATGTAGTAGAATTTAGATGTGACATAAGTATAAGATAATCGATTGATGAATAGAAATAAGCTGAGAGAGAGAAATTTCAGTATGAAATATAATTGTTTATTAGAATTATATTATTACACCCCCCCGTTTTTCATAGTTAAGTGCAGGAGGATGTGACGATTTTAAATGTATTAAAAATCGCACAGATTAAAATTTTTTAATTTTAATAAGTAAGAGTATCATACACCCTTACCTATACCCAGATTCCTGAATCAACTTGAAACCTTCCAGTACCAACACGCCAAGAAAAGTATTAAGTAGTGAATAATAATAATAATTACTTAAATAATTAAAAATGCGATTAGAGAAATAAAGAAATCCCTAAGTCATAATAAAATAAACATAAAGTATTTATCTTCTAATTAATGAATAAATAATAATAGGAAAAGTACGAACTATTTTCTTAGCGCGTAAATACGCACTAGCTGACTGAGCCCTCTCCCCTAAACCGTACACGCATTCGGCCGTAGAACGTCGCAATGAGTAGACGTGAGTTTTGGTGTTGTACACATATACGTATGTGTATGTTCGCTAGAAGTATATCCAGCGTGAAATCTTGTTATTGTGAATAATGTAGTGTCTAGAGTTTGTGAGAAAATATATAAATAAAATAGAAAAAGGTAGCCAACACATCTCTTAAAAACAAAATCAAATGTAAGTGTAACATAGTTAACTACTAGACTGTAGTACTGCAAAGTGAGAACTATAACTGTAATTAAAATAAAGAAAATGTGAACTACAAGAATCTGCACTAAGAAAAGTGAAATTACAACATTTGGAACTTCAAGTAAACAACCTATCTTCGAGAGCTTCAAGTTAACTAAAAAATCAACCCGATGTAGATACACCAAGAACAACGTACTCAACCCGTAGAAGACGACTGGAGATGTCCCAAGAATACAACAACAACCTCAGGTGATATCAAACCACAACTTTTGTAAATTTCCCTTAATAAGAAGTAACAAAGAACTTTAAAGAACTTTCGCAATGTAATGAACAAATTATCAGATTTGTATATTTTGTAATTTTGTAAGAAGTAATAGTAACCGTAATGTATATATTGATAAATTAATAATTTTGAGAAAATTGAGACCCGGATCCGTGGTATTAAAAGTAACAGTTATATGAATAAATTTTTGATATAACAAGAATAATATAATTAAGATCTTTGAAGCAGTAAAAGCACTATTTACAAAAATAACTTTCTTTAAAATCAGGAATAATGTTTGATTAATATTTCAATAGCAATAAAGAGATGTTTTAGCTAATACCTAGTGAGTGAATAAGTTTATGCAAACCTTGTCAGTTTCCTATATCACACTTGTTTTGTAATTTGTTAGTAAGAGTTTTACTAACAACAGCAGCTGGTTTAGTTTACTGGTAAATAATTAAACTAGTTCCCGATTTTTGTGTTGTCTTGCCAAGGGGCGGCACAGTTTTATTAGTGACACATTGGTTATGTCTGGGAATTCATGTCCTGTGTTTATTGCATACACACATGCAATTGGATTTATATATTTCTGGTTTTTTGTATGCGTTTAGGTGTTCAAAATAACGTTTTTTCAGCTGTTTTTTTGTTTGTCCTATGTAACATTTATTGCAATCTTGGCATTCAATTTTGTATATACGTTTTAGTTGTTGTGTTATCTTTGTTGTGTGAGCTATTAATTCTATTCATTCTATTCGCTATTTAACATAATGTACAAAATTCCCCTAAACAAACAAGAAACTGACAAAGAAAGAAATATAATATACCAAATTGGTTATGAAAATGGATACAATAAAAATACTGTGAACAAAATAGAAAATAAAATCAAATATAAAATAAAAACTGAACAATTAAGAATTAATCAAAATGAACAACACATAAATAATAACAACAACAACAAATGGGCCACATTCACATACATAAATACAAATAAAATGACAAAACTAACAAAACTATTTAAAAACGCAGATATAAAAATAGCATACAAAACTAATAAAAATAAATTACAAAATCTAAATAGCTCACACAACAAAGATAATACAACTAACGGTATATACAAAATTGAATGCCAAGATTGCAATAAATGTTACATAGGACAAACAAAAAAACAGCTGAAAACGTTATTTTCAAAATATCACTATAATATTGACGACTCGGAACATTAAGTTTTTTATAAGTGATATTTAGTTTTATAAGTATTATAGTGATATTTAGTTAAGTAACGGACACGTCATGGACAACGAAATCCAAGAGTTATTTTCAACACCTAAACGCATACAAAAAACCAGATATATATAAATCCAATTTAGCCACGCATGCAATAAACACAGGACATGAATTCCCAGACATAACCAATGTGTCACTAATAAAACATATACCACACAAAGGCACCATAATGAACATTTGGGAAAATTT
Source organism: Magicicada septendecula (assembly GCA_034769895.1). Taxonomy (NCBI): domain Eukaryota; kingdom Metazoa; phylum Arthropoda; class Insecta; order Hemiptera; family Cicadidae; genus Magicicada; species Magicicada septendecula. The sequence goes on from CM068373.1 coordinate 216,124,236, forward strand.
ACAAATATACAAACATAAAACACAAAACAAATTAATACCAGAACAAATACAAATCAATACCAAACATGACACAATATTCACAGCACTCAACATCGAAAATACACAAAATACAAATACATATACCACAATCACACACAATAATACAACTTTAAAATACCAAAGACCAACAAACAACCTTAACAGCATGCAGCAGCCAACACACAAATACTTCACCTACTTCACCAGACACAAGATCGCGAAGGCTGAAGATGAGAGCATGGGAGCTCTCAAAACATGTTCCAAATAAGGAAAAATAACATCTTGAGGTAAATTTAGTTATAAATATTAAATGTGTTATATACATCAAGAAATGGACTGTAGCAGAAAGTGATTGAATTAATAAAACCATACAAGGTAAATAAGCCTACAGTGAAAAAAAAAAACGAAAAGTGAGGTTATCAAACAAATTCAAAAACAAAAGTGTATTGTGAATAAATAGTGAAGTGAACATCAATATTAAGTGAAATCAACAACCAAATAATGGAAAATAAATATAAAACAAATTATCTCTCACATAAATATACATTAAAAAGATTATCCACATTGTTTTAATTTAAAAAATAATCATATATATAATAAAAATGCAACGACATCAATGAAAACCACTATAAAAATTAGTCAAGGACCACAAAGTAGTGAAATAATAGTTAGGAGAGATAAAATAATTAAAATCAACCATGCAATATATATATATATATATATATAAGAAATTATAGAAAAATAACGATAGGCCAATGTATAAAGTAATTAGACCCAGGTAGTATAGGAGCAGGTCAGGAAATGCCCAGTATAGACAAACATCCAAAATAAATGAACAACTGTTAGAAAAACAACCACAAGTAATAACATTAAAAAACTTCCAAGAAATATGAAAATAAATAGGAAAAGTACAATGCAATAAAATATGAGTAAATGTAAAATATGTTTAAGTAAAGGTTCTAGATATAAATGTAAAAATGTACCAATGCAACTTAATTTTATAATGAAAAGTGAATCCTGATATCATATAAGTGAAATTCTTTATAATACAAAACCAGACAAAATGACAAAAAATAATATAAGAGTATACAATAAATAGTGGAGTGATCAAGGGCAAATCCTTATAATAAAACAAAAAACAGCAAGGACTGCATGAAAATTAATTTTAAGGAATAATTTAGATGATGAAAAAAACTGATGTTTTGTTTACATTAGTAGTTCATTGAACTCAAGGCTTAAATGTTTGAGAATGGATATAATTTTTTTTTTTTTTTATAAAATATTTATTATGTTTAATGATGTTAATTAATAATAAACCTTACTGTAATTAGATGAGGGTAATTTAGTTAAGATTTTATAAGAATAATATGTCAGAACGGGTATTAGCAAGCTGGAATAATAATAAACATTGTAAACGAACTAACATAAAATCTAGGCCAAATGGTAAATCTTACAAACCTTGTAATTAGTAATTAAGTAAAGGAAATTAATTAAATTGAAGAAAATTATATAATGTAAATCAATTACTGTATATTATAACTGTAATAATACTTTGTAAAGGTATTGAAAAAAGGTATAAGATATTATTAGAAAAAATGCAAGGGTAATAACACTGGAATATTAGAGGAAAGCTTAAATTAAAGATAATATGTAAATTAATTAACCCAAATCTTTAAATTACAAAGAATTAAATGAAAATAACCATTTTATTTCAATTAGGGATCTTGCTCAATGATAACTAGAACATAATAGAAATTGTAAACCATTTGAGGTGACAGGAAGTACAATTAAAGCCTACATTCTAATATACTGTAAATTTGACTTTTCGAGTTAAAAATACTATAAAGTGTATCATGTTTGGTATTAAATAACGCAGAATTAACTAAGGAAGTAATTATGTAATTAGCATTTAATAAAATTAAATAATAGTAAAAATGTAATTAATCATATAATGTAAAAGTCAATTATTTAGGCGGAAATGCCATCTGTTTAAAACTATACAGATTTAAGATTAATTCAGCCAGAACTGATGGTATAGAGGAAGAAGGAGTTAGTTGATTGTTATACGTTGAGGTGGACACTTCGAAATGAGATCAGACAAATAAATTCATTAATAAAGAGAGAAGATAATTTCGGATATAACCAAACCTATAAAAAAAATAACAGAGAAATTGAAAAATATGATTAATCTACAGTGAGTTAACCTGGAATCAACCAAATTAATCTAATTGTGAAGATTTGAAGTAGTCATTCAGACAATCGAACTATATGAACGTGAATTCAAAATAATATTGACACAGAATTGGACATTGTAATGTTTCACCTCCATTGGAACAAGAACACATTAAACACTGATTGTCATGCCGGACAACTGACCACAACTCCCGAATAATTACACACTACTACTTGGAAGAGGAATACACAAATAACCAATATTTATTTGGAAGGTTTCTGCAGTTTACATTCATCACGGAGGCGGCCATTTTGGACTATTCCCATAAGGCTGTGCGGTGTCGGCAGAACAGCATCACCAGGTTGGGTTCGAGAAATTTATCTTACTAATATTGTCTATTCAATAATATTTTGTATTTTTAGATATTTAAGCAGTTTTTATTGTACGCATTATACTTTTCAGCTTTGCCCTTTTTCTCTGACTATTATAACAGTTCAAAGAATCCACAAATTAATATTAATATTTTATATATGGAATTTACTCACCCTGAGAAACGAGTCTGTAATTTGTCGATTGACTAATCGATTCAAAATCGATCATTTATTAATATGTTAATAAAATCACTGAATTTTATAATTTTGGGTTCTATTTATTTGAAATTATATAAATAGAAGAATATTAAATAATATTTGATACCCGGACTACAAGAAAAGCAGAAATTAACCACGTTAAAAGAGTACACACTTAGAATAACGAAGGACCGCTAATCGATTATTACCGGAGATAATCTTATTAACGCTGAAAAACAATTCTGGCCATTCTAAGCGAATAAATTGATAAAATTAAAAGAAATAAAAATTACATGAATACATCAGAAATAATTAAATAATTAATAAATTAATAAATAAATAAAAATAAAATTTTTCTTTTCAACGAAAAATTTTTTTATTATATCATAAAATTTTGTAACTTAGAAAACAAATAACAAAATTTTGAATATTGTTACAAAATTGGCGAGCCCAACAGTGGGGCTGAAAATTAAATACTGAGGAGGAAAATTTTGATTTAATTAAATAAATAATCCACATTAATTGTAATAAGGCAACTTTGTGTTTTGTTACAAAATGTACACAAACAACATAACCACAACTCCATATAACCACATTACCAAATTATTAAACAAATTTCAAACACGAAAAAAACAACTAATGAACACAAACATGAATATATACTTCAATACACAATGCCAAAAACATAAATTAACACCAAAATACATCAACATAAACACAAACAACAAAAATATGACTGCACAAAAAATAATAATACAAGCACAAAGATTATGGATACAAAACGAAATTAATCAATTATACAGTAAGAAAAATAGCATAACACTAGACATATACAAACTACACTTAGAGCTAACAAGTTTATTACATCCAATCATTTGGAATAATAAATACAATAACATAGAAAATAAAATAAGATTTGAAAAAAAACCAAAAGACTATTACAATCAACAAAAAACTCAACACATTAAAAAACAAAACAAAAATCAAGAACAAAAAACAACACTAAACACACATTTTACCCTCGAACCACTAACCTCAGCAATACAGAATTTAACAAACAAGAAACAGAATATTTAAACAATATGTCAAAAACTAACATAACTCAAAATGCAAACAAAAATCTAGAAAATTTAATAGTATAAACAGAATTTGCCATTAACCTAATAAAAGACAATATACAAGAAGAAAAAAGAACAGAAGCAACACATAATTAAAAAAATAATCACTAGCAAAATGAAAAACAAAGATAAACAAAAGAAAAACAATAAAACAATAAAAGAAATTAAAAATAAAGTAAAGAACAATAATTTAGTAATAACTAAAGCAGACAAAAGTCAAGCAACAGTAATCATTGATAAAGCAGACTACATCAAAAAAACTGAAGACTTCATCAACAATAATAAATGCATACAAATAAATAAAGACCCGACAGAAAACTATCTTAAACAAACAATAAAACTAATGAAAACAACTAAAAACATTTTCAACAATAAAAACACAGACATATAAATAATAATCCAGAACCACCTAAAATGAATAGCCTAATAAAAATACACAAATTAAACAACCCAATACGTCCATTAATCAACTTCAAAAAAGCTCCTACATACAAAATAGCAAAAATAGTAGCACAAAAACTAAAAAATAACCATCTAACAAATACCCATCATAACATAAAAAATACATACGAATTAATAGACAAACTAAAAATAATAAATATAAATGAAAATACATTTTTCACATCATATGACATCACAAACATGTACACCAACATCCCAGTAGAAGAAACAATAGACATAATAATAAACAAACTTAAAGAACAAGATGAAAACAAACAATATACAACCGAAATAAAAAATAGCCTCCAACTAATACTAAAACAAAATTACTTTTAATTTAATAGCAAAATTTATCAACAACAAGAAGGTTTAGCAATGGGATCACCATTATCAAGCATAATAGCAGAAACATTCCTACAACACATAGACACCAAAATACAAAATATTATAAAATCACATGACCCAAATGGCATATGGATAAGATATGTAGATGATGGGCTATATGCACCAAATAACAAAAACACAAATGCAGAGAACTTACTGAAACAAATCAATAACATACATCCTAAAATACAATTCACACAAGAAAAAGAAAAACATAACAAAATCAACTATTTAGACATAACCATCACAAGATACAACAACCACATACAATATGCAATATATAGAAAACCAACTTCCACTAACATCATTATATCTAACCATTCTGACCACCCACCACAACATAAAATGGCAGCATTCTATTCGCTATTTAACAGAATGTACAAAATTCCCCTAAACAAACAAGAAACTGACAAAGAAAGAAATATAATATACCAAATTGGTTATGAAAATGTATACAATAAAAATACTGTGAAGAAAATAGAAAATAAAATCAAATATAAAATAAAAACTGAATAATTAAGAATTAATCAAAATGAACAACACATAAATAATAACAAAAAATGGGCCACATTCACATACATAAATACAAATAAAATGACAAAACTAACAAAACTATTTAAAAACGCAGATATAAAAATAGCATACAAAATTAATAAAAATAAATTACAAAATCTAAACAGCTCACACAACAAAGATAATACAACAACTAACGGTATATACAAAATTGAATGCCAAGATTGCAATAAATGTTATATAGGACAAACAAAAATACAGCTGAAAAAACGTTATTTTTAACACCTAAATGCATACAAAAAACCAGAAATATATAAATCCAATTTAGCCACGCATGCAATAAACACAGGACATGAATTCCCAGACATAACCAATGTGTCACTAATAAAACATATACCACACAAAGGCACCATAATGAACATTTGGGAAAATTTACAAATATACAAACATAAAACACAAAACAAACTAATACCAGAACAAATACAAATCAATACAAAACATGACACAATATTCAAAGCACTCAACATCGAAAATACACAAAATACAAATACATATTGTAATAGTCCTCTTCCGACGTATTCTACAAATTTGTAGAGTGTAAATTGTGTAATGTGTACTCTCGTGTCTTGCCAATCTGTCGTTGCACTGGAACGGGACTCACGCAGATTGCATCCGTTGCGAACGTACAAATAACCAGTATCAAAGTCTTTACCTGTTCTAAGTTGTATTTTGTAACTCCCGAAAGGCGCCAAATTGTTTTTTTAACAATTAAAATTTTCGCAGTTAGATTGTCTCCTGGAAACTGTAAATAATGATTTGAATTGCCTCGCTAACTGGCGGGAATTCGACTTTCGCTCGTTGTTGACGTGTTGCCAACATAAAATTTGCGTAATGAAATCTACTCTCCGCTAAAGCACATAACATACATAATAATATTCAAATAAATACAAGACAGTTAATAAAGGTTCGTACTGATTTAATTTGTTCGATAATTCATTAGTTTTTTAAATAATAATCGTACAATAAATGTAATTATAACAAAGTTTATGCCTCGGCTATAAATTAGTTCACTCAGCGGATGGCTAAGGTGGCAGCGCTTCAGACGTAGGAAGCTATAATGTTTATCGTCTCTTATTTATACAATTTATTCTGCCATGTGAATTCTTTTGAATACGAAAAAGGTTTATAACAAGATGTTTAAATAACGTACACCACTTTATAATCGTGGTACTTATATACTAACAAGATTTACATGGAAACTCAACTGTTTTGTGTTAAAGGTGTGTGCGTCGGTTTTATCGGTTTGACATAGGTTATATTTATGTTACACACAGTGTTATTTAATTCGAATCATAAATCCTTAAAAGAAATTAGTGTTTAAATTTTAGAGTGAGAGTTATTTATTAGTAAATTGGTGAATCAATTTGGTTCGTAATTAGTTGTAATTTATTTTATACTTAACAACCACACGTTGTTCGGCTATAGTTCGTCAAGTGTCTTCGCCAATGAATTGTTTCTTTAGTTTATTTCCAACGATATGGGTACCGTCTGCTTCTTAATTCATCCAGTTTTTATTTAATTGCAGTTATTATATGTGATTATTGTCCCTTCATGTGTTACTGGACTATGGTAGACATTAGTTACTCATTTGGTTTTCATAACAGTTCGATTTTCTTCGTTATTTTTCCTTCAAATGGTCGGCATCAATATAGCGTCTGTTTCTCTGGGCCGTTAATAATGGAACTCCTTTTTGTAACCGTCACTTTCATAATAACGTACTGTAGTCATGACAACTGTCTTAACTCTGATTGGCTAAGTACGTTTGAAACTATTGTTACAAATTCTGGTTTTTTGTTTAATTTGAATAAATATTTTATAATGGCTATATTTACTTGGGGATAATTTCAATGGTTGTAATCTTTACATAGATGTTCCTATTTTCTTTCAAAGATTAGTTTGATATCTTACAAGACTGGTCTAAGCCATGTATTAATGTTTTAGTTCAAAATTGATAATACTATGTTAATACATAATTTACTTATTTCTATGTTTTAATATAATTCTGCCATGTTATTTTTGTTAGTCATTGGTAATTACATAATTTACCTTGTTTTGTTATTTAAATATAGTTTTCAATTGTTTACAACTGGGTTTCTTAACTTAGACAGCTATGTCCTGTATGGGCATAAGTTGTTGCATCTTATAATTTCTTATTCAATACTTTACTTTCAATTTATATTATTGTTGTTATTTTGCTGTTTTGTTAAATTTATGTCATTACTATTTTTATCCCTACTCCCATTTCTCACCCACATCTTTAACACTTACATCTATTAATAAAACATAACATACAATTAAATTAATGGTCTGTACATAGTTCAGCCATGTTTCTTTTCATTACACATAATTATTATATTTTGCCTGTTATTACTTATAAAGGTATTGCTATTATTTTCTTTATAAATTCCTTACTTATTTAAAACATACTAACATATTACTGTGAAATTATTTCTTCTGGCATTTATTGCCTTAAACATTAAGCCAATAACTTCTTTCTTTAAATTAAAAAATGAACAATTTTGGTGAGTGTTATACCTACACCATCTCTTCTATAACAATAATCACCCTGGTGATTCTTATACTGACATAATATTTTTTCTATTTTTTACATTCACAATTATTCTGTGTCTTTCAGTCTAATATACTTAACTTAATTGCTCATTTATCATGTGATTATGTTTTGGGTTTGTCACACTTGTTTAATTCTTTTTTCTTAATATTATATATTGTTTATTTTAATACACTTATCACTTCACTGTTTATCTTTGTCACTCCCTACCTATCTCTCACTCTTGGTTTCAAGGTTATTTTAGATGTACATTTACAACTAACTATTCTTTACCATAATGTGCCTTATTTTCTTATTATTATAAGGTCTTTACCAATATACTCTATTTAACAATAATTGTCTCATTTATTTTTCATGGTTAGTGTACTTTATTTACTACCGTTTTATTCATTATTAATTACATATTTTCATTACTTATTTGCGTCTCTTATCATTGATTTGTCTTCTTAATCTCTGTGAATCTATCCTCATCTTTTTCGGTCTTTATCTGGCCAATCTCTGGGGTTGGGTCAAAGTCATTTGTCTGTCAGTCTAGTCTATACTTTATTTAATAATCACTTTTGGTTTACCATTCTTCCTTCTTCTTTCTTAATTACATTTTATATTTTTATTCTCTTCATTATTTAATTATTAAATTATCTTACTTTTTTGCATTTTTTCTATAATATTTATTGATACTTTATATCATCAGATTTCTGCAACGTTATAATATACCACAATCACACACAATAATACAACTTTAAAATACCAAATACCAACAAACAACCTTAACAGCATCCAGCAGCCAACACACAAATACTTCACCAGACACAAGATCGCGAAGGCTGAAGATGAGAGCACGGGAGTTCTCGAAACATGTTCCAAATAAGGAAAAGAACATCTTGAGGTAATATAATTATAAATTTTAAATACTATATATATATATATATTGTAATGATACAGCTATATGCTGTATTGAGCAATGATTTAAATAAATATAAAGTTTGTAAAATTATTATAAGTGGACAGGTCTAGGATTGTAAAAATGTTTCATTGTTATACTAGGGGAGAAATTAACCTGTTCCAATAGACAAAGAACACCTGCTCGATTGTATGTGTGTTACGCGTGTATCTTGTGTGTGTTAGTGATGCATGTACAGACAGGAATCTCAGCTACCCTCCCCAATTAATTACTAAAATAATTAATTTAATTCACTGTGTGAAAACTAATTCGTGTATAAACAAACAAAAGGCACCAAAGTGTGTGTAAATTGTATAGGTATCCACAGTAAGAAAATGACGTTAATAGGACACACTACGCAAAGTCAGTGCGAAATAAATGTGCCAAAAATACGCAACTTACACTAAGACACTCAAATTAATACAGTGAGTGCTTAATCAAATTAGCTATGATTTGTGCTATCTCAACTCCGTACAAAACATTGCCATTTGCAAGAAATTGCAAATATATGAAAAGGTTCAGGAGTGGGGGCTATCATGTGATCTGCAGGTCTCGACAGGATAATTTTGGAACTAACAGGTGCGGAATCTCAAGAGGGTATAAATAAAGGGCTCGACTGGAAACTCTTCTCTTCTTTTCAAAACACAGTTGCAGTCGGACATGCTGTCCATCGGCAGAACAGTTTTATTTTATTATAAGTCTCATCTACGAACGAATAAAGACGTTCAGTAATTATGTTTACACTATTACGGGAAACGTAGAGTACCGGGACCATTTAGGTCAGCAAGAGTATCAACAGAGAAGCTACAAAGAGCGATGCGAGATGCTAGACTTTAGGAGATGCTTTTTAGACGCCTAACAGCCAAACGAGATCCACCTCGCAGCAGATAGTAGATCCATCCAGCAGTTGCTGGAGAACGACGCTGGACTCTGGACATATCCAGGACCACGCCAAGCCAGGAGTAACGGAAACCCAACTCTGGACAATGCTGGACCCCGTCAATAAGTCGTAAGGTCATCAAAACTCGAGGTGACATGCATAATGCATTTATAAATGATTTTTTTTAAACAGCTCATAAGGACTATATAGAGACAATGAATTAAAACAAAAAAGTTTATAATTAGAAAGAATGTAATAGAGTCTTATGTAAATGTTTTAGTCGTAAGAATGAGCGATCGCATATAGATAAATATAAATATAGAAGAAGAAAAAAGAGAGTTTAATTTTGAGATAGTATATTTTTTTATCAAAGTAAAATAATTGAAATGATTTGATATTTGAATTTTGTAGAAAAGAATAATTTAAATTTTGAATACGAAACAAATGCCAGTCTAAGAGTAAACAATATAATTTTAAATAATTAAAAAAAAAAAAGAAACATTGGTATAGACTGGGCAAGCTGAGGTCAGATCTGAGTTAAATGAATTCAATTAAAATAAGACTTAATTACATTTAAATTTTATTTTTATTTTTTATTAAATCTATTTGAATAAATGTCTAGATTAAGATTATTAACATGTCTAGAGGTAAGAGTGTTTTAAATGTGTGTAACACCGTATAGCTAAGAGATGAACTTAATAATGAGTGATATCTTGATCGGAGATTATTAACAATGTTTTATTATTTATAATGCTTGTTAAAACAATAAACATGAAATTTTAACTACTCATAAATTTACTACTCTTATTATAGTTACACCTGGTATTGTTATAATTATTTACAACCTCCACATACAAAAGGTATCGTATAATTTTGGCGTCCCAAAGAACGTGTGGCCACATAAATTACAGTATATCAAATTTATGTTATGTATCATTGTAATATATATACAGTAGAGTCCCGGTTATCCGCCATAAACGGGCTGGCGGAAGGGTGGATAAGCTGGAATGGCGGATAATAGGGAGAGTTAAATAAAACGCAAATTTATCATAAAATTATGTTGTAATTTTGTAAATGTAATTAATAAACATCACGTTTTACAACAAAACAATAGAGAAAACAATACAGTACTGTACAATTATATTACAAAATTATAGTAAAACATTTTAGAGAACAAGCAACAATATTAAAGTTATACACTTACAAAAAAAGAGAAAACAATTATGCCAACTTTTGTACTTCACACTTCAAGTTTAAGAATTCAGTAAATTTTAACAAGAAAAATTTACTAAAAATAAATATAGAATCAGACTAATGTGTACGTAATAAAATTGACTTACACTGTCAGAAATGTTGGAAGTGAGAGTTCAGTTCATGATGAGTGAAAAAAATTAGTGATCTTCGACTGCCTCCCTGATGATTCCCGCTTCTTTGCTGCCAAGTCTTGCCATCTTTGGAGCATCATTATGTTGACAACCCTGGCTTCCTCTTGCTGCTCAACGTACGGAATGGCTGCTTCAAGAGCTTTAACCCCTTCTTTGTGTGTGATCTTTTGGGGCTCAACAGTTTCAGAGTCTTGATCTTCAACATCATCGCTATTAACAAGTGTTACAATTTCTTCGTCAGTTATTTCATATTGGTCGTCTCCTGAAAGCCAATTCCTTATTTCATCCAACAATGCATCCTCACATCCAGGGATACATTGCACCAAGGGCAAAATACTTTCATGAAGTTCATCCAGCATGCTTTCAGCCATATTTTCGTCCTCGCCCAACAGCTTATGCCACGACTTCACAATTGTTTGTGCCCCGACGTCGACCCAGGCCCTTGCGACCCAATACGCGACATCCTTCAAATTTATACTTTTCAACTTCTTAATCAAGTTTTGCCAATCTTCAATTTCTTGTATGACTGTTGACAGAAGCTTTCTTCGATAGTTTCGTTTAAGTGTTTCCAAAACACCCTGGTCCATAGGCTGACAAATGGCAGTCACATTTGGTGGCAAAAACATAGCCTTTATGTCCCCATCTCTAAGTTCATCTGAATCAGGGTGAGTTGGGGTGGGGCATTGTCTAGCTGTAAAACTGCTTTTCTGGGTAGGTTGTTGTCTTTTAAAAACTTCTCTGTAGAAGGAACAAACTCTTTAAAAAAACCATTCCTTAAAAATTTCACTAGTCATCCATGCACTTTTTTGATTGAAATATTTTACTGGAAGAGCATGTTTTGAAATGGTTTTAAAAGCCCTAGGGTTTTTGGACTTTCCAATCATTACCAGGTCCATTTTATGGTTTGCTGTGGCATTACTGCATGCTAAAATAGTCACTCTCTCTTTACTACGTTTATAGCCAGGGGCTGCAGCTTCAGTTCTAGCTGCAAGGCTCTTACTCGGTAACATTTTGAAATTAAGGCCTGTTTCATCACAATTAAATACTTGATCTCCTGTTAAGCTTTCAGTTTCAAAGTCTTGAAATTTTTTCTTAAACTGCTCCATTTCTTGAAAGTTTAATGACAGTTTCTCGCCGCAAATATTCAACTGACGGATTCCATAATGCTTCTTCCATCTATCAAGCCAGCCAACGCTTGCTGTAAAATCTGCATCACCTTCGTTAAATTCTTTTTGAAACTGCAACGCCTTTTCTTTTAAGATAGGTCCCGAAATAGGCACCCCTTTCTCCCTGAACTGTGTAAACCAAATGTACAACGCTTCGCTAACTTTTTCATAATCACTATTTTTCATAGTTTTTCTATCTTTAAAAGCAGTCTCAGTAACTCGTGAGGAACACCATTTTTCTAATTCTAATCGTCTCTTCTTCCAATCTCCAACTGTGCGATGACCGATGCCGTAGTGGTCAGCCACCTTCTGCAGCGTTTCCCCTTTATCCAGTCTTTTTAATGCCTCAAGCTTGTCTTTTATTGATAAAACAATTTTCTTCCTTTTCGTAGCCATAATCGCAACACTATTAACAAGACTACACTACGACACTTTCACCAAAACAAAACTGCACTAGTCACTCACGGACACACCGCGTAAAAATAGCCTCACTGCTCACTACAGCACACAACAAGAAACCACAGTCTACTAAGCGATGAGCATGTGAGCGATAGCGTTGGATGTTGGGGGTGGGGTGGGGTGAATGATACGAGTCACAGCTAGGCTATAATAGGCGATGGGCAGTAGGCCAAATTCCTGCAGTACAGTCAGGAGCAATCACAAAGAGAGCACATACACTCACGCCCGCAAACTATCAGCACACTATTTTCGTTGCAGTAATTAAAGAAAATATTTTTTACGTTTACGTTTTTTTATGCCGCTTGGGCGGCGGATAACACGGAACGGCGGATAATCGAAGGGCGGATAACTGAGACTCTACTGTATATATATAATATGTAAAGTACGATTACTAGGTGATTATACATTACATTAGCATATAGTAAGCTTTTTGTGCCTAATTTACAGTAACCAATTTACAAGTAAAACAATATGTAATTCCCAATATAATGTAAACTATTTAAAAATATGTATAATATTAAATGAGTACAAATGAAACAGATTTAAATGACCGACTAAATTATGTTGAGACTGTCTTCTATATGAAACACAATGTACAAATAAAATAAATTTAAATTATTGTTTAAATTAACAAACATCTAATCGTAAATTACAAAATCTACTTGTTTATTGGTGATGTTTTACTTTTGTTTTCAGCTGTTTTAAATTTCTATTGACTCTAAAAGATTTAGGCTTAGTTAACTGACACATAGTCTAACTTGTAAACTGTCTTCACATGAAAGCTTACAGTACATGATTTATAATTATAATGGTAGGCCTAGTTCCTTTTGTTCCAAACAGTAGAACATTCAGCTTTGTTCAAAAATTTACATGGGATTTTCCAGTTCCCCCTTGGCCATACACTGTCTCCACCCCTCCACCCTCCTAACATATATTTCAAATCTAACCTCTAAAGCTGCCGTAACTGGTGAAACAAGTGTCAACAAAATAAAAAGTAACCTATCTGTAGAACTATACCGAGTGTTTATTTATTCAATTCAAATATTAAAAAATTAATAATAATGATTTTGAGAAATGAGATTGTTGGTGTCTCTCTTTTCATACAATTATACACATTTTCCTATTACTTTTAGGACGGAGAAAGATAACAATAAAAAATTGTAACAATTAGAAACTCACTATGAAGTGATAACAGGATCAGAGTATGGAGCAATAACAAGTTTTTACAATGAGCTAGACTTATTTGAGTATACAGTAGTTAACTAGAAGACGCTTAGTAGAAAAATTTTTGCAATAGGGAGGGAAAACTAGTAAAAGGAAAGAGAACAGGAATGAACAGGCCCGGCTCCAGGCAGGGGCGAACCGTGCCACCACCCAGGGCAGCAAATTTTAAAGGGCGGCAGATTCCGGGATGTTAAGTTTTGAAATTGAGGAACAAAATAAAATTATTCACTTAATTTCATCACAATATGTGAGATCAGTAAGAATTACTTTATGTATAAAGTCACCGGAGTTTAACAAAGAGTCAAAAACTCGTGAACGAGAGAACCTAAACCTGACAATGAGTGCTGCGTTGTGCGAGTCATCAGCAGATAATACAGCCCCACTACGTTAACGGCTGTGCCAAGCTGCCAGCATGAGTAAATGATAACTTTTCTGACAGGTCTCAGTGCCGTCGTTTTCTCTGCAGGGTAAACGACCTGTTCGTAATATCATTGTAGTTATTTGTAATTAGCGTTTTTGTTTCCAATATCAAAATAGTGTACACTATACACACTTGCTTTTTTTACAAAGAGTCCTCGTAGACCTATTTTTAGTAATATTATAGGAGTTATGTATGATTAGTGTCCGTGTTTCCAGTTTTGAATCAGTGTTTACTGTATATATTTGCTTTTTATTATAAACACAGTCTTCTAGATCTATTTCACAATCATTTTGGATAATAGAAAACGTGTTTCTGGGAGTCAGCATAGTAAAAAAGGACAAAAAAAGAAACTGATGCAAAAAAATTAAAATTTTCGTTAGGAAAATGTTTGCAAATTAAAGAAGTTGAACATAAAACAGCCAAAAATGAAAACCAAGTGGCAACATTATATACTGCCGGGCCAAGTGACGCTGACGACGAAGCCGCCAACGACGACCCTGTGGGTGAAGATAAAAGTTGATTTCGGGGAAAACTGCTCACCCAACACTGAGGTCAGTGATAATGGCATTGATTCTGATCCCGAAAAGTGGCCCGAAAAAATTGATGATTTTGTTAGAACAACCTTAGTAATAACAGGTCCTCCAAAACAAATCACCAAGCCTGAGTATTTCCTGAAGATGATACAAACCATCGGTTTAATGTTAATCACTACTACTACACTTTGTGCAATGTTGATTTAGGTTAGTTTATTCTATCAAATAAAATGGTTAGTTTATTCTAAAACTAGTAACGCAGTTTTTTGCTTTTGCTGTAAACTCTTTTCAACTGTTAAAATATAATTTACATTGAGTGGTTATAATGACTGGCAGCATATTTCTGAGGCCTTATCTAGTCATAGCAAATCACCTGATCACCTAAAATCACATCAGAAGTGGGTGGAACTGTCAGCTAGATTAGGGGTCTGGCAACACTACTGATGCAGAAACTCAACGGATATTAAATTCTGAAACCCGGCATTGGACAAATGTAACTGAACGGCTTATTGCAATAATAAAATTTTTAGCCCAACAATGTCTCCCATAAGAGGTCAGTCAGATAAATTATTCGAACGTAATAATGGAAATTTTCTTAAGCTACTAGAATTGTTTGGAAAATTTGATTTAGTGTTAGGTGAACATATTAGAAGAAATATGAGTGATGAAAATAAGCGTCACCATTATTTGGGGGAAAAATATACAAAATGAAATTTTAAAGATCCTTCAAGACCAGTGGCGGCGATAAGGCCCCCGCAGACCCCGCGGCGCGGGGGGGCCCCGACCCTCATGGGGGGCCCCAGTTGGCCCAGTCATGGGACATAACTTGTAACATGAAAAATAAGCGTAAACGAGTTGTAAAACGCTTCTTTGTTGAATTATCAGTTGACCATAGAATTGACGACCCAGTTAAATCATTTGAAGTAAAAGTTTTCAATGCAACACTAGATATTGTAATAGCTCAGCTACAAATGAGATTCGAAGGATTGCGTTGCATTGATGATAGGTTTTCATTCCTGACGCCTCAGAATTTAGTAAACTTCTCACAAGAGACAATAGTGGAGAAAAATAAGGCTCTGGCAAATGTGTATCCTGGTGACCTTTCCACATCACTGCCTGACCAAGTAATATCCTTCAAAGCTCTGATGGCCAAAGAAATTGTACACAAGAAAGAATTCGAGAAATGATGAATTTACTGGTTGAAGAAAACAGCTGCCTTATGTGTTGCCTCCCAGACTTAACTACAGCTTTGCAGCTTTATTTAACCATGCCTGTCACAACAGCTACAGCGGAAAGAAGCTTTTCAAAACTTAAATTAATTAAATTAAGTCATACTTAAGAAGTACCATGGCGCAAACTCGGTTGAGTGACTTGGCACTGTTAAGCACTGAGCATGAAGAGACACAGAAAACTAATATCAACGAAGTGGTTGAAAAGTTCTTAGCTATTAAAAAAAGAAGACTAGGCTTAGGAAAACAGTGAACTTTGGTTGATCCTCATCTGTAAATATTGTACATTACTTGAGTTCGAGTGTTATTGAATTGGGTTAGACTTAAGGAGAACTTGTATAGAGTATATTCAAGAATTTTACAAATTCAGTTACAAACTAATTTAAATGTTTGAAAAAAGCTAGAATGTTACTTTGATATTCGTTTTTAAATAATAAATTTTTAACACTCTGTGTGCGGTACTGTTTCATAGTCTGAATTTAGATCTTTGACGTAAAAATAAATCATTCTTTTTGTTTTGGTTTTTTTATAGTTTGTATAGAACTTTGTCTATTTAGCAACAATGAATTTTAAGAGTTTGTACACGTGTAAAACATCCTTTGCAAATTTCAAACGCTTTGTGATAGACGAGAAAGTATTTACAAACCATTGTTGTGAAACACACGTAAATAGAAACTCATTTGAGTGTTTTCCCCTATTACGTATACAAAATTTAACCATTTTTATAGGGCCCCCTAATTAGTTTCGCGGGGGGCCCCCGTTTCGTTAGCGCCGCCACTGTTCAAGACCAAATCAAAAATAAAATTTTGTCATCATTGAAATCTGCCAAGTATTACAGCATAATTTTATACTGTACACCAGACATTTTCGGAGTAGAACAAATGATGATTATTGTACATTTTGTTAATCTAAACTTTCAAGATGTGAAGATAAGAGCATTTTCTTGGCTTTGTACCAGTATTAGATATGACTGGGTTAGGATTAAAAGAAGTTGTATTCAAACAACTGCAGGAAATGGAAATACCTACAGAAGATATGAGAGGCCAAGGATATGACAATGGCTCCAATATGAAAGAAAAAAACGTAGAAATGCGGAAGAGAATTTTAGATATTAATCCAAGGGCATTTTGTGTTCCATGTTGCAGCCATTTCCTAAACCTAGTTGTTAATGATGCTGCAAAGCCATCTGAATACGCTGTTGTATTTTTGAGTTTGGTGGAAAAAATTTATAACTTCTTCTCTGCGGGGTCATTCCATATCAAATCAACCACACCATGATCTCAGATTTTGATGAAACTTGGCATGTTTGTTCCTTTCATGGACATAAGTAATTTCGCGGTTTTTATCGATCGGACGGAGGAAGCTAAATTTGTTTTCATATGGAAAATAAATTATATCTTCCTTGTTTACCAACCAATGTTGATGACAATTTTTATGAGTAGGCCTATATTTTAATATGTAAGGATCCAGAAAAAAATAAATTACACCAGCAACTACCTACACATGGTCAGGAAAAAATCCTAAAATGTTACTTAGAAAATTTTTAAATGAAATACGGAGTTCCACGCTAAGTGGAATATCTTCAAAAGGGAAAAGGATAATCAAAATTTTTTTTTAGATTTTTATTCTACAATATATACTCTAAAATAAAAAAAGTAAAACTGTTGGTTTTTTCATTCATTATTCCTGCATCTCCTAAGTGGAGCATAGGGGATCAATGAACTTCCGCCACCGGACTCTGTTCCGCGCCATCGTCTTGATCTCGGGCCAGGTCTTCCCTCCTTTCTCCATCCCTTCCGCTATTACACTCCTCCTCCATGTGTTCCTTGGTCTGCCTCTTCTCCTGCTACCTTGTGGGTTCCATTCCAGGGCCTGTCTTGCTATGTTGTCTCTATCTCGTCATAATGTATGCCCAATCCACTTCCATTTCCTACGACGCATCTCAATGTCAATGGGTGTTTGATGGGTTCTTCTCCACAGCTCTTCATTGGAGATAACTTGTGGCCACCATATCCTCAGGATATTCCGCAAACTTCTGTTCACGAATGTTTGGAGTCTGCTAATCAGTTGTTTGTTAGTCTTCCAAGTTTCACACCCACAGAGCAGTACCGACTTGACATTTGTATTGAAGGTGCGTAGTTTGGTATTGGTGTTAAGTTCCCTTGATTTCCAGATTGGTCTCAGCATTGCAAATGCTCCTTTAGCCTTATTTATTCTATTTCCTATATCCTCTATGGTTCCTCCCTCCGTGGTAACCATACTTCCCAGGTAACAAAACTGTTCGACTTATTTGATCTCTTGGTTTCCTAAAAATAGCCTTATTGCGGTTATTATAACGCATCTCCTTGGTTTTCTTTCCATTAATCTTCAATCCCACCTCTGATGCTTCGGTTTTTAAATCGTTGGTTTTTTCACTCCTTCATTATTTTTTTACTTCATAGATAAAAATAATTTTTAAAATTCATTTGTTTGCCCACAGTTTGTTAAATTAAAATTTATGAAGAAACAGGATTTTAAAACAAATAAATAATAAAGTAAAAATTATAATTACAAAGTTAGGCATATATTTACAATGTATGTGGGAATGGAAAATGTATTGTTTACAAAACTTATCATTAAAAATATTTCATATTCTAGGTCATTGTTCTTTTTCTCCAGTGTTTGAAAAACGTGATTGAACAAGTATCATCCATTCTTGAGAGAATTGGTAAGTTCTTCCAGTCATTGTTTTTTGGGGATCCACGATTGCAATGACATGAGGGATGGGTACCGCACACGCATCTTCCCTCTTGGGCCAGAAAAATGATGGTGATGGTCCATGAGGATATAAAAACTTTACAGTGGCATCTTCTTCTTATGCATTCACCTCACTAACCATACCAAAATACCATAAGCTGTCATAAACACAAGCAATAAAACATCCAGGATATAAGTCTTCTATTTTCACAAGTAAAGTTTGCTGTTTGTTACATACATTGAAAGTGAGAGCTGGTTTTTCATCACTGTTGATTCTTCTAGCCT
Source organism: Magicicada septendecula (assembly GCA_034769895.1). Classification (NCBI taxonomy): domain Eukaryota; kingdom Metazoa; phylum Arthropoda; class Insecta; order Hemiptera; family Cicadidae; genus Magicicada; species Magicicada septendecula. Next base: position 216,143,339 of record CM068373.1, read on the forward strand.
CAATCGTTCCCAAATCATCTATTGGCTGAAATCTGTGGAATGATCTTGTTCCTGGAAGAGTTTGAACATCTTTGAAGCGATTTTTCATAGCCAGGCGAGTTGAATCGACCATTTTCTTTAGAAATAAGTTGGAAGTTAATATTTGTAATGTTGGATTTGCAAAACTCAAAAAGTTCATTTGTTGTTATAATTTGTCTGTCCAGATGTCGTTGAAGACTTTCCTTCCTAGCTGAACGTTTTACAGTACCCCCTATTCCGTAACATGCTGTTTTACCATGACTGGTTGCAAAAAATTACCACTGAGCTTTTAGTTGAAAGTCCTTCTCATGCAGACACAAATTCATGAAGTTATATTTTATATTTATTTTTATACTGCCCAGCACATCCATCAATAAGTAGTGAATGTTTGTTATATGTGGGTAGTTCTTTCAGAAAGGCAGTTACAGTTTTCTGGATCTCATATACCATACTCACGCCATGTTTAAGGTCATCAGACATGATACAAAGAGGTAAAATCACTTTTTAATTGTTTGCATCCTTGCAGTGAATCATGACAGAATGAATAGTGCATGAATTTGAGGACCAGTGGTAACCTTGAGCCTCTTCTTGTATTATGAAAGCATAACTTTCACTAAAATCCATTGAGATAAGTTGTATTTGAGGAAACCATTTCCTTTAAACTTTTAAAAAATGAAGCTTGTGATTTGGCAATGTGTGAATGAGGTATTAACTTGTTCAGTTTTTCTACTAACTTATCAATAAACTCAGCAACTGTGCTCGAGCACCGTATCATTTCAGTTCGGTCAGTCAAAACCCACTGACTGTACTCGACAGGGTCTTCATCATCGTAGTCCTCAAATTTGGACTGTAAAAACTGGACAAGGTTATCTTTTGATGGACACTTGTCACAATGCCTTAGCATACATTCTCTTCCTGATCCTTCACAAACAATATATGACATAAGTTCTTTGTAACCCTCTTCAATACCTGCTCCGTGAATCAATAAAATAACATTTTGATGGATTGTGCATACACACACTAAGTGTGTGCCACTGGCACCAGTCAAAACACACCACTTAGGTCTCAGGGAACAAAATTTTGAAAGGGCTATTTTTCAAGACAGGGTATTCCAATTTAAAATTTGAGTATAGCTCACTAAGATTACATAAAATCAAACGTTTTCTCTCATAATACCACATACCCCTTAGCGTGGGGTGGGTATAGCGTTTTTTTCCTATACTCACCGTATCCTTCATCCCTGGCAAAATTCTGGACTGTTCATTACTCTCATAAAACCTTTTTACCAATTCAATAGTTTCAGGACTCAACTTTTCCCACGTCTAGGATCTGGTTCTGCTAAAAACTTCTTGTCTTTTAACAGTTATTGATCCTTACGAATAGAATAATCAGATGCGTTAAAAGTCTCTTTTACTTTTCTTCTAGACCACATTAGTGAAGCTGGAATTGTCAGCATTTGAATCTGTTTGTTTCTTGATGCACAACTCAATTCATTTTTAATTATATCTACGAGCTTGTCCAGATCTTCAGATTTTTGCATCACACTTTTTTCTTTAGTCATTTTTCTCCTTTGGCAAATCAACTTGAAGAAGTCTGAATTTTTTTTTAATATTTTCATATACTCTTTATAGTTTTTCTTTACCGTAAGATGATCTGCTATGTTCACCAAGTGCATGTAATTTCATTGGGGAACATTCGATTTCATGGAATGAAGAATTTAGTTCATCAATCGCACTTTTTTTTTGTAATCAGAGTAGTAGTCCATCAGGAGTTAATCCCGCATCATCAACTTCCTCATCTTGGGCATTTAAGCTACTTTCATCATTACTCTCATCAATTTGTTTGATTTTAAGTAGATTGTTCCTGCAAGATGCACAAAGATTTTGTCCCGGTTTCACTTTTTAGCCCTTTGATAAAATTATCCTCCTACTCTGTTCTACAGTTACAGCACAAAGTGTTTTTTTAATTGGAGATTTATGTTTTTTCAAAGGGTCACAACATACGGTACCTTTTTTAAAAATTCATACTTTTTTCAAAAACACACTTTGATGATGATGACAAATAGTTTTTAACTCATAACTTGAATCCGTTCTCAATTTTAAAAGAGTTACGTCACTTTCAGACAGTTTTTCAATAGTTTGTATGGCTTTTTTCTCGACATAGCTTAACAAATGACAATCACTGTTAGTAACTTCCCCCACACTGCATTTCTCCTCCATTTTTCCACCATACAAAAAATATCGATTAACAATAAATTCTTTTTAAAATAACATTAATATTAGGTACTAATCAAAATTCCACACACTTAGTTGTTAATCAAACAGTTACAGTACAAAAAAATCCAACACAGTTCAGTAAAAAACTGAAACAGATAAAAACCCTGTAAAACATAACCACTAATCATGCATGTTACACTGGCAACAGACTGTGACTGACTGACCAGTGGATGCCAGGTTCTGTCTGCTGAGCAGGCTCACTTGTTTAGACATGAAAGTTTCATGTCTAAACAAGTGTACTTGATCAGTAAACAGACCACCACTTAATGGTCTTGTTATAGCTTGAATGGTCTGTTTTCTTATAATAAGTTTTCTTGAAATAAAAGTTGCTACTGAGTTGACTAGAGTTTAGAACAATTAGTTTTTAAAACTAAATTAAATGGTAATGTAATTTTCTGTTAATTAATTAAGGATATTTTATTAATTAATCATTTTTTCTGTACAGACCTAATTAACATTATAAAACCAACAGTTTTATTTTTTTTCATTTTAGAGTATATATTGTAGAACAAAAATCTAAAAAATTTTTTTATTATCCTTTTCCCTTTTGAAGATATTCCACTTAGCGTGGAACTCCATATTTCATTTAAGAAATTTTCCATTGTAAACAAAATTTACATTGTAAATATACGCCTAACTTTGTAATTATAATTTTTACTTTATTATTTTTTTTTTTTTTTAAATCCTGTTTCTTCATAAATTTTAATTTAATAAACTGCGGGCAAACAAATGAATTTTAAAAATTATTTTTATCTATGAAGTAAAAAAATAACGAAGGAGTGAAAAAACCAACAGTTTTATTTTTTTTATTTTAGAGTATATATTGTAGAACAAAAACCTAAAAAAAAAATTTTTTGATTATCCTTTTCCCTTTTGAAGATACTCCACTTAGCGTGGAACTCCGTATTTCATTAAAAACATTTCTAAGTAACATTTTAGGATTTTTTCCTGACCATGTATAGGTAGTTGCTGGTGTAATTTATTTTTTTCTGGATTCCTTACATATTAAAATATAGGCCTACTCATAAAAATTGTCAGCAACATTGGTTGGTAAACAAGGAAGATATAATTTATTTTCCATCAGAAAACAAATTTAGCTTCCTCCGTCCGATCTATAAAAACCACAAAATTCCAAAAACTTTAACAGGCTGTAAAACCTAAACCGTTTGAGGTACAGCAATAAAATTTGGTATGGTTACTCATGTCCATGAAAGGAACAGACATGCCAAGTTTCATCAAAATCTGAGATCATGGGTGTCAAATCATTTTTTTTTTTTTTTTTTTTTTTTTGACCCTGCGACAACTTGCCGTTGGGCTGTATTAAAAAATCACATTCTAACCCTATATTGAAACTTTTGTGTGAAACAAGGTGGGAAAGTAGAATAGACGCTGTCACTCCACATAGATATCAAATAGAAGAGATCTACGATGCGCTTGTTCATATCAATAAAAATGAAAACACAGGTAAAATGGTGGCTCACGAGGGTGGCAGTCTGGCGAGTCATGTACTTGACTTCACATTTCTGTGTTAAATAGTAACATGGTACGACATATTACTCCAGATTAATATCATCCGCAAAACACTGTAGAGTATTGACATGGATGTAACAAAAGCTGTCAGTTTACTTGAAAATACAACCATTTATTTCATGTCTGCCAGAAGTGAGTTAAAATTTCAAAGCTATATAGTTGACGCTAAGGAACTAGCCACTAAATTGGACATTGAAAACCCAATGATCAGGGGTTCAGCACAAGTACGAAGGAGAAAGAGTAAAAGACAATTTGATTATGAGGGAAAAGACCAATTCATTGAGGATCCAGAGTTGCGGTACGAAGTCGATTTTTATTTTAAAGTCATAGATATTACCATAGTAAACTTTTTGACTTCCTGTATGACGTGAGTTAAGTCAAAGACATGTCACCTGAAGTCTTGGCGGATAAGTGTATCAAACTATGCAATGGCATAACTTATGTTGAATCAAAATACATCAGTGCTATTGATTTACAGAATGAACTTAAAGTGCTTTCAACAATTGTAAAACCTAAAAGTACGCCTGTCGAGACTTCAAAATTTATTCAAGAGTGTGGGTTCGCGCCAAATGTTGGTGTCGCTCTAAGAATTTTGCTAACATCACCTGTGACAGTGGCAAGCGGAAAAAGGACTTTATTAAATTATTAAAACTTATCTCACATAGAGTATGTCCGAGACTCGCCTGAGTGGTCTGGCGATTACACCTACAGAACATCAGTAAGCTGAATCATTTGATTGCAACGAAGTCATAAAGAAGTTTGCCAGTGCAAAAACTAGATGAGTATTTTTTAACTAAGGTATATGATACACTACTTTTGTTATATTTCAATCATAATGGATTTTAGTTAGTATTTTAATTTTAAGTCATCACTTAGGTATACATTTTATTTTATTGTCTCACGATTCCTTGTATTGTCTCTACAATTTTTATTGGAGTCGTTCGCCGCATCGTAAATGCGAAAAAGTTCTAGTTATCTGATAAACACAACAATGCAAACATTTCTAGTCATAATTTGAAGGCAATCGCCGTATCTTTAGAGTAGAGTGAATGTGTTTTGAGAGTTAAAATACTGTTTTGAGGGAGGGGGTGGCATTCATAAATACTGCACAGGGCGGCAGAAGCCCAGTGTGTGAACATAATAAAAGAAAATGCTTTTTAATTATTGTTGTTTAACTGCAGTGGTGCCCATGGGATGAATTCCAAAAGCAGTGTTACAAAACAGCCTATAGAATGATGACATGTTGGAAAACTGCTGAGGAGAGAAAAAAGTAGCTTTTAGTCAGAACAGGCTTTTAGTCCCTAGTAGTTCAGAAGAACGCTGTATTGTTACTTCAATTTGCTTCATATGAAAAATATTTCACTTTTGGTATATAATGATTTTTATCAAAAGTAAAACTCAGAAAGGTAAAATAACTGTTATAGACTAATAGTTATACTAAATACACATGCTATTTGACTAAATGTACAGTAAATTAAAATACATATATGCAGTACTTGTGCATTATACCCCCATTTCATCCACTGGTATCAATATGAATTCATCATCATCATAGGTTAATTTGCTGTATAGCAGGTTTTCTTTATGAACTCCTCCACTGCTCTCTGTCTCCTGCCAGCCTTTTCGTGGTAATATGGATTGGATCGATTAATTACTGTGTTATGTAATGTATTTAATGTGAGCTTAGTAAAGATGGTTTTTGTTTCATTCATTTGCAGCCATGTGACAAAATCTTGTCCAGTTTTGTTATACTCAGTCATAAGTGTTAACGCTTACGCTAAGTGTTAACGGTAGCTAAGTGTTACCGTGAATCCTAACATTGATTAGTCACAATTTCTGGGCAATTTGATTATTGACGTTCGACTACACTTAAATTACATACAGTAATTTACATGCACCAGTAAATAATTCTTACTCTGCTAGTATATTGTACAGCAAATTAAACAAAATAACTTGTTCCTGTTACCTCAATAAGTGTTTCACCATTTAAAGTAATTGCTATTATGTGACAATTCACTTAAATTGATATGTCCAAACACAAACACACACACCCTTTTTTAAAGCAATCTTTCCCAGTATGCATTTCAATAGTTTATTTAACACAAACCAATTTTATTTTATTTTAGAAATGAATTTTTATGAAAATACGTAAACCGTTATTAACATATTTTCCAATAACAAAAATTATTATACTATACAAACAAGAACTTGAGTACCTGAACTAATTTGTAAAACTTTTATTGCGTATCAGTATGCACAAATATACCCGACCACTTTATCACTCAAACATTCATACTGGTTCACACAATTTCAAATATTAGACAGAAGTAATTACTCGCTTGCTCCAATCTCAACTAATGACAATACAGTTATTGGTATTTGTTAGAACTATAATTACATAACTTTTAATACATACTGTCACATAATACTAATGACCACATTATTTTATATATCATGCATTGCATCATATAACCTAAATCATAGAAAACAAAAAAAGTCTAGATAAATTGTTACCATCAGTTACACCACTGTCGAGTACAAGTACTTTGTATGTATCACATTATTCTGCAAGAAATAGACACAGTTACACACTAACTTGTAAAACGCAGCGTTTAATGTTAAGGATTATGGAATTTCACCACAACTAAATATAACAACAGAACACCTAAATCTCACGTTATCAATATACCAGCTGATTTATATTTTGGCTACTTTCCCAATAACCTTACCTACTCATTTTCGATATTTCGATTATGAGTGATGCCACTATTGGCATCGATATGTAGTGAATATCGCATATAATTTTTATAATGCATATAATATCGCATGATTTTATTTTTATAATATCGCTTGAAAATTTATGTATATTATAAAATAGCTTCACAAGCTATTGCGGGTCTTGACGGTTATCCTGTTTTTCTCATAGTCATATTTTTTAGAAATATGTGTACCTGTAACGCAAAAACTTGGCGTTGTTAGGTTAACATGCAAACTAGAAGTGCATATGGAAACCATGTATTTTCACATTTTCACTGTACATTAAGAAATAGAATGATTTACAATTATATTCATATTTACATTATTCTTGTTGTTCTAATTTATATAAATAATAATACTTTATATTTTATTGTTTTATATTTACAGTATTTGAACCGTAATATGTACATCATCATCAGAATTATAATTTACAAACTATTACTCTTCTTTCTCTTCACATCATGATATATATCGACACTATTCAAAACATCGAAAATATTATGTGTGTACGGATATTGGCAAAATACAATAAATTGTTATTTATCGATTGTTGATAGGTTAGGTTGAAAAGACTTTTCACGATATTAATTGACTCGTTGGGCACTTGGTGAAACATATTAATACAAAGATTTTGTACAACCTTTGTATATAGAAATATATATATTGTACAAAACCTTTGTAAAAAGACTTTGTTTTAAGGTGTACTTTGCATAATTATGGACAAAAGTACAGACTTATCAACAAATAGATGTGGATTGTAAGTAAATTATAGTTATATAACCAAGTTTAATTTCTTTTAGACGATAATTAACTATGGTCACGCTTTTGGTAAACACGCTTTTTAAAGAAATATTAATTGCTTCCTAACCTTCGTGAAAAAATACTGTTGCGATTGAATCTATATTTTGTAACGTAGAGAACCGGATATTATCTTCATAGTTGGGAGAATACTAAGTTTTATTGTATCTGTTCTTAGTAGTTGGGTAAAATTTATTACCTGAATAAAAATATGAATTTAATGAATAAGCACGTGAATGAATTTAAACCAAATGTAATTGAACGTGTTTCTGGCTACAGTTGTTTGTTAAGTGGCTGTAGTTGTTTATTAACTAATTGTCTAAAGAGTTCGTGGTATCATAACTACTATACAGGATTATTAAATTACTCAATTCGATTTACATTGACATTAACCTGTAACTCGTGCTAATAAAAATGAGGTTACTGTGGTTGGGTAAGGAAATTTTCGACCTTATTTTTAAAAAACTTATAAAAAAAGGTAATATGTGTACAGAAACAAGAAAGGTAGGTAAGGCTGTTTTGCTAGTTAATAAGATTTTTCGGCCAGTAGGCCTCATAGGAAAACTGCAATTTGGATAAACAAATGCTAACAAAGTTGTGCTAGGTTATGAGTGCCTCCACCTCCTATTATGAGTTGTGGTATAATGAAAATAGTGCCACCTCCCCTAATGTATAGATAAGTGTCTGCGTGTTTTTTTGAATCATTTTGTACAAATTCATTACTGCTGACACAAGGCAAGTGTGCCTGAAGGGAAGGATTCCTGTATTTAGCAGCTTTTATATTGACAGTAGAAATTAATATTGTACCTACCTGTAGATTGATATACCTTCTTTTCCTTTGTGGCCTACAAAGCATAAAAGTATTAATTTCTGGCCTCCAGATGAAAAAGTTTGCCACTTGCTAGTTTAAAACTTTGAAATATATTATAAGCAAGTATTTATCTGTGTGTGTGTGTGTGCGCGCGCGCGTGGATCAGGTCCTAAAACATTTCTGTTTGTTATATTACAGATGTGAAAATTCTCTGGCAAAATATGCTTGCCCAAAGTGTAATATTCAATATTGTTCAGTAGACTGTTATCGGTCTGAGGCACATGGCCAGTGTTCAGAAGACTTCTACAGAGATTGTGTACTCTCTGAACTTGGCAGTCAAGATGCTGATCCACAAGCACGAACTAGAATGTTGGAAATGTTATCAAGACTACATAATTCTGAATTTGAAGGAGATGGTAATGAGTTAGGTAAGTATTCTTCTTAATTTGGTATCTAGGGCCTATGGCAGTTGTCTGCATATTTGCATCTGTGGTTTCCTGATATTAACTATTCTGTTCTGTTTTGTTATAATCATGGTTTACAAGAATCAGAAAACTGAATTAGGCCTACCATTAATTATTATTAATACACAATCATTAAACATAGCAACATTTATTTTATTTACATACAGTGTGGACAATGAAAGCTAAAAGAAATGAAACATGGTGAATAAATTAAAAATTATTACTTCAGATGTTGGATTTTAAAAATTAGCAATGACAAAAAATTGTAGAAAATGCGTAGTTAGCAAAACATTGTATTATATTTAATGTAGTTCTGTGTTCATACGTAAGACACACTAGTCCTCGAATACCCAACACTCAAGAGATTGGAATGATAGACAAAGATGGAAAGTGGGAACCAGAAAGCATTGAAGGATTCTATGACCCCCCCCACACACACACACACACACGTGCACACTGTAGTCCAGACATGCTCCCTCAATGTTTGTCAGTTTTCTTAAGCAATAAATGCTCTTTATTAATGAAGAGGTTTTGAAAATGGTGTATAGGCCTGACTTTAGAACTGTACAACTTAGTTCATTAGGTATCAGAGATAAAAAATTAACAAATGCATCATTGAAACCCTTATTTATTTAATTATAGGTATAACACTACGGACTCGGAACACAAAGTTTTTTACGGGTAAAAATGTAAAGTTTTTACCTTATAGCCTGAACCAGTTTTCACTTAGTATTAGCTTCGCCAGAGTTTGCTTTTTATTATAAGTTGTCAGCCTCTGGTGAAGCTTATAATAAGTGAAAACTGGTTCAGGCTATAAGGTAAAAACTTTACATTTTTACCAGTAAAAAAACTTTGTGTTCTGAGTCTGTAGTATTATACTTATAATTAGATAATCATCGGACATGTTATGGACAACAAAATCCAAGAACTTATTTATTGCTCTACCTAACTGTTTAGTTTCATATTTTAGGGAGGGGGTAATTATTTTATAGTGCAGTAACATAAAAAATTTGTGTTTTTTACCTTCTGACATAAGGAGCACCTTTATGGAGCTACTGTGAACAAGCCGAGTGTAAAAAGAGATTCCATTTAGTGTATGATTCGTACTTGTTTTCTTTCACAACTGACAATTTCATTTATGTACTTGTAAATACATTAAAATCTATTACCATTTTTTGCGTGTTGTGGAATCATGTTACCCGAAAAATGCTACAGGTCTAAATTTTAATTAATTGTAAGCAAAATATTTATTACAAGTAATTTCAAATATTCATCAGAAATAATATTGGTAAAGTTTTAATTGGCAGATATGTGGAACCTGAAAATATTATGACACAGGAAGAAAAGTACGCTGCAGAATAGTTTTGTGTCTCATTGTTATGTCCAGACGTGCAGCACACAATGTTGCTTCACGTATATTGGGACAAAATAGTAAACAAGGCAGTTTACGAACTCATGTAGGCCTACTGTATTGAACGACTGTATACGAGGATATACAAACTTGTTACTGTAGATATGTGTAAAGCTTTCCCACTGCACTCAATTACTTTTTACTGTAAGGTATTTTAAGAGGCTTTCTGGCTGTTTGAGTACTCTTATTGTCACTTTTAAAATATTTTCAAGCATTCGCTATCATGTCTCTCTCAAAAATTTCTGTGTTTAAATTTTGTCTTATAACTTTCTAATATTTTCTTTTACATTTTTTAACTCTTTTATTTTCAAGGTGATTTAATTATTCCCAACAAGTAAAGACCTTTTTATTTTATAAACCAAGAAAGTAGTTTGTCATTTTTATGCATCTCTGATATATTTCATAAGGTGGTCGAATGTTTTATTGCAGAAATTTTATTATTTCGTAAACATAAAATTTAGAATTTTTGTTTTTTAGACTCAGACGACGAAAGTGATGAAGAAGATCTAGCTGAAAGATTACAAGGCATTGATCTAAATGATGCAGATTCTGTATGGGACAAGTTAACTGCTAAAGAAAAAAAGGAATTTGAAGAGCTGTTGCGAAGTGGAGATGTTTCAAAAATTCTGACCACTTGGGAGCCATGGTGGTGTTACAGGTAATGTAAGAATCTAAGATAAGACACTGTGAACATAAGATTCCATTACTTTGGTTTTTCTAAAATCTCCATGAAACTAGCCACATAAATAAAGTATAAACTAAAACGACCATACACAAAATAAATTTTTATAATTTTTGCACAATAGTGAAAATATTCTTAATTCATTATTTCCAACTATGGAACACTAATTTTTAGATAAAATTGTTAATAGAATTTTGCTTTAGCTTGAGCTACCTTTTGTTGTTTGCAAGTTTCTTCAGAGGCAGCCACTAGGAACACTGCTGTTTCTGGTACAGGAAGTAGTGCCGTTGATTGAAATTCTTATCAGATATGTGTGTGTGTGTGTGCACATCACACATGCTAGTGTGTGATGTATGAGGTGTTGAAGGGTATATGAGGTGTGGCTATTAAATAACCATATTTTATTTGTGTGCGCTGTATGGATGTACATGATTGGAAAAGATAGGTTATTAACTGTGAACTGTTTCAAAATGGTGGATGAGTGTATTTATAACTACCATGGGGGGGAGGCAGTAGAATTAGAAAAAAAACATCGTTTGTAGCTGTATTACCAGATTAATGGTTTAATGTTTAGCCTGATAATTGAACAGTATGTTAACCTAAAGTTTGTAGTGACATTAAAAAAGAGCACAACAAAGTGTTTTAGTTTCTTGAAAGAAGTGTTTAAGGTTAAATGTATGTCTCGTACCTAAGTTTTTGAGTGATACTAAAGAAGGATGGGAAGAGGTAGAAGACAGTTTGTGTCCAGGCCGGCTAACCACATCAAGTGCTAATGAAAACATGCAAAAAATAAGTGAAGTTGATTGAAATGATCATTGCGTGAGTTTTAGGACTATCGCTGAAATAGTAATGGACAACGATAAAGAAACAATCAGGCAAGTGTTGCAAGAAAATTTAAACATAAGTAAAGTGTGTGCAAAAATTGTTCAAAAAATGCTTTTAATGGAGGAACTTTGAAAGAGTGTGTGTCCTGACCTTTTAAAACAACTTCAAAAGCATCCTAACTTTCTGGAAAGAGTCGTAACCTGTGACAAAACTTGGATATTTAAATATTATTGTGAGGCAAAACATCAGTCTGTGCACTAAAAAGCATTGGTGAAACATTCTAGAAAGTTGGTGAAACAACTCTTTAACAGAATTACAAGAAAAAATTACCAGAAAACAAACACAGTAGACTTCCGTCTATCCGGCCTAACGTGGCAAAATGGCAGGCCATATAACAAAAAAGCCGGATAGGCCGGAGTTCTATAATTATTCACTTCCTGCCCCACCCATACCATTAAAAACACACTTTTTATACCAAAACCCACTCTTATTCATATTTTCTGACCTCTTAGTACAGGCCAGTACTTTATAAATGTTTGTTATGTACTGTACTGTACGTTTTAAAAATGTGTTACAGAAAAAGAAAGTCCAAGAATAAAAATATTGTATACACATTTTAACATAAATTTTATAATGTCTAACTTAATTGCAGGAAACATAAAATGATGTACACTGTACAGTATGAATACATACAATTTTAAAATAAACAAAACATTAATATAAAACATAGGCCTAATTCTTAAAAAAATGATTTAAACTTATTTTACTGTTCATTGATAAATAATTACACAAATGTGAAAAAGATAAAAGAGTCAAAACTTACAGTTTTTAGTTTTTGAAAAAGTCCTTGATAGACGACTGCTTCTCTCTTTTAGCCCTCTTCCGCCACGCAGTGTCCCTCCACTTACGCAACCAGATCATATCAGCTGGCGTCGCTTCCTCCTGCTGACTAATGTACTGCAGCGCTGCCTCACCCGTTTTGAACCCTTTCGAATATTGGATGAGATTTTTCCTGTCATCTAAAGATGCCTCCTCCTCTTTTTCTATTTCTTCTCCCTGTGTCACCATTTCCATATTATCGTTGTCAGTTATTTCATCAACTTTGTCGTTTGCCATCCATTCTCTAATGTCCTCTGCATTGACATTGTCAAAGCCCGGTACTATTCCAGCAACGAAACAAGTTTATAGTTTTCATCTTCCACTTCGGTTTCACACACGGGTTCAAGGTTGAATGACCACCTTCATGGTCCAAAAGAATTTTCCAAGACCTTACAAGTGATATGTTTGGAATCTCTTCCCATGCTTCGGCCAACCACCTTATGACATCTAGCACGGTCAAGTAGTCTTCAGTATTATCAATCGCTGATATCAACGAACTGAGAAGATGCCGGCAATACTTTTTCTTTAGCATTTCAAGGATGCCCTTGTCGATCGGTTGACAAACAGCTGTCACATTGCCTGATAAAAATAAAGCTTTGATGTCTCCATCTGTGAATTCATCAGTGGCCGGATGCGAAGGTGCGTTGTCAAGAATTAGCACAGCTTTTCTCGGCAAATTATTGTCTTTCAAATGATTTTCTACAGTCGCTACGAATTCATTTTGGAACCAGGTTTTAAAGATTCCTGAATTCATCCATGCTTTCTTTTGATGTGTGTAATATATGGGTAGCGATTCCTGATTTTCCAGTTTTTTTAAAGCTCTAGGTTTCTTCGATTTTGGTGTTAAAGTCAACCTAAGCTTGTGGTTGCCGGTTGCTTTACTACAAGCCAAGCATGGTTTTCAGCATGGTTTTTCTTACTTTCATTCCACTTCCACTAGCTTGGGCAGCACACCACTTTTCAATTTCTGCTCAATTTTTCTTTCAGTCACCAACTGTACTTTTCCCAACTTCTAACTCCAAAGCAATAGTTTTTGCCGTTACCCCAGAGCTCAGTCGTTTTGTAGCACGTAGTTTCTCCTCCATAGTCACTACAACCTTTTTTCGTTTATCACCCATTTCGTAATCTTCAATTAAAAAAACAACGAAGCACACCAAAAAACAATTTATGGACGTAACCAGGAACAGTGGCAAATCTATTCTCCACTTGTTGACATCCGATACACAACGAAACAACAAGCAGGTAGCAGGGTGGGGGAAATCCGCGCTTTTCATGTCGCAACTTGTGTTTTGTACACGGCACGTAGGTTCAAAAATAGGCCGGATAGTCGAGAGTCTACTGTAACTCAACAAACGTCTATGCTTCCAATACTAGGAAAGTCTAGGAAGAAGGTATTCACCAAGACGAGAATTTTGACAATTTCCAAACTGAAGCTATTAGATGACATATTTATCATTACTGTGAACCCTATGAACCAGAAGAATAGCCTACACAAGAAGCTCTCCTTGTCATATTAAAAGAAGAAACTTTAATTGATGGGCATAGAACAAGTCTCTTTGTGGTACTGAATAAAAACTCTGTATTCGATATACAAGGTCTTACAGTTAAGTTCGCGAACTCATCCTAGAAAATATGCTAATACTGTATTGCTGAGTACCACTGGGGTCACTTTCAAAGTACTCCCCTTGGGAAGGTATACACCGATGCCAGCGCGTACTCCATCCTTCGAAGCAATTTTGGAACTTTTTTTCTGGAATGGCCTTAAGAGCTGTCATTATATCATCAATGGAATGTCCTCAGTGTCATCAAAATGTCTTCCTTTGGAAACTTCTTTGATCTTTGGGTAAAGAAAGAAGTCATTGGGGGTAAGATCAGGTGAGTGTGGCAGGTGCTCTACCAATGTTATTGGCCAAAAACTCCCGTACAGACAGTGTCGTGTGTGCAGGTACATTGTTGTGATGCACGAACCGTGAGTTGTTTGCGAAAAGTTCCTGTCATGGCATCTCACTTTTGCATGCAACCTTTGGAGCACTCCCAAATAGTACACTTGGTTCTTTGATTGTCCTGGTGGTACAAATTCATAGTGAACAATCCCTCGGATATTAAAAAAGGTTATCAACAACGTTTTCATTTTTGATTTTAATTGATGGAATTTTTTCGGTTGTGGAGAATCAGGTGACTTCCAGTGGGCACTATGTCGCTTTGTTTCAAGGTCATACGTGAAGATTCAGGTTTCATCACCTATGATTATTCAGCCCAAACATCGTCTTGCCTCTCCAACAGGTCTGTGCACAGTTCAACCCTCCTTTGCTTTTGTTCACTGATGAGCTCCTTTGGGACCATTTTTGGCACACATCTTGAGCATACCAAGGTCTTCAGTTAAAAGTTTCCAAATAGTTTCCCTATCAATGTTCACTTTGACGGCTATGGATCTCATGGTCAGTCGCTGATTTTCACGTACAATTTGACAAATTTTAGCAACATTTTCGTCTGTTCAGCTCGTTACTGGCTGTCCTATCCTTTCTTCATCAGTCACTTGTTGAAGAAGACCACAGAAGAAGGTGTAAACACTTGAACTGGATACCTGATATCCGTCTACCCGTGACTGCCTTGGGTTATCACCCAACTAGGAAGAGAGATGTCGGTTGACCGAAGAGGAGATGGGTTCCGGATCAGGTCTAAGGCCTAATTCTTGGAGTGGTGATGATGATGATGATAATGATATCTTACAGAGCTGCGCTTGTATCTTACAGAGCGCTGCCCTCAGCGCTAAACAGTGGCAAGTTCACGAACTTTATTATCAGACCTCGTGTAAAGTTTTCAGGGAGGACTATTTTAATGGAAAGAGGTGACTTGTTGCTTGGCAGTCTAAGTTTTTAACGAAATTGTCACTAATAATTCAAGAGACTTGGTGTGGTTAGACAAAACCTAGGTTATCGCAGATCATTCTATGGAATGTGGACAGACTGATGACTCACTGCTCGGTACAATGAAAATTCGTATTGGGAACAACTAATTCTCCTGCACGCTGGTATAAGGAAGGATTTATTACAAATGCTATTATGTTGCTTATGTCAAAAAAATCTGGAGACCACCATGCAAAAATGAAACAGGTGTATTCAAAAACTGGTTTGAGAAGGGTCATTCCATATCAATTCAACCAAAAAAAAATCATTTTCTCACCCACCATCTCTTATCTCACATTTTGATGAAACTTGGCTTATTTGTTCTCCCTACAGAGATAAGTAACCACACCAAATTTTAACCCTTTATCTCTCTCCATTTTCATTGTATAGGCTTTCAAAGTTTTGAAATTTTGGTGTTTTTAACAATCGGATGTTGCGAAACAAGACTTGCTAACCTTTTGAAAATAATTATTTGTAACTTTTTTATTTATCATCCAATCTTTGTGAAAGTTTGTGGTTATATACTCTAAAGTATAAGGATTCTAGAAAAAAATACACAACACCTTCAAGTAAAACTACTAAGGCTGGAAAAAATGTTTTATTTGCATCTTTGTAGTTTTTTTGGTAAAAAACATGGTTTAGCATTAAATTGAATATCACAGGAAGGGAAAGGGATAATCATAAAAACTTGTTTTTTCAAAATAATCCTCAATACATGGGCTATCATATGAAAAAATAAAATTGATGGGGTTTTCATTCCTTTGTTGTGTTTT
This sequence comes from Magicicada septendecula, assembly GCA_034769895.1. Taxonomy (NCBI): domain Eukaryota; kingdom Metazoa; phylum Arthropoda; class Insecta; order Hemiptera; family Cicadidae; genus Magicicada; species Magicicada septendecula. The sequence goes on from CM068373.1 coordinate 216,159,469, forward strand.
TTTCTGTTAAAGGTAAGTTTTTAAACATTTTTCATTCAGTGATTTTACTAAGCCATAGAAATTTAATTCTTGTTCAAGAATTTTTTTTAATGCTGACACAAAAGATCAAATATTTTTTAACATTATGTACATTGTAACGTCACAGAACGTTCCATAAAGGAAATCATTTGCATAGCAATTTATCATAAGAAGAAAGTGAGGTGAACAGTATCGAACCCAAGTAGTCCTAAAAAATTTTGTAATATTGTCGAATAATTAATACCATCAATATGAAAATACGACCAGACTATGACTAAGACTCAAACCCCATATATATATTATTCAAGTGAAGAACAGTGTAAAACCATAATATACTATAATAGAGACAAATAATATCAGTAACAACCAAAATAAGGTCATTAGGCCTAATTATTAAGTTTTGTAACTCTGAATAGGGTATAAAAAACTATTTATTGTGAATTAATGGACATGATCCATTATTATATTATGTAATGTAAATAAAATAAATGTATTAAATGATTTAAATACATTATTAGAAAGGATCTAAGTTAAAATAAAAAATGTATAAATGTTATGACAAAAAATATTAAGGTGTTGGATTTGAGACCAATCACTCAGATTTCATGTAAAAATTAATTATTATCAAATTGAGATAAAAACTATATGTAATTGTCAAGTAGACAAAGATGAACAATTTATCTTAAATAAAGAAAGCTGTCAAATGAATAAAAATCAGTTAAAATAGCCAAAAAACAGTATTAACTGAAAACATGTAGTAGCCCTATAATATTATATTATTTATGGACTTAATGTTGACAAAATGCAACCAAATTGCATTAGAAAGTTGAAATATAATATAAAGTGACTATACTAATATATTTGACTAACTTAAACACTGTAATAGTCGAGTTAGGAAACTATTTACCTATACCATATATGGCTAAGGCCAACCAACCATCACAAAAAATAGTCATATTTGACTAAATGTTTGCAAAATGTTAACAAAAATAAAAGAAAAGGGTACAATACTGTAGTGTACCATGAAAACAAACATACTCAGTTGAAAATAAGCTCCATTATTAAAGAATTTGACTTATGAGAGTGAAATTTGTCACACAAAGAAAAAGGACCACTTAGGCAAACCAATATGATGCTAAGTAATCCTACAATAAAAATAATATGTATCAGGATAAACCACGTATCACAAAAGATAGACAATATAATAAACTCTCAGTGTATACTAGAAAAATCCCATATATATTAAGAAAAAAAGACTAATTATTGTATTCTAACAGTGACAACAATGTAGGCCATAGGCATGGACCATGTAAAACTGAACTTATTTGTATATTATATGTGTTAAACTTTATTTATTTTGTTATAGAAAGATGGTAATATTATGTGTTAATGTTGTAGAAGAAACCAAACAGCTTCACAACAATTTTTTAGTTCAAAAATTGAATTTTTGTGGAAACATTCCAAGGTAAGAGTTGTATGTTGTGTTATTTTATTATAGTTAATTTATTCAAAAACCAATCGTAATTAGTATCATTAGATTCAGTTGAAAGCAGAGAATCCAAATGTAGTAAGGGCATGCAAATTGTAGATAACTATGTAAAATTGTTTGACAAATACCAGAATAATTTTTGTAATATCCTTAGTGTGAAGAATAAGAAATTTTGTTCTAAAAGCTTCTACGGAAGTTAAATTTGTTCCATGAGGTTCCATTTCATTATTCTCGAACGTTCTAGAAGGAATTTTTACACAAATACACCGGAAGTTCATGTCGAAAAGCTAAAACAATGAGCCTTACAAAGTATAAAAGGAAGACCAAATTCGACCGAAAAACACTTCATGCTTTGACTCCAGAAGAGACGCATCACCCACGACACTGATCACCGCAACCGAGGCGAAACCGAAGGCGAGAAGTCGACACAAGAACGAAGAAAGGCTTTTCCCGTACATTGACAATAGACTGACTTAACCTCTACAAGAGTATACGCCAATGTGTTGCTGAAATAGAGCAGCAGCACGGCACATTTAATAGAACACACGCAGCCAGAATATCAGCGGCCCAGGAGGGACCAAAATTTTAATAGAGAATCAATTCTGCTGTATTCGCTAAGACAAACTGACTTTGACAAAATCCCCATAACGTAACGTACACAAAGCCTTTCTATCAACTGCAAGAGTATCAGCGCTGTGGCGGCTAATTTGAGAAACAACGCGAGCAGCTGGTTCAAGCGTAAATTTACTGCCAAACTGTTTTACGAAAGTGCGGAAATTTTAAAAAATCGCATTCTGACTTTAAATAAATTCAGTGCACAAGGAACGTCAACACGAAGAGGCGAGATTGAAAACTACCCGAGAGAAGTGTCCAGTGCGAGAATAATTACCCTTCGGAACGTGAGTTGTTCAAAGTTAAAGTCATTTTTACCTGGTTACATTTGTCACACAGTTGTACTACACATGCCACACACCTTCAAATCACTTGATTTTTGTAAAGCATCTTATTGATCTGTCTTGGTAGTTCAAAGGAGTCACGTCCTGAGAGTAAAGATTTTTCATATATTAAACTCATGCTTTTCAACTGAGTAAAATAAAATATTTGTTAGCCGATACTTGATTGGAGAAAAAACTTGTCAATAATAATAATTTATAATTTTTTGTAACTCTGCAATTTTATTTTTTTCACGAATGTTAGTCCTTCAGACGATTTTTTAAGATTCATTAAACATACTTTATTTTTTCAAACTCAAACTGCCATGTTCACATTTTTTCATAGAATTAAACTAACTGCTAAGAATTCAAAATTTTAATTTTAAATAACATTTTCTTGGAACAAAAGATTCCAAGTGGCGCCCACAAACACATAGTAGATTAAGTTGTTTTGCAGGACGACATCAGCGCAGAGGATCCAGTCATCAGTAAGTAATAAAAAGTGCGCGGAGTGTAACGCCCGACATATTACAACACGAACAACACGACACGACACACAGAGTAAATATCTTTTTGTTATAACATTAATAACAAAGTCTGGAAATTTACCAAAACTGCATTCCAATATTTGTTATTTACAGTATGTACAGTCAAAGAAATTTAATGGAGTAACATTTTTTCTTAATTGAACTCATACACTCCTCTGAGAATCTGTAGGCTCTTCCAGTTGATGTGTGAGGAGACTCAACAATTGCAAGCACATGAGGAATTGGCATCGGGCAAATGTTCTCTCGTTTGGGCCATGAAATGATGGCGATGGTCCTGCAGGATGCAAAAATTGAACAGTCATATCACCTTCTTTATTTAATTCAGTGATGATTCCAAAGTACCACAGATTGTCATATTTACAAGCTACATAGCATGATGATGGCTTCAAATTTTCTTCTCTTACAAGTGATGTCTATTTATTCTTTAAATTATATGTAAAGGTGAGTTTCTCATCACTACTGATCCTCCTTGCTTCCAAGTTCCCTAAACAATCTAGTGGCTTAAAGTTATGGAAACTTCTGGTTTGTGATGGTACAATTCTGGTACAATCTTTAATTAACAAAAACATGGTATAAAAGACCGTAAGTATTGTATTCCTTCATTTTTTAACAATTTGGTCATAATTAATTAAACATTTACTAATCCTTGTAAAGCTACAGTGAGTGAACTATACAAATATTTTGTAAAGCAAAAGTGAATTGCCAGGATTCTAACTGTTTCATAGAAAAAAACCAAGAAACACAACAAAACAAACGTATGTCGCATACTGAGATAAGGTGCCTATCCCTGATGACGCCAGCGATGAAGAATGTGTTGTTGAAGCTGTAAACAGACGAACAATAACTTGATGACGTAGTTTCGCCCCACCTATGCGAAATGGGACAAAGAATCTTGGTCATTTCATCAAAAAGCGTGAACGCAGCCGGCCGGCAAACCGTTCACCGAGTGTGAATTTCAACTTTTACACCACTAAAAGTGGTTAATTAACTGAATAAAATATCGGAAATGTTGGGGCGATAACGTAATTGGACAGGTGTCATCGGCCGTTGGATCGTCCGAAAAGGGTTGTGCATGTAGGATCTGCCCAAAGCGTTTTCGTGGGCATACACGACGGTGTGGGCCATTAACACGGAGTAAAGAAGGCACAGATTGCACGACCGGACGACCCTAGTAGTGCGGTGAGGCCTATCCAAAATATCGGGTGAGAACGTTCCAACATCATATTTTTTTTTAGTTTCAAGTAAAACATAATTTCAACATAATGACCAACTAAAAAATTCAATCACTGTTAAAATGAATTCAATTCAATTCAATTCACTCAATGTTAAAATTTTAAAAAATGAGCTCAGTAAAGAAAATAAGAAATTGTACCAGAGCGTGAGAGAGAGAGAGTGAGAGGGAGAGAGTGTCGTATATTTTCTAAGTGCTGGGTTGTGCGAGAGATATATATATCTATGTTTAATAACCTGTTATATAATATTCCATAATTACATATTTTTATATTACATATTTCATGATTTTGGAGGGTTTAAAGTTCGCTGAATGCAGCATTATGTAAGATGTAATTCTAGCAAAATAAATAGGGTATATCATTGGTAACAATTTTAACCAGGTATTATTATTTCAAATAATTTCCACTACTCAAAAGTTCGCTTAACGAATTCCTGCCCTATAGTGACTAGCAAAGGTAAGCAAAGTTACAAAGTTATTAACATATATGTATTCTTATATCAAGATGGCGCCCGACTTTTGAAAACAGTGTCTATATCGTTTATCGTATATCGTATGTTTATTATCAGCAATAAACGTATAGTTACAGATGTCGCCCGTAATAACAGGGACCTGACATAAAATCTTATGTGAGTACGCCTACAAAGAGAGCGGAAAAGTTATTTGAGGTAATAAACGCCAAAATTTTAATACGTAAACATAACCTAAGTTTACGAGGTTATGTTATAAGATTGTATGCATGCCTGTATTATAAATAAGCAAAATGAATACTGATGAAGATAATAATGCAAAAGTCAGCATAACTGACGAAGCAGTTACGAGTGAGATGGACGTTGAATTAACCCCAATTAGTCAGATCAGTGAAACCAGAGCCACTGAGTTAAACACAGTTCCTTCAACATCCATTTCAACTAGTTCAGAAAGTAAATCAGATAGTACCGCTGCTTTGATGCAGCTGTTATTAAATAAATTTGATGAACAGAGTGTAAAATTTGATGAAAAATTTACAAATTTGAATGAAAAATTTGATAGTTTTGATATCAAGTTCAATGAATTAAAGAATGAAATTAAAGGTCAAAATTTTTATTTAGAGGAGAGAAGTAATACAGTAGAAACACGTTGTGATAACATCCAGAAAACCACATTAGATGATTACCACGTTAATGATAAATTCAGTAGTAAAATAAGTAATTTGGATACTAGAATTGATCTAATTTATGACACAGTAACTAACACAGTTAAAAGTCAGTTAGAGTCACAAAATACAGAAATACAACAGAAGTGTTTAACTTTGGTAGAAAGTCAAATAGAAGTTAAAACCAATGTTGAAGTGAGTAACCAAGTAGAATTGAAAACTAATGTTTTGCAGAATCATTTAGAGAAAATTGAAGTAAATGTAATAGACATTACAAAGAACATAGAAACCATAGATAATACCATATCAGAACATGAAAGAAATACCAAGAGTAGATTCAGTTTGTTACAAAGTAAGATTAAAGAAATTGATGATTTAACTATACAAAATAATATGGATGTGCATGATAAATATGATGTAATTGCAAATAGTTTAACCAGCGTAAAAAATGAGTTACGGGGAGAAATTAATAAAAATATTTCAAGCATTAATGATAGGGTAATAGTAACTAGGGATTTCTATAATGAAATAGAACTAGAGAATTTTAGTCATGAAAACAGGGTAATACATCCCATGCGTTTTTTAAATCAGACACGGGATTACAATTATTTTAGCAGTAGTAGTTGGGAAGTGAAATTAAATGAAATAGTTAAATGTTTTAAGGGTAATTCAGTCATATGGGCTGAGGCTCATAGGTTAGAATGGGATTGCTATAATACTTTTGAGAAAGCATTCAAGGGTAAATATTGGACTGAAGAGGAGCAGGAGACTTTAAGAAGCCGCATTATGGGAGTGGGTAATTTCATGGGACGTAACCCTAATAATAACAACATCACCATATATGTAACTAAATTGTACAATGAGGCAAAATATTTAGAGCCGCCCATACCCTTTAAGTCATTTGTTAGATATGTGAGTAAGCACTTACTAAGAGGAGTGCAGGTTACTCTAATGACCAAAGAAATAGAAAATCTAGATGAGCTTGAAAAGGTATTAGATATACTACAAAGCATCAATGACCGCGAAATGGGTAGACGACCCATTCAGCCAAATATGTCTAATCATAACATTGAGTTTAATCGGCCAAGGCCTTATTACAATAATAATGGTAATAAATTTAATTTTCGCAATGATTTACAGCAACCAGGTGATTGGAGTTGTTCTAGTTGCAGGAAGGGAAATCGTCCCAACATGGAGCACTGCTACCAATGCAAAGCGCCAAGAAATGAACCAAGGAGTAACCAAACTAAGCAATTCGTACCTGCGAACAGAGGAGCACCTAGTACCAGAGGATCACCATATCACCATCAGGGACCAACAAGGGGACACCCGGTACCCTCCACAAGTAATAACAGGCCACAGCCGGAAAACTAAAGTCGACAGTGGTAAATAGGACCCGACCACTGTTCAGGGAAGCACATGAGGTCCGACAAATAGAGGACGTACAATCGAACGTCATAACAACAGATATCGTTGCCGATTTATTGGAGGAGGAGAGCAACACGACATTGGAGGTGAGAGCTGGACTCACGGAAATCCAGGTAACAATAGAAAATAGAAAATTTAAAACACTTGTTGATACAGGAAGTGAAATTTCAGTAATAGCCGAGAGCATTTTAAGTGAATTGAAGGAATTTAAAAAGAATATTCCAGTTTTACCCGTAGCAGGGGTTACAGTAATAGGAGTCACGGGGGTACGTAGTAAAAGGGTGACAAAACAGATACATTTAAGTTTCTCAATTGGAGATATGAATTTTGATAATACATTTTTGGTAGTCAAGGGATTAAGTTTAGACATCATTTTGGGAAATGATTTTTTACAAAGAAATAAAGCTGTAGTAAATTTTAAAGAGAAGGTGTTGGAGTTAGATGGGGGTGATCGGTCTGTAAAAATTAATTTTGAAAATGTGATAAATAAAGTCAGAACAACTGGTATGAAATTGTTACAGAAACGAGTAGTTGAGAATAACTTAGATACTAAAATAAATTTTTGTAGAGAGGGTGAGTATTTCGAAGATGTTGATAATGAAATGAGCAATATTAATAATGAAGTATGGGAGATAAGGGCGGATGAATTCTGTAGTGGGGGTGAGGTGATAAGGAGTGGCCAACGTATAGCGTTATGGCAGGTAATAGAGCAGTTTAAGAGAGTGTTTGCCGATATTCCAGGAAGGGCAAAAAATTATGAATGTATGTTACAGATTAAGGAACACACACCATTCATGCAGCGGAGCTATCCAGTGCCTTACTCTAAAAGACGAGCGGTGCAAGAGGAGTTGGATAAGATGATGGAAAATGGGATCATCGAGAGGTCAGTATCTCACTACTCAAATCCATTAGTGGTGGTAATTAAGAAGGATGGAGGAGTAAGATTGTGTTTAGACGCAAGGAAGATTAACCAAATTATTATACCAGACTGAGAATCGCCGGAATCTATTAACGAAATCTTTCAAAAGTTTAGTGGAGTGAGGTTCATGACATCATTGGATCTGACTGCCGGATATTGGCAAGTGCCATTAGCAGAGGTTAGTAGGCAATACACAGCATTTTTATTTAATGGGAAAAATTATCAATTCAAGCGACTACCATTTGGGCTAAATACCAGCGTAGCTAGTTTCATTAAATGTTTGGATAGAATTTTGAGACCCAAAGATTTAGATTTTCTCACAGTATATGTGGACGACATTTTAATAGCGTCACGGACATTTGAAGACCATTTAGAACATTTAAAGTATGTGTTAGGAAAATTAGAAAAGGGAGGCTTAACCGTAAATTGGGACAAGTCCAAATTTTTACAAACGAAGATTAATTTTCTAGGATTCATTATTACATCGGAAGGAATTGCCGCAAACCCGGACAAGGTCGAATCTATTATGCGCTTCCCTGAACCACGAAATATCAAACAACTTGAAAGTTTTCTTGGGCTGTGCAACTTTTATAGGAAATTTCAAAGGAACTACGCATACCTAACCGCAAAGTTAAGTGCGGTATTGCAGAAGAACAGACAATGGAAGTGGGGAGACGTGGAGCGTGGAGCCTTTGAAGAAATAAAACGAAAATTTAGTAATATGATTATGATGAACCACCCGGATTTTGACAAAATGTTTTATTTACAGACGGACACCAGCAATGTAGCTGTAGGAGCGGAGCTGTATCAGGAGGATGAGGAGAAGGAACATCGGACCATTGCGTTCGCTAGTCGATCATTATTGCCTGCCGAGAAGAATTACACAACCACGGAGAAAGAATTGCTCAGTATTGTGTTCGCAGTTAGTAAATTCAGGACTTACATCTTAGGCAACAAAACGATCATTCGAACCGATCATAAAGCTTTGTCATTCCTCAACACTTGTAAACTTGCTCACAGTCGATTAACCAGGTGGGTACTTGTTTTGCAGGAGTACAACTTCGAGTGGGAGTATATTAAAGGAACCGAAAATAAGGTACCCGACACTCTTTCCAGAGTAGATTGCGAAAATAATAAAACAGGTAGGGATTTAAAAGAAATTGAAATTTTTCAGATTAGCAGAGAAGACAGAATCTTTGGAGAGGAGCTGAAGGATATCAAAACCATGCAGAGAGCAGATGGTAAGTCTGGAAAAATAATACACAGTTTAGAGACGGAGTTGGATGAATCTGAGTACAATCCATATTTTAAAATCTACAAAGGGTTATTGTTTAAAAAGGTAGTAGGGGGTGAGCGTGACTGGAGATTAGTGGTGCCAGCAGTGTTGGAAGAGAAGATTATTTGGGATTGTCATATAAGATATGGTCATTTTGGGGCTAAAAAGTGTGTGAATGTTTTAAAAGAATCATGTATTTTCAGGAATATGGAAAGGCGAGTGAGACAGCTGCTGAGGAGTTATGACTTGTGTCAAAAGTCGAAGGTGGTTAACTACAGAGTAGAAGGTGAGTTAAATTATATTAAGGTAGAAAGACCTTTTGATTCAGTTGATGTGGATTTGTTTGGACCATTGCGGAAGGGTAGAGGCGGAGTAGTTTATATATTTGTATTGCTGGACACTTTCTCAAAATATGTAAAATTGTATAGCGTGAAAAGAGCTACCAGTAAGGTATTGAGCGAAAAGGTGACGAAAGACTATATGATTAACGTGGGTAAACCAAAGGTAATTTTATCAGACCATGGGCCGCAGTTCATCAGTGGAAGATGGCGCCAGACCTTAGGATGGGAAGGCATCCTCACGAAGCATATGGCTGTGTATCATCCCCAGTCCAACCAGGCTGAGCGTGTAATGAGAGAAATAGGCAGGATCTTCAGAGCCTATTGTCACGCTAAACACAGCGAATGGCCATTGTATGTAAGAAAGGTAGAAACTTGGTTAAACAGTACCACCCACGAGTCCACCGGCTATACACCCCATGAGTTGGTAAGAGGAACACGCCCCTCAAGAATTTTGGAACAACTATTCGACTATCCACCTGAGAGCAGAACAACTGATATAAACATTAAAATCCGGTTGGCGAATGAAAACTTAATTAGCAAGGGTGAACAAAGAAAACGTAGACACGACGCAAGAGGTAAGTGGGTTAAGTATAATATAGGACAAATGGTATTAGTCAAAAGGCATGACTTATCGAGTGCGCAAGACAAAGAAATTAAAAAGTTCTTTCTCTTATATGAAGGACCGTATGAGGTAGTAGAGATTAAGATGCAAAATTCTTATGTGTTACAGAACAACGTAACTGGAGAGATAGTAGGAACACACAATGCTACAAATTTAAAGTTGTACTGGTCATCTTAGGTATCTCTTATAAATATTGTTATTTTTTTATTGAGTGTATGAGCATTAATTTAGTATTATTGTTTTCAGAAGGGACTCTCCCCCATTTTCGGGCGATTTCAGATTCACCACCTCTGATCGTGGATTTTGGAATTCTGGAGGCGGACCATGGTTGACGGAACTGACATATGGAAGTGAAAGCAACAATGGTCTTACTCTACACAAAATTGGTTGCAAGTAGAAATTTAATCTTATTGTTGAACGGGGAGGGGGACCCCTAATTCTTGGGATATAAAAAAAAAAAAAAAAAAAATTTGGTATTTTTCCCTCGAATTATAATTTTATTCTAGAAATTATAGAATAGAATTTGAAATTTTTTGTGACTTAATATTTTAACTCATTAAGGAGTTACATTTTTATGTATAACCTAGGTATATCAGATGATCCATTGTTATCCTGTAGTGAGAAGGTCTTAGTGTTAGAAAAGTGAAAGTTTGGACTTGGAAAGTGTCTACAAATTTATTAATAAATTTTTACTTACAAATTTATAACTAAAGAAAAAACAAATAACATTTTTAAATGATATTTAAATTTTGATTTTTCATGTTTAAATTCTATATAGAAGTAACAACCTTACGGGGTTAAAAGGACATAGTGCTACTATGGTGATATATTGAGACTACTTTATGAACATTATCATTATGTTTATAATATATGGTAGTCTTATAATGGATTTATGTATAACCTGTTAGTTATAGGGTAGTCCCAATTGGGACTACATAAGACACAATGTGTCACATAATTGCGATTCCCCATATTTCGGGCGATTACTGTCTTACCAACACTAATCGTGGATCTGGACGACAACCAGCGGTGGCCAGCAATTGTAACCCTGACCATGGTTGGTTGCCTATAAAATTGGTTAAAATTTTGAAATTCATTGGGAGGTTTAGGGGAATCTAAGAGTCTTTGTTTGTATAGGCTACTTCACCTCGGTTGGGGTGGTAGACCTTAGGGGCATATTATAAGAGTAACAGTAGGAGTACAGACCCTGAAGGTTTTATAAAGCTGAAGCAAGGATGGGAGAGAGAGAAAAGAAAAAAGTGCTCACTCCTTCTGCCTCAGTCCTTGTGGAGGCAACTGAACGCAACAGGTCAAGGGGGGGGGAATAGTGTGTGTGGAGGAGAAAGAGGGGTAAATGTTGTTAACAGCGCCAATTATTACCTGTTAATAACGATATTAATGATTTTAATAATAAGTTTAATTTCAATAAGATGTTATTAATTATTTTGTTTCTCTATAATTTGTTTTTCTCCATGTTTGAATATTTGGGAGATTTATATGGGGGAATTTCCATATTTTCAGTTATAATTAAATTCTTTTATATCACTATGTGTTTCTTTTATAATTATAATAATTATAAAATAGAAAGAGTTAATTATTATCGATGGGAATCGAAACGATTTTATAATTCAGGGTAGTCCATAATGAGAATGGAAGTTCTAGATAATTCTTGTTAGTTACATTTTTGGTAATTATATTTCAGTAGTATTACAAGCAAACCCAGTGCTTATTAGCACAAACCAGCACCTAGCTAAGGGGAAACAGATCAGTTAAGGATAGAGTAATATACCAAGCCACTATTTTGATATTTTTCATTTATTGTTTCAGTGTTTGGTGATGTTATGACAGCGGTCCTGAGCTGGCCAGCACGTCAGAGCAGGGGCGTTACGCGCCTAAGTGGCCTTATGGTGTTGGGATCTCGAAGGAGAAGTCCAGTAAGGTCATGCAGGTACTGTCATCATCATCAGACCACGGGTGAGTTATTGTTTTCTTTTATATAAATTGTAAGGGGGTTGTGGCGACCTATCCTGGCTGATCCCTTTAGGAAGCATGAATGGGTCAATGAAAGTTTTTATGCTTCGGCACAAAATCTTTCATTGAGGGGTTTTTGTGATGGTACAATTCTGGTACAATCTTTAATTAACAAAAACATGGTATAAAAGACCATAAGTATTGTATTCCTTCATTTTTTAACAATTTGGTCATAATTGATTAAACATTTAATAATCCTTGTAAAGCTACAGTGAGTGAACTATACAAATATTTTGTAAACGCAAAAGTGAATTGCCAGTATTCTAACTGTTTCATAGCAAAAAACCAAGAAACACAACAAAAAAACGTATGTCGCATACTGAGATAAGGTGCCTATCCCTGATGACGCCAGCGATGAAGAATGTGTTGTTGAAGGTGTAAACAGACGAACAATAACTTGACGTAGTTTCGCCCCACCTACGCGAAATGGGACAAAGAATCTTGGTCATTTCATCAAAAAGCGTGAACGCAGCTGGCCAGCAAACCGTTCACCGAGTGTGAATTTCAACTTTTACACCACTAAAAGTGGTTAATTAACTGAATAAAATATCGGAAATGTTGGAGCGATAACGTAATTGGACAGGTGTCATCGGCCGTTGGATCGTCCGAAAAGGGTTGTGCGTGTAGGATCTGCCCAAAGCGTTTTTGTGGGCATACACGACGGTGTGGGCCATTAACACAGAGTAAAGAAGGCACAGATTGCACGACCGGGCGACCCTAGTAGTGCAGTGAGGCCTATCCAAAATATCGGGTGAGAACGTTCCAACATCATATTTTTTTTTAGTTTCAAGTAAAACATAATTTCAACATAATGACCAACTAAAAAATTCAATCACTGTTAAAATGAATTCAATTCAATTCAATTCACTCAGTGTTAAAATTTTAAAATAATGAGCTCAGTAAAGAAAATAAGAAATTTTACCAGAGCGTGAGAGAGAGAGAGAGAGTGAGAGGGAGAGAGTGTCGTATATTTTCTAAGTGCTGGGTTGTGCGAGAGATATATATATCTATGTTTAATAACCTATTATATAATATTCCACAATTACATATTTTTATATTACATATTTCATGATTTTGGAGGGTTTAAAGTTCGCTGAATGCAGCATTATGTAAGATGTAATTCTAGCAAAATAAATAGGGTATATCATTGGTAACAATTTTAACCAGGTATTATTATTTCAAATAATTTCCACTACTCAAAAGTTCGCTTAACGAATTCCTGCCCTATAGTGACTAGCAAAGGTAAGCAAAGTTACAAAGTTATTAACATATATGTATTCTTATATCAAGATGGCGCCCGACTTTTGAAAACAGTGTCTATATCGTTTATCGTATATCGTATGTTTATTATCAGCAATAAACGTATAGTTACAGGTTCCTGGAAGTGTTTGTACATCTTCAAAGCGTTGAACAAGGTCAGAACATATCTGATTTACAGAATCTTTAGAAATAAAATGAAAATTAACTTTGGTGATGTTGACTTTACAAAACTCTAAATAAATCTGCTAGAAATAATATTTGATGTCCAAGAGGTCTTTGTAGACTTTCCTTTCGTGCTAGCCTTTTAACAGTGCCTCCTATACCATCACACTCAGTTTTCCCATGGCTAGTTGCAAATACCGACCACTGCGCCTTGATCTTAAAATCTTTTTGTGCAGACAAGGGTTTATTAAATTAAATTTATTTTTATATTGGCCTGCACAGCCATCACTGAAATAGTGGATTTTTGTAACATGTGAATACTTTTCTTTAATGAACTCTGTCACAATTTCTTGAATTTTGTAGACCATACAAATATCATGTTTGATGTCGTCACATATCACACAAAGAGACAAAACCAATCTTTCACCTTCAATACTTTAAAGGTTAATTATAATAGGATGTACAGTGCAAGAGTCAGATGTCCAGTGGTATCCTTGGGCTTCGTCCTGGATAGTAAAAGAGTAATTTTCACTCAAGTCAATTGATACTGTGGCAACGTTTGCATCAGAAGATTCTTTAAGTTGAGATGTTAATTAACGCTTAAATATATATTAAATATATTAATATAATATATTTACTTCCACCTACCTGAAAAGTTTCGTTTTGTATAGGCCAGGATCCTTTCGTACGAACGCTAGATACAAACATGTGTTTCATGGGTTCTCGAAATAATTAACTCTACACATCGTTAAGAAGAGAATTAATAAGTTTAATGCTCAATTGTTGAAATTATTGTTTGACAAATAGATTTACATGGAGTTACATATTGTGCAACTCGTGCATCTGGTGACAGAACTTACCAACTATCTCTTACCTTCTTTTCTAAAGCACAAACACAATTATGAAACACAAACAGAAACCAGCCCAGCTTTGCTCGCTCTCACATTCATTCCAAATTATTTTGCCCTTAACATTTTATAATTTAAACCCCAGACCCCCAAACACCGACCACGCGATAGCCGCACACACGCATTGTTTAGTTACACTGTCTTTATGGTCCGAAAGAAGAAAAAAAACTCTTGATTACTGCCCCCTAGGTGGATTGACCGCGGTCACATAACACTTTGCGATAATTACAACTTTTTTTTCTGATAAATTACAAACTTTTATGGCGAGCCTACTTTGATTGTACCGGCGCCGGTGGCTTCAACTGGTAGACTGGGAATGAAAAGCGGAATCTGTATTACTCATGTGATCTCATAGTTGTATGGAAGTCACGGCCTTATCCTCCGTCGCCGAAGTTTCGCTCCATGTCATGCATGTAGTTTTTTAGGTTAACATGGTCAATGATTTCAATTAGGCACAGGCTGATGTCATGGTAGGAACCGGACGTAAACAGCACTTCCTGCCGCTCAAAAGCACATTGCTGAATTTTACTCGTCCCAGGACATCCTGTTTTGTGGCTGGATGCGTCACTCGAGCTTGTGGTGGTACAGTTGTGTCTGTGTGCTGCTACACAAGTACAGATTTCTGAGAAGTTTGAAGGGGGTAAATGCTTCGCTCGCCGACTTACACAATTGAAATTGCGTAACGCCTTTGTCTCAGACTGCTGTTTCTCAACACTGGTCTGTTACATGGAAAATAACGTGGCACAATAATTTTCATAACTTTTTTACAAACCCGCCCAAAATGAAAGAAATAAAAAATATAAATGCCCCATACGGTTAAAAATAAAAACACCCAAAAATTGACACGCTACAATACCCCCTCGATGAGAATTCTGCTGTTCACAACAGAAGAAATCTCATCGACAAACCCCGAGGAGGACCGGTGAGGAACTAGTGCCAACAACCCCCTGGTTCTTAATCTGCATGGGTACACGACCCCCCTGGCTCAGCGACCATGGACTCATCTGAACGAGATCACTGGACTTCTCCGTAAGAGATCCCAACACCGAGAAATCGAACAGACTCGCACCACAGCGCACCTCGCCTTCTCACATGCTACCCCCAAAAATCCTCAATCCCTGGCTCGGACTATTCCAGATCCTCCACCGATATGGATCCCCTTGTATGAAAGCTGGGCTGCCTTTAGCAAATACTGGGCTCACCCACACTCACATTACATGTTGACTTACACATAGTAAAACTGAAAAATTCTCTTTTAAGATTTATAAAAAATTTAAAAAATTCAAAATAATATTTTATCAAAAAAAAATTCTCTTCATTATTATTTTTTTTTTTTCTTTTAAAATGACTTAAATTAAGCGTTTCTTCTACTTGAACAAATCCTTAATCTAACATGTCTTAGTCTAACAATACAGTGCAGTACAAGAAATCAGTAAACTAAACCTGGTAAATACACACATAATAAAACAATCCCTACCTAAAATATGCATTCGCTGGCAGGTGAAAAATCATTTTTTTTTTTTCAAAAAAAATTAAAATTTCCAAAAATTTTAAAATTCAAAAAAATTTTAAATTTATTTAAATGTTTCCTCTGTATTTAAAATTATTTAAATATTGGTTCGAATTAATTAAACAAACAAATTAAAATTGACTTCCTACTATACAAGCTTAGTAGGTCTGACCTCATCAGCTGATCGAAACTAGGTCAAGTCCAAAACCCTTGACCTACATATGTTGTGTACCTCCCATCTGAAAATACCTACAATATCTGTAACAATCTGATTTGAAACACAGAACAATAATAAAATAAAATATTTACCATAAACAAAATATTATTATAAATAATAATCAAATTGACATTTGCATAATAAACAATCCTTGGCTTTACATTATTTTCAATTCTATCCAAATTTTGTCACTGGTTAAAAAAATGAAAATTTTATATCTTTATCATAAATCTCTCTCTTTATTTGACAATTTCACTTTATTCTACTATGGGTGATTTAAATTATTTATTCTCATTGACTGTACTAGATCTGTATGCATATATAACCTTTCTCCCCCTGACTCTAATATTCATCAACTTCAACTCCCATGACACCCATCTCTAATAAAATCTCTACTCCAAAACACTCTAACCCCTTGTACATAGGATATGTGTTTCCCCGCCCCCAAAAAACTCAACTTCCCTTATCTAGCGGCCCGGATTCTACCTAAGGCGGCCCCTCCTCACTAAAATCGATACCAATTCCCGTCCCAACCCTTGTTGCGGACTCCTACATTACACTACCCTCTAATACAAAATTGCCATCCCCAAAATCTCAATCTCATTACCTTACTACAAATACAACAAAATAACCTCATTAATTATAAACATAAATATATCATTCAGAACTCTACAATTATTCTCCATTACTACTGTGTCACATCAATACTACTTAAAATTCTACAATATACCTTACTTCAAAACAACATTACATCATATTAATCTCTACTATTTCGACTTCACTTGGAATTCAATTGGGACAGGTCTGTATGCCCCACAAAATGTTTATCACCCAAAAAAAAAAAAACTATCGCTTATTATCTTTCACAAATTGTTACTTTATTTCTCATTGTGGCGAATTATTTTTTCCCATTACTTTAAAATATCTGTAATACATTAAAACATTACCTTGGACATTAATTATTTGTAACATTTACAAACCAATATACCAGTGACATGGTATTGCTGATCAGCTGATACCCTAACATAATGAAAACACATCTCATACTTGAACAGACTACATGAAATATATAGATATTTATTTATCATTACTCCTCACCTTCTTGTTTCCCTTTTCTCTGATTCTGATCATTTTGTTACCCCGCCTGCCAGACGATTTAATTATTGGCTTAGAAAAAAGAATATACACACATGATGAAAATACATATTCTTATCAACACCTATATCTAACGTACAACAATAAAATAATACATTTAAAATTATAGTATGAACACCTTATATTAAGAGTCTGAGCAGCTAGTTAATTAACAGAGCACAAGCATTTTATTGGATCAAAATGTGAATAAAAACTTTTTTTATGTGATAAAATTTAAATTCGTGGCTCATCCGAGCCACCTCCCGGCCACACACACTATTTCAAATTATGTAAGACTGTGGCGCCTTTTCGCTTCGACAGAGACTGTATATTTTGGAGCAGATTTTACCTCTCCGTGTCTCTGCTTCCGCTATTAAGTTTCAAACGTTACGAACATCATCATGTTCTTGTTATAATTATACACCCTTAAGACGGATCTACCACCTTTCTTGCTACCCCAAAGCGGGCAGAGTGACAGCCGCTGTTCCATAGTTCCGGAGATTTCCCCTAAGTTCTCCCCCCATTGAATTTCAAATATATACCAATTTCAAGTCAGCTATGGTCAAGGGACTTGATATGACCATAGCTGGCCGCTAGCCAAAACCACGGTTAGTGTTGGTAAGACAGTAACCGCCCGAAAAGTCGGGGAAATCTAAACTTCATTTGACTGCCTGTTACACATCAATCTAGTTATGTGCGACACGGTCGTTTGGCAGTGTGTAAACTTTAATTTACACGGATAAGGTGTGCCGCACATTTATCGCCATTTTGGCCTCCGATGGAGGCAACACTCTCGGTTACCCCCAACCCATTTCGCTATTTGCGAGAGCACAGGCCACCCCCGCAATAGCCACTTAATAGCTAATTAATTAATTAACAAATTTTATATACATTCTACGATAATATTTGCATCAATAATCATTTAACCCAATTTACAACTTTTTACCATTTGATTTTCTTAAAATTTTCAAAATTTATTATTAATTATGATTATATATCTTTCAGTTATTATTAAAATTTTTTCTTAATTGCCATATTTATTAAACACAATGATTTCATTAAAATCTCACTATTACATTAACACCTCAATCACACCTGTAAACCTTTTTATTATACATGATTATCAAATTTTTTCTACTTACAATCCATTTAACATGATATACACCCAAAACATAATCACCATCATCTCTGAAACATTTTACACAAAATTAGTTTAAATTAAATAATTTATCATTCATTACCAAATTTCCATCTCGTAAAATGAATTAAATTCATTAAAAAAAATTTAACTAAGTAACATTTAAATAAGCAATCAAAATATTTAAGCATGTATCAAATTGTTTTAATTAAATCAATTACCAAAAACATAAATTATATAGTTATCGAAACCATTACCATTAATCAATTACTGTTTTCACAATTAATTCTAATATTTATTTAACTTGCAAAATATTGGTATTATTATTATTATCGCAACATTTTCTAATACATATACACATTATTTACCTAACGTTTCATAATACCCACAAATGAATTCACTATATTATTTACAAACTCTTGCTATTAATTGTTCAGTTTTTTCCGCACTTCATTGTCCCATTCTGCCATGTCAAGAAACCATTAAACACAATGTTTATACTGTCTTTTATTGTTTTAATAGTTTATCCTCCATCGTTCCAAATTAACCTTGGTTCTACATAACATCGTTCAATTTTATCACCACACAAATGACTGTTTTGTGTGTTGTACCCAGAAAAACTAACTTCAATCAACTTATTCAAATACTCATTAAACCAGTCTACATTAGGTATTTTTGTCAAGTCTTCGTCATTAAATTCATTCACTATCGGGTTAATTATTTTTATTAAATCATTGTAATCGTTATCATTCACATATATTTCTAAACTTTCCTTCCATTCATCATACTTTCTCTTTAAGTTATATAATTCTGTCACTTTCTCCACATACACTTCTCTGTTCAACTCTCACTCATCACAATACCAAATCATACTTTCAACATCCTTATTACAGACAGAGGGTACAAATTCAATTAAACCTTTCCTGACTTCTCCAGGAAAAATAAAAAACCTTCAAAAAACAATTATTTGTAGCACACTTGTCTACACAATATATACGTGAAGGTCTTCCTTCACCCCCCATTCTACCTCGTAAACAATTTACCCCCTGTTTCATACCTGTAATATAACTCTCTCTCCACTCTCTCTCTAACGCATTAACACACATTAACATCTCATAATCACATTCTACAACTTCATTAGTACTCTCAGATACCAACTTTTCGACTACATTATTATTCTCATTATTATCAACATCATTATTATTTATTAATTCATTACCTAACACAACATTGTCATTACAACTTTCGTTTGTATTATTCTTACTCTGTTCTACTTTATTCAAACTATTTCTTGTCATTTCATCGGCATTTTCAAGACATACATTCTTGTCTTGTATATTATTTATCAACTCATCAAATTTTACATTTATATTCTGCTGCAATTGAACATTCTGATCTTTAATTTCTTTAAAATTAATCTCGTTTTGAATATTCTGCTGTTTGCATTTTATTCTCTGTTCATTAAAATCATTAGTTAATTGATCTAATTTATTGTTAAAATCACTTTTCATATTATTTAAAATTCTATCATTATCATCAAAACGTTTATTTAATTCTTCAAATTTGTTGTCAATTGCATCAAACTAATCATTCTGTATATCAAATTTTACGTTAATATCCTTAGACATATTTCTCACGTCACTGGACATGGTTCTCATGAAATTAAATAAATCGTTCACTGACAACTCTGTAGCTTTATTTGTTACGGGAGTTGATATCGCTCCTGGTGAGCTAAATACAGATGCTACTACGTTATACTCATTTATTGACGTTACTTCTGTTTGAATACCGGAGTCAGCATTTACTTGACTCTCGGTCTGATTGTCAGATAAGCCGACTTCACTGTTATCTGCCATTTCTTATTTTATACTTGATATTTATGTATAAATAAAATATAATCAATAAAGTGTATTATATAACCAATTTTGCGTTAACAGCGCACTTTTGTTTTATTCCGCTAACCCCAAAAACATGTTTGTATCTTTACTGTAGGTACAGTCTTTAATATTTTAATTAATAAACTGTCCCTGTATCGGACGCCATTGAGATGTTAAATAACGCTTAAATATATATTAAATATATTAATATAATATATTTACTTCCACCTACCTGAAAAGTTTCGTTTTGTATAGGCCAGGATCCTTTCGTACGAACGCTAGATACAAACATGTGTTTCATGGGTTCTCGAAATAATTAACTCTACACATCGTTAAGAAGAGAATTAATAAGTTTAATGCTCAATTGTTGAAATTATTGTTTGACAAATAGATTTACATGGAGTTACATATTGTGCAACTCGTGCATCTGGTGACAGAACTTACCAACTATCTCTTACCTTCTTTTCTAAAGCACAAACACAATTATGAAACACAAACAGAAACCAGCCCAGCTTTGCTCGCTCTCACATTCATTCCAAATTATTTTGCCCTTAACATTTTATAATTTAAACCCCAGACCCCCAAACACCGACCACGCGATAGCCGCACACACGCATTGTTTAGTTACACTGTCTTTATGGTCCGAAAGAAGAAAAAAAACTCTTGATTACTGCCCCCTAGGTGGATTGACCGCGGTCACATAACACTTTGCGATAATTACAACTTATTTTTCTGATAAATTACAAACTTTTATGGCGAGCCTACTTTGATTGTACCGGCGCCGGTGGCTTCAACTGGTAGACTGGGAATGAAAAGCGGAATCTGTATTACTCATGTGATCTCATAGTTGTATGGAAGTCACGGCCTTATCCTCCGTCGCCGAAGTTTCGCTCCATGCCATGCATGTAGTTTTTGAGGTTAACATGGTCAATGATTTCAATTAGGCACAGGCTGACGTCATGGTAGGAACCGGACGTAAACAGCACTTCCTGCCGCTCAAAAGCACATTGCTGAATTTTATTCGTCCCAGGACATCCTGTTTTGTGGCTGGATGCGTCACTCGAGCTTGTGGTGGTACAGTTGTGTCTGTGTGCTGCTACACAAGTACAGATTTCTGAGAAGTTTGAAGGGGGTAAATGCTTCGCTTGCCGACTTACACAATTGAAATTGCGTAACACCTTTGTCTCAGACTGCTGTTTCTCAACACTGGTCTGTTACACGGAAAATAACGTGGCACAATAATTTTCATAACTTTTTTACAAACCCGCCCAAAATGAAAGAAATAAAAAATATAAATGCCCCATATGGTTAAAAATAAAAACACCCAAAAATTGACACGCTACAAAGTATCTTGAAATATTTTGATTGAGACTTTGCAACGTAAGAGTGTGGGACAACTTTTTCCAATTTAGATGAAAGGTCATCAATAAATTCACCAATTTTTGCAGAACATGTAATCATTTGTGTTCTGTCAGTTGAAATCCATTGATTAAATTCAATGGTGTTGTCTTCATCACAATCTTCAAATTTTGTTTGTAAACCGTTTGTTAGATTTTCTTTGGGTGGGCAAGTTTTTGTGATTATACCTTTCCCTTTCTGTGATATTTGTTTTAATATAGGGCCTGTTTGTTTTATAATCACTTAAAATTTTAGTTATTAAAAAAAAAAATACTTAGACCTTTTTAAATGTCTATGGCTTAGTTAAATCACTGAATAAAAATTTTAAAAAAACTTACCTTTAACAGAAAAAAAAACAACACAGGAATGAAAACCCCATCAATTTTATTTTTTCATATGATAGCCCATGTATTGAGGATTATTTTGAAAAAAAGGTTTTTATGATTATCCCTTTCCCTTTCTGTGATATTCAATTTAAATTGAACATGCTAAACCATGTTTTTTACCAAAAAAACTACAAAGAATCAAATAAAACATTTTTTCAGCCTAAGTAGTTTTACTTAAAGGTGTTGTGTATTTTTTTCTAGAATCCTTATACTTTAGAGTATATAACTACAAAATTTCATGATGATAAATCACAAAGATTGGTTGATAAATAAAAAAGTTACAAATTATTTTCAAAAGAGTAGCAAGTCTCGTTTCGCAACATCTGATTGTTAAAAACACTAAAATTTCAAAACTTTGAAAGCCTATACAATGACAACGGATAGAGATAGAGGGTTAAAATTTGGTGTGGTTACTTATCTCTGTAGGGAGAACAAATAAGCCAACTTTCATCAAAATCTGAGATGGTGGGTGAGATGGCCTGGTTGGTGAGCAATTTCATGAACCCAGAAGCAACTTCTCTCAAACATAAAAATTAATTAAATCTTTATTATGGATAAATGCACCGTGCCACTGTGTTAAACTAAACAAATCTCCAATGTCTTATTGAAAATTTGAAATTGTTGAATGGTTAGTAAACAATAATACTGAATGTCCAGTGATACAATGTCAAAATCAGAACTCCTTGAAATAGTGAAATAAACAGCTGAGAAAGAAAAACTAAGTTAATATGAAATTACTAAATTACTGTGGGGACACAGCGATTCAGTTTCCCCATATCGTTGCTATTTTAATGCAGTTAGAATTTGTGTGGGCTGTCATAAAGGACTATGTTGCTCAGCATAACACTGAATACACCTTAAGTGGTACAGAAATTTTATTGAGTGAGGTGGTAGAACATTTTTCATCCAAGAAGTGGAAAAAAGTCAGTCATAACACGTGAGGAATTTTAAGGGAAGCATCCATCAGAGACGGAATATGGGAAGAAAATGTTCAGCTGCAAATGAAGAATCCAGTGACAGTAATGATGAAGAAAAATGGTCTGATGATGAAGGTATTGGATTAAATTACTACAGCTGTCAAACAATTCATAACATTATCATAAGAAGCTCATAAAATCTTTTCTAAATTTGTTATAATCAAATATTGCTGTAATGATTTGAGACAACTCATTTTTGTTATAGTTTGGTTCATTACAAGTTAGGCATTTTGTGAACTACGTGCTTGAATAAATAAATTCATTAAAAAATAATTAGTTCAGAAGTCACCATATCTGAACAATGTAATTCGTTTTAACTGAAAATAAAATATTTTAAAATAGGAGTAGAATATTTTACTGTATTTTACTTAGAAAATTGTAACGGTACATACCGTGATAGAATATAACTTGGGGAAAAAGAGTATTAAATTGTGAATGTGATTTCAATAAAACGTCAAGTGAGAGGCCAGTTTGGGTGTCATTCAGTGACTCAAAAGCTATTTTTAGACTCGTCACAAACCGAACCCACGATACGTCACGATGGAATTCAAAATGGCCATTGCCAAGCCTTAACTTCGCCCAGGTTGAGAACTTTTGGTAGCCCGGGAGTACCACATGATCAACATTCCATAAAACTAGAAACGAGCAATTTTCCTGCGCCAGATCTGTATACCATCTCGTGCTGTATGGCCGTATAAAGTCCATGGACGAATTTTGGGCGCACCTACCACTTGAAACATTTTAAAATGTAAAAGCAACCAATCTTAACATAATCAAATGACATAACAGTTAACGTCTTCAAAAGTAGAGTCAGTGAAAAATACAGTGAAAGTGTGTGGGACAATGTGGAGTCATATGGACGATCATCAGATAAGTAACAGAGCGGGGGCAAACAAATGTTTTTCAATAAAATAATATAATATAATATCAAATACCATTTTGAGAGTTTTACAGAAAGAAATATTGGCATTATTAAAAATGAGATCTCATAAAGGCCTGGTGTGTGTGTGTGTGTGTGTGTGTGTGTGTGTGTGTGTGTGTGTGTGTGTGTGTGTGTGTGTGTGTGTGTGTGTGTGTGTGTGTGTGTGTGTGTGTGTGTACTTAATTAATAACTAAGAAGTGCTGGTTTGTGGTAATTGATTTATGTTTGTTTTAAATACTTGTTATTTTCCTATATTTTTTAATCATGTAATCAATTATTTTCTATACATGAAAAGAAGGGTCAATTTACAATTCATATGCATATATGTGATGTCATTATTTTTCATTCGTAATGTGTAAAAGGGAGGGGTCAAGTTGAATAACGTTACGGATATGTTGTTTCATTATGTCAATTCATAAAATAGTCCAAAGATTTTAACAATGTCAATTAAGACTAGATTGATTTGAAAACAAGTAGACTAGAATTGTTCATTTCAAATAGCCTCAATTCTGTTCTCCAATAACACGCTTAAATGAACCTTTGTTTGACCTTGGTGGTACGGAAGTTATTTAGGGTAAAATGGCGTCCGAATAATGAGACGCGAGCAGAGTTGTTTTTGTATAACCAGTAGAAAGAAAAAGTAAATAATAAATAAATTTTACAAAATACTGTGCTAAGAGTCTGCTCATCAAAGGTTTGATACCACTTTCTTCACTACTGTTACCAGAATAAACTTCTAAATTCAGAACATAGTCTGTACATGTATCACATACAACAAATAATATTATGCCATACCTTTCTGGCTTATTTTTCAGAAAAAAAACTATTGTGAATGCATCCTTTAAACACACACACACACACACACACACACACACACACACACACACCTTTATCTGCTGTTAAGATCTCAAATGGTGTTCAAATAAGGAAAAAAATTCTTTGTTAATGTGATAAAAGAAACAAACATAAATTTTGAGCAAAGGATCATGGTTTGCGTGGCCACATGACTATATTGTTCATTGTTAGTTAGGAGTATGTAAATTTGACAGAATGGATTTCTGTCTGTCCTTAATCATTAATGCAGAAGCAAAACTTGTAAGTAGGGATAATACTAAACAGCAGTAGTGATTTAATTATATTTAAAGGACAACAAAATCCATGAATATACATATACAAGACATATTGGGTTTAGGCTGGAAAGTGTCTGTAATACAAGGGTCATTCCATGTCAATTCAACCAGGCCATCTCACCCACCATCTCAGATTTTGATGAAAGTTAGCTTATTTGTTCTCCCTACAGTGATAAGTAACCACACCAAATTTTAACCCTCTATCTCTATCCGTTGTCATTGTATAGGCTTTCAAAGTTTTGAAATTTTAGTGTTTTTAACAATCAGATGTTTAAACATTTTATTTGCCTCCAAAAGCGTTTTAAGACTACAAAACAGGTTAATTACCTTCCGTCACGCTTCTTGGAATCCGAATACAGGACTACTCGAGTTTTGACACATTAAGTGTCATCATCAGATCCTCAATGAATATGGGTAAAACTACATTTGTTGATGTATGCACATCTCATCAAACGATAAAAACAACACATACATAGTAACAAAAATATTTAAATAATTTGACACACATTAAAAACAAGATAAAACAGAACGAAACACAATACACGCAGCCGCCACGGACCTGCGCAGGAACACGGTATACAGTAAAATTAATCGATACCGATTTGACTTTTGATAAACTTTATCGATCTGACACAGCTAATATCTCGTTCTATATCGTTGACTCTGTTGAATAAAATATTATTTTTATGGATTGATTTTTCATTTAAGATGCGATCGTAATTCTCTTTTGAAATATATAAGGCCACTAAAGAGAATTACGATCGCATCTTAAATGAAAAATCAATCCATAAAAATAATATTTTATTCAACAGAGTCAACGATATAGAACGAGATATTAGCTGTGTCAGATCGATAAAGTTTATCAAAGGTCAAATCGGTGTCGATTAATTTTACTGTATACCATGTTCCTGCGCAGGTCTGCGGCGGCCGCGTGTATTGTGTTTTGTTCTGTTTTGTCTTGTTTTTAATGTGTGTCAAATTATTTAAATATTTTTGTTACTATGTATGTGTTGTTTTTATCGTTTGATGAGATGTGCATACATCAACAAATGTAGTTTTACCCATATTCATTGAGGATCTGATGATGACACTTAATGTGTTGAAACTCGAGTAGTCCTGTATTCGGATTACAAGAAGCGTGACGGAAGGTAATTAACCTGTTTTTTAGAATCAGATGTTGCGAAACGAGACTTGCTACACTTTTGAAAATAATTTGTAACTTTTGTATTTATCATCCAATCTTTGTGAAATTTTGTAGTTATATACTCTAAAGTATAAGGATTCTAGAAAAAATACACAACACCTTTAAGTAAAACTACTTAGGCTGGAAAAAATGTTTTATTTGATTCTTTGTAGTTTTTTGGTAAAAAAACATGGTTTAGCATTAAATTGAATATCACAGAAAGGGAAAGGGATAATCATAAAAACCTTTTTTTTCAAAATAATCCTCAATACATGGGCTATCATATGAAAAAATAAAATTGATGGGGTTTTCATTCCTTTGTTGTTTTTTTTCTGTTAAAGGTAAGTTTTTTTAAAAATTTTATTCAGCGATTTAACTAAGCCATAGACATTTAAAAAGGTCTAAGTATTTTTTTTTAATAACTAAAATTTTAAGTGATTATAAAACAAACAGGCCCTATATTAAAACAAATATCACAGAAAGGGAAAGGTATAATCACAAAAACTTGCCCACCCAAAGAAAATCTAACAAACGTTTTACAAACAAAATTTGAATATTGTGATGAAGACAACACCATTGAATTTAATCAATGGATTTCAACTGACAGAACACAAATGATTACATGTTCTGCAAAAATTGGTGAATTTATTGATGACCTTTCATCTAAATTGGAAAAAGTTGTCCCACACTCTTACGTTTGCAAAGTCTCAATCAAAATATTTCAAGATACTTAAAGAATCTTCTGATGCAAACATTGCCACAGTATCAATTGACTTGAGTGAAAATTACTCTTTTACTATCCAGGACGAAGCCCAAGGATACCACTGGACATCTGACTCTTGCACTGTACATCCTATTATAATTAACCTTTAAAGTATTGAAGGTGAAAGATTGGTTTTGTCTCTTTGTGTGATATGTGATGACATGAAACATGATATTTGGATGGTCTACAAAATTCAAGAAATTGTGACAGAGTTCATTAAAGAAAAGTATTCACATGTTACAAAAATCCACTATTTCAGTGATGGCTGTGCAGGCCAATATAAAAATAAATTTAATTTAATAAACCCTTGTCTGCACAAAAAAGATTTTAAGATCAGGGCGCAGTGGTCGTTATTTGCAACTAGCCATGGGAAAACTGAGTGTGATGGTGTAGGAGGCACTGTTAAAAGGAAAGTCTACAAAGACCTCGTGGACATCAAATATTATTTCTAGCAGATTTATTTAGAGTTTTGTAAAGTCAACATCACCAAAGTTAATTTTCATTTTATTTCTAAAGATTCTGTAAATCAGATATGTTCTGACCTTGTGGAACGCTTTGAAGATGTACAAACACTTCCAGGAACCAGAAGTTTCCATAACTTTAAGCCATTAGATTGTTTAGGGAACTTGGAAGCAAGGAGGATCAGTAGTGATGAGAAAACCACCTTTACATATAATTTAAAGAATAAATAGACATCACTTGTAAGAGAAGAAAATTTGAACCCATCATCACGCTATGTAGCTTGTAAATATGACAATCCGTGGTACTTTGGAATCATCACTGAATTAAATAAAGAAGAAGGTGATATGACTGTTAAATTTTTGCATCCTGCAGGACCATCGCCATCATTTCATGGCCCAAACGAGAGAACATTTGCCCGATGCCAATTCCTCATGTGCTTGCAATTGTTGAGTCTCCTCACACATCAACTGGAAGAGCCTACAGATTCTCAGAGGAGTGTACGAGTTCAATTAAGAAAAAAATGTTACTCCATTAAATTTCTTTTGACTGTATATACTGTAAATAACAAATATTGGAATGCAGTTTTGGTAAATTTCCAGACTTTGTTATTAATGTACATAATGTTAAAAAATATTTGATCTTTTGTGTCAGCATTAAAAAAAATTCTTGAACAAGAATTAAATTTCTATGGCTTAGTAAAATCACTGAATAAAAAAGTTTTAAAAACTTACCTTTAACAGAAAAAAACACAACAAAGGAATGAAAACCCCATCAGTTTTATTTTTTCATATAATAGCCCATGTATTGAGGATTATTTTGAAAAAAAAACGTTTTTATGATTCTCCCTTTCCCTTCCTGTGTTATTCAGTTTAATGCTAAACCATGTTTTTTACCAAAAAAACTACAAAGATGCAAATAAAACATTTTTTCCAGCCTTAGTAGTTTTACTTGAAGGTGTTGTGTATTTTTTTCTAGAATCCTTATACTTTAGAGTATATAACCACAAACTTTCACAAAGATTGGATGATAAATAAAAACGTTACAAATTATTTTCAAAAGGTTAGCAAGTCTCGTTTCGTAACATCCGATTGTTAAAAACACCAAAATTTCAAAACTTTGAAAGCCTATACAATGAAAATGGAGAGAGATAAAGGGTTAAAATTTGGTATGGTTACTTATCTCTGTAGGGAGAACAAATAAGCCAAGTTTCATCAAAATCTGAGATGGTGGGTGACAAAATGATTTTTTTTGGTTGAATTGATATGGAATGACCCACAACTTAGTTGTCCTTGCTGTATATTTATTTGAATTATTTCCTAACTAAGTCTATTTGGAAATAAGAAAAGAAGCAGTGAATGTTAAGAATGACTTATTGTAAGCAAAAGAATTGTACCCATAGATAGTACACAACTAGGGGTATGTATAGATAACCTTATCAACTTTTGTACCTGATGTTGTTGGTTTTGGGCATGTTCAGAGTACAGCTGGACATCATGAAAAATGGTCCACTTGATATGGATTCAAACCCATGATACCCATCATAGAGGGCAGTGCACTGATCCTCTGTACCCGTTGGACTTCATAAGTTATAGATCAGTAATTAAATAAATAAATAAACTAGGCTTTGCCCGAAATCCATTATAGTTTTAAAAGTTAATGTAATTTGTTTGAGATAGTGTTGATTGTAAGAGCTGATTCAATAACATTTCATCATTGTAAGGGCTTTTACACACAGTTCACTAATTAATTGCTTTTTGTCTGATGATGTGTTATAGGGTGAAGAAGAAAGTAGTACAAGAATTGGATTCTACAGAAGAGCCAGATGAGTCATACAAGAAAAATTTCCCTGCTGTAGATGAGACTATTCAACCATTGTCAAAACTGTCTGTAAGTAATTATGTTAGTCTAGTAGATCTTCGAGTTGTAGAACTCGCTCACTATTTTAAACTGTTTGTTACAAAATAATATGAACATTGTTTGAGTTTTAAATATCTCACGAGAGAAGTGAGATTGGCATACTACAACTCATAGGCCATACTACTATCCCCAAACCCTGAGAAAGACATGACTGGATGACTCTACTCTAGCTTGAATTAAGTCATCCACTGAAGTCAGCCATCATGAAACCTTTCCCTTCTTGTGAAACCAGGGACATGATGCCAGCCAGAGTGTTCACAGTCCCATGGTTCTATTTTTGGGTACGTTGTGGGCGTATGCCCTGAATGGTAGCTTGTATTCTAAATAATGTTGGTTTTGTGTAAACAACTGTGTGTTTTAACAGAACGTTCAGGTAAGTTTTTACTTAGTTTTCATTTTATTATGGATACACTGAATGGCCACGGATTTTCAAATTCTAAAATTTGTACTATCTCTGGTTGTACATCGAAAAAAAGTAGATCTTTTTTATTCCGAGAAATTCCTTTCTGCATTACATGAGCAAACTCAAAAATGTTATGTCATTTGGAAAAATTTCAAGATCACTTCTATCCAATTCAGTATTTTTCCACTAATACTGTCAGCAGGTTTACACATTGTTGAATATCCTGAAGTTTGTTCAAGTATGCTTTGTAATTTCTACTCAAAGTGTTTCAATTACTTTTCTGTGGGCTCGGACTGACTCACTTTAAATATCTTTAACATTGTTTAATACATCCTTAAATTTTTTAGTGACCGTCAATCAGTGAATGTTTTAGTGGATAGTTAGTGAGGATCGGTCAATAATACAACTTTTAGTAATTTTGCGTCGACGTTTCGACAATATTTATTGTCATCTTCAGGACCTGTGTATGAAATACAGTAGAAATATCAAACATAACGAAACAATTAAATATTTGGGTGAACGTGTTGGTGATGTGAGTGTGTGCGTGTGTATGTATGTATCATTTTTTATGTGAAGACTTATGATAGTTTGTTTACATCTTCAAATTATCTTTAAGAAAGCGAGCAAATTATAGTATGAGAGAACTTAATTTATACAGTATTACAATTTAAATTACTAAATATAATGTTATTTTAATTAATTAAACAAACAGTAACCAACAATTGGATATTAGATTGGTACAAAAATTGTTTATACCTACAACAGTCAACATATAGCAAAGTAATATATTACCTATAACTAAAACAGATTAGGGGATGTTCACTAGGCAATTATTAAAAGTTATTTTTACCATGTTTCACTCCCTACTGGTGTTAGCAAACAATCATAATTTAGAAATATACAATTTACACAATATTGTAAAACATTACGACTTAAATCAGATAGTTGACAAAGGTTACACACAAAAGTTTCTGGTAAATTTTACTAACAGGTAAACTTGGATAATACGGTAATTGTAATCATATTGTAAAATATAGTCAAGAGTACTATAGAATAATGTAATATATGTATGTGTCCACAATCACCCTTCTCTTTCACCCATGCTCCCCCCGCCAGTCCACCCAGCCTCTCACTCTAACCTGAATCGATCTATCACTCACTATCACCCCACTCACTCACCCTCTCTCTCTCTCTTTCTCTCTCTCTCTCTCACTGTCTCCCTTCTTCTCTCTCTCACTCTTCCACCCTTCGCTCTCACACTCTCTCTCTCTCCCTCTCATTATCTCTCTTCATTCACTCTCTCTCTTTCACTCTCTCTCTCTCTCTCTCTCTCTCTCTCTCTCTCTCCCTCTATTTGTCATTGTCCACGATTGGCACTCTAAAACACTCACCATTTTTATTACACTATCATCCTCATATAAATAGAGAATTATACACACGATAACAGAAATGATTTACCAACTTGTATTAAAGGGTTACAGACTTTAAAACACAACATTATAGATAACAGATCTATTATATGAAAAAGGTTATTACTTAATATTTACATTTTTGGTCAATGTTATTTACCTGGAACTTGGTTGGTCTATACAGAGTACCATAGTCAATGTAGTTCAAATATATGTCAGTCATAATCTCTCTCACATGATCACTCAATCTCTCTCTCTCTCTCTCTCTCTCACTCTATTCTAAACAGATATATACCACAAATCTAACACGTAGACGTGTACATACACACACACGCTAGAATTACATACGCACGCACGCACACACACACACACACACACACACACACACACACACACACACACACACACACACACACACACACACACACACACACAACAACCTCACAAGTCAACTACACATTCGAGAATCCATACATAAATATAACACTATTTTATTGACTTATTTTTATCATCTAAGTGTAAATTATGCACAACGGAGATACCCACTGTACTGAGTTTAAAACTGATCGACTATGTGTCTATAAGAAATGTTATATGTTTCTTAGCTAATACTAAATAATATAATCAGTGAGACACTTACAATTGTTGCTGACGCCAAACACACAACTGTAAATTTTCCCTGACCAACACCTTATTATAAAGCAGAACAGATGACCCTTGTACATTTGTAGGAAATTAAGTAACATGTGTTCGGAAGACAGTTGAGAAAGATTTGCACTAGGGGGGAGTGTGACACTAATTAATATCCAACGACAAGCTGGCCACTAATGACCAACACATCCTGTAGGGAGACTACTGAATATTTCTTCAAATTCTTGTTTTGACGGTGTGTATAAGTTGAGCATAACTGGACGAGAGGTTTTGAGTATCAGTGCGAAAATTAATGGAGTGAGGGTCACTTTTAATTTGAATCATTTCCAGTACGCACCTTTTGAAATAATTATTTTCGTAATATTTAATTTGGGTGTTGTTGAAGTCAAATTCATGACCGGTGTTTAAATGGTGAGATACTAAAGCGTTGGGGTTATCATTATGGGTTTTTTTATGGCAATCATACCTATGTTGATAAATTCTCTTATGTAAATATTGGGACGTAATACCAGTGTATGTGGCTGGACAGTCATTGCATTGGATAGTGTATACGACATTAGATCGTTTATCTTTGGATGTCGGGTCTTTGAGGCTTGAGAAGAGAGATCGAACAGTATGTTGGTTTTTGAATGCTAAAAAACCCAACATGTTGGTTTTTTAGCATTCAAAAACCAACATACTGTTCGATCTCTCTTCTCAAGCCTCAAAGACCCGACATCCAAAGATAAACGATCTAATGTCGTATACACTATCCAATGCAATGACTGTCCAGCCACATACACTGGTATTACGTCCCAATATTTACATAAGAGAATTTATCAACATAGGTATGATTGCCATAAAAAAACCCATAATGATAACCCCAACGCTTTAGTATCTCACCATTTAAACACCGGTCATGAATTTGACTTCAACAACACCCAAATTAAATATTACGAAAATAATTATTTCAAAAGGTGCGTACTGGAAATGATTCAAATTAAAAGTGACCCTCACTCCATTAATTTTCGCACTGATACTCAAAACCTCTCGTCCAGTTATGCTCAACTTATACACACCGTCAAAACAAGAATTTGAAGAAATATTCAGTAGTCTCCCTACAGGATGTGTTGGTCATTAGTGGCCAGCTTGTCGTTGGATATTAATTAGTGTCACACTCCCCCCTAGTGCAAATCTTTCTCAACTGTCTTCCGAACACATGTTACTTAATTTCCTACAAATGTACAAGGGTCATCTGTTCTGCTTTATAATAAGGTGTTGGTCAGGGAAAATTTACAGTTGTGTGTTTGGCGTCAGCAACAATTGTAAGTGTCTCACTGATTATATTATTTAGTATTAGCTAAGAAACATATAACATTTCTTATAGACACATAGTCGATCAGTTTTAAACTCAGTACAGTGGGTATCTCCGTTGTGCATAATTTACACTTAGATGATAAAAATAAGTCAATAAAATAGTGTTATATTTATGTATGGATTCTCGAATGTGTAGTTGACTTGTGAGGTTGTTGTGTGTGTGTGTGTGTGTGTGTGTGTGTGTGTGTGTGTGTGTGTGTGTGTGTGTGTGTGTGTGTGTGTGTGTGTGCGTGCGTGCGTATGTAATTCTAGCGTGTGTGTGTATGTACACGTCTACGTGTTAGATTTGTGGTATATATCTGTTTAGAATAGAGTGAGAGAGAGAGAGAGAGAGAGAGATTGAGTGATCATGTGAGAGAGATTATGACTGACATATATTTGAACTACATTGACTATGGTACTCTGTATAGACCAACCAAGTTCCAGGTAAATAACATTGACCAAAAATGTAAATATTAAGTAATAACCTTTTTCATATAATAGATCTGTTATCTATAATGTTGTGTTTTAAAGTCTGTAACCCTTTAATACAAGTTGGTAAATCATTTCTGTTATCGTGTGTATAATTCTCTATTTATATGAGGATGATAGTGTAATAAAAATGGTGAGTGTTTTAGAGTGCCAATCGTGGACAATGACAAATAGAGGGAGAGAGAGAGAGAGAGAGAGAGAGAGAGAGAGAGAGAGAGTGAAAGAGAGAGAGTGAATGAAGAGAGATAATGAGAGGGAGAGAGAGAGAGTGTGAGAGCGAAGGGTGGAAGAGTGAGAGAGAGAAGAAGGGAGACAGTGAGAGAGAGAGAGAGAAAGAGAGAGAGAGAGGGTGAGTGAGTGGGGTGATAGTGAGTGATAGATCGATTCAGGTTAGAGTGAGAGGCTGGGTGGACTGGCGGGGGGAGCATGGGTGAAAGAGAAGGGTGATTGTGGACACATACATATATTACATTATTCTATAGTACTCTTGACTATATTTTACAATATGATTACAATTACCGTATTATCCAAGTTTACCTGTTAGTAAAATTTACCAGAAACTTTTGTGTGTAACCTTTGTCAACTATCTGATTTAAGTCGTAATGTTTTACAATATTGTGTAAATTGTATATTTCTAAATTATGATTGTTTGCTAACACCAGTAGGGAGTGAAACATGGTAAAAATAACTTTTAATAATTGCCTAGTGAACATCCCCTAATCTGTTTTAGTTATAGGTAATATATTACTTTGCTATATGTTGACTGTTGTAGGTATAAACAATTTTTGTACCAATCTAATATCCAATTGTTGGTTACTGTTTGTTTAATTAATTAAAATAACATTATATTTAGTAATTTAAATTGTAATACTGTATAAATTAAGTTCTCTCATACTATAATTTGCTCGCTTTCTTAAAGATAATTTGAAGATGTAAACAAACTATCATAAGTCTTCACATAAAAAATGATACATACATACACACGCACACACTCACATCACCAACACGTTCACCCAAATATTTAATTGTTTCGTTATGTTTGATATTTCTACTGTATTTCATACACAGGTCCTGAAGATGACAATAAATATTGTCGAAACGTCGACGCAAAATTACTAAAAGTTGTATTATTGACCGATCCTCACTAACTATCCACTAAAACATTCATTGTTTAATACATTGCTCTTCTGTACGTCCTTGGTATCAAGTCAAGTAAAAGATTTAAAAAGATACAAAAGTAAGGTTAGTGTAGGAGATAAAACTGGTTACCTAATTCAGCACAATTTTGTCTTTGCAGTATTAATAATAGCTAAAGAATAACCAGTGAAACATAAAAACAAAGCACAATTGAATGTGACCTAAATATAAAGGAGGTTGAAATATGCATTTATATGATTGCATATGGCATGTTATCTAAATTCTTTTGTGGTCAAGTTATGTAAAGTGTTGAGTTGTTGATCAGTAGTAACGTGATAATGGTGTAGTAATAGAAAATGTCATAAGCGGAAAATTATAGTGACACAGCAGAAATATTCCTTATAGTGTTGTAAGCAACCTCTAACATCAAGTACAATATATTGTTATGATGGTCTAGTGATTGTCGTATGGTACAGTGGAAAGCAAAATACAAGACACCAATTAAGTCACTAATCACCAGCTTTAATTATCACAATTAAACAATTCGTAATCAACAAAATAGCCTCTTACAACAAATCAAATAAAAATTGTTCACACGGAATAATAATTCCAACTAATATAAAACACAATTGTATTACAGTTAACTATATGAAAAATATATTGTACTAACCATCTGTGACTTCTCGTATATGATGTCCTTTCCTATTGCGACATGTTTCGGGACACTTGTCCCATTTTCAAAGCATAAAATTTGTAGCACATATCATTCACTGATATACGTGTCAAATGTTAAAATCCAAGCATTATGATGACCACAAATAGTACATTTTAGCAAATCGAACTATATTATTTTTTTCAATCAGAATGATCAATATTGCACACCACTATATAAAAATTATTCCGATTAGCGCTTTCAAGCTTCACAGCTCATCGTCAGATCAGGAATAGACAGGAAATAGTTAATACCCAACCCTTCACCCCTCCTCCCCCACCCTGCTCACCCACAACAAACTAAAAATTAATGACCCTTCCCCACCACAACAAAACCCCTTTTAGTTTGTTGTGGGTGAGCAGGGTGGGGGAGAGGGGTGAAGGGTTGGGTATTAACTATTTCCTGTCTATTCCTGATCTGACAATGAGCTGTGAAGCTTGAAAGCGCTAATTGGAATAATTTTTATATAGTGGTGTGCAATATTGATCATTCTGATTGTGATTTCAACCACTAACACAAATTTCTTCATTAAACGTATATTATTTTTTGTAACATGAATATGCACATCGGGCAACCAGTGTACACTGCGCAACGACCCACCGCGCATTGACCACAATTGATTCTTGTTATCTTAGTATCTCAACGCGGTGTCGTACAATATATTAGATTTGAATAATAACTGGTCGTTCAAAATGTGTGGCTTGGTACTAGTGTCCCTGAACGCTTTGTACACCTCAAATTCCTCGAGTGCATTCATATAACGTCCCCTACTGCAAAAGTGGAGGGGTTTTAAATTGGTTCCGAAATCGGTGTAATTATGATTTTCATTAATAAGATGTTTGGCGAATTTTGATTTGATGGTATCATAGTTGCGACAGATAGTGGGTGGTTTGTGTTCGTTTAATCTTTTGAGGAAACCACGGCCCGTCTGGCCCACATAGAAAGCGTCACAGTCATTGCATGACAATTTATAAACGCCCGTTTTATTCTCAAGGCAAGTGGATTCGTGGGTGCGAAGATTATTTAAGATATTATTTGTAGTCTTGTAAGTGACTATAATATCACTGTTTTTGTTTATGAGTGATTTTAAAATGTTCGGCATAAAATTGGTGTATGTTGCGGTGATATATTTGTGTGGTTTTTTCTCCCGTGCAGTCATTGATAATTGGTTAATGTTCCTTTTTCTGTTTTTATGTTTCTTGAGAATGTTGTTTACGACGTTGGTATTGTAACCATTTGCGACTGCGATGTATTTGATGGTATATAACTCGTTAAGAAAATCTTTGTTATCAAGGGTCAAAGATAAAAGTCTATGTATCATGCTGTGAAACGCAGCCATTTTTTGCGATATGGGATGAAATGATGTGGCATGTATCACGGTGTCTGTCGTCGTTGGTTTTCTGTATATATTAAAATTTAATTTATTGTTGGTGTTTTTTGTGATTGTCAGATCTAAAAAGTTTAGTTGTCCATTGTCTTCATGTTCCAAGGTGAATTTCGTATGTTTGTTAATATTATTTAGATAACTGTGTAATCGATCAATCTGCCGCTGTGTACCTTTATAAATTAAAAACGTGTCATCGACATATCTACCATAAAATATAATATTGTTACTATGTATATCATTCTCAAAGATATAGGAATTCTCGAAGTAATTTAAGTATATATCTGCAAGAAGGCCTGAAAGAGGTGAACCCATAGCTAATCCTTCTCGTTGGCTGAAATATAATTTGTTATAGGTAAAGTAATTTTGGTCGAGGAGCAACTTTAATAACTCAATCAATTCGTGTATACTCGTGATATCTAGTTTTTTGGTATTTATGAGGTTCTTCTTCAGTATCTGTAGAGTTTCGGATATCGGTATATTTGTATATAAGTTAACGATATCGAGGGACACCAGTTTATATGAAGGTTCGATTTTTAGTTTTTTAACCTTATCAACAAAGTCAATGCTATTAGTTAAGCTGTAGTTATTCTTCAATATTATATTCTGTTTGATTATGTTGAGTAGTTTTTTAGTGGATTTATATCTTGGGGCAGTGGTAAAATTCACTAACGGTCTTATAGGGGTACTTTCTTTGTGTAACTTCGGTAATCCTGTTAATAAGGGCACTTTTGCGTTGATAGGTTTCAAATACCTTCTAGTCCGTTCATCAAATAGATGTATGCATTTATTTATACATTGATTTAGATTTTTCGTATATTGTTCTGTAGGGTCAGAATTAATATAACTATGTTATTGTCTGCTATAAAAACTTGTATCTTTTTATTATAAGTATTCGTGTCCATGATAACTACAGTGTTGCCTTTGTCTGCTTTAGTAACTAAAGCATGATTATCAGTTAATTTCTTTTTGAGATTAACTAGAGTTTTTCATTTTTGTTATAATTGGTTGAAAAAACAGAGTGAATGTTCTTATTGATGTTGTGTCTTTCAGTAATGTTATTAAACTTGTCATTTATTAAAAACCGCATCTTATTTTGTTCTTGTTGGTCAGATATCGCTTTGACGACAGTTTCGGCGTTTAAAATTTGTGCAATAATGTGTTTGCGGCTAAAATTGGATGTATGTAATGGTAAATTATATTTCAAACCTTTATTTAGTAATTCAGTTTCGTCTGAGTTTAATTCAATGGAAGTTAAATTCCGTAGTTGTGTATAGAATGTTTGTTTATGTTTAATATTATCAAATGTCTGTAATTGATCGTTCATTAATTTTTGAAGTTTGTTTTGCCTGTGTGATACGCATGCAATAAGTAATCTGTTGTATATCTCTGTTTATAAAATCAAGATAGTATTCTAATGCGGCAGGGTGTGTGTTATCTAGTAACCTCAAATGTATTTTGTATAATTTTGAGTTTAAATATGCTTTTTTGATGTGAAGAGATTTTAGTTCCTCCTTAATTCTATATATTTCGGCATGTTTCTTAGTTTTTCTGTCAGCAATACTTGAGCATTTTATATGTATGGTAGCATAGTTTGGTGTAACACCGTATTTCAAACAAGATTTATTAAATTTGGTATGCAAAATAGTTTTGTGGAGTTGGGTTTTAACGTTTTGAAGTTTTCGTACTAGATTTGTTCGACTAACTGTATTCATATTTAGTAGGAATAAACCTGTTTTAGTACAAAGCCACATGTCCGTTAACTATATGAAAAATATATTGTACTAACCGTCTGTGACTTCTCGTATATGATGTCCTTTCCTATTGCAACATGTTTCGGGACACTTGTCCCATTTTCAGAGCATAAAATTTGGAGCACAATCATTCACTGATATACTTGTCAAACGTTAAAATCCAAGCATACATCTATTTGATGAATGGACTAGAAGGTATTTGAAACCTATCAACGCAAAAGCGCCCTTATTTACAGGATTACCGAAGTTACACAAAGAAAGTACCCCAATAAGACCGTTAGTAAATTTTACCACTGCCCCGGGATATAAATCCACTAAAAAACTACTCAACATAATCAAACAGAATATAATATTGAAGAATAACTACAGCTTAACTAATAGCATTGACTTTGTTGATAAGGTTAAAAAACTAAAAATCGAACCTTCATATAAACTGGCGTCCCTCGATATCGTTAACTTATATACAAATATACCGATATCCGAAACTCTACAGATACTGAAGAAGAACCTCATAAATACCAAAAAACTAGATATCAAGAGTATACACGAATTGATTGAGTTATTAAAGTTGCTCCTCGACCAAAATTACTTTACCCATAACAAATTATATTTCAGCCAACGAGAAGGATTAGCTATGGGTTCACCTCTTTCAGGCCTTCTTGCAGATGTATACTTAAATTACTTCGAGAATTCCTATATCTTTGAGAATGATATACATAGTAACAATATTATATTTTATGGTAGATATGTCGATGACACGTTTTTAATTTATAAAGGTGCACAGCGGCAGATTGATCGATTACACAGTTATCTAAATAATATTAACAAACATATGAATTCACCTTGGAACATGAAGACAATGGACAACTAAACTTTTTAGATCTGACAATCACAAAAAACACCAACAATAAATTAAATTTTAATATATACAGAAAACCAACGACGACAGACACCGTGATACATGCCACATCATTTCATCCCATATCGCAAAAAATGGCTGCGTTTCACAGCATGATACATAGACTTTTATCTTTGCCCCTTGATAACAAAGATTTTCTTAACGAGTTAAATACCATCAAATACATCGCAGTCGCAAATGGTTACAATACCAACGTCGTAAACAACATTCTCAAGAAACATAAAAACAGAAAAAGGAACATTAACCAATTATCAATGACTGCACGGGAGAAAAAACCACACAAATATATCACCGCAACATACACCAATTTTATGCCGACATTTTAAAATCACTCATAAACAAAAACAGTGATATTATAGTCACTTACAAGACTACAAATAATATCTTAAATAATCTTCGCACCCACGAATCCACTTGCCTTGAGAATAAAACGGGCGTTTATAAATTGTCATGCAATGACTGTGACGCTTTCTATGTGGGCCAGACGGGCCGTGGTTTCCTCAAAAGATTAAACGGACACAAACCACCCACTATCTGTCGCAACTATGATACCATCAAATCAAAATTCGCCAAACATCTTATTAATGAAAATCATAATTACACCGATTTCGGAACCAATTTAAAACCCCTCCACTTTTGCAGTAGGGGACGTTATATGAACGCACTCGAGGAATTTGAGGTGTACAAAGCATTCAGGGACACTAGTACCAAGCCACACATTTTGAACGACCAGTTATTATTCAAATCTAATATATTGTACGACACCGCGTTGAGATACTAAGATAACAAGAATCAATTGTGGTCAATGCGCGGTGGGTCGCTGCGCAGTGTACACTGTTTGCCCGATGTGTATATTCATGTTACAAAAAATAATATAGTTCGTTATATTAAAATGTGCTATTTGTGGTCATCATAACACTTGGATTTTAACGTTTGACAAGTATGTCAGTGAATGATATGTGCTACAAATTGTATGCTTTGAAAATGGGACAAGTGTCCTGAAACATGTCGCAATAGGAAAGGACATCATATACGAGAAGTCACAGACGGTTAGTACAATATATTTTTCATATAGTTGACGGACACGTTGGTGGTACTAAAACAGGTTTATTCCTACTAAATATGTATTACAGTTATAATACTGTAATTATAGAATTATAAAACACATAACACTTCGCCACAATACTTCAAACTGCACTGTATAAATCACCGACAATAACTCTGAACTCTAAGCGGCAGGTATGGGGTATTTATAGTTTGCAGAGTTCCATAATATGCGTCTTTAACAAACATGTGAAAATTCTAGAGCATACTTCAGTGCGGCCATAGCAGAAACACACACCATTGGGATAGTCAAAGAAGCTTCTAGAACGACACCATCGAACGGACAAGATGTTCCGCATTATGTAATACTGCCTTGCATGTAAGTGTCATGTATGCATTACAGCTGTGGGAATAGCCGAGAAAAGAGTAGAACAATGTTCTCCAATGTACCAGAACATTCCGTAATGGCATAACACTTTTTCTGCATTACATAACAATATAAGGTAAATGCTTTATTTCGTGTACCTGGGAAGGTGTAACATCCCAAGAGACCAAGGTTAACGAATGCTACTTCATTAACTTCTACTTCATGAATATACTGTTATTTGTGGATAATCTGCTACCAATTGGACCAACTAAAGATTATACTCCAGTTAGGGAAAATAGTAACAGAGGACAGTCTGATAGACAGGCAGTTCAAACAAAAATAGATCTAAGAGTTAAGTCACTGAAGCAAGTTTATCACATTCACTATATTGACTGTGATGCCACATACTAACTTGTCAGTGCTATGGTTAACAAAATTAGTAAGTACTAAAGCTATATGTGGAGTATTAACAAAGACGTTTAGAAACGAAGCTAGATTAGAGATGCTAATATGCTTATATAATGCTTTGGCTGGTAGAAAGGTAAAGCAGTAGTGGCTCTAAACAATGGAGTTGAAATTCTTCATCAGATGCAAAGAAATGTGAAACCTGATAGCATAAGAAATGTAATCATCCAGAATGAGTTGAATGTGGAGGCAATAGAAATGAAAGTGCAGAGGTATAAGACGAATTGGGAAGAATACCTCTCCAGATGGATGTGAATTGGACAATTATAATATTCCATCATTATAAGCCTCAAGGGATGACACAGTGTGGGAAGTCCATTTAAATGTTGGTGAAGTGGAACAGGTCTAGTGACCTGAACAAGGTAAGCTTATCATGATGATGATGACAATACCACCATCTTTGAATCTTAACTCGAGAATCACTGTAGGTAATAACCATTCAGAATTTTGTTAACAGTAAAGCAGTATAGCACTGATGATCAGGAAGTTTATGTAGTTTTTAAATTTATTGCACTAAAAATGACTAATTCAAAACTGTTTTTTTGTGATGTTGGTACACCTGCATGTAGCAGTTATGTAAGTTTTTGACCATATTGGATGAAATGTTTAGACTTGATAGCTAATTGATGACAGTTTAGATTGACAGTTAAGTTGAATTTTGATGTTGTCATTGATTTTTAAATTTTACAGTGCAAAATTGAAGAATCTGCATTAAACTTTGTGTAAAAAACAGATAACTTGTTGTAACATGCTGAAAGTGTTCCACAAAGAATTTGGAATGAGCTGCACAAATGAGCAGTTTAAAAATGATACAAAAACGACAAAGGTAGTTGTGAATAACTTGAAAGTCATGATAAAAAGGTAAAGATTGTGGAACTCTGTTATACAATTTTTATCACTAGGGACTGCAACATGGAATATTGTGTGCCAGTTTTATGTCACTTCCATGAAGCTGTGTAAAGGAAACAGTGAGATTTATGGGAGGACAACATGAGACATATTTTTTTTTTGCTAACGATAACAGCCGCAAATTCAAACAGAATCAAATAATGTTTCGCATACAGCCCTGAATTGTAGAGTTCTCAAGACCTATTGTTTTTGGTGAAGATCGGTTAAAGGAAAGGGGTAGTTTACTTGCAACTTTTTGTTTTAACAAGGGTATTTTCTATGGCAAACGATAACAGCCGCAAATTTAAACAGAATCGAAAGATTATTTGCATACAGCCCTAAATTGTAGAGTTCTCAAGACCTATTGTTTTTGGTGAAGATCGGTTAAGGGAAAGGGGTAGTTTACTTGCAACGTTTTATGTTTTAACAAGGGTATTTTCTTTGGCAAATGATAACAGCCGCAAATTCAAACAGAATCAAATAATTTTTTGCATACAGCCCTGATGTGTAGAGTTCTCAAGGCGTATTGTTTTTGGTGAAGATCGGTTAAGGGAAAGGGGTAGTTTACCTGCAACGTTTTATGTTTTAACAAGGGTAATTTTTTCTATGACGAACGATAACTGCCGCATATTCAAACAGAATCAAATAATTTTTGCATACGTCCCTGAATTGTAGAGAACTCAAGGCCTTTTGAATTTGGTGAAGATCGGTTGAGGGGAAGGGGTAGTTTACCTGCAACCTTTTACGTTTTAACAACAGTAAAGTACTTGAAAATTCATTTAAACTTTTTCAAACAA
The DNA here is from genome assembly GCA_034769895.1 of Magicicada septendecula. NCBI lineage: Eukaryota > Metazoa > Arthropoda > Insecta > Hemiptera > Cicadidae > Magicicada > Magicicada septendecula. The sequence goes on from CM068373.1 coordinate 216,202,540, forward strand.
TGGTAATTGTTAAAAATAAAATAATTTTGTTGCCAGGCAATAAAATTATAATTTTTTCATTTTAATGTAAATCATGTATGAGAGAAAATATATCGTTCGTGGCAAGCAAGCATATCTCAGTTATGTAATGTTTACGTTTCCATTTTATTATTATGACTACTGCAATAGAAAGGCAGGGAAGACACACACACACACACAATTCGCGTTATTTCTGGCCTCATTCATGTTTATTTTCTTACATTTGCACGCTTTTTAAATGGAAAGTGCCGAAACCCATACCAACATAACGCGTGCAAGCCGAAAAAGTGTCCAGCATGGATAGCGATTTGCTTCCTGTGGATCGCTGGGCAGTGTAACTGCACGTGTTTAAAGAGGAACGATTCATAGACAGATTTTTCGTCTTTAGGGAATGAACCCTCTGCAAGATGCTGAGGGTCCATGAGTGACTTCGGAGCGCTCCTTCTTTTCCGCGTGTTTGTTCTGTGAAACGTACACTGTAGATTCGCAGCTTTACTCTAAGCAACGCTCAATAGGAAATGTTGAAAATTTTTGTCCACGGTGTACCCTCATACACAGTAAACGTGCTCTGATGTTTTAGTTACGGACATCATAATATTAAAACTTTAGAAACTTGAGCACTACTTAATGGAGATCAATCATCAACTTATACAAGCCATTAATTTTATGCATATTTTTTATATATATGTGTACAACGTTATCGGCAACAAAAAAGTAGTTTTTGTTAAAATTCCTTCCCGGGATATTTGCCCGTAGTCCAATGTTTTCTACAAAACCAGACGTTTCGGCAATGCCATCGACTTCCATCATCAGTGAAAATCGAGTGCGATAATGTGAGGTGGTATACGTTAGTGACCACAGTACTGTGGTTAAGGCTGAAGCAGTAAGTAGAAAGAAGTAGTTTCTATGGTAATATTTTGTGACGGTATGGATTTGTGAGCCACCCCAGTTTAATTTCATATTAATTCAAATCATCATTTTAAGCACTTTCCAAATTGCCAGACTTTCACCTGTAAGGAGCCTCCAGTACAGTAATGCAACATACCCAGTCAGCCAAAACAACTGCCAGACGCATTGCACAATCACATAGCAGCAGGCTTGTGTGTGAAACCCAGTCTGCTGTGGGTCATTAGTAAGCACACTTCTTCACCAGTGTTTGCATCGGACAGTAAAGAGCAGTTTGACAAGTTCGTTAAAACAGTGGCCTCGGGAGTACAAGATAGGCCGTAGAATAAATTCGGCCTATCTAGTTAAGTGTTAAAACATTTATAAAAAGTTCTACTGCAACTCATGGCCGCGTGGCTAGCCTATTTACCATCCAAGCGCTCGAGCAAATTTTAAAAGCCAGCCAGCTATATAAATATATACTTTACAGTGCATAAAGTTTAAAGTAATTAACAACAACTAAACTCAATGCAAACTAGTGTCGGAGTGCGTCGAAACCAAGCAAGCGTCTCAACAGGCAGTGCTACGAATCGGACCATGGGCAGTTAAGTAAAAGCGAAAGCACATAATTAAATGGCCAAAACAAATTATAATTTTTCAATAATAAAAAAATCTATTATTTTCAATAAAAATGTCCAGTTTAAATGAGAGCTCTAAGGTAACAGATAAATTACGTATTGGTTCATTAAATAGAATTCATTATAGTTAATTCTTTACTATACGTTACGGTACTATTTAGAAATAGTTAAGGAAAGTTTTTTTGGATGTATACCCGTTCTGATTGATAATTACTTACAATTTATTGATAACACCAAGAAAAGGTAGTCATAAAAATATAATAACCTGTTGTATTATGAGTGCTAAATAAAAAAGAAAGATAATTTGTTACAATTTGAAAATTTTGGTGTTAACGTAATTATTGAACATATCAAATCCAAGTAATCCTTTTTGCAGCAGTTTCGTCTGAACGACCCTTGGAGTAAAAAACCCTAAGGTAAGAGATAAATATAATTATAATTATGTAAGTAATTAGTAGAGTTACAATTTCATTTCGAAAATGATTTTAAATATAAATCTTAGAATATGGAAGTCAGTTTAGTCTTCGGTATGGTTCTCCATACCGATATTTTATTTCCATGTTCCTTAAGGAAATGGAAGTATGGTGATTGCAAAAAAAATCGTGTTCCAGATTATTGCAGATTCTGATTGTACTACACTCAAAACATGAAAAAAAGTCATTTTTCGAAAATGTCGGTGTGTGTGTGTGTGTCTGTCTGTCTGTCTGTGTGTCTATCTTAGATTTTTTCTATGGCAAACGATAACAGCCACAAAATTAAATAATTTTTTGCAAGCAGCCCTGATTTGTAGAGTACTCAAGACCTATTGTTTTGGTGAAGTTCGGTTAAGGGAAAGGGGTAGTTTACCTGCAACGTTTTATGTTTTAACAAGGGTATTTTCTGTGGCAAACGATAACAGCCATAAATTCAAACAGAATCAAATAATTTTTCGCTTACAGCCCTGACTTGTAGAGTACTCAAGACCTATTGTTTTTGGGGAAGATCGGTTAAAGGAAAGGGGTAGTTTACCTGCCACGTTTTTTTATCAAGGGTAATTTTTTCTATGGTAAACGATAACAGCCACAAAATCAAACAGAATCAAATAATGTTTTGCATACAGCCCAGAATTGTAGAGTTCTCAAGTTGACCTGTTGGTTTTGGTGAAGATCGGTTAAGGGAAAGGGGTAGTTTACCTGCAACGGTTTTTTATGAAGGATAATTTTTACTTCCATGTTCCTTAAGGAAATGGAACTATGGTGATGGCAAAAAAAATCGTGTTCCAGATTACTGCAGATTCTGATTGTACTACACTCAAAACATGAAAAAAAGTCATTTTTACTTCCATATTCCTTAAGGAATGGAAGTATGGTGATGGCAAAAAAAATCGTGTTCGAGATTATTGCAGATTCTGATTCTACTATACTCAAAACATGAAAAAAAATCGTTTTCCGAAAAGTGTCTGTGTGTGTGTCTGTCTGTCTGTCTGTGTGTCTGTCTGTAGATTTTTTTTCTATGGCAAATGATAACTGCCGCAAATTTAAACAGAATCAAATAATTTTTTGCATGCAGCCCTGATTTGCAGAGTACTCGTGACCTATTGTTTTTGGTGAAGATCGGTTGAGGGAAAGGGGTAGTTTACCTGCAACGGTTTTTTTTTAGCAAGGGTAATTTTGTTTGTTTGGCAAACGATAACAGCCGCAAATTCAAACAGAATCAAATAATATTTCGCATACAGCCCTGAATTGTAGAGTTCTCAAGATATGTTGATTTTGGTGAAGATCGGTTAAGGGAAAGGGGTAGTTTACCTGTAACGTTTTATGTTTTAACAAGGGTATTTCCTATGGCAAACGATAACAGCCGCAAATTCAAACAGAATCAAAAGATTATTTGCATACAGCCCTAGATTGTAGAGTTCTCAAGACCTATTGTTTTTGGTGAAGATCAGTTGAGGGAAAGGGGTAGTTTACCTGCAACGTTTTTTTAACAAGGGTATTTTCTATGGCAAACGATAACAGCCGCAAATTCAAACAGAATCAAATAATGTTTTGCATACACCCGTGATTTGTAGAGTACTCAAAACCTATTGTTTTTGGTGAAGATCGGTTAAGGGGAAGGGGTAGTTTACCTGCAACGTTTTTTTATCAAGCGTATTTTCTATGGCAAACGATAACAGCCGCAAATTCAAACAGAATCAAATATTTTTTGCATACGTCCCTGAATTGTAGAGGTCTCAATGACTTTCGATTTTGGTGAAGATCGGTTAAGGGGAAGGGGTAGTTTACCTGCAACCTTTTCGTTTTAACAAGAGTAAAGTACTTGAAAATTTATTTAAACTTTTTGAAACAATGGTAATTGTTAAAAATAAAATAATTTTGTTGCCAGGCAATAAAATTATAATTTTTTCATTTTAATGTAATATAATATTTTTCATTTAATACAGCAATAAAAAGGCAGGTAAGACACAGCCTGGCTGTTTGGCTGAAAATGATTTTAAATATAAATCTTAGAATATGGAAGTCATGTATGGTTCTCCATACCGATATTACTTCCATATTCCTTAAGGAATGGAAGTATGGTGATGGCAAAAAAAATCGTGTTCGAGATTATTGCAGATTCTGATTCTACTACACTCAAAACATGAAAAAAGTCGTTTTCCGAAAAGTGTCTGTGTGTGTGTCTGTCTGTCTGTCTGTCTGGCTGTAGATTTTTTTTTCTATGGCAAACGATAACTGCCGCAAATTCAAACAGAATCAAATAATTTTTTGCATGCAGCCCTGATTTTCAGAGTACTCACGACCTATTGTTTTAGGTGAAGATCGGTTGAGGGAAAGGGGTAGTTTACCTGCAACGGTTTTTTTTTAGCAAGGGTAATTTTGTTTGTTTCGCAAACAATAACAGCTGCAAATTCAAACAGAATCAAATAATGTTTCGCATACAGCCCTGAATTGTAGAGTTCTCAAGATCTGTTGATTTTGGTGAAGATCGGTTAAGGGAAAGGGGTAGTTAACCTGTAACGTTTTAAGTTTTAACAAGGGTATTTCCTATGGCAAACGATAACAGCCGCAAATTCAAACAGAATCAAAAGATTATTTGCATACAGCCCTAAATTGTAGAGTTCTATAGACCTATTGTTTTTGGTGAAGTTCGGTTAAGGGAAAGGGGTAGTTTACCTGCAACGTTTTTTTAACAAGGGTATTTTCTATGGCAAACGATAACAGCCGCAAATTCAAACAGAATCAAATAATGTTTTGCATACAGCCCTGATTTGTAGAGTATTCAAGACCTATTGTTTTTGGTGAAGATCGGTTAAGGGAAAGGGGTAGTTTACCTGTAACGTTTTATGTTTTAACAAGGGTATTTCCTAAGGCAAACGATAACAGCCGCAAATTCAAACAGAATCAAAAGATTATTTGCATACAGCCCTAAATTGTAGAGTTCTCAAGACCTATTGTTTTTGGTGAAGATCGGTTGAGGGAAAGGGGTAGTTTACCAGCAATGGTTTTTTTTTATCAAGGGAAATTTTTTTTTTTGGCATACGATAACAGCCGCAAATTCAAACAGAATCAAATAATGTTTTGCATACAGCCCTGATTTGTAGAGTACTCAAGACCTATTGTTTTTGGTGAAGATCGGTTAAGGGGAAGGGGTAGTTTACCTGCAACGTTTTTTTATCAAGCGTATTTTCTATGGCAAACGATAACAGCCGCAAATTCAAACAGAATCAAATAATTTTTTGTATACGTCCCTGAATTGTAGAGGTCTCAAGGACTTTCGATTTTGGTGAAGATCGGTAAAGGGGAAGGGGTAGTTTACCTGCAACCTTTTACGTTCTAACAAGAGTAAAGTACTTGAAAATTTATTTAAACTTTTTGAAACAATGGTAATCGTTAAAAATAAAATAATTTTGTTGCCAGGCAATAAAATTATAATTTTTTCATTTTAATGTAATATAATATTTTTCATTTAATACAGCAATAAAAAGGTGGGTAAGACACAGCCTGGCTGTTTGGCTGAAAATGATTTTAAATATAAATCTTAGAATATGGAAGTCATGTATGGTTCTCCATACTGATATTTTACTTCCATATTTCTTAAGGAATGGAAGTATGGTGATGGCAAAAAAAATCGTGTTCGAGATTATTGCAGATTCTGATTCTACTACACTCAAAACATGAAAAAAAGTCGTTTTCCGAAAAGTGTCTGTCTGTGTGTCTGTAGATTTTTTTTCTATGGCAAACGATAACTGCCGCAAATTCAAACAGAATCAAATAATTTTTTGCATACAGCCCTGATTTGTAGAGGACTCGCGACCTATTGTTTTTGGTGAAGATCGGTTGATGGAAAGGGGTAGTTTACCTGCAACGGTTTTTTTTTATCAAGGGAAATTTTTTTTTTGGCAAACGATAACAGCCGCAAATTCAAACAGAATCAAATAATGTTTCGCATACAGCCCTGAATTGTAGAGTTCTCAAGACCTATTGTTTTTGGTGAAGATCGGTTAATGAAAAGGGGTAGTTTACCTGTAACGTTTTATGTTTTAACAAGGGTATTTCCTATGGCAAACGATAACAGCCGCAAATTCAAACAGAATCAAAGGATTATTTGCATACAGCCCTAAATTGTAGAGTTCTCAAGACCTATTGTTTTTGGTGAAGATCGGTTAAGGGAAAGGGGTAGTTTACCTACAACGTTTTTTTAACAAGGGTATTTTCTATGGCAAACGATAACAGCCGCAAATTGAAACAGAATCAAATAATTTTCTGCCTACAGTCCTGATTTGTAGAGTACTCAAGACCTATTGTTTTTGGTGAAGATCGGTTAAGGGGAAGGGGTAGTTTACCTGCAACGTTTTTTATCAAGCGTATTTTCTATGGCAAACGATAACTGCAGCAAATTCAAACAGAATCAAATATTTTTTTGCATACAGCCCTGATTTGTAGAGTACTCGCGACCTATTGTTTTTGGTGAAGATCGGTTGAGGGGAAGGGGTAGTTTACCAGCAACAGTTTTTTTTATCAAGGGAATTTTTTTTTGGCAAACGATAACAGCCGCAAATTCAAACAGAATCAAATAATGTTTCGCATACAGCCCTGAATTGTAGAGTTCTCAAGACTTATTGTTTTTGGTGAAGATCGGTTAAGGGAAAGGGGTAGTTTACCAACAACATTTTTTTAACAAGGGTATTTTCTATGGCAAACGATAACAGCCACAAATTCAAACAGAATCAAATAATTTTCTGCATACAGCCCTGCTTTGTAGAGTGCTCAAGACCTATTGTTTTTGGTGAAGATCGGTTGAGGGGAAGGGGTAGTTTACCTGCAACGTTTTTTATCAAGCATATTTTCTATGGCAAACGATAACTGCCGCAAATTCAAACAGAATCAAATAATTTTTTGCATACAGCTCTGATTTGTAGAGTACTCACGACCTATTGTTTTTTGTGAAGATCGGTTGAGGGAAAGGGGTAGTTTACCAGCAACGGTTTTTTTTTATCAAGGGAAATTTTTTTTTTTTTGGCAAACGATAACAGCCGCAAATTCAAACAGAATCAAATAATGTTTCGCATACAGCCCTGAATTGTAGAGTTTTCAGGACATATTGTTTTTGGTGAAGATCGGTTAAGGGAAAGGGGTAGTTTACCTGTAACATTTTATGTTTTAACAAGGGTATTTCCTATGGCAAACGATAACAGCCGCAAATTCAAACAGAATCAAACGATTATTTGCATACAGTCCTAAATTGTAGAGTTCTCAAGACGTATTGTTTTTGGTGAAGATCGGTTGAGGGAAAGGGGTAGTTTACCTGCAACTTTTTTTTAACAAGGGTATTTTCTACGGCAAACGATTACAGCCGCAAATTCAAACAGAATCAAATAATGTTTTGCATACAGCCCTGACTTCATACAGCCCTGATTTGTAGAGTACTCAAGACCTATTGTTTTTGGTGAAGATCGGTTGAGGGGAAGGGGTAGTTTACCTGCAACGTTTTTTTATCAAGCGTATTTTCTATGGCAAACGATAACAGCCGCAAATTCAAACAGAATCAAATAATTTTTTGCATACGTCCCTGAATTGTAGAGGTCTCAATGACTTTTGATTTTGGTGAAGATCGGTTAAGGGGAAGGGATAGTTTACCTGCAACCTTTTACGTTTTAACAAGAGTAAAGTACTTGAAAATTTATTTAAACTTTTTGAAACAATGGTAATTGTTAAAAATAAAATAATTTTGTTGCCAGGCAATAAAATTATAATTTTTTCATTTTAATGTAATATAATATTTTTCATTTAATACAGCAATAAAAAGGCAGGTAAGACACAGCCTGGCTGTTTGGCTGAAAATGATTTTAAATATAAATCTTAGAATATGGAAGTCATGTATGGTTCTCCATACCGATATTTACTTCCATATTCCTTAAGGAATGGAAGTATGGTGATGGCAAAAAGAATCGTGTTCGAGATTATTGCAGATTCTGATTCTACTACACTCAAAACATGAAAAAAAGTCGTTTTCCGAAAAGTGTCTGTGTGTGTGTCTGTCTGTCTGTCTGTCTGTGTGTCTGTAGATTTTTTTTCTATGGCAAACGATAACTGCCGCAAATTCAAACAGAATCAAATAATTTTTTGCATGCAGCCCTGATTTGCAGAGTACTCGCGACCTTTTGTTTTTGGTGAAGATCGTTTATGGGAAAGGGGTAGTTTGCCTGCAATGTTTTATGTTTTAACAAGCGTATTGTCTATGGCAAACGATAACAGCCGCAAATTCAACCAGAATCAAATAATTTTTCGCATACAGCCCTGACTTGTAGAGTACTCAAGTCCTATTGTTTTTGGGGGAGATCGGTTAAGGGAAAGGGGTAGTTTACAGGCAACGTTTTTTTATCAAGGGTAATTTTTTCTATGGTAAACGATAACAATCGCAAAATCAAACAGAATCAAATAATGTTTTGCATACAGCCCAGAATTGTTGAGTTCTCAAGACCTGTTGGTTTTGGTGAAGATCGGTTAAGGAATAGGGTAGTTTACCTGCAACATTTTATGTTTTACAAGGGTAATTTTTTCTATGACGAACTATAACTGCCGTAAATTAAAACAGAATCAACTACTCTTTTACATACCATTTTGAATTATACAGAACTCAAGGTCTGTTGATTTTGTTGAAGATCGGTTAAGGGAATGGGGTAGTTTACCTGCAACGTTTTATATTTTAACTACGGTATTTTCTATGGCAAACGATAACAGCCGCAATTTCGAACAGAATTAAATAATGTTTTGCATACAGCCCGGAATAGTAGAGTTCTCAAGACTTGTTAGTTTTGGTGAAGATCGGTTAAGGGAAAGGGGTAGTTTACCAGCAACGGTTTTTTATCAAGGGTAATTTGTTTCTATGGCAAACGATAACAGCCGCAAATTCAAACAGAATCAAATAAAGTTTTGCATACCTTTTTGAATTAAAGGGAACTCAAGGTCTGTTGATTTTGTTGAATATCGGTTAAGGGAAAGGGGTAGTTTACGCGATAACTGCCGCACATTCAAACAGAATCAAATATTTTTTTTGCATGCATCCCTGCATCGTAGAGGACTGAAGGTCTATTGATTTTGGTGAAGATCGGTTAAGAAGTAGGGGTACTTTACCTGGAACGTTTTATGTTTTAACAAGAGTAAAGTACTTAATTTTGATAAATAAAGTATCCTGATAAGAAGCTGTACAATTACCAATGTATTTAAATAAATATAATTGTATTTGTATGCAGGAATAACAAGTAACCTATATTCGGGTTTGTTTACATTACTTGTATTAAACACGTATGTCACGCGCACCATAATTATGGTACTTACCATAGTTTGAGCGTCTGGTTACTTCAATCTTGTTGTTTTTATTATTACCTAGGGTCCAAGGATTCGACTCAGCGAGATTGCTGACAGAGATAGGCACAGAAATGAGAATACGTTCATTTGAAACATTGACCATTAATATTAATTTATTCAGTAATTTAGTTAAGCGTGTACACCGGATAAAATTTCAACATGGCGGCCATTACTTATATTGGCTCTGTTTTTTATAATACTCTTTTTATGTTTCATTAAACATTAATTCATCAAATTCTATCTACTGACTATGAAGCAGCTTCATGATTAATTGACTTTTATTATATTTACTTATCGCTAACGCAAACCAACCCCCATTTAGAAGTCGACATTTAACGTTCACTCACTACTCTCTCTCTCACATCCATACGTACAATTTTCAATTTACTTTTGATTGTGTACACATAATAACGGCCATTTTGATTAAAAGAGCTCTTTAAATAAAATTTTGGTTTGGCACTTCCCTTGTTCGGTAGACTGGAAGTTCTAGTAGCGGATCACATGTTGATTCCAAAACGGCGTGGTTACATCTTTCTGAATACACTGATTCTAAATATACTTTTGAAAACTATTACTTCACACTGCCTAAACTTTCCTGTAGTTAACACTGGTTTACATTTTGATTACATTTTTTATTCTTTAAAGCACTTAAGCTGACTATTTCAGGCCAGCACAATTTTTAACGTGTTATCGCCATGATGAATTTCTGCAGACTGGGACGAAAACTATGCAATTTTTACGCATGTGTGTGTGAGTACACGTCATTGTTCTTTGTCTTTTGTTACGTATTTTAATCACGTCATTGTTGTATTAATGACGTTTGGCGTTGTCGGCCAATGAAATAGAAGTATGTAGTGCCGGTACTGGTGGCTGTAACCATTATAAGTGTCTTTATCTGCACGTACACTGCTGTCCTTGAAATTATTTTGTTGTCTCGGAACTGCGCCATCGTAGGCAAAACCAAGGGAAATTGTATTACCCATAGAAATGACTTTAAAAACATCGAAATACAATAATTTACTACCTTGCATACCATACTTTTTATATCAGACTTTTTGTACTGACACAAAACCCCCTTCAATGAAAGGTTTTGTGTCGAGACACAAAAACTTTCATTGACTCATTCACACCTCTCTAAAAGGATCAGCTCAGATATGGAGCCACAACCCCCTGTAGTGTTACTATAAAAATTTTCAATCACTTACCCTTGGTCCAATGATGAGGTTCGCACCTTCTGACCTTACTGGACTTCTCCTGAGAGATCCCTACACCATAAGGCCATGATGCACTTTACGCTCCTGTTCTGACGCACCGGCCAGCTCAGGACCGCGGTTACCACACCATAAAACTGTGAAACATCCAATACAAAATTTTAAAATAATGGCCTTCTCTATATCCATATCCATAACTGATATGTTTCCTCTTAGTACGTTGGTTTGCGTTTTGGGGCATTGGTTCGCTTAATTCTACAAGTTTCAAACAATGTATATCAAGAATTAAGATAGAAAACTCCTTCTCTTTTTAACAATCCGGTATCTAGTACACCCTTGACTCCTGTCAATTATATTCACTCTCTTTATCATAGGAAAACAATTGTTCTTAACCTAGACAAACAATACATTTTACTGCTTTAGCAACAACCATTAACCCTAATATTTTACTTCATATAATCTTACAATATCTATATCATGGCAAACAACTTTAAAGCTTTATAAATTCTTTACGATCTTTTCTTATGTTTAACTTTCTTTACAACAGAATCATTCCTAGAGAATGGACAATCTTCACAAAATTTTAATATTATAATCGTTACTATCCTGGTAGTAACCTCCTATCCACACACACTATTGTTGTTATTATAAAACACAATAAAAAATTGTACATCATAAGCATTAAACACTAACATTGAACAATTCACATTACTTAATTCATATTTACGTAACTTGTAGCAGAACTTTATAACATTTTTCCTATCAACAATTCTCTATTAACTTTTAATCATTTAACATTCATTTAGATTCTATACGAAAAAATTTCAAATTTATCATCAATCCCTCTGTTACACTACCTTTCTACTATGAATTTTCCTTTTTCTAACCTTTTTATCCTTATTTAGTTTGGGTGACTCTCTATTATTCATTATTCTCTATATCTTATTTTGGCATTGTCAATCTAACCTTACTCACCTCTCTTTTCCTACTAACAACCGCTTCTAACCATTAATATAATATGACACCAATATCTCTATAATAACCCCCTTCACAAATCCCATTTAAAACCTCTGGCACCGCTCATTTTTGTACTAGTATGTGTGTATTCCCTCTAACCAACTCATTCCCTTATCGGTTCCTGACCCTTTCAGATAACCCTTTCCGGCACTAATCGGTCCCTTCCTGTCTCAACATCTCTCGTTGCAGACTCCTACACCAATACCCTTATTACAAAATATCACCATCAACAACAAATATAATTACCATCCACATTACTCACCTCTACATATAATCCCTGCCTACTGTGTCCCTAAAATATCTAACATCTCTTTATATATTATCAGCATCTCAATACTTTATTTTCCCTAACTCCCATTAACTCTGTTCAACTAACTCCACTGCCCTTATTTATCACTATTACCCAAACTCTTTACAACATTTCACCTTAATATACCACTAGAAAATTCATCACTTATCTACTAACAACAATACCTCTCAATATCCAAATACATTATATGCGTAATCATTTACTAACCATTAGAATCTGAATCTCATAATTATTTCAAAATCATCAAACTTCCTTCAATTATTTAAAATTCTACAATACCTGTTTACATAAAAAATACATAAAATACACAACAACAAAAATACACAAATACCTTGACATTAATATACACAAAAATATACAATCCACATAATCATTAAATCATTTACCAAAACTCAGTCATAAACAGTCCATCCTGAAAAACACTGGTCACATAATTAAATGTTCATAACACAATAAGAACAACTAACCTCCATCGTCAAATAATAATCGAACCTTAAAACTATATACATGGTTTAATATTGAATGTCTTATATTATTACAATCAATATAATACTTATCTAATTCTTCATATATTTCCACAATACTATTTAAATTAATATGCTTATTCCATATTACTATCTCATATAATTTGTCACGATCGAGTATGGTCATGTCGCCTTTGGTATAGTCTGTTACAATCAGGTAAGTTATAAAGTCATCTTTATCAACATCATCTCCCACTTCTGCTATATCAGCTTCAACCCAAGGTAAGTACTTATTATATTTATTATATATCATCTCTACTCCTAACCTTCCCATAAACTCTTCATAATCTCTACATATCTTAAAATTTTCTACCTCCCTCTTTCTCTCACAATATCTCTCACTTTCAAAACATCTCTCTCTTTTAAAATATCTCTTATAATAACTCTCCCAATAACACTTCTCTCTCTCAATATATCTCTCTTTACACCCTCTCTTTAAACCTTCAAAACACACTATCATTCCCTTATTATTATATTCTATTCCCCATAAAATTTCATTATCACTACTCCTGTTTACACAATCATTTTCCAATATCATACTTTTATTTATATTATCATAATTTTCTACCCCACTTACCTTGTCTTTGTTTCTATCTAATTTGTCTATTTCTCTACTCATATTTTCTAACTGTATTTTGTCTAAATTTGCATGTATCTCATTTAATCTTTTGTCGATATTACAATTTTGTTTCTTAATTTCTTTTTTGATGTCATTGAACTGTTCATCAAATTGGTTTAATTTACTGTTCAATTGGCCGTTCTGTATTTGCATTAATTGGAAAAGATCTTCCAATGAAACTTTATTCATGGTATGTGTTGAATTCAACACCAATGACTCTGTGTTTATATTTTCTATGTTACTGTTTTCGTTATTATCTGCCATTATGAAATGTTAATGACTTGTTGCTCTATATTAGCGTTACCATCTAACCTACAACCGTATTCTCAGTTTCAATGCCCACTGCCGTCATTCAGGCTTATTATATAAAATACACTAATATATTTTTATATAGTCACCAGTTCAGGCGGCAGTTGTACAATTACCAATGTATTTGAATAAATATAATTGTATTTGTATGCAGGAATAACAAGTAACCTATATTCGGGTCTGTTTACATTACTTGTATTAAACACGTATGTCACGCGCACCATAATTATGGTACTTACCATAGTTTGAGCGTCTGGTTACTTCAGTCTTGTTGTTTTTATTATTACCTAGGGTCCAAGGATTCGACTCAGCGAGATTGCTGACAGAGATAGGCACAGAAATGAGAATACGTTCATTTGAAACATTGACCATTAATATTAATTTATTCAGTAATTTAGTTAAGCGTGTACACCGGATAAAATTTCAACATGGCGGCCATTACTTATATTGGCTCTGTTTTTTATAATACTCTTTTTATGTTTCATTAAACATTAATTCATCAAATTCTATCTACTGACTATGAAGCAGCTTCATGATTAATTGACTTATTATATTTACTTATCGCTAACGCAAACCAACCCCCATTTAGAAGTCGACATTTAACGTTCACTCACTACTCTCTCTCTCACATCCATACGTACAATTTTCAATTTACTTTTGATTGTGTACACATAATAACGGCAATTTTGATTAAAAGAGCTCTTTAAATAAAATTTTGGTTTGGCACTTCCCTTGTTCGGTAGACTGGAAGTTCTAGTAGCGGATCACATGTTGATTCCAAAACGGCGTGGTTACATCTTTCTGAATACACTGATTCTAAATATACTTTTGAAAACTATTACTTCACACTGTCTAAACTTTCCTGTATTTAACACTGGTTTACATTTTGATTACATTTTTTATTCTTTAAAGCACTTAAGCTGACTATTTCAGGCCAGCACAATTTTTAACGTGTTATCGCCATGATGAATTTCTGCAGACTGGGACGAAAACTATGCAATTTTTACGCATGTGTGTGTGAGTACACGTCATTGTTCTTTGTCTTTTGTTACGTATTTTAATCACGTCATTGTTGTATTAATGACGTTTGGCGTTGTCGGCCAATGAAATAGAAGTATGTAGTGCCGGTACTGGTGGCTGTAACCATTATAAGTGTCTTTATCTGCACGTACACTGCTGTCCTTGAAATTATTTTGTTGTCTCGGAACTGCGCCATCGTAGGCAAAACCAAGGGAAATTGTATTACCCATAGAAATTACTTTAAAAACATCGAAATACAATAATTTACTACCTTGCATACCATACTTTTTATATCAGACTTTTTGTACTGTCACAAAGCACATAATAATCCACTGTAGAAACGTAGATGAAATATCTATAAATGAAGAGGTTAGGATGTATGGGGTGGGGGTAATTTCCTATAAATGAAAATTATAGTTGAAGGGAGAGGGGAGAATTTTGTATATGTGTACTACATTATCGGCAACAAAGAAGTAGTTCTTTGTTAAAATTCCTTCCCGGGCTGTTTAGCATTAGTCCAATGTTTTCTGAAAAACCAGACTTTTCGCGCAGTGCCATCGACTGCCATCATCAGTGAAAATCGAGTGCGAAAACGTGAGATGGTATGACCACAGTACTGTGGTTAAGGCTGAAGCAATAAGTAGAAATAAGTTTCTATGGAAATATTTCATTTCGAATATAATTTTAAATATAAATCTTAGAATGTGGAAGTCATGTATGGTTCTCCATACTGATATTTCATAATTAAATGTTAACATTTATTGCATATTGCTTGTAGCCAATAGGTTTCTAATTGCTTTACTAGATACAGGTCATCTTATTCCCATCCAAAAATGACATGTCAGCATACCATAGAAATTTGAATTTTCTATATTTATCTTTTACGATTGAGATTCAGTTCAGCTACTTTAGTAAGGGAAAATGTGAGGCATATCTTTATTCACGTCAGATAAACTGCAATCAATTACGGAAGTGACAGGGAGAAATCACCAACTCGGTATGAGATGGATAGCTATAATGATTATCTCTGCAGCTCTGTTGAAGTTTGAAATAGATACAAATTTTTTTTTACTATTTTAGATTATATTTTACATAACAGGCCACGTTCATTTCTTTGTGTATGCTAAATATAGTAGATTATTTTCTTGCGAAATAGTTATATCCAACCTTAGCAAGACTAGTCTTTTTAAATTAAAAAATGTGTTACGGTAGTTGACTTCCTTTATAGTTAATGTCTCTTATAGTTTTGTAGGATTTTACTTCCATGTTCCTTAAGGAAATGGAAGTATGGTGATGGCAAAAAAAATCCTGTTCAAGATTATTGCAGATTCTGATTGTACTACACTCAAAACGTGAAAAAAAGTCATTTTTCGAAAAGTGTCTGTGCGTGTGTCTGTCTGTAGATTTTTTTTCTATGACAAACGATAACAGCCGCAAATTCAAACAGAATCAACTACTCTTTTGCATACAGCCCTGAATTGTCGAGTTCTCAAGACCTATTGTTTTTGGTGAAGATCGGTTAAGGGAAAGGGGTAGTTTACCTGCAACGTTTTATGTTTTAACAAGGGTATTTTATATGGCAAACGATAACAGCCGCAAATTCAAACAGAATCAAATGATTGTTTGCATACAGCCATAAATTGTAGATTTCTCAAGACCTATTGATTTTGGTGAAGATCGGTTAAGGGAAAGGGGTAGTTTACCTGCAACGGTTTTTTTTTAAACAAGTGTAATTTTTTACTTCCATCTTCCTTAAGGAAATGGAAGTATGGTGATGGCAAAAAAATCGTGTTCGAGATTATTGCAGATTCTGATTGTACTACACTCAAAACATGAAAAAAACTCGTTTTTCGAAATGTGTCTGTGTGTCTGTGTGCCTGTAGATTTTTTTTCTATGGCAAACGATAACAGCCGCAAATTCAAACAGAATCAAATAATTTTTCGCTTACAGCCCTGACTTGTAGAGTATTCAAGACCTATTGTTTTTGGGGAAGATCGGTTAAAGGAAAGGGGTAGTTTACCTGCCATGTTTTTTTTTTAGGGTAATTTTTTTCTATGGTAAACGATAACAGCCACAAAATCAAACAGAATCAAATAATGTTTTGCATACAGCCCAGAATTGTACAGTTCTCAAGACCTGTTGGTTTTGGTGAAGATCGGTTAAGGGAAAGGGGTAGTTTACCTGCAACGGTTTTTTATGAAGGGTAATTTTTACTTCCATGTTCCTTAAGGAAATGGAACTATGGTGATGGCCAAAAAAATCGTGTTCCAGATTACTGCAGATTCTGATTGTACTACACTCAAAACATGAAAAAAAGTCATTTTTACTTCCATATTTCCTTAAGGAATGGAAGTATGGTGATGGCAAAAAAAATCGTGTTCGAGATTATTGCAGATTCTGATTCTACTACACTCAAAACATGAAAAAAAGTCGTTTTCCGAAAAGTGTGTGTGTCTGTAGATTTTTTTTCTATGGCAAACGATAACTGCCGCAAATTCAAACAGAATCAAATAATTTTTTGCATTCAGCCCTGATTTGTAGAGGACTCGCGACCTATTGTTTTTGGTGAAGATCGGTTGATGGAAAGGGGTAGTTTACCTGCAACGGTTTTTTTTTATCAAGGGAAATTTTTTTTTTTTGGCAAACGATAACAGCCGCAAATTCAAACAGAATCAAATAATGTTTCGTATACAGCCCTGAATTGTAGAGTTCTCAAGACCTTTTGTTTTTGGTGAAGATCGGTTAAGGGAAAGGGGTAGTTTACTTGTAACGTTTTATGTTTTAACAAGGGTATTTCTTATGGCAAACGATAACAGCCGCAAATTCAAACAGAATCAAATAATTTTCTGCATACAGCCCTGATTTGTAGAGTACTCAAGACCTATTGTTTTTGGTGAAGATCGGTTGAGGGGAAGGGGTAGTTTACCTGCAACGTTTTTTATCAAGCGTATTTTCTATGGTAAACGATAACTGCCGCAAATTCAAACAGAATCAAATAATTTTTTGCATACAGCCCTGATTTGTAGAGTACTCGCGACCTATTGTTTTTGGTGAAGACCGGTTGAGGGGAAGGGGTAGTTTACCTGCAACGGTTTTTTTTATCAAGGGAAATTTTTTTTTGGCAAACGATAACAGCCGCAAATTCAAACAGACTTAAATAATGTTTCGTATACAGCCCTGAATTGTAGAGGTTTCACGACCTATTGTTTTTGGTGAAGATCGGTTAAGGGAAAGGGGTAGTTTACCTGTAACGTTTTATGTTTTAACAAGGGTATTTCCTATGGCAAACGATAACAGCCGCAAATTCAAACAGAATCAAACGATTATTTGCATACAGCCCTAAATTGTAGAGTTCTCAATAGCTATTGTTTTTGGTGAAGATCGGTTGAGGGAAAGGGGTAGTTTACTTGCAACATTTTTTTAACAAGGGTATTTTCTATGGCAAACGATAACAGCCGCAAATTCAAACAGAATCAAATAATGTTTTGCATACAGCCCTGATTTGTAGAGTACTCAAGACCTATTGTTTTTGGTGAAGATCTGTTAAGGGGAAGGGGTAGTTTACCCGCACCGTTTTTTTATCAAGCGTATTTTCTATGGCAAACGATAACAGCCGCAAATTCAAACAGAATCAAATAATTTTTTGCATACATCCCTGAATTGTAGAGGTCTCAAGGACTTTCGATTTTGGTGAAGATCGGTTAAGGGGAAGGGGTAGTTTACCTGCAACCTTTTACGTTTTAACAAGAGTAAAGTACTTGCAAATTTATTTAAACTTTTTGAAACAATGGTAATTGTTAAAAATAAAATAATTTTGTTGCCAGGCAATAAAATTAAAATTTTTTAATTTTTATGTAATATAATATTTTTCATTTAATACGGCAATAAAAAGGCAGGTAAGACACAAACACACAATTCACGTTATTTCTGGCCTCACTCATGTTTATTTTCTTACGTTTGCACGCTTTTTAAATGGAAAGTGCCGAAACCCACACCAACATAACGCGTGCAAGCCGAAAAAATGGACATCAATTTGCTTACTGGCGAAGCTAGTAGTTAATGAATGGGTAGGCAAAAATCTTATCTTAAATTTTTTTTAAGGAATCACTAAAAGGACGGTGGGTCAAATCGGACGCTGAGGTAGAGTTGCTGTAACCGAATGGTTCCACAAACAGCCGTAAGAATTTTACTAGCAGGGAATCTACAGGTTAGCGCAACAGTGGAACTCATGTCTTAATGTTATTGGAGACTTCTTTTAAAATCGTTGAATAAAAAATGCTTTACAGCTCTATACGTGTGTCTATTGAACAATCCTTGTATTAGTCATACACAATAATACAACTGATTGAACTTCAAATTTTTAAACTTGGTTAGTTTCTATAATGTTTAATGTTACAAATAATTCAAATAACAATCTTGATCATCTGTTAGTTCAGCGGAATAACAGTGACACTTTTAATAACCGCATAAAATAAACACTTAGAAACAACACAGGCGCTTTAACTTAACTGTTTGGACCACAGAAGTGAGGCATGCCTCAACGCTCTATGTGTACAGCGCGGGACAATCCCCCCTCCCTACACTTCCCTATCACACCACTACATTGCTTACATACGATGTATACAAAAAACGCTGAGGCAAGTTCAGGTTGCCTCATTCGCTTTAAACGAACTATGCCGAATCTCACCTGTCACCATCTAGCGGTCGCTCAATAAAGCACGTTTCGGTTTAATAAATTTGACAGTCCCAGTAACAATGTATAATCTTTACGTTATGTAGTTCATACGTATTTGTAATTTTTATTCTACAGAATTTGTTAGGGTAGGCATTGCCTCAATTGCCTCCATGTAACTTCGC
The DNA here is from genome assembly GCA_034769895.1 of Magicicada septendecula. Lineage (NCBI taxonomy): Eukaryota > Metazoa > Arthropoda > Insecta > Hemiptera > Cicadidae > Magicicada > Magicicada septendecula. The sequence continues at coordinate 216,221,793 of CM068373.1, forward strand.
CACTGATATATATGTGTACAACGTTATCGGCAACAAAGAAGTAGTTTTTGTTAAAATTCCTTCCCGGGATATTTGGCCGTAGTCCAATGTTTTCTACAAAACCAGACATTTCGGCAATGCCATCGACTTCCATCATCAGTGAAAATCGAGTGCGATAACGTGAGGTGGTATACGTTAGTGACCACAGTACTGTGGTTAAGGCTGAAGCAGTAAGTAGAAAGAAGTAGTTTCTATAGTAATATTTCATTTCGAAAATGATTTTAAATATAAATCTTAGAATATGGAAGTCATGTATGGTTCTCCATACCGATATTTCAAAAAGTGTCGGTGTGTGTGTCTGTGTGTCTATGTGTCTGTGTGTCTATCTTAGATTTTTTTCTATGGCAAACAATAACAGCCACAAAATCAAATAATTTTTTGCAAGCAGCCCTGATTTGTAGAGTACTCAAGACCTATTGTTTTGGTGAAGTTTGGTTAAGGGAAAGGGGTAGTTTACCTGCAACGTTTTATGTTTTAACAAGGGTATTTTCTGTGGCAAATGATAACAGCCACAAATTCAAACTGAATCAAATGATTATTTGCAGACAGTCCTGAATTGTAGAGTTCCTAAGACCTTTTGTTTTTGGTGAAGATCGGTTATGGGAAAGGGGTAGTTTGCCTGCAACGTTTGATGTTTTAACAAGGGTATTGTCTATGGCAAACGATAACAGCCCCAAATTCAACCAGAATCAAATAATTTTTCGCATACAGCCCTGACTTGTAGAGTACTCAAGACCTATTGTTTTTGGGGGAGATCGGTTAAGGGAAAGGGGTAGTTTACCGGCAACGTTTTTTTATCAAGGGTAATTTTTTCTATGGTAAACGATAACAATCGCAAAATCAAACAGAATCAAATAATGTTTTGCATACAGCCCAGAATTGTTGAGTTCTTAAGACCTGTTGGTTTTGGTGAAGATCGGTTAAGGAATAGGGTAGTTTACCTGCAACATTTTATGTTTTACAAGGGTAATTTTTTCTATGACGAGCTATAACTGCCGTAAATTAAAACAGAATCAACTACTCTTTTACATACCATTTTGAATTATACAGAACTCAAGGTCTGTTGATTTTGTTGAAGATCGGTTAAGGGAATGGGGTAGTTTACCTGCAACATTTTATATTTTAACTACTGGTATTTTCTATGGCAAACGATAACAGAATCAAATAAAGTTTTGCATACCTTTTTGAATTAAAGGGAACTCAAGGTCTGTTGATTTTGTTGAATATCGGTTAAGGGAAAGGGGTAGTTTACCAGCAACAATTTATGTTGTAACAAGAGAAATGTTTCCATGATGAACGATAACTGCCGCACATTCAAACAGAATCAAATATTTTTTTGCATGCATCCCTGCATTGTAGAGGACTGAAGGTCTATTGATTTTGGTGAAGATCGTTTAAGAAATAGGGGTACTTTACCTGGAACGTTTTATGTTTTAACAAGAGTAAAGTACTTAATTTTGATAAATAAAGTATCCTGATAAGAAGCACATAATAATCCACTGTAGAAACGTAGATGAAATACCTATAAATGAAGAGGTTAGGATGTGTATGGGGTGGGGGTAATTTCCTATAAATGAAAATTATAGTTGAAGGGAGAGGGGAGAATTTTGTATATGTGTACTACGTTATCGGCAACAGAGAAGTAGTTCTTTGTTAAAATTCCTTCCCGGGCTGTTTAGCTTTAGTCCAATGTTTTCTGAAAAACCAGACTTTTCGCGCAGTGCCATCGACTGCCATCATAAGTGAAAATCGAGTGCGAAAACGTGAGATGGTATATGTTAGTGACCACAGTACTGTGGCTAAGGCTGGAGCAATAAGTAGAAATAAGTAGTTTCTATGGAAATATTTCATTTCGAATATAATTTTAAATATAAATCTTAGAATATGGAAGTCATGTATGGTTCTCCATACTGATATTTAATAATTAAATGTTAACATTTATTGCATATTGCTTGTAGCCAATAGGTTTCTAATTGCTTTACTAGATACAGGTCATCTTATTCCCATCCAAAAATGACATGTCAGCATACCATAGAAATTTGAATTTTCTATATTTATCTTTTACGATTGAGATTCAGTTCAGCTACTTTAGTAAGGGAAAATGTGAGGCATATCTTTATTCACGTCAGATAAACTGCAATCAATTACGGAAGTGACAGGCAGAAATCACCAACTCGGTATGAGATGGATAGCTATAATGATTATCTCTGCAGCTCTGTTGAAGTTTGAAATAGATACAACTTTTTTTTTTCCTATTTTAGATTACATTTTACATAACAGGCCACGTTCATTTCTTTGTGTATGCTAAATATAGTAGCTTATTTTCTTGCTAAATAATTATATCCAACCTTAGTAAGACTAGTCTTTTAAATTAAAAAATGTGTTACGGTAGTTGACTTCCTTTATAGTTAATGTCTCTTATAGTTTTGTAGGATTTTACTTCCATGTTCCTTAAGGAAATGGAAGTATGGTGATGGCAAAAAAATTGTGTTCGAGATTATTGCAGATTCTGATTGTACTACACTCAAAACATGAAAAAAGTCATTTTACTTCCATATTCCTTAAGGAATGGAAGTATGGTGATGGCAAAAAAAATCGTGTTCGAGATTATTGCAGATTCTGATTCTACTACACTCAAAACATGAAAAAAAGTCGTTTTCCAAAAAGTGTCTGTGTGTCTGTGTGTCTGTCTGTCTGTCTGTAGATTTTTTTTCTATGGCAAACGATAACTGCCGCAAATTCAAACAGAATCAAATAATTTTTTGCATGCAGCCCTGATTTGCAGAGTACTCGCGACCTATTGTTTTTGGTGAAGATCGGTTAAGGGAAAGGGGTAGTTTACCTGCAACGGTTTTTTTTTAGCAAGGGTAATTTTGTTTGTTTGGCAAACGATAACAGCCGCAAATTCAAACAGAATCAAATAATGTTTCGCATACGGCCCTGAATTGTAGAGTTCTCAAGATCTGTTGATTTTGGTGAAGATCGTTTAAGGGAAAGGGGTAGTTTACCTGTAACGTTTTATGTTTTAACAAGGGTATTTCCTATGGCAAACGATAACAGCCGCAAATTCAAACAGAATCAAAAGATTATTTGCATACAGCCCTAAATTGTAGAGTTCTCAAGACCTATTGTTTTTGGTGAAGTTCGGTTGAGGGAAAGGGGTAGTTTACCTGCAACGTTTTTTTAACAAGGGTATTTTCTATGGCAAACGATAACAGCCGCAAATTCAAACAGAATCAAATAATGTTTTGCATACAGCCCTGATTTGTAGAGTACTCAAGACCTGTTGGTTTTGGTGAAGATCGGTTAAGGGGAAGGGGTAGTTTACCTGCAACGTTTTTTTAGCAAGCGTATTTTCTATGGCAAACGATAACAGCCGCAAATTCAAACAGAATCAAATAATTTTTTGCATACGTCCCTGAATTGTAGAGGTCTCAATGACTTTCGATTTTGGTGAAGATCGGTTAAGGGGAAGGGGTAGTTTACCTGCAACCTTTTACGTTTTAACAAGAGTAAAGTACTTGAAAATTTATTTAAACTTTTTGAAACAATGGTAATTGTTAAAAATAAAATAATTTTGTTGCCAGGCAATAAAATTATAATTTTTTCATTTTAATGTAATATAATATTTTTCATTTAATACAGCAATAAAAAGGCAGGTAAGACACAGCCTGGCTGTTTGGCTGAAAATGATTTTAAAAATAAATCTTAGAATATGGAAGTCATGTATGGTTCTCCATACCGATATTTTCAAAAAGTGTCTGTGCGTGTGTCTGTCTGTAGATTTTTTTCTATGGCAAACGATAACAGCCGCATATTCAAACAGAATCAAAAGATTATTTGCATACAGCACTGATTTGTAGAGTACTCACGACCTATTGTTTTTGGTGAAGATCGGTTGAGGGATAGGGGTAGTTTACCAGCAACGGTTTTTTTTAATCAAGGGTAATTGTTTTCTATGGCAAACGATAACAGCCGCAAATTCAAACAGAATCAACTACTCTTTTGCATACAGCCCTGAATTGTCGAGTTCTCAAGACCTGTTGTTTTTGGTGAAGATCGGTTAAGGGAAAGGGGTAGTTTACCTGCAACGTTTTATGTTAAACAAGGGTATTCTATATGGCAAACGATAACAGCCGCAAATTCAAACAGAATCAAATGATTGTTTGCATACAGCCCTAAATTGTAGATTTCTCAAGACCTATTGATTTTGGTGAAGATCGGTTAAGGGAAAGGGGTAGTTTACCTGCAGCGGTTTTTTTTTAAACAAGTGTAATTTTTTACTTCCATCTTCCTTAAGGAAATGGAAGCATGGTGACGGCAAAAAAATCGTGTTCGAGATTATTGCAGATTCTGATTGTACTACACTCAAAACATGAAAAAAACTCGTTTTTCGAAAAGTGTCTGTGTGTCTGTAGATTTTTTTCTATGGCAAACGATAACAGCCGCAAATTCAAGCAGAATCAAATAATTTTTCGCATACAGCCCTGACTTGTAGAGTACTCAAGACCTATTGTTTTTGGGGAAGATCGGTTAAGAGAAAGGGGTAGTTTACCTGCCACGTTTTTTTATCAAGGGTAATTTTTTCTATGGTATACGATAACAGCCACAAAATCAAACACAATCAAATAATGTTTTGCATACAGCCCAGAATTGTAGAGTTCTCAAGACCTGTTGGTTTTGGTGAAGATCGGTTAAGGAATAGGGTAGTTTACCTGCAACATTTTATGTTTTACAAGGGTAATTTTTTCTATGACGAACTATAACTGCCGTAAATTAAAACAGAATCAACTACTCTTTTGCATACCATTACGAATTATACAGAACTCAAGGTCTGTTGATTTTGTTGAAGATAGGTTAAGGGAATGGGGTAGTTTACCAGCAACGGTTTATATTTTAACTACGGTATTTCCTATGGCAAACGATAACAGCCGCAAATTCAAACAGAATCAAATAAAGTTTTGCATATTTTTTTGAATTAAAGGGAACTCAAGGTCTGTTGATTTTGTTGAATATCGGTTAAGGGAAAGGGGTAGTTTACCAGCAACATTTTATGTTTTAACAAGGGTAATTTTTTTTTGACGAAAGATAACTGCCGTAAATTCAAAGAGAATCAAATAATTTTTTGCATCTTTCCTGAATTGTAGAGAACCCAAGGACTACTGATTTTGGTGAAAATCGGTTAAGGGAAAGGGGTAGTTTACCTGCAACATTGTATGTTGTAACAAGAGAAATGTTTCCATGACGAACGATAACTGCCGCACATTCAAACAGAATCAAATATTTTTTTGCATGCATCCCTGCATTGTAGAGAACTGAACGTCTATTGATTCTGGTGAAGATCGGTTAGGAAATAGGGGTACTTTACCTTGAACGTTTTATGTTTTAACAAGAGTAAAGTACTTAATTTTGATAAATTAAGTATCCTGATAAGAAGCACATTATAACCAACTGTAGAAACATAGATGAAATACCTATAAATGAAGAGGTTAGGATGTATGGGGTGGGGGTAATTTCCTATAAATGAAAATTATAGTTGAAGGGAGAGGGGAGAATTATGTATATGTGTACTACGTTATCGGCAACAAAGAAGTAGTTCTTTGTTAAAATTCCTTCCCGGGCTGTTCAGCTTTAGTCCAATGTTTTCTGAAAAACCAGACTTTTCGCGCAGTGCCATCGACTGCCATCATCAGTAAAAATCGAGTGTGAAAACGAGAGGTGGTATATGTTAGTGACTACAGTACTGTGGTTAAGGCTGAAGCAATAAGTAGAAATAAGTAGTTTCTATGGAAATATTTCATTTCGAATATAATTTTAAATATAAATCTTAGAATATGGAAGTCATGTATGGTTCTCCATACTGATATTTAATAATTAAATGTTAACATTTATTGCATATTGCTTGTAGCCAATAGGTTTCTAATTGCTTTACTAGATACAGGTCATCTTATTCCCATCCAAAAATGACATGTCAGCATACCATAGAAATTTGAATTTTCTGTATTTATCTTTTACGATTGAGATTCAGTTCAGCTACTTTAGTAAGGGAAAATGTGAGGCATATCTTTATTCACGTCAGATAAACTGCAATCAATTACGGAAGTGACAGGCAGAAATCACCAACTCGGTATGAGATGGATAGCTATAATGATTATCTCTGCAGCTCTGTTGAAGTTTGAAATAGATACAACTTTTTTTTTCCTATTTTAGATTACATTTTACATAACAGGCCACGTTCATTTCTTTGTGTATGCTAAATATAGTAGCTTATTTTCTTGCTAAATAATTATATCCAACCTTAGTAAGACTAGTCTTTTAAATTAAAAAATGTGTTACGGTAGTTGACTTCCTTTATAGTTAATGTCTCTTATAGTTTTGTAGGATTTTACTTCCATGTTCCTTAAGGAAATGGAAGTATGGTGATGGCAAAAAAATCCTTTTCGAGATTATTGCAGATTCTGATTGTACTACACTCAAAACATGAAAAAAAGTCGTTTTCCGAAAAGTGTCTGTGTGTGTGTCTGTGTGTCTGTCTGTCTGTGTGTCTGTCTGTCTGTCTGTCTGTAGATTTTTTTTCTATGGCAAATGATAACTGCCGCAAATTCAAACAGAAACAAATAATTTTTTGCATGCAGCCCTGATTTGCAGAGTACTCGCGACCTATTGTTACTTCCATATTCCTTAAGGAATGGAAGTATGGTGATGTTTTTGGTGAAGATCGGTTAAGGGAAAGGGGTAGTTTACCTGCAACGGTTTTTTTTTAGCAAGTGTAATTTTGTTTGTTTGGCAAACGATAACAGCCGCAAATTCAAACAGAATCAAATAATGTTTCGCATACGGCCCTGAATTGTAGAGTTCTCAAGATCTGTTGATTTTGGTGAAGATCGGTTAAGGGAAAGGGGTAGTTTACCTGTAACGTTTTATGTTTTAACAAGGGTATTTCCTATGGCAAACGATAACAGCCGCAAATTCAAACAGAATCAAAAGATTATTTGCATACAGCACTAAATTGTAGAGTTCTCAAGACCTATTGTTTTTGGTGAAGTTCGGTTGAGGGAAAGGGGTAGTTTACCTGCAACGTTTTTTTAACAAGGGTATTTTCTATGGCAAACGATAACAGCCGCAAATTCAAACAGAATCAAATAATTTTTTGCATACAGCCCTGATTTGTAGAGTACTCAAGCCCTATTGTTTTTGGTGAAGATCGGTTAAGGGAAAGGGGTAGTTTACCTGTAACGTTTTATGTTTTAACAAGGGTATTTCCTATGGCAAACGATAACAGCCGCAAATTCAAACAGAATCGAAAGATTGTTTGCACACAGCCCTAAATTGTAGAGTTCTCAAGACCTATTGTTTTTGGTGAAGATCGGTTGAGGGAAAGGGTAGTTTACCTGCAACGTTTTTTTAACAAGGGTATTTTCTATGGCAAACGATAACAGCCACAAATTCAAACAGAATCAAATAATGTTTTGCATACAGCCCTGATTTGTAGAGTACTCAAGACCTGTTGTTTTTGGTGAAGATCGGTTAAGGGGAAGGGGTAGTTTACCTGCAACGTTTTTTTAGCAAGCGTATTTTCTATGGCAAACGATAACAGCCGCAAATTCAAACAGAATCAAATAATTTTTTGCATACGTCCCTGAATTGTAGAGGTCTCAATGACTTTCGATTTTGGTGAAGATCGGTTAAGGGGAAGGGGTAGTTTACCTGCAACCTTTTACGTTTTAACAAGAGTAAAGTACTTGAAAATTTATTTAAACTTTTTGAAACAATGGTAATTGTTAAATATAAAATAATTTTGTTGCCAGGCAATAAAATTATAATTTTTTCATTTTAATGTAATATAATATTTTTCATTTAATACAGCAATAAAAAGGCAGGTAAGACACAGCCTGGCTGTTTGGCTGAAAATGATTTTAAAAATAAATCTTAGAATATGGAAGTCATGTATGGTTCTCCATACCGATATTTTCAAAAAGTGTCTGTGCGTGTGTCTGTCTGTAGATTTTTTTCTATGGCAAACGATAACAGCCGCATATTCAAACAGAATCAAAAGATTATTTGCATACAGCACTGATTTGTAGAGTACTCACGACCTATTGTTTTTGGTGAAGATCGGTTGAGGGATAGGGGTAGTTTACCAGCAACGGTTTTTTTTAATCAAGGGTAATTGTTTTCTATGGCAAACGATAACAGCCGCAAATTCAAACAGAATCAACTACTCTTTTGCATACAGCCCTGAATTGTCGAGTTCTCAAGACCTGTTGTTTTTGGTGAAGATCGGTTAAGGGAAAGGGGTAGTTTACCTGCAACGTTTTATGTTAAACAAGGGTATTCTATATGGCAAACGATAACAGCCGCAAATTCAAACAGAATCAAATGATTGTTTGCATACAGCCCTAAATTGTAGATTTCTCAAGACCTATTGATTTTGGTGAAGATCGGTTAAGGGAAAGGGGTAGTTTACCTGCAGCGGTTTTTTTTTAAACAAGTGTAATTTTTACTTCCATATTCCTTAAGGAATGGAAGTATGGTGATGGCAAAAAAAATCGTGTTCGAGATTATTGCAGATTCTGATTCTACTACACTCAAAACATGAAAAAAAGTCGTTTTCCGAAAAGTGTCTGTGTGTCTGTCTGTCTGTCTGTAGATTTTTTTTCTATGGCAAACGATAACTGCCGCAAATTCAAACAGAATCAAATAATTTTTTGCATACAGCCCGGTTTTGCAGAGTTCTCGCGACCTATTGTTTTTGGTGAAGATCGGTTGAGGGAAAGGGGTAGTTTACCTGCAACGGTTTTTTTTTAGCAAGGGTAATTTTGTTTGTTTGGCAAACGATAACAGCCGCAAATTCAAACAGAATCAAATAATGTTTCGCATACAGCCCTGAATTGTAGAGTTCTCAAGACCTATTGTTTTTGGTGAAGATCGGTTAAGGGAAAGGGGTAGTTTACCTGTAACGTTTTATGTTTTAACAAGGGTATTTCCTATGGCAAACGATAACAGCCGCAAATTCAAACAGAATGAAAAGATTATTTGCATACAGCCCTAAATTGTAGAGTTCTCAAGACCTTTTGTTTTTGGTGAAGATCGGTTAAGGGAAAGGGGTAGTTTACCTACAACGTTTTTTTAACAAGGGTATTTTCTATGGCAAACGATAACAGCCGCAAATTCAAACAGAATCAAATAATTTTCTGCATACAGCCCTGATTTGTAGAGTACTCAAGACCTATTGTTTTTGGTGAAGATCGGTTGAGGGGAAGGGGTAGTTTACCAGCAACGTTTTTTTTTTATATGGCAAACGATAACAGCCGCAAATTCAAACAGAATCAAATAATGTTTAGGATACAGCCCTGAATTGTAGAATTCTCAAGATGTGTTGATTTTTGTGAAGATCAGTTAAGGGAAAGGGGTAGTTTACCAGCAACATTTTATGTTTTAACAAGGTTAATTTTGTCTACGACGAACGATAACTGCCGTAAATTCAAACAAAATCAACTATTTTTTGCATACCTTTTTGAATTATACAGAACGCAAGGTCTATTGATTTTGTTGAAGATCGGTTAAGGAAAAGCGGTAGTTTACCTGCAACTTTTATTTTTAACAAGGGTAATTTTTTCTATGACGAACGGTAACTGCCGTAAATTCAATCAGAATCAAATAATGTTTTGCATTCCTTCCTGAGCTGTAGAGACCTCAATGTCTGTTGATTTTGGTGAATCAAAAAGGGTATTTTCTATGGCAAACGTTAACAGCCGCAAATTCAAACAGAATCAAATAATTTTTTGCATGCAACTCTGAATTGTAGAGTTTTCAAGACCTATTGTTTTTGGTGAAGATCGGTTAAGGGAAAGGGGTAGTTTACCAGCAACGGTTTTTTTTATCAAGGGTAATTTTTTTTTTGCAAACGATAACAGCCGCAAATTCAAACAAAATCAAATAATGTTTCGCATACACCCCTAAATTGTAGTTCTCAAGACCTATTGTTTTTGGTGAAGATCGGTTAAGGGAAAGGGGTAGTTTACCAGCAACGTTTTATGTTTTAACAAGGGTATTTTCTATGGCAAACGTTAACAGCCGCAAATTCAAACAGAATCAAATAATTTTTTGCATACACCCCTAAGTTGTAGAGTTCTCAAGACTTATTGTTTTTGGTGAAGATCGGTTAAGGGAAAGGGGTAGTTTACCTGCAACGTTTTATGTTTTAACAAGGGTATTTTCTATGGCAAACGATAACTGCCGCATATTCAAACAGAATCAAATAATTTTTTGCATACATCACTGAATTGTAGAGGACTCAAGGCCATTTGATTTTGGTGAAGATCGGTTAAGGGGAAGGGGTAGTTTACCAGCAACCTTTTACGTTTTAACAACAGTAAAGTACTTGAAAATTCATTTAAACTTTTTCAAACAATGGTAATTGTTAAAAATAAAATAATTTTGTTGCCAGGCAATAAAATTATAATTTTTACTTCCATATTCCTTAAGGAATGGAAGTATGGTGATGGCAAAAAAAATCGTGTTCGAGATTATTGCAGATTCTGATTCTACTACACTCAAAACATGAAAAAAAGTCGTTTTCCGAAAAGTTTCTGTGTGTGTGTGTCTGTCTGTCTGTGTGTCTATCTGTGTGTCTGTAGATTTTTTTTCTATGGCAAACGATAACTGGCGCAAATTCAAACAGAATCAAATAATTTTTTTCGTACAGTCCTGATCTGTAGAGTACTCATGACCTATTGTTTTTGGTGAAGATCGGTTGAGGGAAAGGGGTAGTTTACCTGCAACGGTTTTTTTTTATCAAGGGAAATTTTTTTTTGGCAAACGATAACAGCCGCAAATTCAAACAGAATCAAATAATGTTTCGTATACAGCCCTGAATTGTAGAGTTCTCAAGACCTATTGTTTTTGGTGAAGATCGGTTAAGGGAAAGGGGTAGTTTACCTGTAACGTTTTATGTTTTAACAAGGGTATTTCCTATGGCAAACGATAACAGCCGCAAATTCAAACAGAATCAAAAGATTATTTGCATACAGCCCTAAATTGTAGAGTTATCAAGACATATTGTTTTTGGTGAAGATCGGTTAAGGGAATGGGGTAGTTTACCTACAACGTTTTTTTAACAAGGGTATTTTCTATGGCAAACGATAACAGCCGCAAATTCAAACAGAATCAAATAATTTTCTGCATACAGCCCTAATTTATAGAAGACTCAAGACCTTTTGTTTTTGGTGAAGATCGGTTGAGGGAAAGGGGTAGTTTACCTGCAACGTTTTTTTGTCAAGCGTATTTTCTATGGCAAACGATAACAGCCGCAAATTCAAACAGAATCAAATAATTTTTTGCATACGTCCCTAAACTGTAGAGGTCTCAAGGACTTTCGATTTTGGTGAAGATCGGTTAAGGGGAAGGGGTAGTTTACCTGCAACCTTTTACATTTTAACAAGAGTAAAGTACTTGAAAATTTATTTAAACTTTTTGAAACAATGGTAATTGTTAAAAATAAAATAATTTTGTTGCCAGGCAATAAAATTATAATTGTTTCATTTTAATGTAAATTATGTTTGAGTTAATATCTTTATATATACAGTGGAACTTGGTTATTACGGCCTCGGCTGTTACGTCAACTCTGGTGTAGCGTTATTTTGTCATAAGTCCGGTCAAACTGATATCTTTAACATTATAAAAATTCCCGGTTTTAACGTCACTAAATATTGTACTACTCTGTTATAGCGTCAAATATTTCTCAGATATTTTACTCTAAATTTCATATAAACGTATATATGTGCGCGCGCGCGCGCTAGCCCATGGCTACAGACATACATTGTATGCAAGCGATAAGCACTGTAACAGGACTGCCGGCGCCAGCCATTTTGCGTGCTCCAACGGATGGCTAGATCGATTTAAGGCCCGACACTCGATTTCCTTTGCAAAAATTTGTGGTGAGGCAAAATGCGTAGATCTGAACGTTACAGGCGATTGGGTGCATAACACTTGGCCATAAATTAGACGATCATATAAAGATGAAGACATCTTTAATGGACATGAAGCCGGAATTTTTTATAAATTAACTCCAGATAAGACTTTCAAATTTACAAATGAAAAGTGCGTTGGTGGGAAGCTCTCTAAACAAAGAGTTACAGTTTTTGTTTGTGCGAACCTGACGGGAACCGAAAAAAGGAAACTTTTAGTTATCGGGAAAAGTTTGCATCCTAGATGTTTTAAAAACATCAAAAAACTTCCTGTAAGTTACACTGCCAACATAAAAGCGTGGACGACTTCTAGTATTTTTGAAGATGACTTCTGTACGTGTGTATGTCACTGAACTCCGCCATGTATAAAATAATATATCGTTCGTGGCAGGTAAGCATATCTCAGTTATGTAATATTTACGTTTCCATTTTATTATTATGCCTACAGCAATAAAAAGGCAGGTAAGACACACACACACACACACACACACAATTCACGTTATTTCTGGCCTCACTCCTGTTTATTTTCTTACATTTGCACGCTTTTTTTAAATGGAAAGTGCCGAAACCCATACCAACATAACGCGTGCAAGCCGAAAAAATGGACATCAATTTGCTTCCTGTGGATCGCTGGGCAATGTAACTGCACGTGTTTACAGAGGAACGATTCATAGACAGACTTTTCGTCTTTAGGGAATGAACCCTCTGCAAGATGCTGAGGGTCCATGAGTGACTTCGGAGCGCTCCTTCTTTTTCGCGTGTTTGTTATGTGAAACATACACTGTAGATTCGCAGCTTTACTCTAAGCAACGCTCAATAGGAAATGTTGAAAATTTTTGTCCACAGTGTACCCTCATTCACACTAAACCTGCTCTGATGTTTTAATTACGGACATCATAATATTAAAACTTTGGAAACTTGAGCACTACTTAATGGAGATCAATCATTAACTTATACAAGCCATTAATTTTATGCATATATTTTATATATATGTGTACAACGTTATCGGCAACAAAGAAGTAGTTTTTGTTAAAATTCCTTCCCGGGATATTTGGCCGTAGTCCAATGTTTTCTACAAAACCAGAGTTTCGGCAATGCCATTGACTTCCATCATCAGTGAAAATCGAGTGCGATAACGTGAGGTGGTATACGTTAGTGACCACAGTACTGTGGTTAAGGCTGAAGCAGTAAGTAGAAAGAAGTAGTTTCTATGGTAATATTACATTTCGAAAATGATTTTAAATATAAATCTTAGAATATGGAAGGCATGTATGGTTCTCCATACCGATATTTTACTTCCGTCTTCCTTAAGGAAATGGAAGCATGGTGACGGCAAAAAAATCGTGTTCGAGATTATTGCAGATTCTGATTGTACTACACTCAAAACATGAAAAAAACTCGTTTTTCGAAAAGTGTCTGTGTGTCTGTAGATTTTTTTCTATGGCAAACGATAACAGCCGCAAATTCAAGCAGAATCAAATAATTTTTCGCATACAGCCCTGACTTGTAGAGTACTCAAGACCTATTGTTTTTGGGGAAGATCGGTTAAGAGAAAGGGGTAGTTTACCTGCCACGTTTTTTTATCAAGGGTAATTTTTTCTATGGTATACGATAACAGCCACAAAATCAAACACAATCAAATAATGTTTTGCATACAGCCCAGAATTGTAGAGTTCTCAAGACCTGTTGGTTTTGGTGAAGATCGGTTAAGGAATAGGGTAGTTTACCTGCAACATTTTATGTTTTACAAGGGTAATTTTTTCTATGACGAACTATAACTGCCGTAAATTAAAACAGAATCAACTACTCTTTTGCATACCATTACGAGTTATACAGAACTCAAGGTCTGTTGATTTTGTTGAAGATAGGTTAAGGGAATGGGGTAGTTTACCAGCAACGGTTTATATTTTAACTACGGTATTTCCTATGGCAAACGATAACAGCCGCAAATTCAAACAGAATCAAATAAAGTTTTGCATATTTTTTTGAATTAAATGGAACTCAAGGTCTGTTGATTTTGTTGAATATCGGTTAAGGGAAAGGGGTAGTTTACCAGCAACATTTTATGTTTTAACAAGGATAATTTTTTTTTGACGAAAGATAACTGCCGTAAATTCAAAGAGAATCAAATAAGTTTTTGCATCTTTCCTGAATTGTAGAGAACCCAAGGACTACTGATTTTGGTGAAAATCGGTTAAGGGAAAGGGGTAGTTTACCTGCAACATTGTATGTTGTAACAAGAGAAATGTTTCCATGACGAACGATAACTGCCGCACATTCAAACAGAATCAAATATTTTTTTGCATGCATCCCTGCATTGTAGAGAACTGAACGTCTATTGATTCTGGTGAAGATCGGTTAGGAAATAGGGGTACTTTACCTGGAACGTTTTATGTTTTAACAAGAGTAAAGTACTTAATTTTGATAAATTATGTATCCTGATAAGAAGCACATTATAATCCACTGTAGAAACATAGATAAAATACCTATAAATGAAGAGGTTAGGATGTATGGGGTGGGGGTAATTTCCTATAAATGAAAATTATAGTTCAAGGGAGAGGGGAGAATTATGTATATGTGTACTACGTTATCGGCAACAAAGAAGTAGTTCTTTGTTAAAATTCCTTCCCGGACTGTTCAGCTTTAGTCCAATGTTTTCTGAAAAACCAGACTTTTCGCGCAGTGCCATCGACTGCCATCATCAGTAAAAATCGAGTGCGAAGACGAGAGGTGGTATATGTTAGTGACTACAGTACTGTGGTTAAGGCTGAAGCAATAAGTAGAAATAAGTAGTTTCTATGGAAATATTTCATTTCGAATATAATTTTAAATATAAATCTTAGAATATGGAAGTCATGTATGGTTCTCCATACTGATATTTAATAATTAAATGTTAACATTTATTGCATATTGCTTGTAGCCAATAGGTTTCTAATTGCTTTACTAGATACAGGTCATCTTATTCCCATCCAAAAATGACATGCCAGCATACCATAGAAATTTGAATTTTCTATATTTATCTTTTACGATTGAGATTCAGTTCAGCTACTTTAGTAAGGGAAAATGAGAGGCATATCTTTATTCACGTCAGATAAACTGCAATCAATTACGGAAGTGACAGGGAGAAATCACCAACTCGGTAGGAGATGGATAGCTATAATGATTATCTCTGCAGCTCTGTTGAAGTTTTTGAAATAGATAAAAATTTTTTTTTTACTATTTTAGATTATATTTTACATAACAGGCCACGTTCATTTCTTTGTATATGCTAAATATAGTAGATTATTTTCTTGCTAAATAATTATATCCAACCTTAGCAAGACTAGTCTTTTAAATTAAAAAATGTGTTACGGTAGTTGTCTTCCTTTATAGTTAATGTCTCTTATAGTTTTGTAGGATTTTACTTCCATGTTCCTTAAGGAAATGGAAGTATGGTGATGGCAAAAAAAATCCTTTTCGAGATTATTGCAGATTCTGATTGTACTACACTCAAAACATGAAAAAAAGTCATTTCTCGAAAAGTGTCTGTGCGTGTGTCTGTCTGTAGATTTTTTTTCTATGGCAAACGATAACAGCTGCAAATTCAAACTGAATCAAATCATTTTTTGCATACAGCACTGATATGTAGAGTACTCACGACCTATTGTTTTTGGTGAAGATCGGTTGAGGGAAAGGGGTAGTTTACCAGCAACGGTTTTTTTAATCAAGGGTAATTGTCTTCTATGGCAAACGATAACAGCCGCAAATTCAAACAGAATCAACTACTCTTTTGCATACAGCCCTGAATTGTCGAGTTCTCAAGACCTGTTGTTTTTGGTGAAGATCGGTTAAGGGAAAGGGGTAGTTTACCTGCAACGTTTTATGTTTTAACAAGGGTATTTTATATGGCAAACGATAACTGCCGCAAATTCAAACAGAAGCAAATGATTGTGTGCATACAGCCCTAAATTGTAGATTTCTCAAGACCTATTGATTTTGGTGAAGATCGGTTAAGGGAAAGGGGTAGTTTACCTGCAATGGTTTTTTTTTAAACAAGTGTAATTTTTTACTTCCATCTTCCTTAAGGAAATGGAAGTATGGTGATGGCAAAAAAATCGTGTTCGAGATTATTGCAGATTCTGATTGTACTACACTCAAAACATGAAAAAAACTCGTTTTTCGAAGTGTGTCTGTGTGCCTGTAGATTTTTTTTCTATGGCAAACGATAACAGCCGCAAATTCAAACAGAATCAAATAATTTTTCGCATACAGCCCTGACTTTTAGAGTACTCAAGACATATTGTTTTTGGGGAAGATCGGTTAAAGAAAAGGGATAGTTTACCTGCCACGTTTTTTATCAAGGGTAATTTTTTCTATGGTATACGATAACAGCCACAAAATCAAACACAATCAAATAATGTTTTGCATACAGCCCAGAATTGTAGAGTTCTCAAGACCTGTTGGTTTTGGTGAAGATCGGTTAAGGAATAGGGTAGTTTACCTGCAACGTTTTATGTTTTAATAAGGGTATTTTATATGGCAAACGATAACAGCCGCAAATTCAAACAGAATCAAATTATTATTTGCACACAGCCCTAAATTATAGATTTCTCAAGACCTATTGATTTTGCTGAAGACCGGTTAAGGGAAAGGGGTAGTTTACCTGCTACGTTTTATGTTTTAAAAGGGTATTTTCTATGGCAAACCATAACAGCCGCAAATTCAAACAGAATCAAGTGATTATTTGCATACAGCCCTAAATTGTAGAGTTCTCAAGACCTATTGATTTTGGTGAAGATCGGTTAAGGGAAAGGGTAGTTTACCTGCAGCGGTTTTTTTTAAACAAGTGTAATTTTTTACTTCCATCTTCCTTAAGGAAATGGAAGTATGGTGATGGCAAAAAAAATCGTGTTCGAGATTATTGCAGATTCTGATTGTACTACACTCAAAACATGAAAAAAACTCGTTTTTCGAAATGTGTCTGTGTGTCTGTAGATTTTTTTTCTATGGCAAACGATAACAGCCGCAAATTCAACCAGAATCAAATAATTTTTCGCATACAGCCCTGACTTGTAGAGTACTCAAGACTGATTGTTTTTGGGGAAGATCGGTTAAGGGTAAGGGGTAGTATACCTGCAACGTTTTTTTATCAAGGGTAATTTTTTCTATGGTAAATGATAACAGCCACAAAATCAAACAGAATCAAATAATGTTTTGCATACAGCCCAGAATTGTAGAGTTCTCAAGACCTGTTGATTTTGGTGAAGATCGGTTAAGGGAAAGGGTAGTTTACCTGCAGCGGTTTTTTTTAAACAAGTGTAATTTTTTACTTCCATCTTCCTTAAGGAAATGGAAGTATGGTGATGGCAAAAAAAATCGTGTTCGAGATTATTGCAGATTCTGATTCTACTACACTCAAAACATGAAAAAAAGTCGTTTTCCGAAAAGTGTCTGTGTGTGTGTCTGTCTGTCTGTGTGTCTGTCTGTAGATTTTTTTTCTATGGCAAACGATAACGGCCGCAAATTCAAACAGAATCAAATAATGTTTTGCATACAGCCCTGATTTGTAGAGTACTCAAGACCTATTGTTTTTGGTGAAGATCGGTTAAGGGGAGGGGTAGTTTACCTGTAACATTTTTTTATCAAGCGTATTTTCTATGGCAAACGATAACAGCCGCAAATTCAAACAGAATCAAATAATTTTTTGCTTACGTCCCTGAATTGTAGAGGTCTCAATGACTTTCGATTTTGGTAAAGATCGGTTAAGGGGAAGGGGTAGTTTACCTGCAACCTTTTACGTTTTAACAAGAGTAAAGTACTTGAAAATTTATTTAAACTTTTTGAAACAATGGTAATTGTTAAAAATAAAATAATTTTGTTGCCAGGCAATAAAATTATAATTTTTTCATTTTAATGTAATATAATATTTTTCATTTAATACAGCAATAAAAAGGCAGGTAAGACACAGCCTGGCTGTTTGGCTGAAAATGATTTTAAATATAAATCTTAGAATATGGAAATCATGTATGGTTCTCCATACCGATATTTACTTCCATCTTCCTTAAGGAAGTGGAAGTATGGTGATGGCAAAAACAATCGTGTTCCAGATTATTGCAGATTTTGATTGTACTACACTCAAAACATGAAAAAAAGTCATTTTTCGAAAAGTGTCGGTGTGTGTGTCTGTCCGTCTGTTTGTCTATGTGTCTGTGTGTCTATCTTAGATTTTTTTCTATGGCAAACGATAACAGCCACAAAATCAAATAATTTTTTGCAAGCAGCCCTGATTTGTAGAGTACTCAAGACCTATTGTTTTGGTGAAGTTTGGTTAAGGGAAAGGGGTAGTTTACCTGCAACGTTTTATGTTTTAACAAGGGTATTTTCTGTGGCAAATGATAACAGCCACAAATTCAAACTGAATCAAATGATTATTTGCAGACAGTCCTGAATTGTAGAGTTCCTAAGACCTTTTGTTTTTGGTGAAGATCGGTTATGGGAAAGGGGTAGTTTGCCTGCAACGTTTGATGTTTTAACAAGGGTATTGTCTATGGCAAACGATAACAGCCCCAAATTCAACCAAAATCAAATAATTTTTCGCATACAGCCCTGACTTGTAGAGTACTCAAGACCTATTGTTTTTGGGGGAGATCGGTTAAGGGAAAGGGGTAGTTTACCGGCAACGTTTTTTTATCAAGGGTAATTTTTTCTATGGTAAACGATAACAATCGCAAAATCAAACAGAATCAAATAATGTTTTGCATACAGCCCAGAATTATTGAGTTCTCAAGACCTGTTGGTTTTGGTGAAGATCGGTTAAGGAATAGGGTAGTTTACCTGCAACATTTTATGTTTTACAAGGGTATAATTTTTTCTATGACGAACTATAACTGCCGTAAATTAAAACAGAATCAACTACTCTTTTACATACCATTTTGAATTATACAGAACTCAAGGTCTGTTGATTTTGTTGAAGATCGGTTAAGGGAATGGGGTAGTTTACCTGCAACATTTTATATTTTAGCTACTGGTATTTTCTATGGCAAACGATAACAGAATCAAATAAAGTTTAGCATACCTTTTTGAATTAAAGGGAACTCAAGGTCTGTTGATTTTGTTGAATATCGGTTAAGGGAAAGGGGTAGTTTACCAGCAACAATTTATGTTGTAACAAGAGAAATGTTTCCATGATGAACGATAACTGCCGCACATTCAAACAGAATCAAATATTTTTTTGCATGCATCCCTGCATTGTAGAGGACTGAAGGTCTATTGATTTTGGTGAAGATCGTTTAAGAAATAGGGGTACTTTACCTGGAACGTTTTATGTTTTAACAAGAGTAAAGTACTTAATTTTGATAAATAAAGTATCCTGATAAGAAGCACAAAATAATCCACTGTAGAAACGTAGATGAAATACCTATAAATGAAGAGGTTAGGATGTGTATGGGGTGGGGGTAATTTCCTATAAATGAAAATTATAGTTGAAGGGAGAGGGGAGAATTTTGTATATGTGTACTACGTTATCGGCAACAAAGAAGTAGTTCTTTGTTAAAATTCCTTCCCGGGCTGTTTAGCTTTAGTCCAATGTTTTCTGAAAAACAAGACTTTTCGCGCAGTGCCATCGACTGCCATCATAAGTGAAAATCGAGTGCGAAAACGTGAGATGGTATATGTTAGTGACCACAGTACTGTGGCTAAGGCTGAAGCAATAAGTAGAAATAAGTAGTTTCTATGGAAATATTTCATTTCGAATATAATTTTAAATATAAATCTTAGAATATGGAAGTCATGTATGGTTCTCCATACTGATATTTAATAATTAAATGTTAACATTTATTGCATATTGCTTGTAGCCAATAGGTTTCTAATTGCTTTACTAGATACAGGTCATCTTATTCCCATCCAAAAATGACATGTCAGCATACCATAGAAATTTGAATTTTCTATATTTATCTTTTACGATTGAGATTCAGTTCAGCTACTTTAGTAAGGGAAAATGTGAGGCATATCTTTATTCACGTCAGATAAACTGCAATCAATTACGGAAGTGACAGGCAGAAATCACCAACTCGGTATGAGATGGATAGCTATAATGATTATCTCTGCAGCTCTGTTGAAGTTTGAAATAGATACAACTTTTTTTTTCCTATTTTAGATTACATTTTACATAACAGGCCACGTTCATTTCTTTGTGTATGCTAAATATAGTAGCTTATTTTCTTGCTAAATAATTATATCCAACCTTAGTAAGACTAGTCTTTTAAATTAAAAAATGTGTTACGGTAGTTGACTTCCTTTATAGTTAATGTCTCTTATAGTTTTGTAGGATTTTACTTCCATGTTCCTCAAGGAAATGGAAGTATGGTGATGGCAAAAAAATCGTGTTCGAGATTATTGCAGATTCTGATTCTACTACACTCAAAACATGAAAAAAGTCATTTTACTTCCATATTCCTTAAGGAATGGAAGTATGGTGATGGCAAAAAAAATCGTGTTCGAGATTATTGCAGATTCTGATTCTACTAAACTCAAAACATGAAAAAAAGTCGTTTTCCGAAAAGTGTCTGTGTGTCTGTCTGTCTGTCTGTAGATTTTTTTTCTATGACAAACGATAACTGCCGCAAATTCAAACAGAATCAAATAATTTTTTGCATGCAGCCCTGATTTGCAGAGTACTCGCGACCTATTGTTTTTGGTGAAGATCGGTTAAGGGAAAGGGGTAGTTTACCTGCAACGGTTTTTTTTTTAGCAAGGGTAATTTTGTTTGTTTGGCAAACGATAACAGCCGCAAATTCAAACAGAATCAAATAATGTTTCGCATACGGCCCTGAATTGTAGAGTTCTCAAGATCTGTTGATTTTGGTGAAGATCGGTTAAGGGAAAGGGGTAGTTTACCTGTAACGTTTTATGTTTTAACAAGGGTATTTCCTATGGCAAACGATAACAGCCGCAAATTCAAACAGAATCAAAAGATTATTTGCACACAGCCCTAAATTGTAGAGTTCTCAAGACCTATTGTTTTTGGTGAAGATAGGTTGAGGGAAAGGGTAGTTTACCTGCAACGTTTTTTTAACAAGGGTATTTTCTATGGCAAACGATAACAGCCACAAATTCAAACAGAATCAAATAATGTTTTGCATACAGTCCTGATTTGTAGAGTACTCAAGACCTGTTGTTTTTGGTGAAGATCGGTTAAGGGGAAGGGGTAGTTTACCTGCAACGTTTTTTTAGCAAGCGTATTTTCTATGGCAAACGATAACAGCCGCAAATTCAAACAGAATCAAATAATTTTTTGCATACGTCCCTGAATTGTAGAGGTCTCAATGACTTTCGATTTTGGTGAAGATCGGTTAAGGGGAAGGGGTAGTTTACCTGCAACCTTTTACGTTTTAACAAGAGTAAAGTACTTGAAAATTTATTTAAACTTTTTGAAACAATGGTAATTGTTAAATATAAAATAATTTTGTTGCCAGGCAATAAAATTATAATTTTTTCATTTTAATGTAATATAATATTTTTCATTTAATACAGCAATAAAAAGGCAGGTAAGACACAGCCTGGCTGTTTGGCTGAAAATGATTTTAAAAATAAATCTTAGAATATGGAAGTCATGTATGGTTCTCCATACCGATATTTTCAAAAAGTGACTGTGCGTGTGTCTGTCTGTAGATTTTTTTCTATGGCAAACGATAACAGCCGCATATTCAAACAGAATCAAAAGATTATTTGCATACAGCACTGATTTGTAGAGTACTCACGACCTATTGTTTTTGGTGAAGATCGGTTGAGGGATAGGGGTAGTTTACCAGCAACGGTTTTTTTTAATCAAGGGTAATTGTTTTCTATGGCAAACGATAACAGCCGCAAATTCAAACAGAATCAACTACTCTTTTGCATACAGCCCTGAATTGTCGAGTTCTCAAGACCTGTTGTTTTTGGTGAAGATCGGTTAAGGGAAAGGGGTAGTTTACCTGCAACGTTTTATGTTAAACAAGGGTATTCTATATGGCAAACGATAACAGCCGCAAATTCAAACAGAATCAAATGATTGTTTGCATACAGCCCTAAATTGTAGATTTCTCAAGACCTATTGATTTTGGTGAAGATCGGTTAAGGGAAAGGGGTAGTTTACCTGCAGCGGTTTTTTTTTAAACAAGTGTAATTTTTTACTTCCATCTTCCTTAAGGAAATGGAAGCATGGTGACGGCAAAAAAATCGTGTTCGAGATTATTGCAGATTCTGATTGTACTACACTCAAAACATGAAAAAAACTCGTTTTTCGAAAAGTGTCTGTGTGTCTAGATTTTTTTCTATGGCAAACGATAACAGCCGCAAATTCGAGCAGAATCAAATAATTTTTCGCATACAGCCCTGACTTGTAGAGTACTCAAGACCTATTGTTTTTGGGGAAGATCGGTTAAGAGAAAGGGGTAGTTTACCTGCCACGTTTTTTTATCAAGGGTAATTTTACTTCCATATTCCTTAAGGAATGGAAGTATGGTGATGGCAAAAAAAATCGTGTTCGAGATTATTGCAGATTCTGATTCTACTACACTCAAAACATGAAAAAAAGTCGTTTTCCGAAAAGTGTCTGTGTGTCTGTGTGTCTGTCTGTCTGTCTGTCTGTCTGTCTGTAGATTTTTTTTCTATGGCAAACGATAACTGCCGCAAATTCAAACAGAATCAAATAATTTTTTGCATACAGCCGGTTTTGCAGAGTTCTCGCGACCTATTGTTTTTGGTGAAGATCGGTTGAGGGAAAGGGGTAGTTTACCTGCAACGGTTTTTTTTTAGCAAGGGAAATTTTGTTTGTTTGGCAAACGATAACAGCCGCAAATTCAAACAGAATCAAATAATGTTTCGCATACAGCCCTGAATTGTAGAGTTCTCAAGACCTATTGTTTTTGGTGAAGATCGGTTAAGGGAAAGGGGTAGTTTACCTGTAACGTTTTATGTTTTAACAAGGGTATTTCCTATGGCAAACGATAACAGCCGCAAATTCAAACAGAATGAAAAGATTATTTGCATACAGCCCTAAATTGTAGAGTTCTCAATACCTTTTGTTTTTGGTGAAGATCGGTTAAGGGAAAGGGGTAGTTTACCTACAACGTTTTTTTAACAAGGGTATTTTCTATGGCAAACGATAACAGCCGCAAATTGAAACAGAATCAAATAATTTTCTGCATACAGCCCTGATTTGTAGAGTACTCAAGACCTATTGTTTTTGGTGAAGATCGGTTGAGGGGAAGGGGTAGTTTACCAGCAACGTTTTTTATCATGCGTATTTTCTATGGCAAACGACAACTGCCGCAAATTCAAACAGAATCAAATAATTTTTTGCATACAGCCCTGATTTGTAGAGTACTCGCGACCTATTGTTTTTGGTGAAGATCGGTTGAGGGGAAGGGGTAGTTTACCTGCAACGGTTTTTTTTATCAAGGGAAATTTTTTTTTTTTGGCAAACGATAACAGCCGCAAATTCAAACAGAATCAAATAATGTTTCGCATACAGCCCTGAATTGTAGATTTCTCAAGACCTATTGTTTTTGGTGAAGATCGGTTGAGGGAAAGGGGTAGTTTACCTGCAACGTTTTTTTAACAAGGGTATTTTATATGGCAAACGATAACAGCCGCAAATTCAAACAGAATCAAATAATGTTTTGCATACAGTCCTGATTTGTAGAGTACTCAAGACCTATTGTTTTTGGTGAAGATCGGTTAAGGGGAAGGGGTAGTTTACCTGCAACCTTTTACGTTTTATTTTCTATGGCAAACGATAACAGCCGCAAATTCAAACAGAATCAAATAATGTTTTGCATACAGCCCTGATTTGTAGAGTACTCAAGACCTATTGTTTTTGGTGAAGATCGGTTAAGGGGAAGGGGTAGTTTACCTGCAACGTTTTTTTATCAAGCGTATTTTCTATGGCAAACGATAACAGCCGCAAATTCAAACAGAATCAAATAATTTTTTGCATACGTCCCTGAATTGTAGAGGTCTCAATGACTTTCGATTTTGGTGAAGATCGGTTAAGGGGAAGGGGTAGTTTACCTGCAACCTTTTACGTTTTAACAAGAGTAAAGTACTTGAAAATTTATTTAAACTTTTTGAAACAATGGTAATTGTGAAAAATAAAATAATTTTGTTGCCAGGCAATAAAATTATAATTTTTTCATTTTAATGTTTCATTTAATACAGCAATAAAAAGGCAGGTAAGACACAGCCTGGCTGTTTGGGTGAAAATGATTTTAAATATAAATCTTAGAATATGGAAGTCATGTATGGTTCTCCATACCGATATTTTTCTATGGTATACGATAACAGCCACAAAATCAAACACAATCAAATAATGTTTTGCATACAGCCCAGAATTGTAGAGTTCTCAAGACCTGTTGGTTTTGGTGAAGATCGGTTAAGGAATAGGGTAGTTTACCTGCAACATTTTATGTTTTACAAGGGTAATTTTTTCTATGACGAACTATAACTGCCGTAAATTAAAACAGAAACAACTACTCTTTTGCATACCATTACGAGTTATACAGAACTCAAGGTCTGTTGATTTTGTTGAAGATAGGTTAAGGGAATGGGGTAGTTTACCAGCAACGGTTTATATTTTAACTACGGTATTTCCTATGGCAAACGATAACAGCCGCAAATTCAAACAGAATCAAATAAAGTTTTGCATATTTTTTTGAATTAAAGGGAACTCAAGGTCTGTTGATTTTGTTGAATATCGGTTAAGGGAAAGGGGTAGTTTACCAGCAACATTTTATGTTTTAACAAGGGTAATTTTTTTTTGACGAAAGATAACTGCCGTAAATTCAAAGAGAATCAAATAAGTTTTTGCATATTTCCTGAATTGTAGAGAACCCAAGGACTACTGATTTTGGTGAAAATCGGTTAAGGGAAAGGGGTAGTTTACCTGCAACATTGTATGTTGTAACAAGAGAAATGTTTCCATGACGAACGATAACTGCCGCACATTCAAACAGAATCAAATATTTTTTTGCATGCATCCCTGCATTGTAGAGGACTGAACGTCTATTGATTCTGGTGAAGATCGGTTAGGAAATAGGGGTACTTTACCTTGAACGTTTTATGTTTTAACAAGAGTAAAGTACTTAATTTTGATAAATTAAGTATCCTGATAAGAAGCACATTATAATCCACTGTAGAAACATAGATAAAATACCTATAAATGAAGAGGTTAGGATGTATGGGGTGGGGGTAATTTCCTATAAATGAAAATTATAGTTCAAGGGAGAGGGGAGAATTATGTATATGTGTACTACGTTATCGGCAACAAAGAAGTAGTTCTTTGTTAAAATTCCTTCCCGGGCTGTTCAGCTTTAGTCCAATGTTTTCTGAAAAACCAGACTTTTCGCGCAGTGCCATCGACTGCCATCATCAGTAAAAATCGAGTGCGAAAACGAGAGGTGGTATATGTTAGTGACTACAGTACTGTGGTTAAGGCTGAAGCAATAAGTAGAAATAAGTAGTTTCTATGGAAATATTTCATTTCGAATATAATTTTAAATATAAATCTTAGAATATGGAAGTCATGTATGGTTCTCCATACTGATATTTAATAATTAAATGTTAACATTTATTGCATATTGCTTGTAGCCAATAGGTTTCTAATTGTTTTACTAGATACAGGTCATCTTATTCCCATCCAAAAATGACATGCCAGCATACCATAGAAATTTGAATTTTCTATATTTATCTTTTACGATTGAGATTCAGTTCAGCTACTTTAGTAAGGGAAAATGAGAGGCATATCTTTATTCACGTCAGATAAACTGCAATCAATTACGGAAATGACAGGGAGAAATCACCAACTCGGTAGGAGATGGATAGCTATAATGATTATCTCTGCAGCTCTGTTGAAGTTTTTGAAATAGATACAAATTTTTTTTTTACTATTTTAGATTATATTTTACATAACAGGCCACGTTCATTTCTTTGTATATGCTAAATATAGTAGATTATTTTCTTGCTAAATAATTATATCCAACCTTAGCAAGACTAGTCTTTTAAATTAAAAAATGTGTTACGGTAGTTGACTTCCTTTATAGTTAATGTCTCTTATAGTTTTGTAGGATTTTACTTCCATGGTCCTTAAGGAAATGGAAGTATGGTGATGGCAAAAAAAATCCTTTTCGAGATTATTGCAGATTCTGATTGTACTACACTCAAAAATATCGGTATGGAGAACCATACATGACTTCCATATTCTAAGATTTATATTTAAAATCATTTTCACCCAAACAGCCAGGCTGTGTCTTACCTGCCTTTTTATTGCTGTATTAAATGAAAAATATTATATTACATTAAAATGAAAAAATTATAATTTTATTGCCTGGCAACAAAATTATTTTATTTTTCACAATTACCATTGTTTCAAAAAGTTTAAATAAATTTTCAAGTACTTTACTCTTGTTAAAACGTAAAAGGTTGCAGGTAAACTACCCCTTCCCCTTAACCGATCTTCACCAAAATCGAAAGTCATTGAGACCTCTACAATTCAGGGACGTATGCAAAAAATTATTTGATTCTGTTTGAATTTGCGGCTGTTATCGTTTGCCGTAGAAAATACGCTTGATAAAAAAACGTTGCAGGTAAACTACCCCTTCCCCTTAACCGATCTTCACCAACAACAATAGGTATTGAGTACTCTACAAATCAGGGCTGTATGCAAAACATTATTTGATTCTGTTTGAATTTGCGGCTGTTATCGTTTGCCATAGAAAATACCCTTGTTAAAAAAACGTTGCAGGTAAACTACCCCTTTCCCTCAACCGATCTTCACCAAAAACAATAGGTCTTGAGAAATCTACAATTCAGGGCTGTATGCGAAACATTATTTGATTCTGTTTGAATTTGCGGCTGTTATCGTTTGCCAAAAAAAAAAATTTCCCTTGATAAAAAAAACCGTTGCAGGTAAACTACACCTTCCCCTCAACCGATCTTCACCAAAAACAATAGGTCGCGAGTACTCTACAAATCAGGGCTGTATGCAAAAAATTATTTGATTCTGTTTGAATTTGCGGCAGTTGTCGTTTCCCATAGAAAATACGCATGATAAAAAACGTTGCTGGTAAACTACCCCTTCCCCTCAACCGATCTTCACCAAAAACAATAGGTCTTGAGTACTCTACAAATCAGGGCTGTATGCAGAAAATTATTTGATTCTGTTTGAATTTGCGGCTGTTATCGTTTGCCATAGAAAATAACCCTTGTTAAAAAAACGTTGTAGGTAAACTACCCCTTTCCCTTAACCGATCTTCACCAAAAACAAAAGGTCTTGAGAACTCTACAATTTAGGGCTGTATGCGAAACATTATTTGATTCTGTTTGAATTTGCGGCTGTTATCGTTTGCCATAGGATATACCCTTGTTAAAACATAAAACGTTACAGGTAAACTACCCCTTTCCCTTAACCGATCTTCACCAAAAACAATAGGTCTTGAGAACTCTACAATTCAGGGCTGTATGCGAAACATTATTTGATTCTGTTTGAATTTGCGGCTGTTATCGTTTGCCAAACAAACAAAATTACCCTTGCTAAAAAAAAACCGTTGCAGGTAAACTACCCCTTTCCCTCAACCGATCTTCACCAAAAACAATAGGTCGCGAGAACTCTGCAAAACCGGGCTGTATGCAAAAAATTATTTGATTCTGTTTGAATTTGCGGCAGTTATCGTTTGCCATAGAAAAAAAATCTACAGACAGACAGATAGACAGACAGACACACACACACACAGACACTTTTCGGAAAATGACTTTTTTTCATGTTTTGAGTGTAGTAGAATCAGAATCTGCAATAATCTCGAACACGATTTTTTTTGCCATCACCATACTTCCATTCCTTAAGGAATATGGAAGTAACATGAAAAAAAGTCATTTCTCGAAAAGTGTCTGTGCGTGTGTCTGTCTGTAGATTTTTTTTCTATGGCAAACGATAACAGCTGCAAATTCAAACTGAATCAAATCATTTTTTGCATACAGCACTGATATGTAGAGTACTCACGACCTATTGTTTTTGGTGAAGATCGTTTGAGGGAAAGGGGTAGTTTACCAGCAACGGTTTTTGTAATCAAGGGTAATTGTCTTCTATGGCAAACGATAACAGCCGCAAATTCAAACAGAATCAACTACTCTTTTGCATACAGCCCTGAATTGTCGAGTTCTCAAGACCTATTGTTTTTGGTGAAGATCGGTTAAGGGAAAGGGGTAGTTTACCTGCACCGTTTTATGTTTTAACAAGGGTATTTTATATGGCAAACGATAACAGCCGCAAATTCAAACAGAAGCAAATGATTGTGTGCATACAGCCCTAAATTGTAGATTTCTCAAGACCTATTGATTTTGGTGAAGATCGGTTAAGGGAAAGGGGTAGTTTACCTGCAACGGTTTTTTTTTAAACAAGTGTAATTTTTTACTTCCATCTTCCTTAAGGAAATGGAAGTATGGTGATGGCAAAAAAATCGTGTTCGAGATTATTGCAGATTCTGATTGTACTACACTCAAAACATGAAAAAAACTCGTTTTTCGAAGTGTGTCTGTGTGCCTGTAGATTTTTTTTCTATGGCAAACGATAACAGCCGCAAATTCAAACAGAATCAAATAATTTTTCGCATACAGCCCTGACTTTTATAGTACTCAAGACATATTGTTTTTGGGGAAGATCGGTTAAAGGAAAGGGGTAGTTTACCTGCCACGTTTTTTATCAAGGGTAATTTTTTCTATGGCAAACGATAACAGCCACAAAATCAAATAATTTTTTGCAAGCAGCCCTGATTTGTAGAGTACTCAAGACCTATTGTTTTGGTGAAGTTCGGTTAAGGGAAAAGGGTAGTTTACCTGCAACGTTTTATGTTTTAACAAGGGTATTTTCTGTGGCAAACGATAACAGCCACAAATTCAAACAGAATCAAATGATTATTTGCAGACAGTCCTGAATTGTAGAGTTCTCAAGACCTTTTGCTTTTGGTGAAGATCGGTTAAGGGAAAGGGGTAGTTTGCCTGCAACGTTTTATGTTTTAACAAGGGTATTGTCTATGGCAAACGATAACAGCCGCAAATTCAACCAGAATCAAATAATTTTTCGCATACAGCCCTGACTTGTAGAGTACTCAAGACCTATTGTTTTTGGGGGAGATCGGTTAAGGGAAAGGGGTAGTTTACCGGCAACGTTTTTTTATCAAGGGTAATTTTTTCTATGGTAAACGATAACAATCACAAAATCAAACAGAATCAAATAATGTTTTGCATACAGCCCAGAATTGTTGAGTTCTCAAGACCTGTTGGTTTTGGTGAAGATCGGTTAAGGAATAGGGTAGTTTACCTGCAACATTTTATGTTTTACAAGGGTAATTTTTTCTATGACGAACTATAACTGCCGTAAATTAAAACAGAATCAACTGCTCTTTTACATACCATTTTGAATTATACAGAACTCAAGGTCTGTTGATTTTGTTGAAGATCGGTTAAGGGAATGGGGTAGTTTACCTGCAACGTTTTATATTTTAACTACGGTATTTTCTATGGCAAACGATAACAGCCGCAAATTCGAACAGAATCCAATAATGTTTTGCATACAGCCCGGAATAGTAGAGTTCTCAAGACTTGTTAGTTTTGGTGAAGATCGGTTAAGGGAAAGGGGTAGTTTACCAGCAACCTTTTTTTTATCAAGGATAATTTGTTTCTATGGCAAACGATAACAGCAGCAAATTCAAACAGAATCAAATAAAGTTTTGCATACCTTTTTGAATTAAAGGGAACTCAAGGTCTGTTGATTTTGTTGAATATCGGTTAAGGGAAAGGGGTAGTTTACCAGCAACAATTTATGTTGTAACAAGAGAAATGTTTCCATGATGAACGATAACTGCCGCACATTCAAACAGAATCAAATATTTTTTTGCATGCATCCCTGCATTGTAGAGGACTGAAGGTCTATTGATTTTGGTGAAGATCGGTTAAGAAATAGGGGTACTTTACCTGGAACGTTTTATGTTTTAACAAGAGTAAAGTACTTAATTTTGATAAATAAAGTATCATGGTAAGAAGCACATAATAATCCACTGTAGAAACGTAGATGAAATATCTATAAATGAAGAGGTTAGGATGTTTGGGGTGGGGGTAATTTCCTATAAATGAAAATTATAGTTGAAGGGAGAGGGGAGAATTTTGTATATGTGTACTACGTTATCGGCAACAAAGAAGTAGTTCTTTGTTAAAATTCCTTCCCGGGCTGTTTAGCTTTAGTCCAATGTTTTCTGAAAAACCAGACTTTTCGCGCAGTGCCATCGACTGCCATCATCAGTGAAAATCGAGTGCGAAAACGTGAGGTGGTATATGTTAGTGACCACAGTACTGTGGTTAAGGCTGAAGCAATAAGTAGAAATAAGTAGTTTCTATGGAAATATTTCATTTCGAATATAATTTTAAATATAAATCTTAGAATATGGAAGTCATGTATGGTTCTCCATACTGATATTTAATAATTAAATGATAACTTTTATTGCATATTGCTTGTAGCCAATAGGTTTCTAATTGCTTTACTAGATACAGGTCATCTTATTCCCATCCAAAAATGACATGTCAGCATACCATAGAAATTTGAATTTTCTATATTTATCTTTTACGATTGAGATTCAGTTCAGCTACTTTAGTAAGGGAAAATGTGAGGCATATCTTTATTCACGTCAGATAAACTGGAATCAATTACGGAAGTGACAGGTAGAAATCACCAACTCGGTATGAGATGGATAGCTATAATGATTATCTCTGCAGCTCTGTTGAAGTTTGAAATAGATACAAATTTTTTTTTACTATTTTAGATTATATTTTACATAACAGGCCACGTTCATTTCTTTGTATATGCTAAATATAGTAGCTTATTTTCTTGCTAAATAATTATATCCAACCTTAGCAAGACTAGTCTTTTTAAATTAAAAAATGTGTTACGGTAGTTGACTTCCTTTATAGTTAATGTCTCTTATAGTTTTGTAGGATTTTACTTCCATGTTCCTTAAGGAAATGGAAGTATGGTGATGGCAAAAAAAATCCTGTTCGAGATTATAGCAGATTCTGATTGTACTACACTCAAAACATGAAAAAAAGTCATTTCTCGAAAAGTGTCTGTGCGTGTGTCTGTCTGTAGATTTTTTTTTCTATGGCAAACGATAACAGCTGCAAATTCAAACTGAATCAAATCATTTTTTGCATACAGCACTGATATGTAGAGTACTCACGACGTTTTTGGTGAAGATCGGTTGAGGGAAAGGGGTAGTTTACCAGCAACGGTTTTTTTAATCAAGGGTAATTGTCTTCTATGGCAAACGATAACAGCCGCAAATTCAAACAGAATCAACTACTCTTTTGCATACAGCCCTGAATTGTCGAGTTCTCAAGACCTGTTGTTTTTGGTGAAGATCGGTTAAGGGAAAGGGGTAGTTTACCTGCAACGTTTTATGTTTTAATAAGGGTATTTTATATGGCAAACGATAACAGCCGCAAATTCAAACAGAATCAAATTATTATTTGCACACAGCCCTAAATTATAGATTTCTCAAGACCTATTGATTTTGCTGAAGACCGGTTAAGGGAAAGGGGTAGTTTACCTGCTACGTTTTATGTTTTAAAAGGGTATTTTCTATGGCAAACCATAACAGCCGCAAATTCAAACAGAATCAAATGATTATTTGCATACAGCCCTAAATTGTAGAGTTCTCAAGACCTATTGATTTTGGTGAAGATCGGTTAAGGGAAAGGGTAGTTTACCTGCAGCGGTTTTTTTTAAACAAGTGTAATTTTTTACTTCCATCTTCCTTAAGGAAATGGAAGTATGGTGATGGCAAAAAAAATCGTGTTCGAGATTATTGCAGATTCTGATTGTACTACACTCAAAACATGAAAAAAACTCGTTTTTCGAAATGTGTCTGTGTGTCTGTAGATTTTTTTTCTATGGCAAACGATAACAGCCGCAAATTCAACCAGAATCAAATAATTTTTCGCATACAGCCCTGACTTGTAGAGTACTCAAGATCGATTGTTTTTGGGGAAGATCGGTTAAGGGTAAGGGGTAGTATACCTGCAACGTTTTTTTATCAAGGGTAATTTTTTCTATGGTAAATGATAACAGCCACAAAATCAAACAGAATCAAATAATGTTTTGCATACAGCCCAGAATTGTAGAGTTCTCAAGACCTGTTGATTTTGGTGAAGATCGGTTAAGGGAAAGGGTAGTTTACCTGCAGCGGTTTTTTTTAAACAAGTGTAATTTTTACTTCCATATTCCTTAAGGAATGGAAGTATGGTGATGGCAAAAAAAATCGTGTTCGAGATTATTGCAGATTCTGATTCTACTACACTCAAAACATGAAAAAAAGTCGTTTTCCGAAAAGTGTCTGTGTGTCTGTGTGTCTGTCTGTCTGTCTGTCTGTCTGTCTGTAGATTTTTTTTCTATGGCAAACGATAACTGCCGCAAATTCAAACAGAATCAAATAATTTTTTGCATACAGCCCGGTTTTGCAGAGTTCTCGCGACCTATTGTTTTTGGTGAAGATCGGTTGAGGGAAAGGGGTAGTTTACCTGCAACGGTTTTTTTTTAGCAAGGGTAATTTTGTTTGTTTGGCAAACGATAACAGCCGCAAATTCAAACAGAATCAAATAATGTTTCGCATACAGCCCTGAATTGTAGAGTTCTCAAGACCTATTGTTTTTGGTGAAGATCGGTTAAGGGAAAGGGGTAGTTTACCTGTAACGTTTTATGTTTTAACAAGGGTATTTCCTATGGCAAACGATAACAGCCGCAAATTCAAACAGAATGAAAAGATTATTTGCATACAGCCCTAAATTGTAGAGTTCTCAAGACCTTTTGTTTTTGGTGAAGATCGGTTAAGGGAAAGGGGTAGTTTACCTACAACGTTTTTTTAACAAGGGTATTTTCTATGGCAAACGATAACAGCCGCAAATTCAAACAGAATCAAATAATTTTCTGCATACAGCCCTGATTTGTAGAGTACTCAAGACCTATTGTTTTTGGTGAAGATCGGTTAAGGGGAAGGGGTAGTTTACCAGCAACGTTTTTTATCATGCGTATTTTCTATGGCAAACGACAACTGCCGCAAATTCAAACAGAATCAAATAATTTTTTGCATACAGCCCTGATTTGTAGAGTACTCGCGACCTATTGTTTTTGGTGAAGATCGGTTGAGGGGAAGGGGTAGTTTACCTGCAACGTTTTTTTTTATCAAGGGAAATTTTTTTTTTTTGGCAAACGATAACAGCCGCAAATTCAAACGGAATCAAATAATGTTTCGCATACAGCCCTGAATTGTAGATTTCTCAAGACCTATTGTTTTTGGTGAAGATCGGTTGAGGGAAAGGGGTAGTTTACCTGCAACGTTTTTTTAACAAGGGTATTTTCTATGGCAAACGATAACAGCCGCAAATTCAAACAGAATCAAATAATGTTTTGCATACAGCCCTGATTTGTAGAGTACTCAAGACCTATTGTTTTTGGTGAATATCGGTTAAGGGGAAGGGGTAGTTTACCTGCAACGTTTTTTTATCAAGCGTATTTTCTATGGCAAACGATAACAGCCGCAAATTCAAACAGAATGAAATAATTTTTTGCATACGTCCCTGAATTGTAGAGGTCTCAATGACTTTCGATTTTGGTGAAGATCGGTTAAGGGGAAGGGGTAGTTTACCTGCAACCTTTTACGTTTTAACAAGAGTAAAGTACTTGAAAATTTATTTAAACTTTTTGAAACAATGGTAATTGTTAAAAATAAAATAATTTTGTTGCCAGGCAATAAAATTATAATTTTTTCATTTTAATGTAATATAATATTTTTCATTTAATACAGCAATAAAAAGGCAGGTAAGACACAGCCTGGTTGTTTGGCTGAAAATGATTTTAAATATAAATCTTAGAATATGGAAGTCATGTATGGTTCTCCATACCGATATTTTACTTCCATCTTCCTTAAGGAAATGGAAGTATGGTGATGGCAAAAAAAATCGTGTTCGAGATTATTGCAGATTCTGATTCTACTACACTCAAAACATGAAAAAAAGTCGTTTTCCAAAAAGTGTCTGTGTGTGTGTGTCTGTCTGTCTGTCTGTCTGTGTGTCTGTCTGTCTGTGTGTCTGTCTGTGTGTGTGTCTGTAGATTTTTTTTCTATGGCAAACGATAACAGCCGCAAATTCAAACAGAACTAAATAATGTTTTGCATACAGCCCTGATTTGTAGAGTACTCAAGACCTATTGTTTTTGGTGAAGATCGGTTAAGGGAAAGGGGTAGTTTACCTGTAACGTTTTATGTTTTAACAAGGGTATTTCCTATGGCAAACGATAACAGCCGCAAATTCAAACAGAATCAAAAGATTATTTGCATACAGCCCTAAATTTTAGAGTTCTCAAGACCTATTGTTTTTGGTGAAGATCGGTTGAGGGAAAGGGGTAGTTTATCTGCAACGTTTTTTTAACAAGGGTATTTTCTATGGCAAACGATAACAGCCGCAAATTCAAACAGAATCAAATAATGTTTTGCATACAGCCCTGAGTTGTAGAGTACTCAAGACCTATTGTTTTTGGTGAAGATCGGTTAAGGGGAAGGGGTAGTTTACCTGTAACATTTTTTTATCAAGCGTATTTTCTATGGCAAACGATAACAGCCGCAAATTCAAACAGAATCAAATAATTTTTTGCATACGTCCCTGAATTGTAGAGGTCTCAATGACTTTCGATTTTGGTAAAGATCGGTTAAGGGGAAGGGGTAGTTTACCTGCAACCTTTTACGTTTTAACAAGAGTAAAGTACTTGAAAATTTATTTAAACTTTTTGAAACAATGGTAATTGTTAAAAATAAAATAATTTTGTTGCCAGGCAATAAAATTATAATTTTTTCATTTTAATGTAATATAATATTTTTCATTTAATACGGCAATAAAAAGGCAGGTAAGACACAGCCTGGCTGTTTGGCTGAAAATGATTTTAAATATAAATCTTAGAATATGGAAATCATGTATGGTTCTCCATACCGATATTTACTTCCATCTTCCTTAAGGAAGTGGAAGTATGGTGATGGCAAAAACAATCGTGTTCCAGATTATTGCAGATTTTGATTGTACTACACTCAAAACATGAAAAAAAGTCATTTTTCGAAAAGTGTCGGTGTGTGTGTCTGTCCGTCCGTTTGTCTATGTGTCTGTGTGTCAGATTTTTTTCTATGGCAAACGATAACAGCCACAAAATCAAATAATTTTTTGCAAGCAGCCCTGATTTGTAGAGTACTCAAGACCTATTGTTTTGGTGAAGTTCGGTTAAGGGAAAGGGGTAGTTTACCTGCAACGTTTTATGTTTTAACAAGGGTATTTGCTGTGGCAAACGATAACAGCCGCAAATTCAAACAGAATCAAATGATTATTTGCAGACAGTCCTGAATTGTAGAGTTCTCAAGACCTTTTGTTTTTGGTGAAGATCGGTTATGGGAAAGGGGTAGTTTGCCTGCAACGTTTTATGTTTTAACAAGGGTATTGTCTATGGCAAACGATAACAGCCGCAAATTCAACCAGAATCAAATAATTTTTCGCATACAGCCCTGACTTGTAGAGTACTCAAGACCTATTGTTTTGGGGGGAGATCGGTTAAGGGAAAGGGGTAGTTTACTGGCAACGTTTTTTTATCAAGGTTAATTTTTTCTATGGTAAACGATAACAATCGCAAAATCAAACAGAATCAAATAATGTTTTGCATACAGCCCACTATTGTTGAGTTCTCAAGACCTGTTGGTTTTGGTGAAGATCGGTTAAGGAATAGGGTAGTTTACCTGCAACATTTTATGTTTTACAAGGGTAATTTTTTCTATGATGAACTATAACTGCCGTAAATTAAAACAGAATCAACTACTCTTTTGCATACCATTTTGAATTATACAGAACTCAAGGTCTGTTGATTTTGTTGAAGATCGGTTAAGGGAATGGGGTAGTTTACCTGCAACATTTTATATTTTAACTACGGTATTTTCTATGGCAAATGATAAAAACCGCAAATTCGAACAGAATCAAATAATGTTTTGCATACAGCCCGGAATAGTAGAGTTCTCAAGACTTGTTAGTTTTGGTGAAGATCGGTTAAGGGAAAGGGGTAGTTTACCAGCAACGTTTTTTTATCAAGGGTAATTTGTTTCTATGGCAAACGATAACAGCGGCAAATTCAAACAGAATCAAATAAAGTTTTGCATACCTTTTTTAATTAAAGGGAACTCAAGGTCTGTTGATTTTGTTGAATATCGGTTAAGGGAAAGGGGTAGTTTACCAGCAACATTTTATGTTTTAACAAGGGTAATTTTTTTTTTGACGAAAGATAACTGCCGTAAATTCAAAGAGAATCAAATAATTTTTTGCATCTTTCCTGAATTGTAGAGAACCCAAAGACTACTGATTTTGGTGAAGATCGGTTAAGGGAAAGGGGTAGTTTACCTGCAACATTTTATGTTGTAACAAGAGAAATGTTTCCATGACGAACGATAACTGCCGCACATTCAAACAGAATCAGATATTTTTTTGCATGCATCCCTGCATTGTAGAGGACTGAAGGTCTATTGATTTTGGTGAAGATCGGTTAAGAAATAGGGGTACTTTACCTGGAACGTTTTGTTTTAACAAGAGTAAAGTACTTAATTTTGATAAATAAAGTATCCTGATAAGAAGCACATAATAATCCACTGTAGAAACGTAGATGAAATATCTATAAATGAAGAGGTTAGGATGTATGGGGTGGGGGTAATTTCCTATAAATGAAAATTATAGTTGAAGGGAGAGGGGAGAATTTTGTATATTGTGACAGTACAAAAAAGCCTGATATAAAAATATGGTATGCGAGGTAACAAACTATTGTATTCCGATGTTTTAAAATCATTTCTATGGGTTACATAATTTCCCTTTGTTTTGCTGACAACGACGTAGTTCCGAGACGACAAAATAATCTCAAGGACAGCAGTGGACGTGTAGCTAAAAAGACTTATAATGGTTACCGCCACTAAGAAAGGCGCTTCATATTCATGTTTCATTGGCCAACAGCTCGAAACGTCATTAAAACCACTATGACGTTATGAAAATACGTAACAAACAAAGCTATTATATAACCAGAGACAAAAGAACGATGACGTGTGCTCACTCACACATATGAAGAATTTGCATAATTCTCGCCCCAGTCGACACACAACAGCAGCAGCAGTAACAACTTGTTACAGGCCGCCGGCAATTTATACCGGCAAAGTGTTTTAAAACAGTACAAAATGTAGTTAAAACCTCATTATGTGATAATTAGAAGTGAGCCAAACAGTGAGCAGTAATTGTTTTTCAAAATTATGCAGTAGAGTCAGTGCTAATATCAAAAAACGTAACCAAACCAACTTAAGGCCTCAACATGTGAAACCTCTTCTAGAACTTCTAGTTTACAGATACAGGGAAGTGCAAAACAAATTTTACTAAAGAGCTCGTTAACCCTATAATTAAATATGTGTACACAATAGTAATTTAAATGCATAAGTATGAGTGAGTGAGAGAAAGCGGGGCGAGTTGTTTTTTTTTATTTATGTCGACATCCGAACGGGGTGTTGGTTTGCGTTTGCGTTCAGCCAAGATAATCAAAACCAGTTAATAGCAAAGCAGCTGCTAAATTAAAATATGATATTTGTTAGATTAACGATTAACAAGATATAAAGAAGTTCATGATGAAGACGAGCCAACTTTAATGGCCGCCATGTTGATTTTGTCCGGTGTACACGCTTATAGCATTTATGGAATAAAACAATATTCATGATTAATGTTTATACTGAACGTATTCTCATTTCAATGCCTGTCTCTGCCAGCATTCACGCTGAGCAGAATCCTGGATCCCTTAGGTAATAAAAATTTATGTAACGAGATTGAAATAAGCAGACACTATAATTATGGTGGATACCATAATTATGATACCATAATTGTGGTAGACGAGACACACGTGCTTTATTCGATTAAGGTAAACAAACCCAGATACAAGTTATTAGATAGTTCCCATGACAAATACATTTATATTTAAAATAAAAAAGGTTTGTAATTACAAATGATGCCCTCACTGGGACATAATAATTATGAGTAGTTACAAATGACGCCCAGAACTAGGGACATAATTATTGAAAAGTTACAAATGGGCCCGAACTGGTGACTATATAAAATACATTAATATATTTTATATAATAAGCCTAAATGGTGGCGGGGTGGACATTGAAAGTGAGAATACGGTTGTAAAGTAGATGATAACGATAAGATAAAGCGACAAACCATTAACAAATTTCATAATGGCAGAGAATAAAGAAAATAATTCTTTATTGAACACAACTGATAGTATAAACAATAGCCAAATAAGCATGACGGAATCAGTAGTTATGAGTGAAGAAATAGTGCACTCAACACCAATTTCAAATAACAGGGTTGAGAATAATGAGATCATGAAGATGATGCAAATGCTGTTTAGTGAACAAAAAAGTTTAATTAGAGAAGTACAAAATAATTTTAATGTAAAATTAGAAGAATTAAAAAATGAAATACAAAGACAAAATGGTAGTATTGACAAAGTGGACAAATTGAACAAAGACGACAAGGTAAGTGGGGTAGAAAATTACGATAAAATAAATAAAGATATAGTAATAGGTGATAATAGTGTGGAGGTTGGTAGTATAAATGAAATTTTATGGGGAATTGAATATAATGATAATGGAATGATAGTGTGTGTTGAAGGGTTAAAGAGAGAGAGATGGTATGGTAAAGAGAAATATATTGAGAGAGAGAAATGTTGTTGGGAGAGTTATTATGAGAGATGTTTTAAGAGAGAGAGATGGTATGATAGTGAGAGATATTGTGAGAGAAAGAGGGAGGTAGAAATTTTTAAGATAAGCAGAGATTATGAAGAGTTTATGGGAAGGTTAGGAGTAGAGATGATATATAATAAAAATAATAAGTACTTACCTTGTAATGAAGCGGATATAGCAGTCAGAGATGATAATGAAAATAATGACTTTATAACATACCTAGTGGTGACGAATTATACTGGAGGTGACAGGACAATGACCAATCATGACAGATTAAATGAGTTTGTGGAAAATAATGAAAATTTGAATGGTAATATTATGATAATATAGGTATATATAAATATATGGTATATGGTATTTTATGGTAATATAGTATTATTATGGTAACATCATTTATGATGTTAATATAAGAGATTCAATAATAAGCAATGTATATAGATATAAGATAAGATTATTATTTGACGATATGGGGTAATTGTTTATTGTGTTATGAACATTTAATTATATGACCAGTGTTTTTTTTTAAAAATGGACTGATCAGGACTGATTATGGTAAATGATTTCATGATTATGTGAATTGTATATTTTTGTGTATTGATGTCTATGTATTTGTGTACTTACTGTTGTGTATTTTATGTATTTTTTATGTAAGCATGTATTGTACGATTTTAAATAACTGAAGAAAGTTAAATGATATTATGGAATTCAGATTTTAAAGGGTTAGTAAATGATTAAGCAGGTAATGTATTTGGATATGAAAGGTATTGTTGTTAGTAGATAAGTGATAAATTTTGTAATGGTGTATTAAGTTGAAATGTTGTAAAGAGTTTGGGAATAAGGATAAATCAGGGCATTGGAGTTAGTTGAATAAAGTTATTGGGAGTTAGGAAAAATAAAGTGCTGAGATGCTGATAAAATATAAAGAGGTGTTAGATATTTTAGGGACACAGTGGTTAGTGATTATATAAGTGGAGTTGAGTAATGTGCATGGTAATTATATTTGTTGTTGGTGGTGATATTTTGTAATAAGGGTAGTGGTGTAGGGAGTCCAACGAGAGATGTTGAGACGGGAAGGGACCGTTTAGCGCCGGAAAGGGTTATCTGAAAGGGTCAGGAACCGATAAGGGAATGAGTTGGTTAGAGGGAATACACACATACTAGTACAAAAATGAGCGGTGCCAGAGGTTTTAAATGGGATTTGTGAAGGGGGTTGTTATTGAGATATTGGTGTCATATTATATGTAAATGGTTAGAAGCGGTTGTTAGTGGAAAAAAGAGGTGAGTAAGGTTAGGTTGACAAATGCCAAAATAAGATACAGAAAAAATGAATAATAGAGAGTCACCCAAACTAGTGAGGATAAAAGGGTTAGAAAAGGAAAATTCATAGCAGAAAGGTAAGGTAAATGAAAGGTAAATGACAAATTTGAGAATTTTGCATAGAATCTAAATGAATGTTAAATGATAAAAGTTAGTCGAAAGTTGATAAAGTTCTGCTACCAGTTGTGTAAATGTAAATATGAATTACTTAATGTGAATTGTTCAATGTTAGTGTTTAATGTTTATGATGTACAATGTTTTATTGTGTTTTATTATGTCAACAATAGAGTGTGTGGATAGGAGGTTACTACCAAGAGAGTAACGATTATAATATCAAAGTTTTGTAAAGTTTATCCATTCCTTAGAAACGATGCTGTTATAAAGAAGGTTAAACATAAGAAAAGATCGTAAAGAAAGTATAAAGTTTTAAAGTTGTTTGCCATAATATAGATATTGTAAGATGATATAAAGTAAAATATTAGGGTTAATGGTTGTTGCTAAAGCAGTAAGGTACAGTTTATTTAGGTTAAAAGTAATTGTTTTCATATGGTAAAGGGAGTGAAGATAGTTGATAGAAGTCAAAAGTGTGTATTCATACGACAAATACATTTATATTTATTTAAAATAAACAAGTTTGTAATTACAAATGACGCCCTCACTGGGACACGATAATTATGAGTAATAACAATATGTGTACTATGTTATCAGCAACAAAGAAGTAGTTCATTGTTAAACTTCCTTCCCGGGCTGTTTAGCTTTAGTCCAATGTTTTCTGAAAAACCAGACTTTTCGCACAGTGCCATCGACTGCCATCATCAGTGAAAATCGAGTGCGAAAACGTGAGGTGGTATACGTTAGTGACCACAGTACTGTGGTTAATGCTGAAGCAATAAGTAGAAATAAGTAGTTTATATGGAAATATTTCATTTCGAATATAATTTTAAATATAAATCTTAGAACATGGAAGTCATGTATGGTTCTCCATACCGATATTTTATATGGTGAACGATAATAGCCGCAAATTCATACAGAATCAAATAATGTTTTGCATAGAGCCCTGTAGATTTCTCAAGACATGTTGGTTTTGGTGAAGATCGGTTAATGGAATAGGGTAGTTTACCTGCAACGTTTTATGTTTTAACAAGGGTAATTTTTTTATGACGAACGATAACTGCCGTACATTAAAACAGAATCAACTACTCTTCTGCATACCTTTTTGAATTATACAGAACTCAATGTCTTTTGATTTTGTTCAAGATCGGTTAAGGGAAAAGGGTAGTTTACCTGCAACGTTTTATGTTTTAACAAGGGTATTTTCTATGGCAAACGATAACAGCCGCAAATTCAAACAGAATCAAATGATTATTTGCATACAGCCCTAAATTGTAGATTTCTCAAGACCTATTGTTTTTGTTGAAGATCGGTTAAGGGAAAGGAGTAGTTTACCTGCAACAATTTTTTTTAATCAAGGCTAATTTTTTTCTATGGCAAACGATAACAGCCGCAAATTCAGACAGAATCAAATTATTATTTGCATACAGCCCTCAATTGTAGAGATCTCAAGACCTACCATTTTTGGTGAAG
This sequence comes from Magicicada septendecula, assembly GCA_034769895.1. NCBI lineage: Eukaryota > Metazoa > Arthropoda > Insecta > Hemiptera > Cicadidae > Magicicada > Magicicada septendecula. The sequence continues at coordinate 216,263,551 of CM068373.1, forward strand.
ATCAGTTAAGGGAAAGAGGTAGTTTACCTGTAACGTTTTATGTTTTAACAAGGGTATTTTCTATGGCAAACTATAGCAGCCGCAAATTCAAACAGAATCAAATAAGTTTTTGTACTAAAGACCTATTGTTTTTTGTGAATATCGGTTAAGGGAAAGGGGTAGTTTACCAGCAACGGTTTTTTATCAAGGGTAATTTTTTATATGGTAAACGATAATAGCCGCAAATTCAAACAGAATCAAATAATGTTTTGCATAGAGCCCTGAATTATAGAGTTCTCAGGACTTGTTGGTTTTGGTGAATCGGTTAAGGGAATAGGGTAGTTTACCAGAAACATTTTATGTTTTAACAAGGGTAATTTTTTTATGACGAACGATAACTGCCGTACATTAAAACAGAATCAACTACTCTTCTGCATACCTTTTTGAACTAAAGAGAACTCAAGGTATGTTGATTTTGGTGAAGATCGGTTAAGGGAAAGGGGTGTTTACCTGCAACATTTTAAGTTGTAACAAGAGAAATGTTTCCATGACGAACGATAACTGCCGCACATTCAAACCGAATCAAATATTTTTTTGCATGCATCGAGGGGAGACGTCATCTTGCTTACTACTTGTTAATTTCTTTTTTGTTTTAACTTATTACATTTTTCTTTTTAACACAACTTCCTACAGTTCACACATTGCACACGCTCGCCACGTTTAGTAGTGGTAGCTAACATTTAAAATTAAATTTAACCAGTGCATTTTGGTGGAGCACTCGCTCGTAGTTCTATACCCTCTGACGGCAGCATTGTGACTCTCTACTCGATTCGACTGGCACATTACAACGGAGAGGGGCAAGTACTCCGCGATAATATAGTTCCTATTTTTATTTAAATTGACATTCTTATTACAAAAAACAATACATTAATTATACATATATAATTTAAGTGAATTATTTTAATTACTACTCGTACCTTCAAATTACTAATTACAAATGTTATGATTTTTATATTTTCCTAAGTTACAGACGACTCGCTAAACACATTGAGTCCGGAATTAACAGGTCACCGCATGATGACTAGCAAAGGGTTAACTGTGATATTAATAGCTTTTTTTACAATTCGAATTTTTATTAATGCTTTAGTTAGATTTTCCATTTACATCTCACACTCATTCTGATTTAGTACAGGGGCTTTAGGTTTAATAGTGCGATTTAAAAATACTTAATTGCTAGTTAAATTAATTTTTAATTTATTTAAGATTCTATATTCAATTAAATCGTCACATACTCCACCGCTTAAATTCCACATTACGGATGTTTTGTGAGCCTAACGCAAAATTGGGGACTTGGAGTATGTTTGGTGTCAGTGTGTGTAATTTCTCTCACATAGTTATTGGCAAGCGTTATACCCATTTGTTTCTTCTCCACAACACAATATACTTTTATATTTTCTTATAAACCACCTTTATTTTTACATACTATTCGCACTTAATATCTACATTTTAAAACACAAAACTCTTTCTTATGTCTACTACTTAAATGTACTACCGGTTTTTTCTTTGGGTCTTTTATTACTCTCTCTCCGTAGAGTAATTTTCTAAATATTTTGCTATTTAGAATTCAGTTTAGTTGTCATTGAGTACTCATTTACTTATCTTTCGCTGAACTGGATCTCAGGTTGATCAGGCCTCATTTCCAAATTCTACGATTAACATTTAGCAAGGTTACTTAGGTATAATATACTTCACTACCTAGTATTACCTTTTCTATTTTTGGCTATACTATTTCTTCTTTTCTTCTTATACAATTTTATCTGCGAAATATGTGTTCTCCGCACATATTTTCGAGTCGCAGGTTCGTACACGGCTACTGTAACTGGAGTTAAGTACTTCTGGATTTGGTAAGGGCCACACCATCGGTATGATAGTTTAGAGGTGGTCTTATCAATTGCACTACTAGTCGGGTGAGTCTTGTACATTACTAAGTCACCTACTTGGTACCTAATGGAATTGTTATGAATACCTTTCTCGTGGTATTTTCTGGATTTCTCTGAGTTCCCTCTTAAATTAGAGCGGGCTTTATTCCATATTTGCTTAATCTGCTTATCCTTTATTTGCGGAGGTAGCAGGTCGTGTATTTTCCATTTAGTGGACAAGGGGTGGTTTGGTTTGTATTTATACAGTAACTCAAACGGGGTCGACTTGTGACGTTCGTGATAAGCTGAATTAAAGGCGTATTGTATCCAGGATAGGTTTTGGTCGCAAGACGTATGATCGTTCGCATGGTAGGCGATTAATGCAGATTTGAGGTTTCGTAGATACCTTTAAAGCAATATTGCCTTGCGGTCGATACTCCGTAGTGGTTATATGGTCTATACCTAACTTGAAACACATATTCTTAAATTCTTTCGCTTTAAACTGTGGTCCATTATCTGACACTATACGTACAGGTGTACCGTAGTCTTTAAATAATCTTTCCTGTAATATTTTTACAGTCGTCGACGCTAATGCTCGTCGCATGGGATACTTCCAAACAAATTTGGTGAACGAATCTACACAGATGAGTAACATAGTATTACCTGATTTCGATCGTGGATAAGGACCTGAAAAGTCTAGATAAAGTTTAGAAAAAGGGGTCTTAGGGATTTCTGAAATCAATTGGCTTACCTGATTATTTCTGGCCGGTTTACTCAGAGCACATAATTTACATTTCTTTACGAAACTAGCTATTTCGCTGTTCATATTGTTCCAATGATATTCCTTACGAACACGATGTATTGTTTTATTGATTCCCATATGGGCTCCAATTGTAGATGAATGGAAGTACTCCATCAGCATGGGCTTAATCACATCAGGGGCGATTATTCTTAGTTCCTTTCCGCTTCTTATTTTATGGCATAGTACACTTTTACTCAATACGTATTTCTCGGATTTAATACCTTGCGCAAGTTGTTATATAATAGGTTTCAGTAAGGGGTCTTGTTGTTGATACAGGGCAATGTTTGTAAAGGCAAGGGGGAACTCAGTAATTACGGCGTTAGCAAGTGCTGTTTCCGGATTCTCTTTGCTTCCGGGAGTATTAGTGGGCGACTGGAACATACGGGACAGGGTATCAGCGACTACATTTTGTGTACCTTTAATATGCTGCACTCTGAATTTGTAGCAGTTTAACCTCAATACCCATCTTCCAATACGTCCTAACTGTTTAGGGTGATTCAGTAACCAAGATAATGCTTGATTATCAGTTTCCAAAAGGAATTCTTTATGTTCTAGGAAGGGTTTAAACTTCTCGAATGCAAAAACAATGGCTAAACATTCCATTTCATATGCGGAATATTTTCTTTCTTGGTCGCTCAAGGTTCGCGATGCATAACTAATATACTTGTGGAAATAATTTACCATTCCCAAAAATCGGGCTATACCTTTTGCATCTCGTGGGGGTGAAAATTCTCTAATAGCGTGGGTTCGTTCGGGGTCAATGCTTACTTTTCCATTCACTTTCACGATGTGACCTAAGAATGAAAACTGTGGGACGGCAAAATTTACCTTTTTTGGGTTAACAGTTAATCCTGCTTTACGTAACCGAACGATTCGCTATAGATAACGATGTCGTCCAAATAGTGGTACACATATTTAAATTTAATATCGTGAAATATCCTTTCTAATAATCTACTACATACAGAACTTCCTTGAGATATTCCAAAGGGTACTCTAGTAAATTGGTACAAGTTAAAAGGAACGGCAAACGCGGTTAGACGTTTTGATTCTTCTGCAAGGGGTATTTGGTGAAAAGCTTGATTCAGATCCATTACCGTAAAGACTTTCGCTTTCGTGAAGTAATGGAAAGCACTATGGATGTCTGATTCACTATGGAAGAGGAATAGATTCAAATTCTATTTTTTTGTTTAATTGCCGGTAGTCCACAACTACTCTGTGTTTATCGTGACCTTTCGGTACTAAAAAGGAGGGACATGAATATGGGGACGTAGAGGGTTCAATGACTACTTGCTCCAACAACTTGTTGATATGGTTTCTCATCACTTCCATCTTGGGAGGCGACAACTTGTACGGAGGTAGGCGTATTACTTTCTGATCGCTCAGATTAATTTTATATTCTATTAGTTTAGTGAGTCCTAGCTTAGGTGTAAGAACTGACGAAAATTCTTTTATTAATTTCAGTATTCTCATTCTATCTCTACTTTCTAGATGAGATAAATCAGACTCTTGGTGTATTACGTGTGCAGTAGATGAACTAGTTTTTTCTTGTTTGTCATTATTACAATCAAAACTATATTTCCGTGTACGGTCGAATCGAAAATAATATTTTTGCTCATAGATGTCAAGAATCATTCCTGTTTTACTAATAAAGTCTGCTCCCAATATTAAGTCGGGTCCTAATTCATTACATACTAACATAGTAAAAACCCATGTTAGGTTCTTGATTTTAACTTTAACGGTAATGCTCAGTTTTATTATTATATTTCGTTTATTGGCGGTAGCACACTTTATATTCACCGCTTGACTCCGTTTTACTAGATGGTGTTTTAATAATTTGTCTGCTAACTCTTGACTGATTAAGGTTCTGCTAGATCCCGAATCAATTAATGCGATTGTGGAGGTAACACCTAGGTCAACTTGGATTAAGGGTAATAAACGTTTAGTCCAGTTACATTTATTTATCGCGTTACATTTTTCAAGAAACTTTCTCATGTAGGGATCTATTTCTTTAGAATTTCTTTTCCTTCCACTTTTGTTATATAATAATTTTTTTTTTTTTTATACGTTTCTTTAGGTTCACCAGATTTCGAGTTACTGCGGAAGACAAAGGATTTCGGGTCTCCCTGCCTTACTTGTTTTTTTGGATCTGAGTGTTTACGTTCCAATTGCTTGCTCTTGCAGTCTTTTCTTATGTGTCCATATTTGCCGCAATTATAACAGATGGGCTTATTGCAAGGAGGGTACCTTGTTTCCGTTTTAGATGGTGTTACATTTAATTTACCAGAACTGCGCACATTGTGAGGCCTATTGAATACTTGCCTTTCATGCAGGGTAGTTACACTGGGCTCTAGGGCTCGCCATTCATTTCTATTTGTTTCTGCTGATTTCATCGCATGTCTATTTTGATCGGAGTACCATACATTTGACGAATGGATACTGCATTGTTCTAGATCTGCAATTGTGTTCGGTCTATTTATCAAAACTAAACGAGATCTTTCCTCTGGTGACAGTCCTACTAAAATGGTGTCGACCATCTGTGTCTCATTCTAATCTACACGTAGTAGTTGAGATGACTCCCTGATATCTGAGATGTAATGAGCTAATCTCTCGTGATTTCCTTGTACTTGTAGTATGGTCTTTCTTTTAAGTTCTTCATAAATTCCGGTTGGAATAAAGTACTTTATTATTGAGCTATGTAGGTCTTCTACTGGAAGTGTAGAGCTTAATGCTTCTATCACACGATTCTTTAACGGGGGTTTACATTTCGGTAGCAGAACTTGCAAAATTTGCCAATCATTCAGCTGCTGTAGATCTTTTATCTGCAGGAGATATTTAATGAAATTTAGTAGTTTGGAGACATTTAATCCATCGGTGTAAGGGATTTCAGTTAAAAGTTTCTCCACAGGATGAGTAATTTTTCCATATAGGTCTGCGTTATGGTTCAAGGTTGGCATTCCTTTAGGAGAACGATATGATGCATTCGGGGTGGTCAATTCGTGCGTTCCGGGGCGAATCTGGAAACGATTGGGAGGAGGGGCATTTAAATCTCTATCAGGATATTGCTCGTGGTTAGCTTGCATTTGCGATACGGCGGGTGAGTCGCGATCAGTGTTAGGCGGAGGTAGATCAGTAGTAGGGGATTGGACTGGGGAGATGTGTAATTTCTTCAAGGACTTCTCTATTTCATCCATTCGGAACGAGTCGGATCTTCTTCTTAACTCATTAATAATAGTGGGTAATCGACGTAAAGCTTCGTCTGCCAGGTTTTGCACTTCAGGAGGTATTTCCGTAAGATTAGGCCAGATCAACAAATTTTTTATTCGCCGGGTTAAATGCTCTATTCTCTGGATAGTCCGCAAAATTATCGCCGGAGATTTCTCGTCTTGGAGGGTTTGAGACAATAAGGTTAGCTCACTATACTTGGGATTATAAATTTCTCTCTCGCTCTCATAATCGAGTCCGCTTAGGTTGCTTAATTGCGCGGGTGTATCAAATCCACTTTCGCGTATTGATCTACGCAATTCCGCGACTATTACATTCGCATGGGGTAGTCCACGCAAAAGAGCTTCGTAAGACAGCTCGTCCTTTAATAGCAAATCCGGATTAAATTGGGCCATTTTTATCTTATTTCTAACACATTAAAACGTACTTAAAATTGATTCTACAACACTACACACTAACTACATAGACAAGGTGAATTCTTGGTTAAATCATTTGCATAATTCAGAAGAGAATAATTTCTCTTCTAAGGGAGAGACAGAAATTCCACACACACATATTTCAAAGTTAAATCGCCGATCAGCTGTTTGCTGGAATGTAGGTCACCCTCTTTTATTTAGTAAACAAAGGCAGGGTAAGTGTCTGCGTGGGAACGCGGGGGTTACGCACACGTATTGTTCTCTACACAATGCCACAGGCTAACTGTCTTGACCGGTTTTAACTGGAGAAGCCAGCTCGGACGCATGGGGTGAATCTCATTCAACAAAGCATGCTTTCAAGTTACAAGTGTATTACGGTAATAATAGTCTGAGTTTAGTAATTAATTCTCGTACTTTCCCCAATTAAATTATTTATATCTTTTTTTAAGTAACAAATTTAAGTTACGAAATTCTTTCCACGTAATTAACCGTGTCTACTTTACACAGGAGAATTATTATTATTTTTTTTTTTTCTTTTACCATGACGACAGACATACACTGATATACTATGCAGGCATATTCAAGAAACTAGAGGTCTTGGATTGTCACAATATAAACCTGTTAAAGACTGAGCAGATCAACAAGCACTACAATTCATGTACATACTTGCATTTGGCTTCATACAATGATATTTCAAGTTATACTGACTATCATTTACGTATCTTAAAATAAATTCATTTTATGAAAATTAATGTTACATCAAATACAGTAACTGAGTGCATATATCAAATAACTGAATGCCGAGAGTTATCTAATTTACTCCGTAACAATTACTTTAATTAGCAGCGAGACGTATCTTTGTTAATGTCACGATGCTTACAACCTTTTTTTTTTTTATTTAGCAGAGTGGCGCAATTTTGTGACACTCTGTAAACAATTACTCTTACAAGACAGCAACAACACAATACACAATTAATTATTATTTACAGCTAATCAAAGCACAGCAAAGCAGAGTGGCGCAATTTTGTAACGTTTTTTACCACGTTACAAATCCAGGGAACCCATCTTAACTGACACCTGCCAATTACATGGGCTGCCTACATTGTAACGAACTGTTATTAAACTCAACATAATTGAACAAATTACTTAAGCTAATTATTAGGAAACAAGGGAAGGTATTTCACTGATTTATGCACTCATTTTCATGTGTAATAAGATGACTTCTGTTTATTAACAACTGATACGAAAAGATCCCATGACATAATTAATTAGATTAAAATATTTAAAGAAAAACTAGGGATCATAATGATTATGTACTTTGTTACCTCGGATCCGAGTTTACTTTAAATATCTCTATAGCAAAGACTTCTGAGTATTTTGTGTTCATCTAGATGCTTCCAAGACTTCTTTTACCATTTGAAGAATGGTATTATTAACTAAAGTGATTATAATTTACATTTACTTATAATGCGTTACAACGTATGATATTCAATATGACAGTAAACTCTTAGTTGGTCTCATTTATAGTTTAAAGAAAATTATAGTCTTTGAAAAGTCTCTTTTCTCTGTAAGTCATGTCACAAATATAATTAACTCTCGATAAGCAAGCTATCGAGTCACCTTTACAATATGTCGTGGTAACCTCGTCCTGGGGTGTCTCTCTTGGGAATTCTTGAAGTTGGCGTCGTCATCTGAGTCGTGTCTTCGGCAAGTACTAGATAGGTGGTTCACTGCGGAGATTGAAGTTTCTCTTGTTAAACTTGGTGTAGATCCATGTAGGTCCTCGTCAGCGTCTTATGCATCGTATACGTCCACATGTGAAGTTTATGCAGGTCACATCTTAATATGTAAAGTTGTACTTGAATTTACCTCTTGAGGGGAGACGTCATCTTGCTTACTACTTGTTAATTTCTTTTTGTTTCGTTTTAACTTATTACATTTTTCTTTTTAACACAACTTCCTACAATTCACACATTGCACTCGCTCGCCACGTTTAGCAGTGGTAGCTAACATTTAAAATTAAATTTAACCAGTGCATTTTGGTGGAGCACTTGCTCGTAGTTCTATATGCTCTGACGGCAGCATTGTGACTCTCTACTCGATTCGACTGGCACATTACAACGGAGAGGGGCAAGTACTCCGCGTTAATATAGTTCCTATTTTTATTTAAATTGACATTCTTATTACAAAAAACAATACATTAATTATACATATATAATTTAAGTGAATTATTTTAACTACTACTCATGCCTTCAAATTACTAATTACAAATGTTATGATTTTTATATTTTCCTAAGTTACAGACGACTCGCTAAACACGTTGAGTCCGGAATTAACAGGTCACCGCATGATGACTAGCAAAGGGTTAACTGTGATATTAATAGCTTTTTTACAATTCGAATTTTTATTAATGCTTTAGTTAGATTTTCCATTTACATCTCATACTCATTCTGATTTAGTACAGGGGCTTTAGGTTTAATAGTGCGATTTAAAAATACTTAATTGCTAGTTAAATTAATTTTTAATTTATTTAAGATTCTATATTCAATTAAATGGTCACACAATTAAAAATTTAATGTTAAAGATAAATGAATGAAATGTCAAATTTCCTAAAATAGAAATGTGTACTTCAACATATTCCAAAGTTATTTCATAATTTGTTTATTTTTTTTTTTATAGAAACTTATTGTGCAATAAAATTTTATAATGTACAAAATAAAATTTTGAACTTTCCCATTTGAGAAAATCTATACACACGCAAGGAGTATGGTACATAAATGCTGAATTTATAAAAAGCTACCATTTTCTTAAGAAATCTGTATCCAATTTTCAAATATTAGCTGTAAATTCTTTTTTTTTAATATTAATTTCTTAACATTGCAGGTTAATTATCTACAGGTTAGACAAGTTGTGGTTACTGTTTTACAGTTTGGTATATACCGTATATGTCCCTCACTCAATTTTCTGCTTCTTCTTATTGAAAAGTTGAACTTTTTGATTTTGAATAGATATTTCGGTTGTGTGAATAGATTTTGATTTATATAGATCTTTGAATAGATGGTGTGCTGAAATAATTAAACAAAACATTATAGCACACCGAATAAATAAACAGTTATTAACTGACTGAACTAAGGCAAATAGAACATTTGTGGTCAGTTGAATTACCCATGAGACTTTGACCATGAGACCAGTGCAGTGGGTCCATGGCACTAAAACAGTTAATGCAAGATAAGTTATTTCATGTAGTTATGAGATCATCATAAACTACTGCTTTCATGGTTCTCTATTACTGGAATGATCAATCATGTTTGTATTATTTTTTCTTCCTGTAGATTTATGTTAGTTTGAAGATGGCTACCACTTCTGGGTAACAAGTTATGCTTTAAAATTGGATCAGTTATGGCTGACATCTGGATTTAAAATTTTAATCATCGAGTCAGAATAGGTGAAACTGTCTCAACATTGTTGTTATGAATAAAATATGATGGTTACTGAAAGAGTGTTGTGTTTACCTAAACTTACGTAAGTGTAAGATTAAAATTTTGTGTATTTTACTTCTTAATTTTTTTAGAACAGTGGGTGAACTATAAATTGACCTCCCTTGACCTTTTCGCTGTTGTTGACTATCTGTCTGTACTAGCACTGAGAGAAAGTGATTTCCTCATGCTGTGTATCAAACCATTATTTTCACTTAAATTTGTTTATTTTATACATTGTTTGCCACAAATTTTATTTTATTTAGTTGCATACATGTTTTAAAGGATAATTTTCAATTATAAACTTATCATTGTTATTGTTGTTTCTTTTATAAGTTCCATGTTTTTTTTTTCAGTTATCTCTAACCCATGTTTCTATTAAGTGTTTGCAATGTCTCTTTCAAAGTTGCTTTAATTTGGCTGAATAGAACCAAATGGACAGTGAACACTCCAATTGTTATTGGAGTACATTACACCAATGTACCTTCTTTTCTTATGGTAGCCTCTACTGTTGAGTTAAATAATATGGATGACAAAGTGTTCCACCCTCTGTGACTCTTAAGCAGTTATAGCTGACTCTCCGCATTTACTACCATTTTGGATTCTTCTAGTTTGATCTCTATTTTTATAATAATAACTTTTGTCTTCCTGAAGGCAGTGGCATATTACAGTGGAAAAAATAAAGGTAAATTATTTTTATGTTAATTCTTTTATAAATTTTTGTTACTGGTAACAATACCAAGTAAACCAATAGGCCTATAATTTTACATGCAGCATCCAGTCCTGTTGTTATGTGCATTGTTGCATCAAAACATAGCAATGTGTATATTTTTGTTATTTGTTGTACAGAGAGTTACACCCTCTGCTAGTGTGATGTGGAACCTAACAAACGTGTTGTCATCATATGTAATAACAATTAGAGTGTACAATGGAGAACACGAATCATACATTCAGGAAGCAGCCAACATGTTGATTGCATTATCTGCCAATCTGTCGACAAATCAAAACTTTGAGGATTTCAATATGGCTGTGACAGCTGCTCGGCAGGAAGCCATAAATGTAAGTATTGTAACCAAAGTAAGTAGATTGAGCAAATCATTTTATATTGTGTCAGAACTATACACATTTCTGAAACATAGGGCGTAAGTGGATGTGACGTCCGGTCGGTCGAGTCCGGGGTGGGGCATGTAAGTTTGTTCGGCCATTTTGTTGGCCGTCGGCCATGTCATATATTTTATTTTCTGCTGTCGGCGCATGGGGGGTTAGTTTATTTCGTCGCCTTGTCGGCCACGATTGGCCAATAGGTGTCGTTGGTGAAGGGCTGGGCGGCAAGGGTGGGTCGTGACATGCGTGATCCAGGCGCTGGCATCTGGCTTCCGGAATAGGCTGCCATTTTCCAGGAGACATTTTTGGCATGCGTTTTGTGTCGAAGTGTGTTTACAGCATACTGTCAGTATGCACAATACGTTCATAGAGTATGGACGTGGAAGGAGAAGGAAAGTGTCCATGTGGGAGAGCTCATGATTTGCACGAGGCAAGGTTAATGATGTTTTGCGAGTGGCCGTTAAAATTTATAAGCCCCGAAACAATGTCGGTGATAGGATTTTATTATACGGGAAAAATTGTATCGTACGATGCGCTTACTGTGGTGTTGAAGTCGGCGGTTGGACGAAGGGAGAAGATCCTTTCGCGGTGCACCAAAAAATGTCTGTGAACTGTTGTAGTGGTGTAATGAATCAGAATCGAAAAGGTATTTATTACGGTAATGGGAAACTCGTGTATCCGGGGTGCAAGATTGAGTACTTTTGATAAATGGCCGGTTGCATCGAAAGTGAACGCAAACACGTTGTACGAAGCGGGTTTCTTTTATAAGGGAACCGGTGACCGCACTATCTGTTTTTATTGTGGAGGTGGTCTGAAAGACTGGAACAAGAGTGACATACCTTGGACCATACACTATGGTTTACACCACGTACTGTAACCCCTCTTTAAGTATTGTATTGACTTATAAAAAAAAATTGTTTTTTTTTTTTTTTTTTCTAAGGAGGGGCCACAAGATAATTAAAACTAGGCCAAAAGCCTAGAGAAGCCAAAATGCGCTGGATCCAGTGAGATGGGACTTGCAATTAGAACTCACAAAATTAACAACCAATAAATTTTTATTATAAACAAACTTTAAATTTCTGTCTCCCAACAAAATCATTGTATTCTCCTTTAAAATATTTTTTGTTTGAAAAATAAATATAAGATTTAAAATGAAATGAATATTGTAACGTACCAAATTTGGTAGTTACATAGAGTAAACAATTATTACGTCAAGTGACGGGAAATCATGAAAATAGTTCTAAGTACGTAAAGCAGTGGAAACAAAAAGTGAGTATCTACACTCATCTATCAAAATCTGTTCAGTAACAGATTGGCGCCCAACGTCTGAGCACGGATTAGGGAGAAAACAGTTAGCAATTTAGGCAATTAAACCAATAATTTCCTCACCTAATTCGTCGAGAGACAGCAAGTGCATTACCAGAGCGACAAGATGTACAGAAGGTCGACTTCAAAAAAGCGAGCAGCAGAGGTAGAGAGGAAGGCCAGAGCAGAAGAGAAAGAGGCAACTTCAGCAGAAGATGTTGAAGAGATTTTATTAGAAATCGAAGATAAACAACTTGAACCGGCGGAGGAGGTTCAGCAACCCGATGATGAGCCGGAAGTCATACCCCAAGAAGTTCAACCTGAAGTAAGTCAACCGGAGAAACAAATGTCAACGATGGATGCCAACTTCTTAATAATATTACGAGCAATAGAGGAAAGCCAGAAATCCACAGACCAAAAAATAGAGTCACTGAAGGAAGGCCAGAAATCCACAGACCAGAAGATAGAAGAAGGTCAGAAGGAGAGCCAGAAAAACATAGAATTACTGAAGGAAGAGTTGAACAGCAAAATAGATAAAACCAGTCAGTCCACTAACCAGAAAATAGAAGAAGGCCAGAAGGAGAGCCAGAAAAATATAGAATTGTTGAAGGAGGAGTTAAATGACAAGATAAATGAAACCAACAGGAGGATGGAAGACGGACAGAAAAAGACTGAAGAGCTATTGGAAAGGAAGATGGTAATAATGAAGGAGGATTTGTCTGCAGAGTTGGGGATTAAAATTGATCAGACCAACAAGAAGACTGACGAGATCAACAAGAAGATTAATCGAGATATCGAATTAATGCAGAAAGATAACGAGAAAATGTGGCAACAAATGGCCAACAATAGTGACAAAGCGGAAGAAGTTGCCAAAAATACAATCGAGTTGGTCGACAAAAAATTAGAAGAAAATTTAGAGGCAACAGAGGAGAGGAGTGCCATCTTGACTGCTGGGATTCATGAAGAAGTATCAGAACTACGGAAAGAGGGAGGAAGTAATAACCAAAAGTTGATACAAATGGAAATAGATGTCAACCACCGAATCAACGATATGGAGAAAATCCACAGCGCCCAGATAGGGGTTGTAGAGCGGAAGCAAGCCGAGATGATGACAGCACAGACTACATTGGGTGAGAAATGTGTGGAGATTTCCGTAAAGGTGGATGCCGTCAAACACCAAGTAACTAGTGACAGAGAACAATTGACAGAACGCCAGCAAAGGGAGTTTAATGATATTAGGGATGAAATGCACCGCTTACGAACATTCCCAAATATTTTATCGGGACTAACGCACCTGGAAGGTAGAGAGCAGATAGATTTCCATGCATACGTGAAGAATCCACTGGAATTTTTGGAGAGAGTGGAGGAAATTATAAACAGAAATAGAGAAAATAGATGGTCCATTATAAAAGGGATGCTGGATGAGTCATTCTGGAATACTTTTGACAACTGGTGGACAGCGACTCGACATGAAGTGGAGAATTACGATGCATTCAAAATAGCATTCAAACTGAAATACTGGTCTGAGACGACCCAAAACATTATTAGGGATGACATTACTAACGGTAAATTTGACTCAAATGGCAGACAATCAATGACCACTTATTTTCTAGGGAAGATCTGCCTAGCCAGAAACCTAGAGCCAGCCATCCCGGAGGAATGTTTAGTCACCAAGTTAGTGTATCACTTCAATCAAGGAATATCACAAGGTAGGCTAAACTCACAGATAAAGACCATCCAAGGAATGTGCGCTCTACTGGAAAGTCATGAGCGAGAAAGATACTACCAGAGGAACCGCCAGGGTCCCGGACAAACGAGGCGGATGCGATCGGGGCGGACCAGGAAATGTGAATCCCACCAATAACGGTGACAGAAACAATTATGGAAGGACATTCAACAATCCTCCACGTTTTCAGAACCAACCAGGACCACGTCAGAATGGAGGTGGCAATCATAATGCTCAGACAGACCAAGGGAATTTCAATAACCCCCGACCAAGTGGATATCAAAGGGACGGACATTACCAACGGGGTAATAATTATTATCGACCCTACAATAATCACTCCCCAAATAATCAGCATAGACAGGGTAATGGGAACCACAACAACAACCAGTTCCGGAGAGTGAATTACGCCCATGCTATCAGAGGGGGAGGTAGGCGAAATTATTATCAAGGGCGAAGAAGCTTCCCGAATCACCATAATAATTCAAACCACAGCGACGGAGAAGACCGAGAGTCGGGTTACAGGTCGAACAGAAGCGACAGTAGTGAAGGTAACAGACCAGTCACTCGAACAACCGAAACCTATCACAATGGAAACGGGCAAGGAGCCCAGGAACCAATAGCATCTACCTCAACAGACAGGCACACAAACGGTGACCTGCCTTTAAATGGGAACCGGCAGTGAAAAGCCTAACAACACCCTCACTGAACCGGACTATTGGGTCTAACATTTTGGCAACGGAATTGGCATCTAATAAAGTGCATCGCAATAATTATCTCAAAAACATTAGGCAGGACCTAATGGAGGAAAAAGACGACAGTATCAGTGACACAACTAACAGCGAGATCGCGTATATATCCGTAAAAGTCAACGGGATAAGTACAACCGCTATGGTAGACACCGGAGCGAATGTCTCGTTAATCGACAAATTAGAATTAAACCGAATACAATCAGAAAACCAAACAACAATACCAACACTACCCATCAATAATATAATACTCATTGGAGCCACTGGGCGACAAAATAAAACCATTCGACACCAAGTACAGTTCGAAGTATCGAGTAATGGAGAGACAATTCCAATGGTTTTCCTTGTAGCAAGTGGACTGCCATTTACACTACTTATCGGATGCGACATACTGCGGAAGTATACAGCCATAATCAATATGGACAAAGATACAGTATTATTGAAGGCAGATGAAGTTGAATGGACTGCAAATCTTATAGAACATAGGAAGGCACCCCCAGAACATGTAATCTATTATATACGGGAAGGCCATGACCATAAGAAGATGTCTATCAACAAAGAAATTCGCAGCAATCCAGAAGATGTATTATGGGTAGAAAAGATTAATGAAATTCGAGCATTCCAAACAAATAACATTAACCATGTGTTGACTTATGAACAACGTGAAAACCTGATACAAATCTACCATCGATACCGACATGTGTTCTCTGATACACCTGGCAAGATAAAAAACTTTCAATGTGAATTGAAATTTAAAGATCAAACTGAGTTCAAGAGAAAGTCATATCCAATCGCTTTTTCACTTAAAGAAGCCGTTCGTGAAGAAATACAAAGATTAATTGAGAATGATATCATTGAAGTCAGCAATTCCCCGTACACTAACCCCATTGTAGCTGTACCTAAGAAAAACGGCGCAGTGAGGATTTGCTTAGATGCGAGGGAAATAAATAAGTCCATAATTAATGACAGGACGTCGCCTGGCGAAATCGACGAGATATTAAAGAGATTTTATGGCACACGGTATTACAGTATATGGGATACTGTCTGTGGTTATTGGCAGGTGGAGTTACACCCCAATAGCAGGAAATTTACAGCATTTATTTTCGAAGGCCGTAACTATCAGTTTAAAAGGTTACCCTTCGGCCTTGTGAATTCTGTGGCCATTTTTGTTAAATGCATGGATGAAATATTAGGACATAATAATTTGCAATTTACGACAGTGTACGTCGATGATCTGTTAATTGCATCAGATAATTGGGAAGAACACTGTAACCGGGTGGCACAAGTGCTAAATAAATTAGAAGAAAATAACATAACGCTCAAACTGGACAAATCAAAATTAATAGGCAAGGAAGTACAATTTTTGGGGTTCAACTTATCAGAAATTGGAATCACACCAGCCCAAGAAAAGATGGAAGCCATACAGCGTTTCCCAATACCGAAAAACAAAAAACAGTTACAGTCATTCCTCGGAATTTGTAATTACTACAGAAAATTCCAGCGCAACTATTCGGAGTTAACGGCTCGATTTTCATCACAATTATCGTCAAAGGAAAAGTGGAGATGGGGGTCTGACCAAGACACTACCTTTGAGCTAATAAAGAAAAAATTTCTCGATACAGTAATGCTACACCATCCTAATTTTGAAAGACAATTTTTTATGAACTGTGATGCTAGTGACCTTAGCCTTGGTTCAGTATTATATCAGGAGGACCAAGAAGGTAATCACCAAGTAATTAGTTTCGCAAGTAGAACACTGAACAAATGCAAACGGAACTATCATACGACAGAGAAAGAGCTACTGAGTATAGTGTTTGCCTGTGAGAAATTTCGAGCCTTCATTTTAGGATACCCTATTACGGTACGAACAGACCACAAGTCTATATCTTTTCTAAAGAGTTGTAGGCTAAAGCATGGTAGACTAACAAGGTGGACACTGACGCTCCAAGAATATAACATCCAATGGGAATACATACCAGGGAAAAGCAACATAGCGGCCGACGTGTTGTCCCGAGTGAACATCATAGCCCAGACATTCGAGGGAGAGAAAGAAACCATCGCCAAAGTCTACCACATATTGAAGAACAAGTCTGAATTAACCAACATACTATCTGACATAAACATTCATCAGAACAAGGATCATAAAATCTCACAAATCATCCAACGATTGGCAGAAGATGATGAAAAAATAATACCATATTACTGTACTCACAACCGATTACTATTCACTAAAACTCAAAAATATAGTGAACAATGGAAGGTTGTCATACCGCAAACCATTGAGAAAGAACTAGCAATTGATTACCATGTGCGTTACGGTCACATGGGAGCAGTCAAAGTAGTCAAGGCACTACAGGAACATGTACACTTTAAAGACATGAACCGCAAGGTGAGAAAATATATTCAAAATTGTCATGTATGCCAGCTGGTCAAGTGTAGCAATGAAAAAAGAGAAGGGGTAATGATATCCATAACATCAACAGCAAAATTAGAAAAAGTATTTTTAGATATTTGTGGACCGTTTCCACGAAGTGGTGGAAGGCACCAATACAAATATGTAGTAATCATATTCGACCACTACACAAAGTTCACAAAACTGTATCCAATAAACCGAGCTACCACTAACAAGATACTAGTCATAGTGATATCTAGATACATACCCGAAGTGGGAAAACCACTATCAGTAATTACAGATCACGGAACGCAATTCCGAGGACGAAAATGGCGGGAAAGTCTAATCCATCAGGGCATAAAGACATACAAAACGTCAGTGTATCACCCCAACAGCAACCCTGCTGAGAGAGTGTTGAGAGAAGTAGGAAGGATCTTAAGAACCTACTGTCACAGCCAGCTGAGGAAATGGGAGGAATATCTATCCCCGACTGAAGACTTCCTGAACTTAGCTTATCATCAATCAACAGATGAGACACCATATATGGCTATGTATGAGCGATGACCACCCCGGGAAATTACTGACATTATAAAATTTCCTCCAGAGAGTGAATTCATATTCAATAAGACCAAGTTTTACAATAACGCAGTTGAACGAGCTGACAAACTTAGGCTCAAATACCAGAAGTCGCAACCTAAAATCATAAAGTACGAAGTGGGAGACAAAGTACTCATAAAAAACCGAGAACTCCCAAGTGCAATTGAAGGTATTGGGAAAAAACTGCTACTGCTATTCAGAGGCCCATATACTGTAACCAAAAACAACCTGAATAACACTTATGAGTTACAAGACCCAATAACTAAGAGAATAAAGGGCACATACAACCAAGCTTCAATGAAACGGTATATCGAAGATTAAATTATAAAATAAAAGTGAAATATTGCGATGAAAATTATTTGTTCCTGATAATAAGAGAAAAATGAAAATATAATTGTTAGAATAAATGTTGACTATATGAAGTAAGGGTGAAATATTGCTATAAAGATTATTTGTTGCTTATATTAAATAGGAAGGGAATATATAACTATGAAAATGAACGTTGACTATATTGTAATTTTGTAATGTAAAAATATGTTCCAAAGAAGTTATGTAAAGGATAAAGAAAATTGTATTTACAAATAGTACTACAAATGAGAATGAGAAAAATGAAAGAAAAATATAACTATACGAGAAAGACGCTTTCCATCTTTGGCACAATATATTTCCAAGAGCCAAGTCAACAGTAATTCACCATCATACCCGTACTACCAATGAAAGAAAAATATAACTATACGAGACGGACACCCAAGATCTATGGCATAACTATATATAAATATATATTTCCAAGAGCCACGTCAACAGTAAAGACAACAACATACCCGTACAAATAAAAGAGGAGACAGTGAACTAGATGATATATGAAAGAAGAAGAAAATAAGAAGTTGGAGGAACGAAACCGAATAAGTATCATTAATGTAGATAAGAAATAACACACAACCATAGTGTTTTCTAGTGTCTTTTACTAGAAGAGAGCCTACACCAAATGGGCTATATCTCAATTGAAACCATGAGAAAATATATTCATGAATTGTATCCAGAAGAGTAAACCCCGAAAACAAAGAAGATTATGAAATGACGTTTAATGTAATACAAAGAGAAGAGATTAATTAATGACGAAGAAGAATGAAAAATAATATATTAACGAAGATGATCATGAGAGTATACCAGTGATGAAATGTAAAACAAACTATCCCTGTAATATGTGAAGAATTTAGTTGAGTTGAATCAAGAAGAAGAGAGTATAACAATGTATAAACCGCAGATGCGTGAGATAATCTCAAGGATATTTATTATTTGTCGAAAGAACGACCACTTTATGTTTTTTGATTATTTGAGATGAATTGACTGATGAATAACGCCAGCAATCATTTATTATTATTGATGGAGGTGATGTGCCTCCGTATTTATTGATGTTAGTATGGCCAGTGGAGTTGTATGCCAAAGTGAGCCGCTCTGAACTGCCCCAGCTAAACTTATGTTAGGGAAATAGGGAACTAAATAAACAAGGGAGATAATTACATAGAAGAGAAATAATTATGATTCAAATAGAAGAAAGTGAAGGGATATATATAAAAAAGCATATGAGTCGACATGGAACGTACAACAATTGATGAATTCTTCAATAAAAAACAATATAAGTATACTGATTCAGAATTAATCAATTCTTATAGGAAGGCATATGTAACGTACCAAATTTGGTAGTTACATAGAGTAAACAATTATTACGTCAAGTGATGGGAAATCATGAAAATAGTTCTAAGTACGTAAAGCAATGGAAACAAAAAGTGAGTATCTACACTCATCTATCAAAATCTGTTCAGTAACAATATATAGATTTTCTTTTCCAATTGGGGTTACTTTTCCCCACTTAGCCCTATACCTAACCCCCAGAAATACACATGAATATACGATACATATAATGGACCTATAAAGAAATATGTCTACAATATACAACACATACACCGTTCCACATCACAGGACAATTACAAATTTCAACATTAAAATCTTGCCACACCTCTTTCACCCCAGGAGGTACATAATTTACAATTCATAACTATTATTGTACGCAACACCTATTGCAAGATCTTAATACATAATAACCCATATCTATATGTGTGACACCAGTGCCCCCAGGGCATACTAAAATTCAGGGGTTGGCATAATGCCTGATACTACTATAAAGTGCTCCCACACTGATCACTTAGACTTGGAGTAAATATAATTATAATTCAGTCAAAATACAAGTGACCATAATAAATTAAAAAGAAATATTGTGAAATATTAAAAACAGTAATGTGTCATGATGCTTTATAACCTTTAAGAATTAATTTGGCCCAAAGGCCGACATGTTCCTAGGCAAGATCGTGCATAACTAAACATGTCCCAGGAGCATGTTCAAGTCTGCATGAAAATCCGCCTATACAGGATTAAACTGGGGACCCGACTGAAACTAACAAAAGAGACTCCTATCCATTATAGGACCCAAACTGAAAATAAATAAGTGAATTAATGAATCAATAGAAAACTAAATTTTAACCTGCGAAATTACATGATGAATGATAGAATTACTAGCACTAAGGTAACCCTTTTACTGAAAACTAGAAAGAAATTTACATGCCTGAATGGTAATCAGCCACAGATACATGCCAACCTCTGGTCTCACATTTAATATAAACAGTATTACAAAAGATTCCCCCCCAAGTCTGCGCACTATTTTGTCCCATTAACCAGGGACCCAATTAAAAGGTGTAAAGTTTAAAGTCATTGTATGGTGTGTAGCTATATGCCCACGAGTTCTAGTGGGTTACATTCCCTTGTGTGAAAAATAATATTGGGTTGGTGTCACCTGATTTATTCCGTGGTGTGAAGTTTGGTGTTCTGGTCTACAGCATTTTAGTGTGGGTGTGGCCTGTCCTCGCTGTTCTCCTCCGGCAGATGAAGTTGAGAGTCTAGATGTTCATTTGTTCAGGTTGGGGCTGTTCCTCGACGTGAAGCGAGGGACCCTAAGCATACAGATATTATCAGCGAGAAGCTCCAACACTAATTCCCCCAGGACCCTCACATGCACCAAAATCCATTTATAATATTAAACACTGCTTTAGGCCTACTTGAAATGAAAGTTTGACACACTCTGCAACAGGTTATACGGGCATATGGCCCTATCTTTGAAAACATTAAGTTTGGCTAAATTACATATTATTTTGCGTACTCTAATTCAATTACGGGGCCTTAGTTAAGATTTCGATTACTGTTATACAATTAACTCATTTTGTTATACAATTGCTATACAATTAATACAATTTACACATACTCTAATTCGCCACGTGGCATGAGTGTGATAGGTTACCAATTTCATTCATTCCTGTACTTATTAAACAAAACTCCTTTTACATGACTTCAAATTAATATATATAAATATACTGCACTTACTTACCGCAGATCTGTTTTAATCTAGCCTGCCATAGGTGGTAGATGGTACAATTAAAAAAACTTCCCTGTTGGAGAGCGAGGCGTGGTGTTTGGTTCAACCAGCAATTCAGACAGGCTTAGAAACGTTTATTCAGGCATTTTTCAACTCGCGATCAGCGGCGACCGCCAGGTTGCAGCACCAATCAGGCGCAGCATTATTACCGTATTACAGTACGGTAGAACGCCACCGCTAAATACAGTACGGTATTTTTCTTTGGCGTGTTCGTTAAATGCAGTATAAGCGCCGATTTTAATCACTCGGCACAGTACTATGGTTTACAAAGTGTGCATTTGTACTGTCTGAGGAAGGAAAAGACTTTATAAAAACGAGTTTGTGCGATGTAGTAACGGAATAATTATCAAAAACCGGTCTCGATGGGTGAAAGGATATTCGTTCTGAGTATGTGTGATCGTTGCGTTCAAGACAAGACATTTCTGTTTCTCATACATCAGTAGGAGGACGTGTGATATCAATATCTAAACCTGGTCTCGACAGGTGATACAGTAGTAGCAGGATGTGTGATATCAATAAACTCATAACATAGTGAAGATGCCATGAACACTCAAGCTGTACTAAACCAGTTTATTTCTGACTGCATGCTCTGTCTCCGACAACACACATTATTTACAAAAAACAATTTTTGTTTAATAAAAATGAAAATTGGAGTGTCTAAGTGTAAGATTATACGTTCGAATACAGCACTCACAACAGTGTTAGATATAGTATGTTCAGTTACTTTAATCGTTTATATGTTCAAATAACAAAACCATCGAACAGCCTTTTAATGACTAATAGAGGAATAAATTTTTCTCACTAGCTGCACTGTTGGAAACTCAAACACTACTCCTAAAGCTTTACTGTTCTTGTTGCTACAGCCATCAGCACCATCACCATCTCTCCTACTGCAACTACAACTACTACTGCCGTATGACTCAAATATCAAGAAATACAGTGCTGTAATACAAAAATCCAAGTAGCCAGATGTCTGAATTACTTTGCTGAGAATGTAAAATTGATTAGGTTTTTTTTTTGTATCAGAAACATTAGACATTCTCTGCAACTGGAAGAACTGACAGGTTGATGAGACAACAGCCATTCACAATGGTTCTATTTCCCATCTTCTTCTTCTCTCTAACTCTCTAACATTGCTCCACCACCATATGTTAGCTAAGAATATCATCCTATTCATTTGTGCCATTGTCTTGTGATATGAATTTGTAATATTTTAAATGCACCTGTGTGACACTGATGAAGGAAGCAGTCTCAGATTAACTTTAATAGAAATGATATCCAAATCAATTGACATTTTTTAGTATAATTTAATTTATTATTATAATTTTAGTATAATTAACTTTGTATATCTTTGTGATAGCGTGTACACATAGGTATGTGTGTGCATAGGAGAGAGAGACAGAGTGAGAGAGAGAGGTGGGGAGAGTATACACACACAGATTGTAGTTTACTTAATGACCAATTAGTGTACATGTTAAACTTTTAGGTACTGTTCATAAGACAGATAGTTAGGTATTGACTAAGTATAAGAATTATATTTGCAGCTGCATTGTATTTATTTATATGTTTGCAGGCTCCATGGTTTACAGCTGAAGCTGTAGATGAACTGCAGTTAAGGCAGAATTTAGAAAATATTTGTCATGGTCCTTCAGAAACAAAAAGCAGCTTCTATGTATTGGCAGCATTGTGTGATATCCACAAACTCTTCTACAGTTCCAAGTCAGTTAGAAAAGGTAAATACGCTGTCAGACAAATATCCGTAATAATTATGTGATAACTCTGTAACTCCCATTTGGAGTAAGGTACTTATCAGTAGTTCTTCAACATTGGGAAGTAGCTGTTGTATTGGCACTTTTACCTAAACAGCATCCTTCAATAACATGTCACAGCTACTTATTACTTTTCTGAAAAATTTACATTTGTATTTGTTTAGCTATTGGTAGTAATGGTTAACAATTTTAACATGTTTCTCAAATGCAGCAGTGTTTAATTGAACATGGCTCCTTGAGTATTTATGTTATTTCCTGGATGTCATGAAGTAATTATGAGCATTATGCCCTGTATCTTGTAAAACCAAGTTCATAAATTTTGTCATATTGATGGTGCCAGTTTTACTCTAAACGGAAATCAGTTCACTTTCAAAAATCTGTGATGAATGCTTTACTATGTTGTGTTATATTATGGCTGTTCCTGCATAGAGTAAAGAATATGGACATTGAATAAAAAAGTTGTATGTGTTGTGATTATTTAAAATAGCTGTATTAAGTATTTAATGTTTCTGTAGTATTATTTCAACGTAGACATTTTTCCATATGTTTTTTTAGATCTGCCAGTTCTCCTATCTCAGATATATGATAATCCAGATTACTGGCATTTTGGTTCTTAGTATTTTTGAACTCTGTAATTTAATCTTCTGTTCAGTTATGTCCAATACTATGGCATCAGAGAACATTGGTCTATATTATTTTTGTGCATAAGCAATTTGACTTACACATGTTTTAGCCCAAGTACACTCATACGTTGAACAAAATGTAAATGTAAAAATTAGTTATGAAACAAATATTAATAAAAGTACATAATTAGGCATACATAAGTGCAGTTTCGTTTTTGGTACAAATTACTCACCTTTCTTACGTTTATCCTGTTATGGTATGTAGTTACAAGACTTCGTCTATATAGTTTCAGATGGTAGGAGACAGCTTGAATATTACCATTAATTTCATCATTTTGGTTGTACTTACCGTATTTTCTCGCATAATTAACGCCCCCGCATAATTTACGCATCCCATTTCTGGGGGGTTCAAAGTGGGAAAAAAGAAATATTTGCGTATTTGATGCACCCACTTTCTCGATGATTTCATCACGCAGTTCCAGGTGTGTTTCGAAATAAAGATGTCAAGTAGTAGCTTTCCTATTGTGCAACCTCACATTTCAAACCCTCGTGCAACTTCCTGTTATTACTCACTGCGGTATTTCAGTCCGGTGAGTGAATCAGCGAAGACGTGATTAGTGACAATCTATTCCAGTCTGGTAGAAACTCATTTTACGAGTGTTCTCAAAGTCGTTCATTAATCCACAATGAGCAAGTATTCGAGTAATACTGCGTCATATAAACTTGCGGTGATCGCTTACGCCGAAACACACGGGAATAGGGCAGCAGGCCGCAAATATTCTGTGTCCGAGTGTAACGTGCAGTACTGGCAAAAACAAAATTGCCCTTCAAGAGACCAACAAGTCTCGTAAAGCATTTCGCGGTCCAAAAAGTGGCAAGTTTCCGCAAGTAGAGGAGTATCTTCTGAAATATGTGATTTCGTTACGCAATGATGGATATGCGGTTTCTTACGAAATGCTGTATTTTAAAGGACGAGAAATAGCTGCAGCACATGGGATCAGTGTCTCGAATTTTAAGGTTAGCCGAGGCTGGGTGATTAAATTTATGAAGAGAAATGGACTCTCTCTTCAAAGAAGAACATCCTTATGTCAAAGAATGCCGAATGATTTCGACCAAAAAGTCATTGATTTTCATCGCTTCATGATTAGGAAACAGAAAGCGAAGAAATATTTGCTTTCCCAGATAGGAAACGCAGATCAGACGCCCATCAGTTTCGATATGCCACAAAGTCTAACAATCGATACGAAAGGAACATCGAGTGTTATTGTGCGCACTACTGAAAGTGAAAAACAACGGTGTACGGTAATGCTTGCTGTAACAGCTGATGGCAGAAAGCTTGCACCGTACGTTGTCCTGAAGCGAAAAACAATGCCGAAAGTAAAATTTCCACGTGGGATCCACGTTCGTGTCCAAGAAAAAGGGTGGAGGGACACGTCACTCGTTGTTGAAGTCCGGTCCGAGTGGACCGGAAAATGTTAGTGTCAGCACATGTGTACCAAAAAATGTTCTGTTAGGAAGAATGATGTTTGTGGTGCTATTGCCAGGATGCAGAATGATGACGATAGTGGACTGTATTTAATACATTTATTAAGTTTTTGTTGTACATTTAAATCATAGTGTTGAGATTGGCTAAGTCTGAAAAGATTTTAATTTTGACTGAACCGAGTCGTTAAGAAAGCTACATGGTAGATGAGGCGCAGATGTGCGACACTCAACTACATTAAAAATATTGAGGCCTAAAGCCTAGACGATTGTCGTAAGAATTTTTGTAAGACTTGAGATGCGAGTACGCGGCACTCTAAGTTACATGAAGAATTAGCAATGTATTGCTAATATACTGCAAGTATGCAATATAATGTTGTGGCCTAAAGCCTACATGAATTGTCTAACGACAAGAAAATATCGGTATGGAGAACCATACATGACTTCCATGTTCTAAGATTTATATTTAAAATCATATTCGAAATGAAATATTTCCATAGAAACTACGTCTTTCTACTCATTGCTTCAGCATTAACCACAGTACTGTGGTCACTAACGTATACCACCTCACGTTTTCGCACTCGATTTTCACCGATGATGGCAGTCGATGGCACTGCCGAAAAGTCTGGTTTTGCAGAAAACATTGGACTACGGCTAAAGAGCCCGGGAAGCAATTTTAACAAAAACCTACTTCTTTGTTGCCGATAACGTAGTACACATATAAAAAATTCTCCCCTCCACCTTCAACTATATTTTTTAATAATAGAAAATTACCCACCACACCGTTCACCTAACCTCTTTATTTACAGATATTTCATCTACGTTTCTACAGTGGATTACTACGAGCTTCTTATCAGGATACTTTATTTATAAAAATTAAGTACTTTACTCTTGTTAAATCATAAAATGTTTCAGGTAAACTACCCCTTTTTCTTAACCGATCTTCTCCAAAATCAACAGACCTTCCGTCCTCTACAATTCAGGGAAGCATGCAAAAAAATATTTGATTCTGTTTGAATGTGCGGCATTTATCGTTCGTCATGGAAACATTTCTCTTGTTACAACATAAAATGTTGCAGGTAAACTACCCCTTTCCCTTTACCGATCTTCACCAAAATCAATAGACCTTGAGCTCTCTGCAACTCAGGAAAGGGTGCAAAAAATTATTTGGTTCTCATTGAATTTTCGGCAGTTATCGTTCGTCATATAAAAAATTCCCCTTGTTAAAACAAAATGTTGCTGGTAAACTACCCCTTTACCTTAACCGATCTTCACCAACACCAATAGGTATTGAGAACTCTACAATACAGGGCTGTATGCAAAACATCATTTGATTCTGTTTGAATTTGCGGCTGTTATCGTTTGCCATAGAAAACACCCTTGATAAAACATAAAACGTTGCTGGTAAACTACCCTATTCCATTAACCGATCTTCACCAAAAACAATAGGTCTTGAGAACTCTACAATTCAGGGCTG
Source organism: Magicicada septendecula (assembly GCA_034769895.1). Lineage (NCBI taxonomy): Eukaryota > Metazoa > Arthropoda > Insecta > Hemiptera > Cicadidae > Magicicada > Magicicada septendecula. Next base: position 216,290,070 of record CM068373.1, read on the forward strand.
TATCCAAAACTTTATGTTTTAATGTACGGCAGTTATCGTTCGTCATAGAAAAAATACCCTTGTTAAAACATACAACATTGCAGGTACAAAATCAACGTTGCAGGTATAAAATCAACAGACCTTGAGTTCTGTATAATTCAAAAAGGTATGCAGAAGAGTAGTTGATTCTGTTTTAATGTACGGCAGTTATCGTTCGTCAAAAAAAAATTACCCTTGATAAAACATAAAATGTTGCTGGTAAACAACCCTATTCCCTTAACCGATCTTCACCAAAACCAACAGGTCTTGAGAACTCTACATTTCAGGGCTGTATGCAAAATATTATATGATTCTGTTTGAATTTGCGGCTGTTATCGTTTGCCATATAAAATACCCTTGATAAAACAAAAAACGTGTCAGGTAAACTTCCCCTTTCCCTTAACCGATCTTCACCAAAAACAATAGGTCTTTAGTACTCAACAAAACAGGGCTGTATGCAAAAACGTATTTGATTCTGTTTGAATTTGCGGCTGTTATCGTTTGCCATAGAAAATACCCTTTTAAAACATAAAACGTTGCAGGTAAACTACCCCTTCCCCTTAACCGATCTTCACCAACACCAATAGGTATTGAGAACTCTACAATACAGGGCTGTATGCAAAACATCATTTGATTCTGTTTCAATTTGCGGCTGTTATCATTTACCATCGAAAAAAATTACCCTTGATAAAAAACCGTTGCAGGTAAACTACCCCTTTCCCTTAACCGATCTTCACCAAAAACGACAGATCTTGAGAACTCTACAATTCAGGGCTGTATGCAAAATATTATATGATTTTGTTTGAATTTGCGGCTGTTATCGTTTGCCATACAAAATACCCTTGTTAAAACAAAAAACGTGGCAGGTAAACTACCCCTTTCCCTTAAACGATCTTCACCAAAAACAATAGGTCTTTAGTACTCAAGAAATCAGTGCTGTATGCAAAAACTTATTTGATTCTGTTTGAATTTGCGGCTTTTATCGTTTGCCATAGAAAATACCCTTTGAAACATAAAACGTTGCAGGTAAACTACCCCTTTCCCTTAACCGATCTTCACCAAAAACAAAAGGTCTTGAGAACTCTACAATTCAGGGTAGTATGCAAAACATTATTTGATTATGTTTGAATTTGCGGCTGTTATCGTTTGCCATAGAAAATACCCTTGTTAAAACATAAAACGTTGATGGTAAACTACCCCTTTCCCTTAACCGATCTTTACTAAAATCAACAGATCTTGAGAACTCTACAATTCAGGGCTGTATGCGAAACATTATTTGATTCTGTTTGAATTTGCGGCTGTTATCGTTTGCCAAACAAACAAAATTACCCTTGATAGAAAAAAACCGTTGCAGGTAAACTACCCCTTTCCCTCAACCGATCTTCACCAAAAACAATAGGTCGCGAGTACTCTACAAATCAGGGCTGTATGCAAAAAATTATTTGATTCTGTTTGAATTTGCGGCTGTTATCGTTTGCCATAGAAAAAAATCTACAGACACACACACAGACACTTTCGAAAAATGACTTTTTTCATGTTTTGAGTGTAGTACAATCATATTCTGCAATAATCTCGAACACTTTTTTTTTTTTGCCATCACCATACTTCCATTTCCTTAAGGAACATGGAAGTAAAAATGATGAGTGACAGAACAAGCAAGCAAACATTATGACGTCTGCCGTCTGCCGAAGCTCGGTCGACTGTGTCATTGAGAAAACATGATAAGCACAATTTCAAAGTACAGATTAGCCAACCTATGAATGCGAAAATTACCACATTACTGTCCATAACTGCCAGCAAAAAATCAAAAGATTTTTTAATACATTTTAATAACTTATTGTAGGAAAATACAGAGTTCTTAATAATAGAAGTCAGTCTCAATAAGTTGTATTGAACCTTGAGTTTGAAATCTTAGATAACAGTTGTGACATTAACTGTTTAGAGATAAGCTTGAGTGATGATAAGAGTTGAGCAGGCCAAGGTCGGCTTGCAACCTGAATTATACATGAGTATAAATGCAAAAATTAGCAATGTATTGCCTGTATATTGTATGTATACAATATTAAACAATATAAGACATAAAAAGTACATAGTTTGACAATGTTTAATGATGAATAATCGGTGACTCATCACATGATGGGCCCGATAATTGTAACATTTATGCAAGTCATAATGGTTAGCTTGAACCAGTTAAGGCCAGTAGACCTATACAATAGTATTGAATACAATGAACAAACAAAATTATTAAAATTATACATGTAAAGACATAAATTTAGCATGACGCTTTATAGTTTGCACGATGCATGCTATACCTGAAGTTTCAGGAATGTACAATAAATTGTTATGTGAAAACAAGCTATACATAGTTGAATGATTGTAAGCACAAAGTGTAATGACATGTATGAATAATAATTGTACAATACGTGATCACAAAATACAAATACAAAATACAATATAAAAATATAGGCGTGGCGTATGGTTATAGACAGTGGATGCGGATAAACAATGTGTTTTACATAGATACAAGTTATACATAATAAATACAATAGAAATCGGTTTAGATAATTACAAATACATAAATACAAGGCACAATAGCATAAGTGACAAGTACAACAGATGTGGTTATACAAAATGTAATACATGTGTTGAACAATTGCGAGAAATAAATTCCTAGAGTAACAAAATATCACACATATTGACAAATGTGCAAGAAAATGCATACATGGTTTGTATAGCTGCAGACCATGTGAATATTATAACAAAATTTTTACATAAAAACAATAGTAAGCAAAGAAATGAGGCATAAATCAAATGTTGCATACACGAAAATACAAAATAATAATTAAAGCTTTGCATATTAAATAAACTGACACTTGCTTGAGTAAAACAAACAGTTTCTGAATCAAAAATATACAAATTAAAGCTTATGCTAAAAACAAAGGTGCTTATAACTAACAAAATCTTCTTTGAACATCTGATTTATGTATTTTTGACAAATATACAAAGGAAAATAAACCCTTCTTTTACTGTTCGTCCCTAGTAGGGACCAAACATAATTTATGAATTGGTCTGCGATATGTGCCAGTAGGCGTGCGAACGTCAACTACTCTAATTAAGTTGTCTGGGCCAGGAAATGTGGCGGTAATTACACCAAATTTCCACGCTAATGGAGGTAAGTTATCCTCAATCAGTAAAACCAGGTCACCAATGGAAACGTTGTCCGTTGAATTTCCATTTGTGACGTTGTTGTAATTGATGTAAGTAGTCGCGAGACCAAGCTTTCCAAATGACTTGGACAAACTTCTGGAGAAGTTGCCAACGTCCAAGACGAGAGATGGGAACGTGAGATAAGTCTGGATCAGGAATCGCCATTAATGGTGTGCAAATCAAAAAATGGCCAGGTGTAAGTGGCACCGGATCATTTACATCCGATGAAACGGCAAATAATGGACGTGAGTTTAGACATGCCTCTATCTCAGTGTTCCGCAACCTTTTTTTACTCACGGCACACCCCAGACGGGCCTAGACTCAACATGGCACACCAAAATGTCTGTCCCTCAAAATCATATGAATCTTAATATAATTACAAAATATTACGCCGTTATGTAATCAATTTTTATTATTATTATCATCATCATTATTGTTATTATTATTATTATTATTATAAAGCAGGAATAGACTCATGCATTTATTAACAATTTATTAACTTTAATTCACTGTAGAAAATACGAATTTTAAAGTAAATAACTCTACTCATACCTTCAATGTGATACTTGAGGCTGCTTAGCTGCACACAGACGGCTGATTCGTGGTGGAATCGTTGACAAAGCAAGCCTCATTTCTTCATCGATGGATTTGAGTGTCTCTCTCTTTGATGTTTTAATTTCAGTCAACGTCGAGAAGCCCAGTTCACACAAATACGTAGTTGAAAATGGTAATAACACATTAACTGCCATCTCGGAGATAGCCGGGTATTCACTGCTTATTGACAACCAAAATGTTTCCAAAGGCACTTCGAAAAATTTTAATTTCAATGTTCTGTCTGCTTTCAAATCTGCCAGTTCCTCTTGTAAGCCTAAATTATTCGGAAGATGTTTCAAATCCACAATGAATGGATCACGAACTCAGTCAAAATCTTCAACACTCTCTCCAAAATTTTTTTGAAATTCTGCTGTAAGAGTACTAAATGTTCTTTAATTAAGTCCATCAACACCTTATTATCGTCAGCAAGGGGCCATACAGTTGGGAACATCTCACACGATCCATTTTCAATTGTTTGTATCCACAAATTTAACTTATTAATAAATCCTTGAATCTTATCCATACTAGTCAGAATATTTTCGTTTCTACCTTGCATTTTTCTGTTTAGTTCATTCAAGTGTACGAAAATATCGGAAAGATATGCCAACTTAGATACCCATTCATCATCTGCAAATAAATCCGCATACTCATGCCCCTCGATAGTCAAAAATGCAAGTACCTCCTCTTTAAGTTCAAACATTCGCGTTAACACTTTACCTCGAGATAACCATCGTACTTCTGTATGTAGCAGAAATGTAGTGTGCTCTGATCCCATTTCTTGACACAAAACGTTAAAAAGCCGCATATTTAGGGGCCGCGATTTGATGAAGTTCACGACTTTTACTACTTCGTCCATCACAATTTTCAGAGGAGATGGCAAAGACTTAGCAACAATGGCTTCGCGGTGAATGAGACAATGGTCGGTTCGTAAGTTAGGATTTACTTCGCGTACTTTACCCACGAATCCTTTCACTCGGCCTGTCATAGAAGCGGCTCCGTCTGTACAAACACTAACGCAGTCCTCCTATGTTAATTCATTACGGACCACATATTCATTAGTCGTACGAAATATTTCTTCACCGGTTGCTCACTCGGGTAGTTCTTTGCAAAAAAAGAAATTAGTTGCAATTACATCCCCATCAACATACCTTATGTAGGAAAAAAGTTGTGCGTGACCGTCAATATCGGTGGACTCGTCGATCTGAAGTGAGAACTTTCGACTGCTCTTTATTTTCTCCTTCATAATGTCTTCGATGTCACTGGACATGTCACTAACTCGGCGGCTGATTGTGTCAGCAGAGAGAGGAATTTTTGAAATTTCAGTACCAGCTTCTAAACCCAGGACTATTTTTACCATTTCTTTACACGCAGGCATTAACAACGTTTCTGCTATTGTGTGTGGTTTTTTGGCTTTTACGATAAGTTCGGCTACCTTATAGCTAGCTTCCTGTACTTTTTGCGAAACACGTACCGATTTAGTCATGAGCGTCACTTGTTTTTTATTTTGTTCCAACAGCCGACGAAAATAATTCACATCTTTACTTAACAGAGAGGAATGTTTTGTTGACAAATGTCGTTTCAATTTACTGGGAACTATAGCAGCATTACTGAGTTTTTCACCACACACAACACACTCGGGGATTGGGCATGTTTTGTCACCACACCAAAAAAACCCGTAAGATAAATAATTATCACTATATTGCCGGTGAACTACTTTCTGTTTATTTTTTTCGGGCTCGATGGTTTCACTACTTGCACTCGAGGACGGACCACTCCATACAAGGAACTTATCCATATCGAAAAAAAAAAATAGTTTAATAACACTGTAATAGAAAATAGTAAGACTGGTATAGCAATCACAATATTCGCACTACTGCAGAGCACAGCTGTGATAGAACTGAACTGAAATACTGTAATTGTTGTCTGACAATGTGTGGGTCCTTCGGCGAAGGAAAATAGCAATAAAGTTTAAGAAACGCCGACAAACAGGCACAAATATCAAAACAAGGCAATAAAATAATAAAAGAGAGGGAAATTTTTGCTAATCCCCGCAATTTTAGTTAAAAGCACGTACAGCCAGCCGTACACAAAAGATGCGGTGTTACAAAGAACTCTCTTGAATAGAGTTTAGAACGTTTAGAGTTTTGAACGTAAACTCTATTGTATGATTGGTGCGGGCCGCTAAAAGGCTTGCTAAGTCTTACGCTGCTTTCTTTGCGGTGAACAGAAAGCTTGCCGCCTGTAACCCATGAAACTGGCCCAATATTTCAGGCGAGAATACAAATAACTTAAGATAAGCCAACTATAACAACAATATTGAGTAAATAAATTACATTTAATTTCTTTGAAAATATAACAGTTATCAGCATGTATTAAAGAATAAACAAGCACCTTCTTACTTAAAATCGACAATTAATTTATTACAATAATAGGTAAAAGTTCGCGTCACACCTTTCACCTTGTGACGGCACACTATTGTGCCGCGGCACACCGGTTGCGGAACACTGCTCTATCTGAGACAAAACCGTCGTAAACTCCTCAAAGGTGAGTATAGACTTGCCTACCACGCGGCGCAAATGATACTTTAAACTCTTTATACTGCTCTCCCAAAGACCACCAAAATGAGGTGATGAGGGCGGAATAAATGACCATGAAATACCATGAGAGGTCGTAAAGGATTGGATTGATGAGGTGGCATCCTTATTATGCCAAAGATTGTAAAGGTCATGCAAAACATTGCGGGCCTTCCTAGTGTTCGTGCCATTATCAGAATATAACTGGCTGGGTATGCCCCTACGGGGCATGAAACGACGTAAGGCAGCTATAAACGCGTTGGCTGTAAGGTCGGAAACGAATTCCAAATGAATGGCCCTGGTTGCTAAGCAGATGAACAAAGACACATACGATTTTGACAGAGTCCTAGATTTCTGCCCGCCATGACGAATCATGAAGGGACCACCATAATCAACTGCGCAGAATAGAAACGCCCGCGAAGGAGTGACTCTAGGAGATGGCAAAATACCAAGCCTTTGAACCTGATGTTTGGCACTAAACCTGAGACACTTGACGCATCTACGAATGATGGAGCGAATGACTATCTTGGCGTTAATGATCCACCAACGTTGACGAAGTGAGTGATGCACGAGTTGAGCACCAGCGTGGAGTAGACGAATGTGTTCGCATTCAATAATAAGGCCAGTGACATGAGCTGATGGATGCAAGACAATGGGATGCTTATTGTCATAAGGTAGTTGCGACTGCTGTAAGCGTCCGCCGACGTGTATGACGCCAGACTCATCAAGAAACGGGTCCAGAGAAGACAACTTGCTCCTGATAGAAACAGAAGACCCATTAAGAAGACAATTAAGCTCAGCAGCGAAGTGGATCGACTGAGATTGTTTTATGAAAAAATTAAGAGTGGAATGAATTTCAACGGGGGTAAGAGCGCCCGACATTTTCTCAGCCCTGGAGAGTCTAATATTTTTGATGAATCGAAAGCAGTAAGCGTATACGCGAGTCAGACGGTGCAACGAAGAAAAGTCCTTTGAAAGATCAATGGCTAAGATAGACATTAAAGAAAGTTTTGGGGTTTGTTTCTCCTCCGCAGTGAATTCAGGAGATGGCACGATTACGATTAGACGGTAAAAAGGGTGGAAAAAGATTGGACTCGGAAGATTGAGACAAACAAGCAGGACCATGCCACCAAAGCGAACAATCGCGCAAAACGTCGGGGTGACATCCCCTAGAAATAATGTCAGCGGGATTATGTTGTGAATTGGTGTGATACCATGTGTAGGCTTCAGTAAGATGCTGAATTTCGGCAACACGATTAGCGACGTAGGTCTTCCACCTAGAAGACTGCGCATGAGTCCAGGAAAGGGACACCATGAAGTCAGAATACAGGTGAACACTATTGATAAAGGAATGAAGAGCAGGGGCGACCTTAAATAAGAGTCGCGATAACAACAAGCAAGCAGAGTTCAATGCGAGGTAATGACACCTGTCGTAGGGGGGCTACGCGAGACTTAGAACACAGAAGGTGACAAGAGGCCGATGAATCTTGATAAATGACTCTAATGTAAACACAACACCCATATCCCCTTTCAGAAGCATCCGAAAACCCATGTAATTCAACTATCTTAGCTTTAGACTTGCAGCGAATAGAACGTGGGACAATAATTTTACCGATCAGACATAATTTATCGCATAATGAATGCCAATGCAAGTGTAATTGCCCGGAGATTGGCTCATCCCAACCAAGATTGCACAGCCAGAGTTGCTGCATAAACTGTTTGTACAGGAAAACAATGGGACCGACGAGTCCAAGTGGGTCGTATATACCTGCGATAATCGATAGGATTTTCCTCTTAGAGATGCTTGATTCAACTGGGAATGATTTGATGTCAAACAAAAATGAATCTGTAGTGTTATTCCAGAGAATGCCCAAGGTACGCACATTACCTTGTTTGTTTAAGGGGAGTGATAAATTATCGTGATCAGCGACCACCTTGGGTTCATTTGATGCCCATTTATGCAGAGTGAGGCCGTATTGACTCAACAACGTACCTAAGTCAGATTTCAACTTGGTCAGATGAGAAATGGTGTCTGCACCGGTTAACAAATCATCGACATAGAAATCATTAATTATAGCTGACGCAGCGTCAGGAAAAGAAGCTTCATGATCCTTACCAATCTGATTAAGACAGCGAGTAGCCAAAAACGAAGCACTAGCAGTACCGTATGTTACAGTTCGCAATACAAAATGTTTAAACTGTTCGAGTGGAGAGTTACGCCACAGAATACGTTGATAATGACAATCCTTATCAGATACCAGAATTTGTCGATACATCTTCTCGATGTCGGCGATGAGCACATAGTTGTGCATACGAAATCGCAAGAGAATAGAAAAAAGGTCTTGTTGGACGTTTGGGCCTACCAGCAAAACATCATTGAGAGAAAGGCCATTGGTAGTTTTGGACAAGCCGTCAAAAACAACACGAAGTTTTGTCGTAGAGCTAGAATGTTTAAAGACGGCATGGTGAGGCAGATAGTAGGTATTTGAAACCCCAGAATTGATAGAGCGATCGTCGACAAGCGTCATGTGGCCAAGATCCTTATACTCCAGAATAAAGTTTGCGTATTCGCGCGCAAGCTTAGAGTCACGCATGAACCGGCACTCTAAACTCAAGAATCTCGCTTCAGCGCTAGCATAGGACTCACCCAACTGGGGATTGTCAGACTTAAATGGTAGCGAAACAACGAACCTACCCTCATCATTGCGATGAGTAGACTTAACCAAATGCTCCTCACAAGCTGTATCATTGCTAATGGGTGCATTGTCAGGGATAGTTTCGGTCTCCCAAAATTTCTCGAGAGACGCCAGAATTTGACTGTCGTTGTTCCTAGCCAGGAACGAGACAGCAGGACCCTTATGACGGCAGTGTTTGGGCAGATTGCCTGCCTGCAAGAATGTAGCCTAACTTTGTTTCTTGTATAATAGGGAAATGAGAACCGCGTACATATTTGTTAGGTAAAATTAAATCTAAATAAAATTGCGCTCCTAAAAGTATGTCGATATCAGCTGATATGTTGAAATGCGGATCGGTGAGGAAAACGTTATCTGGGACATTAAACTGATTTATGTCGAAAGATTGTGCTGGCAGTTTATGGGTTAATGCAGATAAGACCGTGCATGTTGCTTGGAAACTAAATCTTTGATAGCGTGAAATAATGCGTATAGACGCCAAATTAGTGGCACAGCAAGCGGCATTATTTATACCTGTAATCGGTATGTTAGATTTAGTCAAGTTAAGCCGTAATTTCTTAGCAAATGATTCCGTACAAAAATGTATTTGTGACCCCGCATCCAATAGAACTCTTGCGGGTTGTCTGTTGCCAGCCCGGTCAATGACAAACACAATTGCTGTTGATAAGAGAACATTGTTTGTAGATTGTAATTTAAGTGAACAGTAGTTGCTGCTGCTAGCAGAAACTGGTTTTGACACATTATTTATGTGTAGCAATGTATGGTGTCGTTTTGAACAGATCTTACATGATTGTTTGATCTTACAATTAGATGAAAAATGATCTGGTCTTAAACAGTTTGTACAGAGTTTATGATTTAATATAAACTGCCCTCGTTCTGATGTGCTTAATGCACGAAATTTGTCACACATGTAAATTGGATGACTAGATTTACAGCATAAGCATAAATACTTATTTGAAGCTGAGTGATAACTTTTAAATGCAGTGCTGCCAGCAGAGTTTTGTGATTTATGTTTGTCAGATTTATTATTGAATCTTAAAGTTAGCTTGTTGAGCTGCTGTCCGGCATCGATAGGCAGTGTATTTTCTAGCAACTGTCTACGTGCGTTTAAAAACTGAGTGAAGCTTTGAAAGTTAGGAAGATTATTGGGGTCTATAGACTCCTTCCATAATTTAAACGTGGTATGATCCAGTTTTGCTGACAATAATTGTACAGTGATAAGCTCGAATGAATCCACTGACAGTTGCATGGCCGCCAGTGAATTAACGGAAGACGTTATTGTATTTATGAATTCTGCCAGACTTTGGACAGAGTCCTTAATTGTTGACTTTACTTCAAGCAAATTTTGAATATAATACTTAGCTAGTATGAACTTGTTGTCATATCTAGTGGACAGCAAACTCGAACGCTATCGAATAGTTTTCGTTACAAATAGGTAATGCCTTAATTAAATCTAGCGGCTCATTTTTCAGAGACGAATACAAATGTAATTTCTGCACTGACGTTAAATCAGATCTGGCGTGCACCAAGTCCAGAAATATTGAATAAAAGTGCTGCCATTCTAAGATATTGCCTGTAAAGCAGGGCAGACTTATCGGTTTTAATTGTATATTGTTTGTTAATACGGGAGATACAGTCTGAACGTTGAAGGTTTCTATCAATTGCAAGATATTGGCTTCTGTTGAATATAACAGCTCTTCAACCTCAACTCGGTCTTCTTGAGCAGTGTTTATGTCTTTAGAAATGAGTTCAATTTCGGACTGTACCTCATCGTATTTTGTTGCCAAACTTTTTAGACTTTCGAGTCTAACCATTAAAAAATGTTTTGTATTAGTGTTTTTATCAAAGTTAATGATAGCCGAATTAATTCGCACTATGGCAGACTTTAAGCCGCCTCTCTTTCTGACCAACACTTTGAGGCCTTCTTCAGCCATTGTACGCACCTGTTAATGATATGGTACCTGGTATGCGATGTCCTGGAGCGTCGAGGCCGTGGAGAAGATGGCAAACACACAGACCGGAGAGATGACTGCTTAAACTGGAGTGTAGATGCTAGCACATGGATGATCTTGCAGTGATGTCGTCACGAGGCTCAATGGCGACGAAAGAAATGCTGACTAAGTCCCGACACGGTCGGATCAGCGAATATGCTGACTCGCCCGTGATGGCCAGAAATTGGGGCAGAAAAATGATGAAAGCCGCTGTAATAAGTTGCAAAAGATGAATGACGAATCCAGGCACGGAGCGACCAAAAAAAATGTTGAAGTCCGGTCCGAGTGGACCGGAAAATGTTAGTGTCAGCATATGTGTACCAAAAAATGTTCTGTTAGGAAGAATGATGTTTGTGGTGCTATTGCCAGTTTGCAGAATGATGACGATACTGGACTGTATTTAATACATTTATTAAGTTTTTGTTGTACATTTAAATCATAGTGTTGAGATTGGCTAAGTCTGAAAAGATTTTAATTTTGACTGAACCGAGTCGTTAAGAAAGCTACATGGTAGATGAGGCGCAGATGTGCGACACTCAACTACATTAAAAATATTGAGGCCTAAGGCCTAGACGATTGTCGTAAGAATTTTCGTAAGACTTGAGACGCGAGTACGCGGCACTCTAAGTTACATGAAGAATTAGCAATGTATTGCTAATATACTGCAAGTATGCAATATAATGTTGTGGCCTAAAGCCTACATGAATTGTCTAACGACAAGAAAAAATGATGAGTGACAGAACAAGCAAGCAAACGTTATGACGTCTGCCGCCTGCCGAAGCTCGGTCGACTGTGTCGTTGAGAAAACATGATAAGCACAATTTCAAAGTACAGATTAGCCAACCTATGAATGTGAAAATTACCACATTACTGTCCACTCGTAGAAGACTGGATACGAACGTTTTGGGGAAATAGAGCGGGGTCTCTCCTTCGGTGCCCGGCTCTTCTCGTGTTGGACAGTTTTCGTGGCCATCTGACAGAAAACACTAAAAAATTATTGGAAACCATGAAAACCGATTTGGCTGTGATTCCTGGTGGACTGACATCAGTACTTCAACCCTTGGACATTTCGATAAATAAACCATTCAAGGACAATGTGCGAAAACTCTATCAGTGCTGGATGGCGGAAAATGTGCACGAACTTACTCCAACAGGCAAAATTTGGAAACCATCTGTGGATATTGCGCGCTTGGGACATGATTTCTTCGAAGGTGATTGAAAAGAGCTTCAAAAAGACGGGAATCTCGAATGTGTTAGACGGGACTGAAGATGACTTCTTATGGAGAGATGTGAGCAGTGATAGCAGCACCAATTCTTCTTGCAGCTCCAGTGGCGACGACCATCTCGGTAGCCTATAAAAGGTAAGATTATTTTTCTTTCTTTTTAGCAGGTATGTCATTATTACTTACGTCGTTAGTACTTTCGTTAATTCATATTTACGGTATTTTGCTTCAGGTCGTACTATCAGCTCGTGACGGGAAGAATATTTTCCGGTGTCTGTACTTGAAACTGTGTGTCCAAGTTGCCTAATGTACTCTATTTGATTGTTCAGAAGAAAACTCAACCGTAATTTTACGCCAAATGACGATAACTTCAATGAGTTGAACTGATTTTGTGTATAATATATTTAATGTATCTTTTAAATGTCAATAAATTTCAAATGAAATTTGGGTATATCTGAAATCCTTGAATAATTTATGCACCCGAAATTTTCGCCGGTATTTTTCGTCAAAAACGTGCGTTAATTATGCGAGACAATACGGTATTCAAATTTCCAAGTATTCCTTCACCACAGTGCCACTTCAGTAAATATATCTTGTTAACTGGACACTTGTACCTAACATGTCCACCTCTTGTTTATTTTTCATTCATTTACTGTTTCCTGCAGAATATTTTTGATTACATCTAAAAATCATATATAGGCTAGTAGACGAGTTGGCATTAATTGAAGACAATAATTTATATTGGTCCATTCATGGGACATAGAAGTTTGAAACTCATTAACATATTCGTTGCTAAAGAATATTTAAATAAGTTCCCAAAATGCTAAAATTTTGTTTTTGTTTTTGTGTATAAGTTTGCTTAATTATGTAACCTGTAGGTGAAAATAACTTTTTATTCAAATATTTATAGTATTTTTATAAGGATTGCATGTGTCCGCTGCACTTAACATCATTTCCCGATACCATCTGTTATGGTCTAGTAGTATGGTCTACCACTTTCGCATCTAGTAAAAAACCCATTTCATTGGCATAAATGTGTCCCGTTTTTATACATAGTAAGTTTTCATGATGCTAATAATTATTTGAAAGTTAAATAATTTATTTTTAATACTTTAAAGAATTTTTTTATTATAATTTATATATGTTTGAAACTACAGTAGAACCTCACTAATTCATCACCTACAGGACCCAAGGGGTGACAAATTAGTGAAGTAGACAAATTAGTGAGGGAGTAAGAAACAAACCCAGTAAAAACAATATAAAATGTTTTATTAAAACACTAGCAATGTACAGTACTAATGTTATGCTCGAACATATTTATTGCTGGAAATTTTCAACTCAAGTTAAGCGCTGTAATTGAAAAAAATATTTGTTTAATGATTGTGAAAAAAATCTGTAATTGTCTTCTCTGTTTTTCTGTTGACTGTACTTTTCCAAGAGCAAAATTGTATATTTGGCACAGTGATATTATTTTAGGCAGTTCTGCTTTATCTTGGCGTCCATACCACTTGATTGCTGTAGTCAGTGATTGAATGGTCTCCTTATGAGACATTGCAGGTTTGGCTGGTCATCTTCTTTTCATCATTAGCTTCTGTAGGTTCTGTGGATATGTATGTAACAATGTCTTCATCACTAAACATTTCATAGCCTACATCCAGTAAGTCTACTAAACACCAACTTTTGACATCCTCTTCATTCAAACTGTTAAATGCTGGTATGGATTGGCATATATCTAACAATTCTTATGTGGGGTCAAGAACTTCTGGTTCTGCAGATGCTGGTTGTAATGCAGATGGCTGTAACTTACCAGTACAATCCTGTCTCATCACACTTATACGCTTGGTCTGTGCACAAACCCAGCTTATTAATGTAAGCACTTAGTTTTTCCCGATATCATGACTCTATTTCACTGCTTGTGCTGAGCTTCCCCTTTCGATTTGTAGCTGTCGAATGCCATGCCTCTCCTTGAACCTATGTTCCCAACCCTGCCTTGCTTTTAAATTTTGGCCGCCATTTAGTTTTTGAGTGAACCATATGAACATTCATGAACCATAGTGTGCCATATGAACATTCATCAAATTTTTCTAGAGTGGCTGTCATTAATATTTTTCTTTTCAACACATTCCCTTCTGCAGCTTCAGTTTTGCACATAAACTCTTCAATTCGATCACCATTCTTCTTTATGTCATTTATTGTGGTGTGTTGAATACCATAAATTACTGTGACACTCTAGTCGCACTTTCACCTTTCTGAAGGCGCTGGGGAGTTTCGTATTTTTTTGGTAAATTGAGACTTATAATGAGTACGTTTAGGAGACATGACTGACCGTGAGCAGCTCTACGTGTAAACCGATGAGAAACATACACAACAAATTCTTGGAATCAGCATAATATCTCAGCAAGACTGAATTTTCGGTAACATATTATGCTGTAACAGCAGAACACTATTGTGCTGCGTAAACAGGTATGAAATACCTCCCACTGTCCGTTCTCCTTGCTATTATTAGAACCCCGACCAAAATCAGCACATTTCTGGTTTACCCCGGCTATACTTGGAGTATATGTTATTCGCTTGTTAAATAAAATAAAAAAAAAGCTTGAGTGGGTGATGAATTTCAGAGAGAGAGAGACGGATTAGTGGGTAATTGTTGAGGTTCCACTGTATGTTATAAGTACGCATATAATTAGTTATAAAATGTAATTGATATCATCCAGTCAGAGCACTTTTATTTCAGTCATGTGCAGAATCGGTATAATTAAGTTATATGGTTTGAAAAATTTATTAGTTACATAATATCTTCTAAAAATTTGGATAAAAGTTTTGAATAACAGAGGTGTGTTAGATGTAAAGAACCTATATACATTTAGAGCATGAGTTTTTTAAATAATGAATTTACTTGTTGTCATTAATATACCTAACACACAAAAATACAATACATAATGTAATTTCAGAAGAAAACGTCACATGCAATTTGTAACGGTACAAAAGGGGTAGCATCATTTTAATATTGTGCAATAATATGGTCTATGTAATCCGCAGTAAAATACGACTTTAGAAATTGGAATGGTATGAATCAGCCCATGTGACGTAGTCATTGCCATCACAAAATAAATAAACCGAACCTTATAAGGTAAGGAATTTTGTATCCAGTCTGACGTCACGATAAGATCATCAGGGGAACACGTGTTTTTCAATAACGAAACGCAATTTTGGTGTTTACAAAAGTCTAGCAAATTCGATGAACAACAGATGAGAAGGGAAGTGGAGAGCGAGGGAACCACGTGACCAGCCTTTATAGTATACGCTCACCGATCGCCATTCGGCCAGTTCGAACTACAACTCAAACCCGTACGGTGTGTGGAACCAAGTCCGTGGACGGAAATCAGTGTAGGCCTACAAAAGTGTGAAAATGAATATAAAACAGTGGTAAATAAATCTCTTGAAGTGTAAAAGCAAGTGACAAAATTAATTAACAGTTTTGAATAGTTTTGGTTAGTGTGGAAGCAAAAGTGAATGGAACGAGTAATGATGCAACATTTGGAATAACTTTTACAGCTAAATACTACAAAACCTAGGTCAACTATACCACAAATAATGACTAATTACCCACTATAAAAGTAAACCATTCAAATAATGAGATCTCAGATTTAAGGGGGTTTTACAGAGTGAGAGAGAGAGAGTGGAAGCAAGGTACTGGTTCACCTTAATAGAATTAAGTAAGTTTAGTTTGTTCAAATACTAATTATGTGTTTTCACTGTTGGGTGAATTGTTAATCACCAGATAAATAGGGGCAAATCCCTTTAAATTTCTAACTGCAAATAAAATGCACATTTCAATATCAACATGACCACGTATTCAGTGTAATTATTGCGCTGAAACCTGACCTATTTCCAGCGTCAAAATCTTGCCTAATCGAGCCTATAGAATCTTCTGAGTCCAGGGAAATAAAGTGTTTAAATTATGCAAGTGTTATTTAATGCAAAGAGTGAAATGGTTTACATATGTTATAATGTCATATTTTTTTATTATAAAATGTTGTATTTATTTAGATTTCATGATTTTTATTTTATTTAAAATTATTTTTTTTATTATTTAATGTTTGTGATGAAAAATTAAAATAAATCCCATCACTGTTATTTAAAACTGAATAAAATACACTCGCCCACAAATCTGGACTGCGCTGCTTCACTAACCCTAAAGTTGTTCTCAATAAATATGTTAAGGGCTTATGTTTTAGTACTTACTTGGATTGTGAAGTAATTATGGTCAATCACTCTAGTAGTTTAAAATAATTAAAGTTCGGTTCGCTTCACTCAATTTGTCAGAGTGGTTAGCAACCAGTTCCAAAAGTAAACACCATCTGTCCTTTGGTTCTTAATAATTTATTACTAAAAGAAATAATCGTATCAATCCAGTAATGCAGTCAATATGACGATTTATTTATAACAGGTATTCAGTATTAAATTTGATTTTCTACATTTGAATTCATTAATCATTCGTTGTACATTTGTTCATTGCATACTCTTGCATCTCAGGGTTAATTAATTTGGTTAGGTTAAAAAGATTTGCTTACATATAAAGTGAGTTCTTGGAACTGCAACATACGAATTCTGAACGTCTTTGTTCTCACAAAATTTGATAATAATCATAGTAATAATAGGAGAGCGATTACATTAAAAATAATAACTTATTCTCTCACAAGTAATTAATTGAACTAAACATTGACATGAACTTTGGAGGTTATTTGTTTACAACATGAACAGGTAAAATTAACCTCAGTTATCATTAAATCATACATAATAAACAGGTAGGTTAATTAATCAAATCGTTTCCTTTGAATTATCTTTTACAAGTAATTAATTATATTATTCTTTACTGAAACCAAAATAATAATATCAGGATCGATTTCATCATTTCGTAGTTGGTCACTATGTGCCTTAAAGTCATTTGTTGACATGCGAAAATGCATTAATTATTCTCTAATTTCTTTGAACTGGAAAATTGTAACTAGGAATGCTGATCATTATTTGTTAACTATTGAAAAAAAGGATATTGATTAACATATAAAGGTGTGTAACGGTACAGAATTGTGTGTTAAATAATAATAATTCAAATCAGTCTGAATTCAAAGCAGTCAATGTTCACCTTTGGTGTACCCCGTTTTAACCAACTACACACACAATGTTATTGAAAATTGTTGATGTCTGGAGCCTGCCCGGCTAGACGTATTACGTAACCGCTGGCAACTCAGTATCTCTGTGAATTACACAGGAACAGTAATTCCCACTAGCCAGTTTTTCATCAGGCGGTCACAGTAGTCAGTAGTCATCGTTCAACCAGCCAAGTAGACAGCAGAGCCACGCGGGGCAGTATAGGGGCGCGCGGTTCTAGTAACTATTAATCTGTGCGAGCGAGTTATGTCGGCTGACTAAAAAGGAAAAAAATGTTCCTTAAATTGTTTTAAAATCCGTACAAGAGTGTAATGTGAACCGATATTCAACAACATCAGTCTTAAACAGTGCAGAACATATTTCGGAGTGTCTTGTGAAAATAAGGAATCTGCAGTGGTGGGGAAATAATTGGACAGTGGCTCCAGCAAGGATGAGTACCATTTAAACCTTTAAACATATAAATAAATTAATCAACTACCTTTTCAAATAATTGAAATACTAAAAGCGCTCAGTAAATGGGGTTATCATTATGTAAAAGAAAATGAGAATATTTCCAAGTACTGGCTTGCCGTAGTAACATGTAATATAGTTGGATAAGTAAATTTTTGTGCTATGAGTAAGTAAATTTATTTGATAATTGTTTCAATAGTTAACAGTTAAAAAGAAAGAGTAGGAGAAAGAGAAGTAAAGGAAAACTAGAAATTTTGAAAGAGTAATAAATGAGATGATTATTTAATGAAAGCCATGTATAAGCATAATTCTTTCGCAACGCAACCCAAATAACCCCTCTGCAACTGTTTTCGTCTATACGACCCTGGACATGAACAAAGGTAAGAAAAATTAAATTTTGATGAAATTAGTAGATTTTATTATTGGCAGAAAAACGAATTGTCTCAGTGGCCCCCGAACTAGGGACACAATTTTATTAATTGAAATAAATTAAATTGTCTCAGTGGCGCCTGTACTCAGGGACGAATTGTATGATTTATTATAATCATACAAATTAGACCTAATATATAAGTTGCAGAGAAGGGTTATTTGGGAGCGAGGGCGTTGTTGGAAATGTTTCTAGATTGTAGTTAGAAAGTGATGAAAGCAAAATTGACAAGTTTTAATAACGGTATATGCAACTGATATAATCATTTAATTAAAAATAATTAATTTCATAATGGAGAATACAGAGAATAAAATAAATACAGCTGACGTAACTGTTATGAATGAGCCGGAAAGTCGGTCAATGACCGAATCAGCGGTAATGGACGAGGTGAGAGTTCATTCAACTCCCGTGTCGACTAAAATTAGTAATGAATCTGATAATGAGATGTTACGGTATTTGTGTAACATGATGTACAAGGTGAGTGTAAATTTGATAAAATAAGTAGCGACATAAATAGTCGTTTCGACACAAATGATGTTAAATTTGATGAAATAAAGGGGGAAGTAAGACAATACAAAGAACAAAATGTGAAATTTGAGAATAGTATAAATGTAAAATATGACGAATTAATTAAACGGTGTGACGAGATAACAACGAACAAGAATCAGGAGATGAATTATAAGATAAGTGGTGGTGTTAAAATAAGTAATGATGAAATAGTATTGAATAAAAATAATAGTGATATATTGAGTAATAGTGGTGGTGATAAGGAGAGTAGAAAGTTAGTTTGCATTAGTAATGGAGTAGTGATATGTATTGATGAATTGGAGGAAGAATGGAGAGATTGTCTAAATGTAGAAGGGGTACAGAGGGTAAAATTTTCCTGTGATGGTGAAGCGGAGACTTCACAATTGTTTTTGGAGGACGAGAGTTCCTCGATAGTTTTTGTAGAAGATGAAAGATCTTCAAAATGTCCCTTGGTTTTTAGTGTATCTGGTAAGGCCAGATGGTGTTCTAATAATGTGGTATTGCCCTCTGAGTGGAGTGAGACTGTGAAATGGGTAGTTTGGGAAAGTGATTATAATGAGAGAAATAGAGTGATAGAGATATTTAAGTTGAATATAGGTTATAAAGGGTTAGTTGAGAAGTTAAATAATGAGTTATAAATAATAGAGACTTACCTTGTGTAGTAGTAAACGATGAATATATCAATATTGATGATAAACATTTACCTGTTGGGAGAATTAGTGTACTTGTAGTATCCGATAATTGTGATAATGATGTAACTCACCTGGGTTTAACAATAAATACTAATGGAGACTTGACCATACCTGATGTAGACATGACATATGATAAAATAATAATGGGGGATAACCCTGGGAATTATTATGATGGTAAAATGGACAAAAAAGGTTTAAATTGTTATTACATAAATGATAGCCATATGATGTATGTAAATAAGAACGAAAAATGTTATGTGAGAACCAGACTAATTTTCGATGACGGTGGTTAGATAAACAGTGAATGAACATTTAATTATTTGAGTTAATGGTAATTACTTGGCTTACTTATGTAATGAAGGGTGGTAAATAATAAAATGATGACGAAAATTTGTAAATAAACTTGTATTGTATTTATTTGTGTTAAAGGTATTGTGTTAAGGTGATGTTGATATTCTGGTAGTGCATCAGCTGATATGCTGTTGACATTGACATTGTATTTTGTGTGACTAATGTTTACAGTCAAGCTGGAGTTGACAACAACAATAATGTTTTATTTTGATGAATAATTGCTATAAATAAATTTTGTTCTGAAATAGAATAAATGCAAGAGGTGATTAAATGGAGTTAACTTTTTGTGAATAGTGTAATGAAGTAACTTAGTGTTTTGATTATAATGTAGTTAAAATTTATGTGAGAGGATTTTATTAAGGTAGAATGATTCTGGGTAATGTAACTAAAGGAACTTAAAACGTTGTGAATAAGGGAAGAAAGTAAATTAAATTTGAGTAGGAATTAAATTAATTCAAAATGGGAATTTCAGTAATGAATTTAAATTCATTTTTATTTGAATGATAACATAAATAGTAACTGATTAAAACATAATGACTAAAATATTTATCCAACTTGAAAAATTGAAGCTAAAGTGGTTATCTTTGTAAACCCTATTTGAATTCCAGAAGGAAATGTTTGTGTTGATGCTGAGGTAGTATTTGTAAAACAAGTTGTATGTGTATACAACTGAATGATGTAACCTGGTACGAATAATAAACCTATGTTATATGTTTAACTGTAGATTCCCCGTTTAAGTGCGGTCATGACCTCACCAGATCATGACTGTGAAAGTAGTTAATTATGGCAAATCATAAATTTTAATTGTTATAACCGGCTTGCGGTTTGTTTTTGTTTTGTTAACCTGGTGATTTGTTAAATTTACAATCAGAATGATCACAGTTGCACACCACTATGTAAAAATTATCCCAATTAGCGCTTTCAAGCTTCACAGCCCATCGTCAGATTGGAATAGCCAATTCTATTCCAATCTGACGATGGGCTGTGAAGCTTGAAAGCGCTAATTGGGATAATTTTTACATAGTGGTGTGCAACTGTGATCATTCTGATTGTGATTTCAACCACTAACACAAATTTCTTCATTAAACGTTTGTTAAATTTAGTTGGGGGGATATTTTTAGGGGAATCTACCAATTTTTGGAACAGGGCTATTTTCACCCATATAGGGGTGGTAGTCCATTAGGGGTGTATTCATCATTATTAGTAGGTATGTAATACTGATTTTTTATTGTAAAGCATAAGCAAGTATGGGGGTGGAATAAAAGAAAAAAATGTCCACCCCTTCCACATCAGTCATTGTGGAAGCAACTGGGCGCTACAGTCCAGGGGGGGTAATAGTGAGTGTGGATGGGGGTGACCAAGTTACAGGCCACGAGGGATATGTGGTTTATGGTTAGGATGAGGCCAGTGATGGCCAAGACGCCTAGTGCAGAACACAGCAAATTGTAACGGGTGTCAGGGGCTTAGGGGAAGAAGGGGGTTGGGGGGTAGAGAAAAAAAGAAAAGAAAATTATTTAGCATAAGATTGAGTTGTGAGTTAATAATAAAGTATTCTTGTGGGTGGAACTTATATTTTATAGTAAGGTTGTTATGATTTATTTGCATTTTATGTAATCAATTTGTAATTTTGGCGGGGAACAGTGTTTTGTTAGGGGAGAAAATTACCAATATATATAACTTGTATGGGATTTTTTATGTATTCGATGTAAGTAGACAATAAGTTTATACTGCTATGTAGACATTGTATTTTCTATAGTCAAGCTACAGGTTCATTTGAAATCAAGGTACAATGTTTAAATCCTGGTAATTAATGTAATTAAATTAAGTTGAGGTAATTAGGTACACTCGAAAGGGAAGATTTGTTTTAATGTAGCCATGGGAATGTTTATTATGTTGCATTCTATTTAAGAGTGATGAATGTAGAACAGAGGTATTTGTATATTAACAACTCAGATAAAAAAACTAGTACTTTGCTAACAATGAACCAGTGTGATTAGAAGGAAACGAATCAGTTGGGGATATGGAATAATGGAAGACCGTTTAGTGACATTTTGATTGAATGTTTCAGAGTCAGGTGATACTGTGGTGACGTGCCTGTCTGATTTTATGGTGTTGGGATCTCGAGCAAGAAGTCCAGTAAGGTCGGATAGGTGCAGCCACATCCACCGGACTAGACAAGCGTCTACGGAACCAACATCGAAGCTGTTGGTGACCAATCTGGTGACGTGGTGGGGGCACGAGCGAAGGTGCGTCCCATCACATCTGTTAACTGTACGGGCAGACGCTGCTTGTGTGATACATTTGCATTCTGGGCTGACAAGCGTCTGCCCGTACGATTAATAGATGGGATGGGATGCGGCTGCTTTCTATCCGAGTCTTTATAGACTTGACGATAAACCTGTAGCTTATTTTCGGTTTGTTTAGCTGTGTGCGGTCTTCCTACGTGTGTTCTCTCGTAAGCAGAAATACTTACAATATTTTATGTAATCGTTCAGCGCTACAGAATGCGAATGTTTCATACTTTTGTCTGACATAACCTCAGTAACAGCGTGTTACTTGAAATTTGAGGATTACTAATTAACTGTCTTCACACATCTGTTCCAAATTACACACTTATCTAAATCACAAGTTAAATTAATCACACAGAATCTGGCCATGGTTGGATTGTACTTAATTAAGCTCTGTTCAATTGCTATTACAATTATTAGTACGCATAGCGAATAATTATTTGTTTTAAATAAATAACAAATGTGGAGGCCAAATTATGCACATAAGGTGATAAAAATACTTTACTGTATTAAATGTACAATTTATTGGTTTTACAGAAAATACCAGTACTTACACATGAATGGAGAAAATGCCAGTACTTACTCAGACTGCATTATCAAATATATGAATATATATCGTTCTTTATAACATATTTTAAAACTTTTGATATTAATATTTTCAATTATACGTTTTAAGCACCTAAATTTTTTATAATACATTTTAGGTTACCTTTTACTGAGTAAAAATTAAACGAATTCATGTAGTATTCATGTTCATCTCTTAAACATTCAAATACCTATAGCTGGTCTTGGCAAGTAGGTAGCATGCATAAGACAGTAACTCTTCACAGTTATGGAACAGTGGTGATATTTCAGTTTGACACATTCAGCACTCTGCTGTCTGTAACTAAATTGTAAAATAATTGTGCTCCAAGTATAGACAGCATAGTGATTTCTGAAACCACTTATTTCAGACTTATGGTGTGCTATACACGACAGCAAATTTAGAAACACATTAAAGCTTGAAGGTTTTCATCCTAGAAGTTACACAAATATGTTTTGATGTCTGCTGTTGAATGACATGGTTTCTAAGTCCAGCATTTTTATCGTCATATAACTAAGCAGTGTTACATGTGGTAACTGTTATCAAAAGTGTTTGTATTACATTTTTTTTTTTTTTTTTTACTTTTATACTTGTCTATAACTGCAACTGAAATTTAAAATTTTTATGATTTTCCATTTTGAATTAGAGTTATAGCAGATAAATTCAGTATTCCTGCTGACACACTTAACAACTGTTTATAAAAATTGCGAACAATTTTACAAAACAGTATTTTTTCTAACTCGCATGTTATAAAATGATTAAAAACTGTCAGGTATCCTGACATTAAATCCTGGATACCAAGTATCATGATATTACATCCTGGATATCAACTATCCTGAAAAAGCAAAATATTTTCTAAGACAATTGCACCCATTGGAAGCCAATTAGACTCTCCAAAAGGTGGGAAAATAATTATTTTCTTAATTTAAATTTATATTTGTAACATTTTTTAAATATCGGTATGGAGAACCATACATTACTTCCATGTTCTAAGATTTATATTTAAAATCATAATGGAAATAAAATATTTCCATAGAAACTACTTCTTTCTACTTATTGATTCAGCCTTAAGCACAGTACTGTGCATGTGGTCACTATTGTCTAACGTTATACCACCTCACATTATCGCACTCGATTTTCACTGATGATGACAGTCGATGGCACTGCCGAAACGTCTGGTTTTGCAGAAAACATTGTAGGCCTACTGTGCCCAAACAGCCCGGGAAGAAATTTTCACACTAAACTACTTCATTGTTGCCGATAACGTACTACACATATAAAAACATGAAACGTTGCAGGTAAACTACCCATTTCCCTTAACTGATCTTCACCAAAAACAATAATTCACGACTACTCTGCAAATCAGGCTGCATGCAAAAAATTATTTGATTCTGTTGAATTTGCAGCTTTTATTGTTTGCCATAGAAAAAAATCTTCACACACACACTTTTCAAAAAATGACTTTTTTCATGTTTTGAAGATAGTACAATCAAAATCTGCAAAAATCTCAAGCACGATTTTTTTTGCCATCACCAAACTTCCATTTCTTTAAGGAACATGGAAGTAAAAATCATTAATATTTAGTTTGAAATTAGTCGTAATAATTGTCTTAATTTCTTGCATTATTTTTTTAATAGTTTTAGCAAAACTAAATAAAAGATCAATCTGTTTCACTAACTAAAGGACCTTGTTAAGGGATAACAGAATGAATGAATACTCAAACATTATGTGTTATTTAAAAACCATGTATATTCTTTATTTATACTGTACATTCACTTACAAAACAACTTTGTTTATATCTTCTACATAACAAGCAGTTTATTTTCAACATTTCAGCACCAACCCGTTAACTTATAAATTTCGTAATATACTAATAAATAGATCACAATACACTTTTCTTAACAATTAAGTACAAATTAAAAGGCACGCAAAATTCTGGGTTACCAGTATATGTTGGACTAACAAGTTAAATTCGGTATTTGTGTATGTAAATCCCCCTTTTAATGGCTAAGTTAAGTGATGGGCTAGAAATTTTATATATATATTTTATAATACATATATATATATATATTATAATATATATATTATTATATTATTTTATAATCGGCTACATTAATAAACAATTAATTAATTTACATCTTCTTTTAGCCAACACACTTGATTATCATACATGGAATAATAAATATATTAATATGCTTAAAATACTAAATAAACACAAAACAATTAAATTTAACACAATCAATAAAAAACTTAAAAATCTACTAATAAATAGTACACCTAAAGAAGATAACCAAAATTTACACACATTAAATAATAACCACACTTTTTACCCAAAATTCATAAATTTATCTAATATTAAATTCACGGAAAACGAAATAGCTACCCTAGAATCATCAAACAAAACAAATCTTAAAAATGTAAACAAATATGTAATAGATAATATCATAGTCGAAACTGAAAACGCAATTAATAATGTAGAACAAGAAAAACAAGATAAAATAAGAACAGAAGCCTCAATGGAAATAATAAAATTTGTTATTTTAGATACGTTGATGACACTCTGTACATTTCCCAAAACAATGGTATAAAATATTCAACTCCATAAATAATTTACATTCTAAAATAAAATTCACGTTAGAAGAACAATGTAATAATAAATTCAAGTATTTAGACTTAACAATAAAGAAAAATGAAACAAATTTTGAATACGCAATATACAGGAAACCTTCTCAAACTGACTTAGTAATACCAAATACTTCTAATCATCCTCCCCAACACAAAATGGCAGTATTTAATTCCATGATTTACCGAATGCTTAGGATCCCATTAAATAACACAGAAAGAAACAAAGAAAGAAAAATTATCCAACAAATAGCAGTTAAAAATGGATACAAAATAAAAACTATTAATAAATTAGAAAATAAAATTAAACATAAAATCACTAATAAAATTCCTAAAAACACTACATTTAAAAATTCATCTATTAATAATAATATAAAATATACAACCTTCACTTATTACGGAAATATAACTCAAAAACTAAATAAAATATTTAAAGATACTAATTTAAAAATATCTTATAATACAGATAATATAATTTGTAATAAAATAAAACCTAAAACTAAATCCAATACTCACAATAAAAATGGAATATATAAAATAGAATGTCCAGATTGTAATAAATTTTACGTGGGCCAGACGAAGAAAATAACTACGAGATAGATTCGTTCAACACCACAATGCATATATAAAACCAAATATTTATAAATCTAATTTAGCCACACATTGTCTAAATAATAACCACCAGTTTCCAAACATTGAAAATATAAAATTAATTAAAAACATACAAAAAGGTCAAAAAATGAATATTTGGGAAAATCTTAACATTTACAAACACAATAACAATAATTTATTAATTAAAGAACAAACCCAAATAAAAACAAAACAAGACGATCTATTTAAAATTATAAATTTACTAAAAAATAAAAATAAAAATGAATAAAATATAAACAAAATTTCAAATATAACCGAGAAAACAGCTGCTGAAGAAAATAAACATTAAAACAATCGTTAACTAATCGACCTAAATCGATTATCAGTTATTTTATTTTACATTAAAATCAATACAAATTCGATTATTCATTAATTTTATATTAATAGAATTATTTCGATTGTTATTAATTCACTTAGAAACCTCTGATGATACTGATATTTTTCAGTGAAACGTGCGTCAGGTGTTAAAAAGAATATACAATATTATCTACTTGCAGAAGAACAAATTGAAAACATCACAAATTATATATATTTTAATATGTTAATTTTTACAGAAGTCATATTTTACATTTTATATATTTACTCTAAACCTCAGACATTAGACACATATGGAAATATTCTGGCATAAGTTTGTGTAGCACGAAGAATGTTTATTAAAGATTAATGACATATGTGTCAAAGTCGAAAAAATAAAAAGTTACATAACTTATAAACAAATAAAAAGTGTGTGTGTGTGTGTGTGTGTGTGTGTGTGTGTGTGTGTGTGTGTGTGTGTGTGTGTGTGTGTGTGTGTGTGTGTGTGTGTGTGTGTGTGTGTGTGTGTGTGTGTGTGTGTGTGTGTGTGTGTGTGTGTGTGTGTGTGTGTGAAATAGGAAGAGGTAAATACAGCATGTTTTACATAATAAATTACTTTTTATAATGACCTATATAATATTTTCTGCTTCCATATACTTAACCAGTACACAAGATGTTAGTAGAATAAATCTTACTAAAATCTATTGTTTCTTAATGCACAAGTTTGATAATAATACTGTGATTACAAAGTGTATAAAGCTCAGTTCAGTTGTCTGCACTGATGGAGTTTACCAAATTATAAATATAAGTATGAACTTTCAAAAATTGTTTATTGTTTTATATTGATATTGTTACAACACAAATAAGCCACCCCAGTACCAGGGATGAAAAAGATAATATTTAATGTAAATATACTTCATACTAAATAAAATGTTTAAATATAAATAAAATATAAAAAACTATGACACATATTTTTGTCAAATTGATTAATGACCAAACCATAATTAAAATCACAGTACAGAGCATTACCATTGTTTTATTTCATAGGAAGTTGTATAATATATGTGTGTGTTAGCAATTTCACTGAGCAGACAACTAGCGCCCTTGCCAAGTGGGCAATACAATAAGCTGTACAGAGCCGGGAATCACTTGAACGCTCCAGCTGTCAACGCTGATAACACCAATCTAACTAGTTAATTCACAAATTTAATTGTTTTAAAATAAAGAATTTGGCGCCACCTGGGACTCGCAACCCCTATGAATAAACAGGTAGGTTGTACTGATAGTTGAGACCACGCTACGGACTTCGGTAGCAACAACCATTAATGTAACGACAGGTGTGAGACGAACACACCACACTAACACTTTCTACACATAAAAAACACGTGTACACATTTTACAGATACGACCAGAATTTAACGTTACAGATTGACGAATCCAACGTGAGATAAGAAACGAGTGGTTATAATATTTATTAAAGATCTTTGTATGACAAGCACTGACAAAGAATGCTAAAGCTAAAGAGTGTTTTACAACTTGCTTGTACTTCACAAGCACATCTGACAGTCTAGTTTATCATATTTACTAAACCTAAATTTAAATTAATTTCTTAAAACTGGTACACATACATAACAGGAACAATGAGTACATTTTGCCTTTAGACCAATGAAATATACTGATTAATCTTTCAGTATTTGCAGTACTCATATACACAAACATAATTGTTAATGAGATCTTGATGAAAAATATGTTGCCAAGAAAATGTTTCCTAGTTGTCAGTTGATTCCATATACTTCGCCTCCCTTTCGGTAATCCGCATTTGCATAAATTTTGTTGTTTTTAGTTGCAAGAGCACAAATTATTGAGCCTCTATCTGTGTACCTTGATGTTTTATGTCCTAGTTTTTCAAAATTCTTTATTATTTCCTGTAAAATAAAATTAGGCATATTAATTAGTAAATCACAATTAGTAAATTAACAACAAAAATCACAATTTACAATTAGATAATTATATTCCATATAATGTAGCAGCGTGAAGAAAGTATCAAATCAGTTTCATCCACTTCAGGGAGAGACATATTAATAAGGAATAAAAGGAATGTATAAATATATGTGTTGCATATTGTAATATTTATTTTTATTTGTTGATGTAGAAATGTTCTAAGTCCCACTAGTTTGGGGGTCAATTAATATGTAAAGTAATACCAGAAAAATTAGTTTTGTTTTGTTACTAAATTAATTAGTAAAATAATATCCTTTTATTTCCTTTCTTAAAATTTTAATTATAATAGTAAGTTTATTATAATAGAATCAAACTCCTCACTATTTAATTCAAATTTTTGCCACACCAGTTTGAGCGGCAGGCTCGCCAACTTACGCCTTCTGTGATACTTCGGTACTCTGTTATATGAATGAGGAATGACCACTTATATTATTATCTTTGCAGCTAAAATAAAGGAAAACTTGCAATGATATTATTATTAAATAATATATTTTATTTTTCTTGGTTTATATTCAAAATCTTATAAAGTTATATTATTGAATATAATTCGTTAATTATTTCCGGCTTCTCAGTTGGTAATGTCAGCAGTTTGTTGTCAGGGATCGCTAATTATATACTTCAGTAATAAATATAATTATTTATTGTGCATTCGTTTGACCACGGAATAAACACAAAGAAAAAAACCGGAAAAGTACCAAAATACCTTTGTGGAATATAATCACAGAGTGCTTTATAAAATTAGTGCACAGCGTGTAGGTTATAAAAATACAATGCGCTTAGGTTAAGACTAAAACTGAGAATGTTAATAGTTTATATCTTTTTACTGTCCACTCTTAAATCGTGGTTTAGATATAATAAAGAATAGAGTTTCTTTTATAATATAGATAGTTGTATAATGTGCAATAATTTTATTTTATGTGCTATAAGGAATGTTGCAACCCCATCTATTTTGGTACTTTTCTGTGTTTTACAACATTTACCTTATTAATTCACAATATACTATAATCTTTCAGTATACTATAATATTATTCAGTAATCATGTAACATTAAAATATTAACATAATCAACTCAATATTGAACATCCTTGAATTTCATTAACTCTGATATCCTATATCTAATGTAATCATAACATAGTCATTCAAGGTAAGTGAACCCATAACATTGGTTTTATTTAACATAGTAATCTTAACAGTGATCAATAATATATTATAGTTTATCTAAGGTCCATTTTATACTATTTGGTACTTTTCTCTACAATTATATATTCTTTGGGCTATAATGGGAGGTACAAAAATACAATGTTACAATATATACATACTGTATACATTTTTTCCTCTATTGCAGACATCAAACTTATCTGTGACTTTTGTATTACACAGTAACAGCTGATCTGATTTTTAAAATTCTTTCACCACCGTGTTTATTGAAGTTTGAGGATGGTTTTAGCATATATTTTAACCGATAGTTTTAACAGTTTTCAAAAACAGAGTCTTCAGATGGTTCCACGTCGTGAAGATTCTTTTTTAATTTTCATGTAGTAAAATTTTCGGCATGCGATAAACTTTCGTTTTATGAGAGATAGCTATATGGTGTCAGCGAGTGAAAATTATAGAAAATTCCAAATATTATTTTGGTTTTGTTTCAATAAAATCGGCTTTTTCGTTTTCGTGATATTGGCGTTTTTGTAAGAAATTTAGTTGGCGGTTTTATAAGAAATTAATTGGTTGGCACATGCAGCGATTTTTCTTGTAACGATTTTTCTTAATAATAAATATTACCTTAATGTAAGCATATTTTAACATTTATTATATTATTCTATTTAATAATAAAAATTTCAATTTTCATGTAGTACCTTAATGTAATTTCATTATTAACAAGCAAATCCAAAGCAATTGCCTGGATTTGCTCCTTGGAATTAGTGTCCTTTTGTAACCGTTTGTGTTTTGTTGTGAATTGTCGTCTCTGTTTTTGTATATTCATGTTATGTCCAATGTTTTCGGTGACCTGCAACGCAAAAAAACTTATCAAACACTACAAGGAAAAAATCTAACTACATCTAGTTCTCGTTGCGTAGTTTAAAGTAAACATGTCCCGCTTGTAGTACACTTAAAACTAATTGTATTGAATTTGTCGACTGGTAAGGGTGGATTTACTTTTGGTAACATGAGTTCACTTAATGATACCTACTTAACTGTTATTTTTTTGTAATTAATAAAATTAGTAAAAAAAGTTTTCAAAACCTGTTTAGCAAAAAACTGACACAGTAAAAATACAATCAAAAACATATTTATCTTTATGCCCAGATTTAGTTTTGTGGCTGGTGTTAAGAGAAATTTATTTTAATCTACTGCTATAAGAACAATTTGGAAAAAATACGTACGATAAGATTTTAGAATTATTTCAGTGAACTTAATAATTATAAATCTAATGTAAACACACAAACAATCAGTACTGACTAGCAATTAAAGGATGGGTAGATGGATGGATAGATAAATAATTCAGTAAGTAGGCTACATGAGTAGATGATTAGATAAACCGGTATGTGAGTGTCTATCTGAATAGAAGAGTAGGTGGATAGATATCCTAAGTAAAGCAATAGACTAAAATTTGGATAGATGGGTGGGTGGATAGTTTGTGTAGGTGGGTGAGAAGACAGATAAGTTGATGAGTAGGTAGTTTGGATTAGACTGTACTACAAAATAAAGTGGATAATCTGACTGAAAATTATACATACCTTTAAGCTCCTTTCAGCAGATGACTTCATAGCTTTTATAGTCAGTAGTAACTGTCCCATCTGTTTTTTTGCATATTGAAACTGTTCAACAGTTTCTAGGTTTTGTTGAATCTCTTGAAACTGTTCAAACAGTTTCTTTTTTTCACTATTTATAGATATGCTTTTTTCAGTGTTTTTACTTTTAGGCCTACTTGCCTCATTTATAACTGTTTCTTCTAACATAGTATCGCCGTCCTTTGGCAGATCTATTATAAGCATATGTTCTTCATTCTCCCTTTCCTCAGGGATCCTATTGTTTAGTGTTCTACAAACAAGGTGAATATGTTTGCACATATTGTTTCGTATGGCACTGTCCATACACGAACACACAAACTCATGAAAGCAAGAGTTACAGTGTATGCACTGTAAAAGGCATGATTTGCAGTGTTTAATCCGTTTAACAGTATAAAATTCTGTTTGTGTGGATGACAAGACCTGCCACTTGTCATCTAAAGTTGTCATCACTTTCTCTGCGTCCAACAACATACTAGCTTTATGTCTATTTCTTAAAACTTGCAATTTTTTCACAAGTTTTCCTTTTTTCATTTAAATTATCAAATCAAACATTTTATCTTTCAGTAGATGTAAAATGGCACAAATTGTCTTGTCCAGTCGTTTGATGTGTTTTCCCTTTAGGTAAAAATATTTTAATATTTTATTAAAATTTTCTACTGCCATGTTTGTATTTATTCCTAAATGAACACGATAACAGTAGGCCCATGACCTGTATTGTTCTTTGTTAATGTATTGTTTTTTAAAATATTCATAAAATGAATGTGTTTGTTCATCACCATGAAGTCTCCTTAACACTTCATGGAGCATTTTTTGGAAAGTGTCTGTGTCCAGTTCATATAATAAAGCCTGTAAAGTTTTAAATGCACTGTCACGTTTTTCTTTTATTTTAATTTTTGTGTTTGCATTGGTCCTCCAAGCTTTTAGCACATGCCACGTACAATAAATACGGTTGTCTGAAGGCCCCATTGTTTTACACCATGCGGAATAGAATGTGTCTTCCATGTCAGACATAAATGTATGGGTTGTAATACATCCTAATACAGACTTTATTTGATCAAAAAAAATCATTATAACGGTTTCATCCCCTCTGTTCGTGAACATGAAAGTGCAAGGAAACCCTTCTCTGGTTTCGTCCATTGTTAGAAGTGTGTATAACTGAAAGTTGTAGTTGTTAAGGCCATGAGTGCCATCGATGCATACAACATCACTACTATACTTTTGTAGTATAGTTTTTTGTGCGTTTGTCATAAATATTAACAAAAAATCTTCTTTTTTCAGTTGAGGAAACTCAAAACTATTTACACCTTGTGGTTTATAAACCACTAAGGCAGTGTCCTTAGATGTTTTAAGATCTTCAACCCAAGCCTCGATGCTTACAGGGTCAAATGGATGTTTTATGGCTTCATCATTTAGATTGAAGCCTTTTTCAATATTTATAATATCTTTTTTGTTCACTAGGTGAATTCTTTGTAATTCACAATTTGATATAGAACACCTGATATCTTTTAAAATTTCCTCATGGGGTATTTTACTTGCTAAGTGAGTTGCAATTTGGTTTCTCTCTTTCTTTGTCAAGTGAATATGTTTTAACTCATTTTTATGGCCAACATGTGTTAAAAGAAATGAGACATGTACAGTGCCATTTTTTAATTTTTTCATCTTGATCATTGCTGGACAAAACCCATTTATTTTGCAGCTTCCCATAATTTTTAAGTGGCGTTTGTTTAGTCCTCGTTTCCTGTAAAAACCACTTCTGTGGCATCGGTAAACGTCAGATACATTTCCATTTGACGTTTGTTTAAAAAAACATGTTGTTTTCTTTTCAATTTCTTGTTTCCACGCATTAAATTCATCGACAGAATCAAAACTGTGATGTTCAAACTTCATAAAAATGCCATGTACAGTTTCAAAATGACTGTAAATTTTCTGTTCATTATGTCCCCGTGGTCTCCTTGTTATGAATTTACAAATAGGACATTGTCTTTCAACCAAAAGTGGTTTTCCAATGTTATGATATTTTCTTTCATGTTCTGTGAGGTGATGTTTATGCTTGTATTTTGCATTACATAGAGTACACATGAAAGATCGTGCTAAGGATCCACTGTTATGTATTTTTAAACTTAATATGTGACGTTTTAAACTATACTGGTGAATTGTTGTATAAGTGCACATATCACATTTATAAATTTGTTTTGGCTCAGTAGAATGGGTTGATTTGATGTGTCGCTGCAAATGTTGTTTTTGGGAATACTGTTTGTTACACAAAGTGCAAGTAAATGTAGCTGTTTCAATTTGCTCCCCTTTGGCATTTCTTTTGTGAACAATTTTAATATGCTGTTTACAATAAGAACTCTTACTGAACTCTTTGCTGCATAAATCACATTTTATGGCAGTAGTACTCATCTGAAAATAAACATAGCATTGTTTTCATTGAACTTAAATTTAATAAGCAAATTTCAGATGAAACGGTAACAACTTAACTTTATTTATTCTTCCCATAATGGTCCTGTATTTTGTTTAATATACTTTCTGAAGTGACAGTTTGGGAATACAGTACTGCTGCATTGTGCCATTCTACCACATGTTCCACTTCTGGCAGCTGGGTTCTAACAGCAGATTATTGTTCAGATTAAAAGTTGTGCACGCGTGCGCACACACGCACGCACATACACACATAGTATTCTTAACTGCCCATTAAACAAAACATTAAATTTTGTTTCTAAAAATAACTAAAAATTACAAATGTCTACAAGATAATTCTGCTTATTCTCTTTTCTTTCAAACATTAGGCCTGCTGCCTGTTATGCTTTTGACCATGCCAGAACTGACATTTCACCACTGCCAGAGAGAAATCAGCTACATAGCAACTGTGTGTGTGTGTGTGTGTGTGTGTGGGGGGGCCAGAGACGCCAGACAAGACTGCTGTATTATTACTCAGCAATATGGGTGTGCAGGCAGACTGACTAATTTTTGTTTAGTAAAGTAACAGTATTATAGAGCGATCATACAATAAATAGTATAAATTCCACACAGTTAAATGTGTGTTATAATATCTTTTAGTCTAACAGCTAGATGGATTTTTACACTTTTTTCAAATTATTGATTCCATTTTTGAGCCATGGGGTCAAAGAATTTTGAAATTTCTAAAACTGTACAGTATATTCAGATTTTCGTTAAAATTCTCTTTAATCGATGTCCCACATGGAATTTGTGATTTTGTCAAACTTTTGCCCCACTTTTTGAAACCTGGTGTCCCAAAATTTGAAATGTACAAAAAATAATACTATATTTGTATACACTAATTTTAGTTCTATTGGCAAACAAACTAGAAGAAGGAATACTCAGATCTTTTGTTAGTCACTTTTTTTTTTTAAATAGTGTTTTGAGGAGGAAAGAGTGGTTAGACTTGTGAATTATATTGTTCATCTTGCTGTATAAGGAAAAGTCAAGAACTACTTTTACAAGAAATTGTGTGGTTGTAACAGGAATTTTACATTTCCCTGGAACGAATCCAATTGTTATCTCACTGAAATGTATTTCAATTGTGAAAGCATTACATATCAAGTAACTGAATGTAATGAGAATGCACCTGTGCGCACACACACACACACACACACACACAGTGTACTTATTTGTTACTTGTTTGTTCCATAACATTGATTACAATTGCAGCAAAATTGATCAAAATGACATCAAATACATGGACATGTATACATGTACAACCCTCAAAACACGAAAAAAAGTCATTTTTCGAAAAGTTTCTGTGTGTAGATTTTTTTCTATGGCCAACGATAACAGCCGCAAATTCAAACAGAATCAAATAATTTTTTGCACACAGCCCTGAATTGTAGAGTTCTCAGGACCTATTGATTTTGGTGAAGATCAGTTAAGAGAAAGCGGTAGTTTACCTGCAACATTTAATGTTTTAATAAGGGTAATTTTTTCTATGACGAACGATAACTGCTGTAAAGTCAAACAGAATCAAATAATTTTTTGCATACGTCCCTAATGTGTAGAGCACTCAAGGTCTTTTGATTTTGGTGAAGGTCGGTGGAGAAGAAGGGGTAGTTTACCTGCAACGTTTTATGTTTTTATATGTGTAGTACGTTATCGGCAACAAAGAAGTAGTTTAGTGTAAAAATTTCTTCCCGGGCTGTTTGAGCAAAGTACAATGTTATCTGCAAAACCAGACGTTTCGGCAGTGCCATCGACTGTCATCATGAGTGAAAATCGAGTGCGATAATGTAAGGTGGTATACGTTAGTGACCACACAGTACTGTGGTCAGGCTGAATCTATAAGTAGAAAGAAGTAGTTTCTGTGGAAATATTTCATTTCCACTCTTAAATCGTGGTTTAGATATAATAAAGAATAGAGTTTCTTTTATAATAGGCCTATAGATAGTTGTATAATGTGCTATAATTTTATTTTATGTGCTATAAGGAATGTTGCAACCCCATCTATTTTGGTACTTTTCTGTGTTTTACAACATTTACCTTATTAATTCACAATATACTATAATCTTTCAGTATACTATAATATTATTCAGTAATCATGTAACATTAAAATATTAACATAATCAACTCAATATTGAACATCCTTGAATTTCATTAACTCTGATATCCTATATCTAATGTAATCATAACATAGTCATTCAAGGTAAGTGAACCCATAACATTGGTTTTATTTAACATAGTAATCTTAACAGTGATCAATAATATATTATAGTTTATCTAAGGTCCATTTTATACTATTTGGTACTTTTCTCTACAATTATATATTCTTTGGGCTATAATGGGAGGTACAAAAATACAATGTTACAATATATACATACTGTATACATTTTTTCCTCTATTGCAGACATCAAACTTATCTGTGACTTTTGTATTACACAGTAACAGCTGATCTGATTTTTAAAATTCTTTCACCACCGTGTTTATTGAAGTTTGAGGATGGTTTTAGCATATATTTTAACCGATAGTTTTAACAGTTTTCAAAAACAGAGTCTTCAGATGGTTCCACATCGTGAAGATTCTTTTTTAATTTTCATGTAGTAAAATTTTCGGCATGCGATAAACTTTCGTTTTATGAGAGGTAGCTATATGGTGTCAGCGAGTGAAAATTATAGAAAATTCCAAATATTATTTTGGTTTTGTTTCAATAAAATCGGCTTTTTCGTTTTCGTGATATTGGCGTTTTTGTAAGAAATTTAGTTGGCGGTTTTATAAGAAATTAATTGGTTGGCACATGCAGCGATTTTTCTTGTAACGATTTTTCTTAATAATAAATATTACCTTAATGTAAGCATATTTTAACATTTATTATATTATTCTATTTAATAATAAAAATTTCAATTTTCATGTAGTACCTTAATGTAATTTCATTATTAACAAGCAAATCCAAAGCAATTGCCTGGATTTGCTCCTTGGAATTAGTGTCCTTTTGTAACCGTTTGTGTTTTGTTGTGAATTGTCGTCTCTGTTTTTGTATATTCATGTTATGTCCAATGTTTTCGGTGACCTGCAACGCAAAAAAACTTATCAAACACTACAAGGAAAAAATCTAACTACATCTAGTTCTCGTTGCGTAGTTTAAAGTAAACATGTCCCGCTTGTAGTACACTTAAAACTAATTGTATTGAATTTGTCGACTGGTAAGGGTGGATTTACTTTTGGTAACATGAGTTCACTTAATGATACCTACTTAACTGTTATTTTTTTGTAATTAATAAAATTAGTAAAAAAAGTTTTCAAAACTTGTTTAGCAAAAAACTGACACAGTAAAAATACAATCAAAAACATATTTATCTTTATGCCCAGATTTAGTTTTGTGGCTGGTGTTAAGAGAAATTTATTTATTTATTTTAATCTACTGCTATAAGAACAATTTGGAAAAAATACGTACGATAAGATTTTAGAATTATTTCAGTGAACTTAATAATTATAAATCTAATGTAAACACACAAACAATCAGTACTGACTAGCAATTAAAGGATGGGTAGATGGATGGATAGATAAATAATTCAGTAAGTAGGCTACATGAGTAGATGATTAGATAAACCGGTATGTGAGTGTCTATCTGAATAGAAGAGTAGGTGGATAGATATCCTAAGTAAAGCAATAGACTAAAATTTGGATAGATGGGTGGGTGGATAGTTTGTGTAGGTGGGTGAGAAGACAGATAAGTTGATGAGTAGGTAGTTTGGATTAGACTGTACTACAAAATAAAGTGGATAATCTGACTGAAAATTATACATACCTTTAAGCTCCTTTCAGCAGATGACTTCATAGCTTTTATAGTCAGTAGTAACTGTCCCATCTGTTTTTTTGCATATTGAAACTGTTCAACAGTTTCTAGGTTTTGTTGAATCTCTTGAAACTGTTCAAACAGTTTCTTTTTTTCACTATTTATAGATATGCTTTTTTCAGTGTTTTTACTTTTAGGCCTACTTGCCTCATTTATAACTGTTTCTTCTAACATAGTATCGCCATCCTTTGGCAGATCTATTATAAGCATATGTTCTTCATTCTCCCTTTCCTCAGGGATCCTATTGTTTAGTGTTCTACAAACAAGGTGAATATGTTTGCACATATTGTTTCGTATGGCACTGTCCATACACGAACACACAAACTCATGAAAGCAAGAGTTACAGTGTATGCACTGTAAAAGGCATGATTTGCAGTGTTTAATCCGTTTAACAGTATAAAATTCTGTTTGTGTGGATGACAAGACCTGCCACTTGTCATCTAAAGTTGTCATCACTTTCTCTGCGTCCAACAACATACTAGCTTTATGTCTATTTCTTAAAACTTGCAATTTTTTCACAAGTTTTCCTTTTTTCATTTAAATTATCAAATCAAACATTTTATCTTTCAGTAGATGTAAAATGGCACAAATTGTCTTGTCCAGTCGTTTGATGTGTTTTCCCTTTAGGTAAAAATATTTTAATATTTTATTAAAATTTTCTACTGCCATGTTTGTATTTATTCCTAAATGAACACGATAACAGTAGGCCCATGACCTGTATTGTTCTTTGTTAATGTATTGTTTTTTAAAATATTCATAAAATGAATGTTTGTTCATCACCATGAAGTCTCCTTAACACTTCATGGAGCATTTTTTGGAAAGTGTCTGTGTCCAGTTCATATAATAAAGCCTGTAAAGTTTTAAATGCACTGTCACGTTTTTCTTTTATTTTAATTTTTGTGTTTGCATTGGTCCTCCAAGCTTTTAGCACATGCCACGTACAATAAATACGGTTGTCTGAAGGCCCCATTGTTTTACACCATGCGGAATAGAATGTGTCTTCCATGTCAGACATAAATGTATGGGTTGTAATACATCCTAATACAGACTTCATTTGATCAAAAAAAATCATTATAACGGTTTCGTCCCCTCTGTTCGTGAACATGAAAGTGCAAGGAAACCCTTCTCTGGTTTCGTCCATTGTTAGAAGTGTGTATAACTGAAAGTTGTAGTTGTTAAGGCCATGAGTGCCATCGATGCATACAACATCACTACTATACTTTTGTAGTATAGTTTTTTGTGCGTTTGTCATAAATATTAACAAAAAATCTTCTTTTTTCAGTTGAGGAAACTCAAAACTATTTACACCTTGTGGTTTATAAACCACTAAGGCAGTGTCCTTAGATGTTTTAAGATCTTCAACCCAAGCCTCGATGCTTACAGGGTCAAATGGATGTTTTATGGCTTCATCATTTAGATTGAAGCCTTTTTCAATATTTATAATATCTTTTTTGTTCACTAGGTGAATTCTTTGTAATTCACAATTTGATATAGAACACCTGATATCTTTTAAAATTTCCTCATGGGGTATTTTACTTGCTAAGTGAGTTGCAATTTGGTTTCTCTCTTTCTTTGTCAAGTGAATATGTTTTAACTCATTTTTATGGCCAACATGTGTTAAAAGAAATGAGACATGTACAGTGCCATTTTTTAATTTTTTCATCTTGATCATTGCTGGACAAAACCCATTTATTTTGCAGCTTCCCATAATTTTTAAGTGGCGTTTGTTTAGTCCTCGTTTCCTGTAAAAACCACTTCTGTGGCATCGGTAAACGTCAGATACATTTCCATTTGACGTTTGTTTAAAAAAACATGTTGTTTTCTTTTCAATTTCTTGTTTCCACGCATTAAATTCATCGACAGAATCAAAACTGTGATGTTCAAACTTCATAAAAATGCCATGTACAGTTTCAAAATGACTGTAAATTTTCTGTTCATTATGTCCCCGTGGTCTCCTTGTTATGAATTTACAAATAGGACATTGTCTTTCAACCAAAAGTGGTTTTCCAATGTTATGATATTTTCTTTCATGTTCTGTGAGGTGATGTTTATGCTTGTATTTTGCATTACATAGAGTACACATGAAAGATCGTGCTAAGGATCCACTGTTATGTATTTTTAAACTTAATATGTGACGTTTTAAACTATACTGGTGAATTGTTGTATAAGTGCACATATCACATTTATAAATTTGTTTTGGCTCAGTAGAATGGGTTGATTTGATGTATCGCTGCAAATGTTGTTTTTGGGAATACTGTTTGTTACACAAAGTGCAAGTAAATGTAGCTGTTTCAATTTGCTCCCCTTTGGCATTTCTTTTGTGAACAATTTTAATATGCCGTTTACAATAAGAACTCTTACTGAACTCTTTGCTGCATAAATCACATTTTACGGCAGTAGTACTCATCTGAAAATAAACATAGCATTGTTTTCATTGAACTTAAATTTAATAAGCAAATTTCAGATGAAACGGTAACAACTTAACTTTATTTATTCTTCCCATAATGGTCCTGTATTTTGTTTAATATACTTTCTGAAGTGACAGTTTGGGAATACAGTACTGCTGCATTGTGCTATTCTACCACATGTTCCACTTCTGGCAGCTGGGTTCTAACAGCAGATTATTGTTCAGATTAAAAGTTGTGCACGCGTGCGCACACACGCACGCACATACACACATAGTATTCTTAACTGCCCATTAAACAAAACATTAAATTTTGTTTCTATAAATAACTAAAAATTACAAATGTCTACAAGATAATTCTGCTTATTCTCTTTTCTTTCAAACATTAGGCCTGCTGCCTGTTATGCTTTTGACCATGGCAGAACTGACATTTCACCACTGCCAGAGAGAAATCAGCTACATAGCAACTGTGTGTGTGTGTGTGTGTGGGGGGGGGGGCCAGAGACGCCAGACAAGACTGCTGTATTATTACTCAGCAATATGGGTGTGCAGGCAGACTGACTAATTTTTGTTTAGTAAAGTAACAGTATTATAGAGCGATCATACAATAAATAGTATAAATTCCACACAGTTAAATGTGTGTTATAATTTCTTTTAGTCTAACAGCTAGATGGATTTTTACACTTTTTTCAAATTATTGATTCCATTTTTGAGCCATGGGGTCAAAGAATTTTGAAATTTCTAAAACTGTACAGTATATTCAGATTTTCGTTAAAATTCTCTTTAATCGATGTCCCACATGGAATTTGTGATTTTGTCAAACTTTTGCCCCACTTTTTGAAACCTGGTGTCCCAAAATTTGAAATGTACAAAAAATAATACTATATTTGTATACACTAATTTTAGTTCTATTGGCAAACAAACTAGAAGAAGGAATACTCAGATCTTTTGTTAGTCACTTTTTTTTTTTAAATAGTGTTTTGAGGAGGAAAGAGTGGTTAGACTTGTGAATTATATTGTTCATCTTGCTGTATAAGGAAAAGTCAAGAACTACTTTTACAAGAAATTGTGTGGTTGTAACAGGAATTTTACATTTCCCTGGAACGAATCCAATTGTTATCTCACTGAAATGTATTTCAATTGTGAAAGCATTACATATCAAGTAACTGAATGTAATGAGAATGCACCTGTGCGCACACACACACACACACACACACACAGTGTACTTATTTGTTACTTGTTTGTTCCATAACATTGATTACAATTGCAGCAAAATTGATCAAAATGACATCAAATACATGGACATGTATACATGTACAACCCTCAAAACACGAAAAAAAGTCATTTTTCGAAAAGTTTCTGTGTGTAGATTTTTTTCTATGGCCAACGATAACAGCCGCAAATTCAAACAGAATCAAATAATTTTTTGCACACAGCCCTGAATTGTAGAGTTCTCAGGACCTATTGATTTTGGTGAAGATCAGTTAAGAGAAAGCGGTAGTTTACCTGCAACATTTAATGTTTTAATAAGGGTAATTTTTTCTATGACGAACGATAACTGCTGTAAAGTCAAACAGAATCAAATAATTTTTTGCATACGTCCCTAATGTGTAGAGCACTCAAGGTCTTTTGATTTTGGTGAAGGTCGGTGGAGAAGAAGGGGTAGTTTACCTGCAACGTTTTATGTTTTTATATGTGTAGTACGTTATCGGCAACAAAGAAGTAGTTTAGTGTAAAAATTTCTTCCCGGGCTGTTTGAGCAAAGTACAATGTTATCTGCAAAACCAGACGTTTCGGCAGTGCCATCGACTGTCATCATGAGTGAAAATCGAGTGTGATAATGTAAGGTGGTATACGTTAGTGACCACACAGTACTGTGGTCAGGCTGAATCTATAAGTAGAAAGAAGTAGTTTCTGTGGAAATATTTCATTTCCATTATGATTTTAAATATAAACCTTTGAACATGGAAGTAATGTATGGTTCTCCATACAGATATTTTAATTGCTTTTAGTTTTACATTTGATATGTAAACGCATCAAGACAGAAATAATCGCTGCTGATATTGAGTTTAGCAATTTAACATGATAATGTTTGTTATATAGTAAATATATTTGTAATATAATTATTTAGAAAACATGATAGAAGACAATTCTTACCTTTAACTTGGTTACACAAGCACGCATCCAAAATAGATACAAAAGCGCGCGCGGTAAAAAACTTACCAAAATCAGCTGACAAGTATCAGCTGAGCCCGCCAGGTGACACATGTGTCGGTGTCACGGTCGGTTAGGCACTTACCCCTCCAGTGCCCCCACCACGTCGCCAGATTGGTCACCAACAGCTTCGATGTTGGTTCCGTAGACGCTTGTCCGGACTAGGGGGGTAAGTACCCATGATTTTAGTAAAGAGTTAAGGGGTTTGCGGCGCTATATCCTCACTGATCCTCTTAGGTTTAGGCAATGAGAGTTTTTATGCTTCGGCATAAAACCTCTCATTGGGGGGGGGGGTATTGTAACGGTACAGAATTGTGTGTTAAATAATAACAATTCAAATCAGGCTGAATTCAAAGCAGTCAGTGTTCACCTTTAGTGTACCCAATTTTAACCAACTACACATACAATGTTATTCAAAATTGTTGATGTCTGGAGCCTGCCTGGCTAGACATATTACGTAACCGCTGGCAACTCAGTCTCTCTGTGAATTACAGAGGAACACATAATTGCCACTAGCCAGTTTTTCATCGGGTGGTCACAGTAGTCAGTAGTCATCGTTGAACCAGCCAAGTAGACAGCAGAGCCACGCGGGGCAGTATAGGAGCGCGCAGTTCTAGTAACTATTAATCTGTGCGAGCGAGTTACGTCGGCCGACTAAAAAGGAAACAAATGTTGCTTAAATTGTTTTAAAATCCGTACAAGAGTGTAATGTGAACCGATATTCAACAACATCAGTCTCAAACAGTGCAGAACATATTTCGGAGTGTCTTGTGAAAATAAGGAATCTGCAGCGGTGGGGAAATAATTGCAGTGGCTCCAGCAGGGATAAGTACCATTTAAACCTTTAAACATATAAATAAATTAATCAACTACCTTTTCAAATAATTGAAATACTAAAAGCGCTCAGTAAATGGGGTTATCATTATTGTACCATAACAGAATTTTCACCCTGATTATAA
Source organism: Magicicada septendecula (assembly GCA_034769895.1). Classification (NCBI taxonomy): domain Eukaryota; kingdom Metazoa; phylum Arthropoda; class Insecta; order Hemiptera; family Cicadidae; genus Magicicada; species Magicicada septendecula. The sequence continues at coordinate 216,333,097 of CM068373.1, forward strand.
CTTAATACAACCTTGAAAAGAAAAGGAAGAAACAATCTGTAGTGAGTAATAACAAAATGATTAAAAAATAAATTAAATAAATTGATCATTATAGTAAATCAAATGCTGACAATAGACCATACAACAACAAAAAAACTCTTGGTCCAAATAAAATGAACAATCTATATAAAACAATATACGTTCAACCACATGATGATTAAAACCCCAGTACATCATCAGTATACCCAGTAAGAAAAGGAGCAGTAAGGAAAGATAATCATGGATGCATTATTAAGATAACCACATCAAAGGATCCAAACATAAAACAATACCATACTCATTGAAGGAGAATAAAAGGACCAACTAATTCAAGCTTTGTACAAAGAGTGTAGTATTAGGGAAGGTTACTTCTCAAATCTTATGATAAATAGGTACAATTTAATTAGATTCAAAATAATGACACAAAACCCTAAATCCCAGTAACCCAAGTTACAGGATACATTACATATAGATAAAGAATGTAAATTAAACATAGATATAACACCAGTGTAGAAAGTAGACTATTAAGAAGAAAAGATTAAAGACTAATTAGTGTAGGTGATGATAAAGAATGCCTCAGTGAGAAGTAAAGTGGTATCAACTATAAACTATAATAGTGAAACACCAAAACTAGTGATAATAAATTGTGAATTTCCCTATTCTAAAAAAAAAAAAACCCCCAATCATTATAACAAACTGTAATAGAGAATAATGCGGTTAGGAGGTAGCTTAAAGTGAAGTCACAATCAAAAAGACAGAAAATGACTGAAATATTATTAATTGTAATAAAGTATTTAGATATAAGACGTAAGGATTGTTTCATAATAATATAAATGTGGGAACATGAACTTTCATTATATGTACTCGAAAATGTTAGATTATAAGATGTTTTGTTATAGTTAAATAATGTTAATTTGTGTTAAAGTTTTGTTAAGGTAGGAAAGGCAAGGAAGTAATCATAATATCTTTTAAATTGTAAACCAGAGAAATAATAAGGAAGCAAGCTAGTTATAATATCAGTAGCAAAGCAAAACTGATTTTTAGGCCAAATTCAACTTTTACTATGTAATCAAATCCAAAAGGATAAATTAGATAAAACTGTATAAAATTAACAGAGATTAGTCAGTTTAGAATAAAGATACTTAATTATAATTATCACAGGAATAAAATATATAATAGTAAATGTAATGATCAGAGGATAAAATTGACTTTATTGGAAATGTGTAATATAATGCCTAACAGAGGACACAGTACAAATAAAATCTAAATTAATCAGTATCGGTTTGTTGTAACAACAAATTGTTAAAGACAATGAATAATGATGTAATAAGTAATCTTATTTAAGGACAATGTTAACATAAAACGACTTGTAAGCCATTTTATTTATAATTATGTGAATTATAATAAGGCCTATAAGAAAGTCAAAAAATGCCAGTTTTAAGCTTAATTGAAACTAAAATAGGTCATGTTGGATAGCGATTTATGTAAAATTAGAACAGGAATATTGCTAGGTACTTAAATTTTCATGAAATTAAAAAATAATTAAATTATAGCCATAAAATAGAAAAAAATGTCATATTTCTATGAGATCAGATCTGGACAAAGACAAACAGCTGATTTCAGACAATGGAATAGGATACCAAAATATTTCTGGAATTACTATATTAAATAACGATTTCATTTAGCAGTTGATTGTTAAATGCGAACCAGAACGGATGGGAACGTGCAGAAGGGATATCTAAAAAATATAATAATTTGAACTAAGTTGAAAGTACCCTATGAAGAGTTACAGAAGAGGTTATAAACATAAAATTAATAAAAATAACTCAACCAATTAACGAAATGAAGAACCAGTAAAAAGATACATATAATTAAACACCAAAGACACCAAGAATCATCCGCCATGTTGGAATTTTCAAATTAATACTATTCCATTGAACAACGAACTTAGCTAGATTTCGAACACTTAATACGACACTAGTAATACCGCATCGAACTACGCAATCGCAGAAGAAAATATCACAATTACATTTGGTGAGAGGAAAAAACCAGGAGCCGGCATAGTTGGGTGAAATCCGAAGTCGATGGCGGCCATGTTTCGAGTTCATATTGCCAGCAGTACAATGCCACGGTGAGTCAACAGCTACGTGACATCATACGCAGCCAACTGGTTCGATTTTTAAATGACATTATTTTCAAATATAATTTTCTTTTACGTAATAGTAATTAAGTATTAATTAATTGTAAGTATAATATTTTGTAACTTGCCTTTCCCTGACCATTTCTACAGCTCAAAGAACCTTGTTAATCAATATTTTAATTTTATATATTTTGTTAGTTGACACAATCGACCTGGGAATTGAGTCTCAGCCGCAGCAATAGTCGATGCACATAAGATTATCGCATCACTTTTAATAAATGTCATTACTGTTTCTAAATACGAGTTTTCTTAATTCTTTGAGTAATTAAATTAATTTATTTCATTTTTAATTTAACTTAGAAAATAATAGCTAAAGAAATCGAGAAGAAGAAGAAAAAAAAAAGAAAAAAAAGGAGCTGAGTTAGAAGTGACTACAAATCGACCCAGCTTTGATATAATCTGATTAACACAATAGAACAAATATTTCTTTACAGAGCCTAGCAAAATAATACACGGAAATAAATTATTATTAATACTTTTAATTAAATAATAAAAACTAATTAAATAATTAAAATATATAACTTATAAAAAAAATATAATAAATGTATAACTTATAAATTTTCTCAAACCTTAATTTTTATTAAAAACAAACATAAATTTTATTTGTAACACGAGTTTAGTTACATTATGTAAAAGAAAATGAGAATACGTCCAAGTACTAGCTTGCTGTAGTAACATGTAATATAGTTGGATAAGTAAATTTTTGTTGTATGATTAAGTAAATTTATTTGATAATTGTTTCAATAGTTAACAGTTAAAAAGAAAGAGTAAGAGAAAGAGAAGTAAAGGAGAACTAGAAATTTTGAAAGAGTAATAAATGAGATGATTATTTAATGAAAGCCATGTGTAAGCATAATTCTTTTGCAACGCAACCCAAATAACCCCTCTGCAACTGTTATCGTCTATACGACCCTGGACGTAGAACAAAGGTAAGAAAAATTAAATTTTGATAAATGTAATAGATTTTATTATTGGCAGAAAAACGTATAGTCTCAAAGGTATGGTAATTCTTAACCTACTACAACAAAGTTTGTGATGGTACAAATGGAGCGCAACCATATTTCGATCAATTTGTATAAAATTTCTTAATAACCACCCTGTGGCTGAGTCAGTACCATGTAGCGGCAGGTACGGCTGGAATTGTGGCAGAGGACAAATAAGGTCATCGGAAGAATGCATAGTTTGCGACGCTGAATCGAACACGTGTTAGCAGCGTGGTCTGCTTATTATATCTCGCGGGATATCGGAGTTGGCGAGGACCTAATGAAAGAACGAGCTGAATGCCATGTGGTCAACGCCCAACGTCGACTATAATATACACTGCGAGCGACGCTGGTGGAGTTCTTCAACACACTTCAAACAGAGCACTTCGGCAATATACTTCAAGCAGTGTAGAACAGTGAAATAGTGTCGGGAGGCCGGCGCATGTAAGTACGCGCGGCCTGCCCCAAAATTACGTAAAAGGTAATAATGGAGTGTTAAAAACACTATTATAACATGGCAGTCCAGAAAGGTAACATAAAAGAATATGTGAAAGTGAATAGTTAGGGCAGTGTTAACGGCAGCGAAAGTGTAAGTAATGAGTAATGGCGGAACTCTCGGAATAGCACGTGCAGGTACTATTTGAAGTAACTATTTCGACAATAAGTGAAGCAAAACTATAAAGATTATTGAGCTCAATTAAGGGGGGGGGGTAAAGGAAAGTAAAAGTAAAGAGCATGAGAGTGTGTGTGTGTGTGTTTGTATGTGAAGAAATTGAGAAAGAATAAGTAATTATAATACCAAGTACTGGATTGTAGATACAAAGTTAGCATAGGGGATTTTGACCTTTTTGTAATTTTTATCGTATTATGGAAAGTCAGAGAAACCGAGAGGAGTTAAATTTTTGTCATAATAAATAAGATTTGTTCGTAACATAAAAAATGTGTTAAGTTTGTGTATTATGCAACACCCATAACCTGAGTTCTGCATCAACGATTCGTCTAAACGAAACCTGAGAATTTTCTGATTTAAGGGAAGTAAATATCACAATTAATTATGGGTAAGTGTATTATGGTTTCGATGTATATCCTGAAAACATCGTGGCGACCTTTAAACGTGTTTGGAATCTTCTGGGAGTTTTATAAAAGGTAAGTTTAACAGAGTCAGGGTAAGTAAATAATAATTTTTGTGAAAAAGTGCAAAACGTTTGTTTCTTTACAAGTTTGTTTATACAGGGCTGACACCATTGCAGGTTATCTTTTAACCCAAAAAATTTATTAGTTTTACTATAATAACAATAAAATAATGGTTCACAAGTGGCATTTGTTGGCTAATAATGTTTTGTATAGTAGTGTAGCATTAACAAAATGTTTACTATTGTCTTAGAATGTCCGCTTGCATTAACCTATATGTTATGAAAATTTGTTCAAGTATCAATTATTTTTTATTAATTGCACTATACTTCCTTTTGATCCGCATGGGATTTAGTTTTACTTCACCTTTGATGCTTTATTTGGCATTCAAGGCTATTATTCGCCATCACTGTACTATACTGTTATTTAAATTCAATTCACTTTGCTTTGAATAGGTTAACCGTTTGTTTACATGTTGCCGCACAAAACTATGGGTATAAAGATGGCGGATTTCTTGGCGCGGAGCGATAAACTTTTCTCGCTGAATACTCTTGATCAACTCTGTAAAAATTTGTGTCCTCTTCGCCGTTCCCATCAGCACCCGCGGTGTGAATATCGATTGTAATCGATCTGATTGGTCCAAACTTGATGACATTACATTGTTTGAACACACTCCCTGGTCAACTAAATTAATTATTTTGCTAAAAGCGTGTGCGTTTTTTGGGTTGGCGAGTTTAAAAGTGACACTCACCTTTTTTCTAAAACTAATGAAATATTTTAAAACAGATATAGATTCCTTATAACACCAGGGATCTTTAATCCAGCTTTATAATCATTTGTCAAATGTCTTGCTGATTATTTCGATATCCCACATCCCATAATTCTGTTTCTGTTTAATAAAGATCACTTTTAGACCATATGTCTACTACAATGTTTCTTTATTAAATCTCTTATAATATTTTAACTAACACTTTATAACTAATAGCACATAGTTTCCCTAATATACAGTCCTTTTCTGTAGTTTAGTTACTAAATAGTCACTGAAATTGATAATAAAACACTAAGTTTGGGCCTAAGCTTCACTGTGCTTGAGGCATCAGGCATTGCATTTGCTTATTCTGAGTTAAAGGTTGCATCTTATGAGTGTGTAATAAGTCACACTTAATCCTGAATAACCATAACAACTTCTGGTCAACTTTGTTTGGATTCATTGATGCCATTTTTAATGTATTTTGCTATAAAAAACCCATGACTTCTTGCACAAGCATGCATCATGTCATTCATCCTTATATTGATACAAATACATCTTTATTCAGTTAATATTTTGGTTCATTATCATTGTCATCGTCTATTAGCAAGTATTATAACATGTGGTTTTACCTTCACATACATTCTTGCCTCAAATATTGACTTATGTACTAGGCTTCTGTAGGCCTATGACACTATCAGTTATTTTTACTTGTTATATTATAATTAATTATTCTCACTAGTTCTCATACTTATGGTTAGTTACATGGTTCAATTTCTGGTGAATTTACTTTTGTCCAAGAGAGGCCCTTTTTCTTACATTTTTTCATGACATTCACATAACTTTGGTGTACAGTTAGGCATCATGGTAATTACTCTCAATTCTAGGTAATACATGGTTTAGTATGTTATTATATTATTCTAAATTGAATATCTTATTTACTAACAAGTTTTACAATACATTTTCCTTGTTTGACTTTCTAGATTATTTGTAATCATAATTAATGAACTTGCATCTGACTGTCATTGGTCATGTTCCTTTAATATTTTATTAATAATAGGTTAATCAGTAGAAATATTATTTGGTTTCTTCCCCAATAGTTAGCCCTTTATATTGTTATGACGGTCTACTAGATCGTCGTAGATACAGTGGAAACAAAATAAGTACAAGACACCAAATAAGTTACTAATCACACCTTTAATTGTTACAGTAAAACAGTTCGTAATTAACAACACAGTCTCTACAACAAATCAAATGAAAATTGTTCACACGCAATAAAATGTCCACTAATATTAAAACTCAGTTGTATTACAATTATACCGTCCGATTATAAAACGCAACACTTCACTAATAACTACTTGAACATACACAGTAATAACTCGAACCGCCATGTAAATATATCGCACTAATACTCTCGAACCGCACAGTCAAAAATTTGCCTAATACTAAACTGAACGTCGTATTTATAGCTAGTCGAATATCTAGACGATTCCTAATTGCGTCGTAGCGTGTGTATGAACTACGTAATTGACTGCGGCCTTGACACAGTCCGCGCGCAATAGCGAAGCACGGCATAGTCAAGAAGATTCTTGCAAAATGCGTCTACAATCACGTACGCCACACGCTTACATTCTGGATCTCTCTGGAACGTTCGATAATCATGTAGATTGTTCTGTGATGCCGTAACACTGCCCCCTCCTTATGCCTGTTCATCCCGAACTGGCAAACCGTCTTCGAAGTAATACTCGACCAGGCAATCTAGGTGGACGTCCTTGCGAAGGATAATTTTCCCGTTCTTCGAATTCAGTCTCGTGTGAGCCGAACATCACGTTCCCAGGAATTTGAGTCTTTCGCGCAACCACTAGTTTCACTGAAATCACTCCCATTGCGTCATGTACTGATGATCTAAATGCCACTGGCTGATCCAAGTTTGTTTGGTTCTAGTCAACAACATCTTGCGTAACCTCAGCCACTTTACCCTCGGGCGCTTCTATCAGCTCAGGAACAAGCAAGAGTTTTGTCTCGACACCCATAATTGGCTTTCCAATCACTTCTTTTGTTGCTATACTTATTTGTACTTCCTCTGCTAGTTCTTCCTCCATTTCCGCTTGCAACAGGAAGAGTTCCTCTTGACCAAACTTGTTGACTTTTTCTTCGACTAATGCCACTCGCTTAATTGAATGGTTGGTAGACCCTGTCATTTTAGTCATGCAAAGCTTTATCTTCTCTTGGCCAACCTTCAGGACATTCTCTCCTAAGTCCACAACGAATCCGTAGGCATTCGTAATGTCCGTGCCAAGAATCACTTCATCGACAATGTCTGCAACGAGCATTTGGTGGCTAAACTCGAGAAGACCCTGGCGTACACGTACGTCTACAATTACTTCTCCAATTGGTACGATCACTCCCTTCTCTCAGTATTTTCTTCTCCCAACAGTCTACCTGTAGATGACCACGTTTCCCATAGTTGTAACACTTCGGTCTTCTGTCTTTGTCCTTTGGTTCGAAATATCGTTGTGGTGCTGCTGACTTCTTAAACTGTTGTTTTTGAATCGTCTCTTTATGCCGTCCGCTATGACGATACTGTGGTATTGGATCCGTTTGGCTACAACGTGATGGCATACTTTGATTAATGTAGGTCGCTGACTTGGCAGCTTCAAAACGGAGAGCATGAACAAGAGCGTCTGATTTATTATCATGCCGTGCCATTCTCAACACTTGTTGTAACTGACTATCTCTGATACCGTCAATAAACATAATGAGAGAAATCCACTTCCGGAAGTCCTCCGATTTTTCGGGATAAGCTAATCTCGTAAGTCAGTCGACATTCGCTTCAAACTCTTGAAGGCTCTCCCCTGAACGCTGTCGCCTCGCTTTAAGTTGTTTACGGTACACTTCGCACAAATGCTGGTCACCGTACCGTAATTCCAGAGCTTTAGTTAATTCGGCATAGACGTTCCGACTGTCAGATGGCACTTTGTGTATTACCTCTGCGGCAGGTCCTTTTAACACAAGAATGAGTCAAAGGGCTTTCTCTTCTTCCGTCCAGTTATTTAAGCGAGCGGCAGCTTCAAATTGGCGATGATAAGTTGCCCAGTGGGTGCTTCCATTAAACGATGGGGCCTTTGCAAAAACTGACCCTACTTCAGTTAATAGCGTTCTTTGATTTCTCTGATATTTTGAATCTTCTAAGCTTGACATACTTGTTTTCATAGTTGACACAGATTTTTCTATTTCAGATATTCTGTCAACTTGTTTGTTCAGCTCACCTTGTAACAGGACGAATTTTGCAGTACTATGTTCTTGCATCTGTATTAATGCTTTCATATCTTCTGCTTCCTGCTTACGTTTTTCATCCTGTCGTTTTTCCGTCTGCAACAGCAGCGCCTGTAAATTTTCCATCATCTGACTGGCATCCATTGTTTATCGATTAATTACGAATTACCTCTTCTGTACAAACTGTCCACTGTTAACTAGCAGAGGAAGTACAAATAAGTACAAGACACCAATTAAGTCACTAATCACACCTTTAATTGTTACAGTAAAACAGTTTGTAATTAACAACACAGTCTCTACAACAAATCAAATGAAAATTGTTCACACTCAATAAAATGTCCACTAATACCGGTATTAAAACTCAATTGTATTACAATTATACCATCCGATTATAAAACGCAACACTTCACTAATAACTACTTGAACGTACACAGTAATAACTCGAACCGCTCTGTAAATATATCGCACTAATACTCTCGAACCGCACAGTAAAAAATTCGCCTAATACTAAACTGAACGTCGTTGAGTACCGGTATTTATAGCTAGTCAAATATCTAGACGATTCCTAATTGCATCATAGCGTGCGTATGAACTACGTAATTAACTGCGGCCTTGACACAGTCCGCGCGCCAAGCGAAGCCCGGCATAGTCGAGATGATTCTCGCAAAATGCGTCTACAATCACGTACGCCACACGCTTACATTCTGGATCTATCTGGAACATTCGATAAACACGTAGATTGTTCTGTGATGCCGTAACACTATACTGATCATTTGAAGATTATTAACAGATAGTTACACTTTGTATATTTGTTGTGATTAATGATACATTGTGTACTTTTACAGTTTGTCATATGCTTGATGTTGTTTTACATTAGTTTCATCAATTGTTACATCTAATTGATCTAATTTTGGTATCAGAATTGTCTTTCGTTATTCTAGTTTCACATGAGTATTACATATATTGGTTTTAGATGATTTTTACTCGTTATTTTATTACTTATTAGTGTAAATTCCCTATGGGATAGGTTATGTTGACCATTGTTGACATTTTTTGATTACATCAGTTTACATGTTTGCATTTCACTATTTATTTTATACATTGTAGATTATTCATAAATTATATCATTTATTATTTATTATCCTGCATGTCCTTGTTCAGTAATTCTTATAATTTAAATACATTTATCAATTATTCAGTTATTTTTCTATTTTCCATAGTAACAAAATGATTTTTGTTGTACCTACCATCTAATCTTTGGATTTTATTTTACACACTAGTCTATTATTTACAATCATCTGTTCATTACTTCACTGTCCTACTTTTTGTTATATATCTTTTATTTAAATTAAGTTTCGTTTAGTGTCATGGTTAAGTCATTGAATAGGGTTTGTATATTGTTTTTTATTAATTATTTTTCTCAATCAGGAGCATTATCTTCTATTCTCTTCATTTCGTATATTCTCTTCATTATTTATTTATTCTCTTGGTTGAGTTAATTCAATTCTTCCCTAAAAAACTTATTTGTTTAACATCATTCACTTAATTGCATTTTATGGGTACTTCAGTCTTCTTCTCACCACCTGATCTATTGGGTATATTGGGTCAATGTTGATCTAGTTTATTGTCAGTTGTCTTCATTTCTTTCATAGTAAAGTATTTTTCATTAATGATGATTTCTTTACTCTTCTCAGTTAGTTCATAATTTGATCTACTTCCTCCTTCAGAGTTTAAAGTTTTTGTTGTTCTGGTAGCATTTGGTTGATTAAGAATGTTACTTGTTGATGTTTGTGGTATAGTGATGATATGTACTTTTACAATGTGGACCTAAAAATATGTTGGCGACCCTGTAATATGCTGATGAAGTGTAAGGTAAGTCCGAAGAAGTAAGGTGAGTACGAAGAATAGATCGCTAAAGGTAGGTAATATTTTGGCAGGTACATTAATAAAAATTTTAATTCCGTTACAATTTGTGAAACCCTGCCAGGATTTTTATGTAAATTTTACGTAAAATAGGCCTGAAATTTGACGACAGGAAATAGGTTTGGAAGTGGGGGCAAATTTTGAAACAATGTTAGGTTATAAGACGTTCAAAATAACACGTGGTGTGTAAAAAGTTTTAGTGTAGTATTTAAACTCTCAGTTATCTCAATATCGACTAATTACTTACAAATTACTTATTAATAAGTATTTAATTAAAAATAATTAAGAAACATGGAAAATAATGAGGATGAGGTCAGTTTGTCTGACTCAACTGTCATGAATGAATTAGAAATGCAGTCAACTAATGTATTAAATAAAGAGAGTAGTTTTAACAGAGTCAGCTGTTATGGGGGACATTGAAATTCATTCTACCCCAATCTCAATTAAAAAATCTGATGATAATGATGTGATGAGGTATTTGTGTAGCGTGGTGTGCAGTATGAAAGAAGATTCAAAAAAGCAAAATACAATGTTGTGTATGAAATTCGAGGAACAAAACAAAAAATTTAATGAAGTAAGAAATGATATCAATGAACAAAATATTAAAAGTGAGAGTAATTTTAATGATATGAAACAAAATAACGTTAAATTTGAAATTAATATGAATAAACGCTAAACGAGATTGACGAACGGTGTAATACAATGCTAAAACAAATGCAAGATGGTGTAAATAACAGTAGAAAAAGAAAGGAGGAAGGGAGAATAGATGCAGGTAAGTGTAATGAAAATAACTTAAACGAAATAATAGACAAGGCAAGTGATGGGGTTACAACAAGTGAAAATAGTGATATAGTTGAAAACGGGGTATCTAAGAATGATACATTAAATAAGAGTAGTGATGAGTGAGAGTAGTGAGTATAAAGTTAGTAGAGGTTATTGAGGGGGTAATAATAAGTGTTAATGAGCTTGAGAGAGAATACGAGGAGAGTTTAAGTGAGTATCAGGGGCAGAGTGCAAATTTTCCCCATGATGTATGTGAAGTAAAGGCTTCACAAGTGTTGTTTGAGGATGTAAGTTCCTCATTAGTTTATTTGAGAGACATATGGTCTGCAAATAGTCCCTTAAGTTGTTATAATGTACCCGGTAAAGCCAGTTGGTGTTGTAATAATGTTGTGTTGCCTTCTGCGTGGAATGAGAGTGTGAAATGGTGTTGGGAAAGTGATGATAAAGAGAGAGAGTTGTTCAAGTTAAATAGAGGTTATGAGAAGTTAATAGAGCGAATAAATATTGAGAGAATTGTTAATAATAAAGACTTACCTTGTAGAGTAATTAGTGTAGTAAATGATGATTATAATGAAGAATAATAAGCACTTACCTGGTGATAAAATGGGGGTACTATTAGCAGATGACTATGATGATGAGATCATAACTTACCTGGTGATGACAAAAAATACTAAGGGCGAATTGACTATAAACGATGTAGACAGGTTTTATGATGAAATAATATGGAGTAATCCGGTAGATTATTATGACAGTATAATGGATAAATCAGATTTAAATAGTTATTATAATCTGAATTGTGTAGGTTTAACATAAGATTAATTTTTGATGATGGAGGTTAGATATGTGCTGTTGATGAACATTTAATTATGTGAATGTAATGGTTTTTGAAAATTAGCTGAATAAGGTAATGATTTTGGTAAGCAATGACATCATATGGCGCATATTGTGTATAAATTTGTATTAGTGTTACAGGTGCTATGTATAAGGTTATGTTGTTATGATAAGGAATCTGTAAATACATTGTTGTGTGTATACATTGTATTTGGTGTAATCAAGGTTTACAGTTTTGATTGAATTAATAACAATAATAATATTTTGTTTAATGGGATGATTGATATTAATGAAATGTTATAATGTAATTAAAAGTTAATTTAAAATGATGTAAAAATGAATTTGAAAAAAATTCGTAGAATTTACTTGTAGAATAAATAGTAAATGATTAACATTTTTGATTAAAAGGTTTAATATAAATTCAGATTTGAAGTGATAATGCGACAATTAGAATGGTCAATAGAATTTTTTTTTTTTTTTTTTTTTTTTTTTTTTTTACATTGCAACTAATCTTAGATAGATTAACGAGCAATTTGACTCTATCAATATCTTAAAACTAAATGTCTATTTACTGGGTTTACCCACTGGTATCCCTCAGATTACTGTAATGGTGAACACATACACATACACAACACTTCACACTGTAGTCTGCTTTACACACACCACACTAAACCAGGTCAAAATGTTTGGTCCTCTTGAGCCTTCTCAATATCGTATGTTGGTAAAGCAGCTGAATTGCCTCTTTGTTAACGTGGTTATGAAGCCGGTCTTCATGCTTCTGTGCAAATTTCCTAATTTCATCAGCAACCATTTCCACACCCAGGTCTCTGTGCAGGTCACTATTCCTTATGTATCAAGGGGCATTAACAATATTTCTCAGTACTTTATTTTGAAATCGTTGTATGATTTCGACGTTACTCACTCTGGCACACCCCCACAGGTGGATTCAATAGAAAAATGAATATTAAAGTTGTAATGTTTGTAATTTTTATTCAAAGTCAAAGGTGAAATATTTGAGTATGATGTAATTGTGTATAGATAGGGGATATGATGATATGAAGTGAGTGGGGGAGTTTAAAATAAATGATGAAGTAGAGAAGAGTGATGATTTAATCATGATGACGATTAATGATACAGTGTGGAAATACACATTTTGTTGACTGTACTTGTTGTATTACATAATTTGCTGTTTCATATAACCAGTTTTGGTATTGTATAAAGATAGCAGTAGTAAACTGCATTAATGATGAGTAAATTGAGAGATAAAATGAGATGTTTAAATGAGAAAGTAAAATGAAATTGCTGTTTACTTGAATTCAGACTTGAATCAGTAAATCATTTTTGAAGTTGAAATTATAACTTTCAAGAGTATATTGATGTTAGGTAGTTACATCAAATGTATCAGTATGGAATAAAATGTATCATGTTATGTTAAGGATATATATGTTAAACAATGTATTTGTGTATTAAAAAGTTAAGACAAAAAAACAGTACTTCGAAAAAGGCAAACCAGTATGGGTAAGAGGAAACCAAATCAGTTGAGGATATGGAATGGTGAAAGGCCATTTATTAATGTTTATTGATTGTTTCAGAATCTGGTGGTACTGTGGTGGCGACCCTGTGCTGGCTAGAGTGTCAGGGTAGGGACGTCTAGTGCCTGTCTGGCTTTATGGTGTTGGGATCCTAAGGCGGGAAGTCCAGTGAAGTCATGCAGGTGCGACCACAATCACTGGATCGGGGGGGTGAGTAACCCATGATTTTAATAAGATAATAAGGGGGGTCATGGCGCCATATCCGAGCTGACCCTTTTAGGTTATGTCAATGAGAGTTTTTATGCTTTGGCATAAAACCTCTCATTGAGGGGGTATTGTAACGGTACAAAAAGGGTAGCATCATTTTAATATTGTGCAATAATACGATCTGTGTAATCCGCAGTAAAATACGACTTTAGAAATTGGAATGGTATGAATCAGCCCGTGTCACGTAGTCATTGCCATAACAAAATAAATAACCGAACCTTATAAGGTAAGGAATTTTGTATCCAGTCTGACATCACGATAAGATCATCAGGGGAACACGTGTTTTTCAATAACGAAATGCAATTTTGGCATTTACAAAAGTCTAGCACATTCGATGAACAACAGATGAGAAGGGAAGTGGAGAGCAAGGGGAACCACGTGACCACTCCTTATAGTATACGCGCTCACCGATTGCCATTCAGCCAGTTTGAACTACAACTCAAACCCGTACGGTGTGTGGAACGAAGTCCGCGGACGGAAATCAGTGTAGGCCTGCAAAAGTGTGAAAATGAATATAAAACAGTGGTAAATAAATCTCTTCAAGTGTAAAAGCAAGTGACAAAATTAATTAACAGTTTTGAATAGTTTTGGTTAGTGTGGAAGCAAAAGTGAACGGAACGAGTAATGACGCAACATTTGGAATAACTTTTACAGCTAACTACTATAAAAACTAGGTCGACTACACCACAAGTAATGACTAATTACCCATTATAAAATTAAACCATTCAAATAATGAGATCTCAGATTTAAGGGAGGTTTTACAGAGTGAGAGAGAGATAGTGGAAGCGAGGTACTGGTTCACCTTAATAGAATTAAGTAAGTTTAGTTTGTTCAAATACTAATTATGTGTGTTCACTGTTGGCTGAATTGTTAATCACCAGATAAATAGGGGCAAACCCCTTTAAATTTCTAACTGCAAATAAAATGCACATTTCAACATCAACATGACCACATGTTCAATGTAATTATTGCGCCGAAACCTGACCTATTTCCAGCATCAAAATCGAGCCTATAGAATCTTCTGAGTCCAGGGAAATAAAGTGTTTAAATTATGCAAGTGTTATTTAATGCAAAGAGTAAAATGGTTTACATATGTTAACCTAAAAATATGTTGGTGACCCTGTAATATGCTGATGAAGTGTAAGGTAAGTCCGAAGAAGTAAGGTGAGTACGAAGAATAGATCGCTAAGGTAGGTAATATTTTTGCAGGTACATTAACAAAAATTTAAATTCCATTACAAATTTACATATAACATTCCAAAAGTTAGTCTGTCACTTGTGATAGGCTTCGAAACACTTGTTGAGACACAATGCAGGAAGTCCTGGGCAGGCAACACATATGTAGCTTGTCTTTTCTCTTTCCTTGTATTTTGCAGGATTGGCATTTCTTCCTTAATATTTTCCCATTTGCTCCCTTTTCACATTTTGATGGTAGATGGACTACACCATTACCTGTGGGGCTCACTGGTGATTGGAACACTTGAATTTTGTGTGGTTGTTGAGTAACTGCTTGTTAATAGCGAAACAAAAATCCAGCAATGGATTTTTTTCTAATAGAATACTTAACTGTAGAGCAAGTAAGAGTTAAGTAAAATTATTTCTAAAAAGTAAAAAAATAGTTTTTGTACGAACAAACTGTTTTTCAATCACATGGATAATATGACAGCATTTGGTATTTTTAAATAATATTTAAAACACTAAATACATTTAAAATACTATTGTACAACAGGCAATGGTTTTCTTAGTGTAATGCCCATTGTATATATAAAATCAACCATTTTGTTTTCATATTGCATTGAAATGTACAAAACTTCACGGATGTCTCTCCATTTTGCTATAATTATGTCAATGCTTGAGTACTGATTATGGTCTCACTCCTTTTCAGCTTTGCCTTTGAACAGATGGCAGTGTATGTTTTCTTATTGCCTGTAATGTACCTGTAGAGTATGTTTCCTGCTCAAGTAGTTTCTTGGATAATTCATGTGAGTTATAAAAATTATCCATATACATTGAATGGCTAACGTTAAGCCTCTCCCTCGTTAGGTGGAAAACAATGTTAGTTGTATGACCTTTCCTAGCTAGCTCGTAAAGTTTTCCAGCATAAACAACTGTTTTCAAAACGAGGGCATTTGGTTCACACAGTGTGTATATTTTAATACTGTACTTATACTTGTTTCCTTTGATATATTGACAACAAATGAGGCGTCCTCTCCATAGCACCATGGCCTCATCCAAACTGAGCTGTTGTCCTGGATAGTATGTCTGTAGCATTTTGTTATTAAAATAATCTAATACCAGGCATATGTTGTAAAGTTGATCTTCCGGTGCTTGTTCATTTGGCTCTGGGTTCTGGCAAAAGTGGAGGTACCTCAGAATTGTAATTGGGAATAGCTGTCTTTAGTAGAGGATCTGTCTTCCAGTAATCTTGAAGTCAGGGTAACGAAAGAATGCCAGTGTGCAGAATTAGGCCTAGAAATACTTTTAATTCGTGTGCTGACAAGTCTTTCCATTTATTAATATACGCATGTGTCTTGGGATCCGAATTATATGTCTGTTGAGCATACATATTAGAGACTTTACATACTTCTTCGAGAAATGCGTCATCCAAAATAGTCATAAGGCTTACTGTTACTCAGAACAGAATCAAGAAGTTGGTTTGCTTTAACAAAGTTAAAAACTTTTAAATTGTTTTCATCACCATTCCAAGACTAGAATCTTCACAAAATGTATTACTTTCAAGTGTTAAGTCGCATGATATATCACCATGTTCACCATCAGAATCGTTGTCTGACTCACTAGAGTTGCCGTCATGGAAATAATCCTGTCAAGGTCACACCGTTTACTTACACCGTTGCAACTAAGCAACAGTTTCACTTTTGTAAATAAATCCGAAAAAATTCTATACAGTAGTAAGTACATGCTGTAAAGAATATAACAGTATACTTTTTAAACAAAATATTTAATTTGTTGTTGTCAGTGAGGCTTCCATTAAAATCACAGTTAAAATTATTTTTTGTACTTTAAACTGATGAAAATTCTAAAATCAGTGACAAAAGATGACTGGAAAAACAATGACACATTTTGAAGATTCATAGATGCCATCAGCAGACATTTTATAGGTAAAATTTAGTGTTATTTAAAATAAAAAAACGTGTTGAAACCTTACGAGTATTGCTCAGTTGTTCTGACTCTGTAAGATAGTGGTAATGTAAGATATTTTTGCTGGTTAACTTGTGTTTTACTGTATTTTTTTACGTAACATCTTAAGGTGAGAAAGTTTCTAATACATTATTAACAATTAATTTCCATAACTCATACATAAAATACAATGCGACGTGTCAGCTATAGTTTGAACGAATTTTCATATGCTTGCCCCATTTACTTACTGAGGGAACAGTGCACTACCTGTGACTCTTCAAAACATTCTATTTTTATTTGCTCCACTAGTGTCATTAATAATGAAGCAAAAATTCAGTAGTATAGTATAAGACATTACATGCACAAGGAGGAGAAAAATAATAGTGTGTAGAAGTGCAAAAAAGAATTGAATTTTTTATGAAAATATGGATAACTTTATAAGAAATGATATGAAATTCCGTATGAAATTGTTATACTCTTTACTGAATTATTTTTATGAATTACCAAATATTATTTAACTTCCACCTACCATCTCGATCTCTGCTGTCGGGTTCCAGGGTCCGATCACATGAACGCTAGATACAAACATGGTTTACAGGTTAAGCAAATTACTGACACAACTCATTTTTGAAGAGAATTACTTATTTAATCTTTTACTTTTGAACTTTTATAAAATTAAGAAGGTTCCTTAAGTACATGTCTCAGATGTTGTGCAACCCTTGCATAATAGAACTTACGAACTATAGCTTACCTTTTATCATTTATAATTATACAACTGAATTTACACACTAACAGCCCAGCATTGCTCACTCACTACTCACATTCCATTATAAGACCCCATTACCCCAATTACCCGATTGAATGCATGATATAAGGTCACTATCGGCAACGCGTTCTTCCGTGACCTCGTGGCCACACCGCGGTAGGTCGTAAACGTCTCGAAAAAGAACAAAACTGAAGCACGAATTTAAATGTTAATGCTCTGCGACTCTTCTTCCATCCTGTCACTAGTTTTAAAAAATGATTACTTCACTTTTATATCAAATACTGATGAAATTTAGATGAGCATATTTAGCTCTCGTGTCGGCGCCGACACAGTCAGTGACGAACTGGGCAATGTGCTTGTTTGAGTCGCGGGAAATGCGCAGTCACGGCCATCAGGTTTTAGTCGCCGTTCATGCTTAATTGTTGTGGGGTAACCACTTTATGCATGGAATAGAGCTGGTATATGTGTGGTGGGCGAGGACGATATTGGCCTCGGCTCCGCTGATGTCACTAGGCGGGGTTTAACGACGTTTCCTGTACTGGTTGTTTGGAGCTACTAACTTTTCGTCCCAGCGCCATGTTTCACAGCTTCGGTTGAGTTTTCAAAGCGTCACTAATGGCGCTCCGCCCGGCTAGGTTACGTACGGGCGTCGACGCACATATACAAAGTTCTTAGAATTTCGTGGAGGTGCGAATTCTTTTGACGAGTTACACCACATTAATTGCGTCTCGCCTTTGTTCCCAAACACTGTTCCATGTGCCATGCGTTCTGTTATAATGAGAATAACGTTGCACAATAATTTTCTGAAATCCCGCACCAAAACGAAATAGCAAAAATATAAATACCCCATACTGTAAAAAATAAAATGACCCAAAATTGACACGTTACAAAATAAATTATAAATTCCTTATTTATATACTAATATATTATAAATATTTAAATATAGGATTTAAATTTACAATTTTATATTTTATAAATATTTAAATATAGGATTTAAATTTACAATTTTATAAATTTTCCTTCCTCATGACCACACAAAATGTCTGTCAACAATAATAAGGGTGATAAATATGTTGGATGTTGTTTGTTGCTAATTCATCTCTTCCTCACCTCATCCACCCAACCTACTTCGAATGGGGTATTGTAACTGAAATGGGATTGGTTTTTGCCACAACAGCGACAGTTTTGTTTATAGAAATTGCTCAATCGTATTTATCTTTGTCCAACGAAAACAAGGTAGTAACACGGCTAGTAAACATACACAGTTTTGAGGGGAGTGTAAAAATGACAAAGGCATTCATAAAAGTGTCAGACAGCAATATTTGCTGAAAAGACATGCCGACGGGGTATATGCAATTTGCATACCAATAGTGCACACATACCTAACAGAACTTCCAAACTATAAGTTTAGGAATGACCATGCAGAGAACAAAAACAAGTTTATGTGTTTTACAAAAAGGAAAAGACCATAAGTATAAAAAATTAAAGCAACAACATCAGGCAGGGTCAATGTTATCAGACAACTGACAGTCTGTAAGATAACCGTCAGGAAGAAAACAGTAAAACTCCAAATGAGTAAGTTCACTGTACAAAAAAACGAAGTAACTGACCTACTGATACTCTGTAAAGTTAGGGTGTGTAAAAATCTAAAAGTTTTAGATTCTAACAGAAGAAAAACCAGCGCAATATAAATCGTAGTTTCAGAGAAGTGCAAATCGTAACAAAAAAACGCAAAGATAGAAATTCTGTAGATATTTATGCGACAACAAAAAATATGCTGCCGACTCGTATAAATCTTGTATAGTTCAAATTATTGGCATCCAGCATTTAACTGAGTTACCTAACCTACAACTATTTATTCCTGATAAAAATCATTTACGTGATACACATAAGTAAATTTTAAATGAGCTGTATAAAGTGGATGTATAAAATTTTTGCAGCATATCACTGCTAAAATTCTATGCAATATAGTAGCCGGCAACACAGCAGGATGTGGGGCATGGAGGAGACAGGGAGAAGTAGTTAAAGTGAGTGACCTTGATGGGACTATTTCCATGACGGCAACTATAAGAAAAGTTCCATTGCCAATAAAACCATAATTTTCTGAAAGTTCGGCCTCTTCTTCACTGTCAGAAAGTAACGTGTCCAACTCACTGACTAATATTTTCCAAGTTTACATACTCGTCACTACAGATTTGCTTCTGAAAAGAGCCAGTATATTCACTATCTACTATTCAAACTTACTTCTTAGTAACGAAAAACTAAGAAAACTAAACAGTCATATAACGTAGTAAACGTACACACACAACAGCCCGCTACACACTGACAGTACATGACAGTTTCCTTCCAAGTTACACATTGCATATGATGCAGTAGTATGTCCACCGCAAAATGCAAGAACTATAGTGGATGTGTAAGTGCGTCCGTAGCAGCGAACGTGTTAAATCAAAATCTGTGATTAAGAAACAGCAAATAATCCAGTTACTTTAAATCTGTGGCTAATGCTATGACATGTAAGTGCAACAAAGAAGTAAAACTATAACAGGATGTTTTATGCGAATGAGAATTTATATTATATATAAAAGTTTTAAATACAGTTGTGTCAAGTGGGACAGAAAGCAGTTCAAGTATATAATGGAGAGCAAATCAATGTCATTTCATACAGTGTGTACATGACAGATGCTGCATTTTCTATGAGTGTAGAAAGCAAGTGCTGTACCAGGTGCAATTTCCATCACTAATTCTCCTTTTGCATTTATAAAAGTTATCACAGAATGACTGTGCTATTTTCAGAATAAGTAACTGGTAAAGCAAAGTCTGTATTCTGTTAACGAATGTGAGAAATCAATTGTCTAACAATAGCCATAGTGTAACTATCACTACAAAAACCTTTAAGATGCAATAAATCTTTACTTTTTGGGTTCACTTCATGTATGAAAGAAGTAAATAGGCTGCATGAAAATTTAAAGAAAAGGATTTGGACTTTCTGTGAGAAAGTGCATATGCTCACACAGTGTGCTCTCTGATAGTTTTTAGTGGCTTAAGAAAAAAAATCAGTGTAAGAATTCTATTTACTGGATCTGACCTGACCGTGTATGACATTTTGTCTTGTCCCTCAAAGATAAAGCAAAATCCAAAAGCGACACAAGCCATTAAGAATAGTATTATAGTAACTCTGAAGATGATTCCATAAGTCAGTTCGAAGTCCAGAACCTTCAGTTTAAAAGTTTGAAAAACTGGGCAGTAACATCAATGTATAGTTTTGCAAGGAAATTCCATCACAACGAATGTTTTCATGTTTGTATTGAGTGTAATAAACAATAGTAGCTCCTTTTTTTACTGCCTAAGCAGCCTAGAAGCTAGGCAGGGTAGGCTGCCATATGTAAGCCATTCCCTGGCATACAAGAAAATTAGTGTGGCCAGCAATAGGTTTCAACTGTCCCAGGATGTTATCCCAGTATAGCTTTCAGTTAACTCATTTCTCTTGCCTTTATCACCTTTGTGTTTACGAAACATCTTTTCATAGTCCTTCATTTTTGGGACAAATAAAAAGTCACATAGGCCGTACGTGGTACATAGGTGGCTGAGTCATTATAATGGGTGTTATTTTTTGCCAACAGTGTGCGAATTAGTAGTGAAGTGTGAACTGGTGTTATAATGGTGCAAAATCCAAGAATTTTTTGGCCACAGTTCTGATTTTTTTTATTACATCATGTAAGACTTCAAGGTAATACTCTTCATTGACAGTACGGCCTGACAGTAAAAATATGTAGTAGACTATGCCATTGTAATAAAAGAAAAGTAAGAAGAATCTTTTCATTCCATCTCACTTGGCATGCTTTTTTTTGGTCTTACCTCTTCAGGAAGCTTGCATTGAGGTGATTGAGCCTTTGTTTCATTGTCACACCCTTGTTTCATCACCTGTTATGATGTGTTTGAGTAAATCTGGGTCATCAGTGACTTCGGCCAACATTTGCTCAGTGATGTTTTTGTGCTTCTTTTGCTAAAAATTTAACAATTTTGGAACAGATTTGGCAGTACCTCTTACAATGATATGGCGATTACTGAGCACAATATCCATATTTTTTCCATATTTTCTTCGGTGGTTGATGTGGTAGGTTATCCAGTTCTCTTGTCATCTTCAGTCCCTTCACGGCCCTACAGGAAATGTTGTACCACTTATAAACCCTTGGTTTGGACATAGCATTCTCACCAAAAGCCTGTTCTAACATTTGCACTGCTTCACTGCATTTATTATTATTTTTAATGTAGAATTTAATGCAAATTCTTTGTTTCATCATTTGGAGAATATAAATATTGCTGAACGTGATAAAATATATCACCAGTGTTCGGTTGTTAAACACAAACTAAGCTTCTAATATTCCCCAAAATTTACACATACATCACAGACAGTGGAATCAATATGAAGAAAACATTTTTGTTAATTGAAAATGTATAGCATGCAAAATTAAGAAATTCTCATTAATTTTATTGCATGTGTTTTGTACTTCTGCAACTGTGCATGATGGACGAAGGGAGAGACATGTAGACAGTTTTAACTTTTGTGTTTTTGTTTCAGGTACCAAGTCTAAGCTAAGTGGAGAATTTTCAATAAGATTTCCTGATGCCCATCTTGAAGACACAATACCAAAAGTAACAAAGGACAAACTGAAATCCTGCATTAGAAAAATAGAATTTTATCAGTCATGGGCAAAGGAGTATATGTAAACCACAGTATGTGAAAATGGTCAGGATTGTTGGGTACAAGTTTTGTAATTTTGTATAAATAAAACTGTTTGTTACCGTAAATAATTCTCATAGTACCATATGTTGTATGGTTTACTTCCTCCTTTTTCGTCATTGTATCGTTACACCAGTAAATGGTTTGGAGCAGCTGTTTTTAGTGTGATAGATATTAAATACTGCTATTCACTATCAGATTTACTGTTCCATGTATCGTTACACCAGTAAATGGTTTGTAGCAGCTGTTTTTAGTGTGATAGATATTAAATACTGCTATTCACTATCAGATTTACTGTTCCATAACACTTTCAGTGCCGGTCTACATAAAGTTTTTAATACCAGAAAATCTGATATTTTAAACATTTAAAAAAATCATAATTAAATTATTCTTTGGTCATTGTTAATGTTCTAAACATCATAATAACAGTCAGAGTTGTCTCTTTAGAACAGTATTAAATGTGTACTTTTATTCATTCAAAATAATTTATTAAGCTCACTATAACCATAGCCATCCCATATTTTTTAATTTTGAGAAAGTCTAACCAGCGGCGTAGCTAAACCGAACGTGGACGTCGGCGAAATCCGCTTTGCGAGGCCCTTTTCATGTCTCGGGTATAAAACTGCTAATAAATTGAATTATACTACAACACGTCACAAGAATGAGTTTGTTATATATTAATTAACCAAATATTTATTTAATTTCAATATATAATTATCATTCATTACGATATTCTACGACTATTAATAGAAAGATCAATCAATATCACTTAACCTTATGTATCATTGTGATACAGTACATATCCCATCATCAGTATGGCTTTGTGAAAATAACAAACCCTTGAATAACAATTACCTCTAGACATCTAAAGCTAAACAAACATATTATAATATTCGCACTTTTCGGCTTTTTGCTTCACTGAATTTTTTCAGAACTGAGTCATAGCTTAAACGAGACGCTATTTCAGCTTCAATCGATAAAACAGCCAATGCAGATAGTCTCTCTTGGCTCATCGTGCTTCTCAAATAGTTCTTAATCAGTTTCAACTTTGAGAAGCTTCTCTCAGCAGAAGCTGTACTTGACCGGAACTGTCAGCATAATTCTGATCGTTGATCGTTATGTAAACATTTGGATATATTTCTTGCAAATTATTTTCTAAAATGTATCGTATAAGTTGTTTTACATCTTTTATAGAGTCTGGTGAATTAGACCTGAAAAGCTGGAGTTCCTCGAAAAGCTCGAAGGGCTGAATGTCGCTGTTTTCACCTTCCCGTAGTATTGTGTCAAGATCATACAATGGTTTTGTAGGTCTTCTTTTGATAGAGATTTCAAATAGTTCATGTCATAAATAAAGCCAAATCTTTTAAAATATTCGTTGAGATATTCGAATCGACATTCAGTGTCGGCTATGATAGCATCTATCATTGTTATAAAAAAGTCAACTTTGAACTGTATTTCTGCAGATTGTATAGGTTCATCAATATGTTGATACCCAAACATTCTTTTCTTTCTCACTATTCTTTTCTCTTTAAATTGTGTCGGGATTTCGTAACTACTTTTTTCTACAAACAATCGAGCTTGTGCAACAGCTTTTTCAAATCCTGTATTACGATATTCTTGTATCCAGTTACAAAAAGAACATAAAGTGTCAATGGCGCCCTTCAAGTTGACTTCAACTGACTGCCATAGTTTGCTTATATTGTTGACACGCAGCAAAATTTCGTACCATACGTGTACTGCAACAACAAACTCAAAAGTGAAAATTTCATTCAAGATAGCTTTACAGTCACTCAGAGTATCGGAATCGGAATCTTTATCTTTCAGATCATTCACGCAATCGAGACATCATCAAATTGCAAAAATATCGCTTTTACTGCTGCAATCCGACTCTCCCATATCGTCTCAGACAGAGCTTTTAACATCAATTTTAATTTAGATTTAACAAGCTCCCAGCGTTTACTAGATGCTGAAAAGAGAACATAGATTTTATTTATAAAGCCAAAAAATGTTTTGGCTGTTATAGAAGAATTTGCTGCATCTATCAAAAGCAAATTCCAACTGTGACAACCACAAGGCGTGAAGAATGCTCTTGGATTAATATTAAGTATTCTTGTTTTGACGCCTTTATTTATGCCAACCATATTAGCGCCGTTATCGTATCGTTGTCCTCGACAATTCTGGATATCCAAACCATTTTTTTCTAGTTCTTGCAAAATTGAATTTGTCAAATACTCTCCTGTTGTTTCTGCTATAGCAATAAATTCAATAAAGTGTTCCTCTATTTCTCCAGTCGAGGAATTGCAAAGTCTTAATATTATTGACATTTGTTCAACACGGCTCAATCGAGCATGTTCCTGGTGCAATCAAGCATGAACGCATAGTATTTTGCTTGCTTACTCTTTGTATTATTTCCTCAATAACTGATTGAGACATTAATGTAATCAACTCATTTTGGATATCAGGACTCAAATAATGTTGAGCAAGACGTTTTTCATTCATGTGTTACAAGTGTTCCCGCAGTGTCAGATCATATTTGGATAACAACTTAAATAGGTCCATAAAATTGCCACCGTTTCCGCTATAGTCTAACTTATAGGACTCTCGATGACCTCTAAATGCAAAATTATGTGAGGCTAAATAGTTGATAATGTCAATCAGTCTTTCAAACAAATTGTACCAATATTTTGCGATTCTCTAATTTTCCATGTTTGATTCCTTTGTGAAATTCCATCCATTTAAACATGCACCCCATGTGTCCTGGACTTTGTTCATGTCTTTGCAATATCCGACTAAGATCTTTCCAGTCACAACATCCTCCTTGCACCATCTGTGTTTGTAAATGCGAAAAAAGTCTACATGGAAAGCAATAAACTTTGTCTTGAGTTATGGAGTAAACTAACCATCTACGATGTTGCATTTCGTCGTTGCTCAACTTTCGAGTAAAATGAAATTTTGAAAAATGTCTTTTGCTAGTGTCTTTTGGATATTCTTCATCGGATATTTCCAGATTTTGATAAGGACCATTTTGAATAAGGTCATGACGCTGTAAATCCGTTATTGGAAATACCCACTTCCCTGGGTCCAAGTCTACAAACGACTCTCTTCGTAAATGAATTGTTTCCTCTTGATTTTCTGTCTCACAAATGTTCTCACTTTCGAATTCTTTATTGAGTTCAGAAACTTCGATTACAGCAGATCCACATGACTCTGAAGCTGGTTCAGCAATTTGGACAACCGATTCATCCGACTCAAAAGAAGTAACTTCAGAACAAGGTTTCTTACTAAGATATTTCATCATACTGGAACTCAAAGTTTGGTTGGACATAACCGTTTCAGCTTTCCTTCGTTTTTTTGTTGCACCAGATTCCCATTTCCTCCCTATATCTCCGTCTCTAGAGGGCCCACCTGACATGACCTAAAAAAATATTTCAGTTAAAAAAACGATCGGCAGCCACAGCCTAAAACTTACTTTAAGCCTACCGTTTAAATGTCTAAATGTCAAGTAACTAATAACCTTATGTATAAACTACAGTATATCTAAAATAAAAATGTTTCTCTTTGTTTTTTTCCTAGTTTTTTATACATCATATTAATTTTTTTAAATCTGAGCCCTACAATAGGAGTGCCTTCAGTTCATGATATTGTTAATAATAACGATTTTTATTATATTAACTAATTTTTTAACTGTATTGTGTAATTTACCGAATCACATTAAGTTTCTATTAATGATGTAGATAATAATAATAATAATAATATTAATGGATATGACTAGTGAATAAACTGTACAATACAATTGAAATAAAAATATAAATTTACAAAAATTAATAAAATAGTTTGATGTGTTTACATGAATTTTGGTATCACCAGACTTATATATTTTTTAATAGTATGCAAATTTTAAAACTTCAAAACAATGTTTGATCATTCAGAAAACTGAATGATATTAACAAAATGTTGATATAGTTAATTTGTTACTAATATAAAATTCAGTTTATACCAATCATTTGTTGAATGGTTACATAATTTACAATTAATTAATTATTAAGAAAAATATAATTACATATATATTATTATAAATTGTTAAAAAGTAATTAAGTATTAATAGTATTATATTTTTAAAAAATAAAAATCGTTATTTACAAAAAAATAATTCCACTAATAAAAATTTTCGTAATTGTTTGAATTTTATAAATATTTTAATACTGCAGAACACTTTATTATCAACGAAAATTTAATATACCGACAGTAAAAATTAGTTACTTGACATTTAGAAATTTAAACGGTAGGCTTAGAGTAAGGCACCCCCAAAATTTTCACGATCACAACACCTTCTTTAGTACATATACTTTCTACAGTACTTCGAGAAAGTTATAAAGAAGTCAAACAAACAAACACAATTGCTCATTTATAACATTAGTATAGGATTAATGACGATTTGGATTTATATTGACAAAATAAAATAGCAAAGTTATGTTATGTTACATAATCTGTAATAATGTACAGATTATAGGTTATTACAGATGAGGTACAGACTATAGGTTGTTATAGGTTCTGAAATAATGTTATGTATTGACTTACCTTACAAAATTTCTATAATTCACAAAACTCCACAAAACGTTATGATAGGGCTGATAAGCAGAACTAAATGAGTCTTGGAATCCCATATATTTCTTTAAATTAGTTTCTGGCCTGAATACGGGCATGGCGCATACTTCTTGGAACGTTTTTTTAGGTTGGCACACTGGTCATTTACTTTGGCTGGGGATTTCCATAAATGTCAGTGTTGCCATTTATTAGAGTCGTCTGCAGACGACTCAACTAACTTAAAATGACGGGGGAAAATTGATTTTTTCGCAAAATTTTTTTGCTAATTCAATTGTTTGTCGTTTGTTCTTCAATGTTCGATCACATTGATTTTTTGTTTGTTTTCCTTTTTTTTAATACAATTACTATATCAATTATTGCTCTTTTTATTATTATGCTTTTTTAATGCTCATTTTAATGCTAATTGAATAAATATATTATAGATGAGATTTAAATAAAATCGCGTAATTCGCTGAATTTCCACGCATGCGCAGTTTTAATTATTATAATTTAAAAATTGCAGTGATTATGATTGCATTAAAAAATTAATTAAAAATATAAATAAGACCGAACAAAAGTTTTTTTTTGGACGAACAAATAATAACCGGTCAAGATTAATAAAAAAAAAAAATCCAGAAATAAGTATATTCAGAGACAGGTTAAGGGTCAAAGACGACTCTAATAAATGCTACTGACTTGTACGATTTTTTTTAGAATGGTGATTTTTTTGCGAGGCCCCCTAAGGTGCGAGGCCGTCGGCGGTCGCTGACGTCGCCGACGCCTAGCTACGCCTCTGAGTCTAACATATTGTTTTGAAGGTCTCACAGATCACCGTATTGTACAGTAGAAACAAAATACGTACTGACACCAATGAAGTCACTAATTACTCATTGGTAGCTAATAATAACTCACTATAAAGCTTGCAGATGTTCCAGAATAATTTTCTATGCCAGCATAATTTGCGTAGCTAACAACCACTCAAACAGTCTAGAGGGTGTACTTTACTCTGTGACCTTGACCAGGATGCTGCACCTGCTTGGCTAGCTGAGAAATGGGTGGAAGGATGCTCTCTACTCTTTGAGAGCTTTCCATAATTGTCGTAACACTGCCCCCTCCTTATGCATGTTGTAGCATGACAGATAATCCACTAAAAATTAATTCCATTAAGATCATAA
The DNA here is from genome assembly GCA_034769895.1 of Magicicada septendecula. Lineage (NCBI taxonomy): Eukaryota > Metazoa > Arthropoda > Insecta > Hemiptera > Cicadidae > Magicicada > Magicicada septendecula. Next base: position 216,361,193 of record CM068373.1, read on the forward strand.
AAACAATTAAATTACATATAACCAAGAATTTTATTTTCATTTCATTCATTCGTCAGCGAATTACGCGATTTTATTTAAATCTCATCTATAATATATTTATTCAATTAGCATTAAAATGAGCATTAAAAAAGCATAATAATAAAAAGAGCAATAATTGATATAGTAATTATATTAAAAAAAAAGGAAAACAAACAAAAAATCAATTTGATCGAACATTGAAGAACAAACGACGAACAATTGACCAACAAGCAGACCCGAAATTACAATCCATTAAGACAAGATTGGAAGCAGGGGACGAGACTATCACCCGATATTATAAAATTCACAACAATGTACTGTTCATACAACCATCTTTGAGGAAGGAGAAATGGAAAGTTATCATTCCATCCCATATCGTTATAACGGTACAGAATTGTAGGCTACCACAGTTTTAATTTTATTTTATATTAATTCAGTTCAATTTTCAAATTGTTAACTTTCACCTGTGAGCTACCCCAGTTTAATTTTATATTAATACAAATCACCCTAAATATACCTATTTAAATCAGTTCAAAACAAATGATGATAACTTATTTAATATAATATAAATAATCGAGATCTCTAAGGGAAAGGATTTTGTAAAAGTAAATAGCAAGGGGAAAAGGGAATTAAAATATACATACTGGTTCATAATAATTTGGCATAGTCTAGTTGATCATTCACTGTTTATTAGTTGTTAATTCGCAAATACAAAATTTCAATAAAATTCAGACTTTATTTTATATAAACCATGTGTAGAGAGTAAGTTATTACGCCTGTTTAACATTTCCTATTCTGTGCTGAAAACCTCGTCTAACGTTCTTTGGGATTTTTCTGAGTTTTATTACAGTCAGATAGCGGGATTTTTATAAGGGCAAGTGTGTAGAATGGTTTCGATATTAAACCATAAAATATCGTGGCGACCTGGGTAATTTTTAAAGGTAAGTTTTACGGGGACTATGACGGTAAGTAGAATTCTGGCAGCGGTAAGTATTATTTTATGATGAGTGTATTATTTAATTAAAAAGGGTAAAAGGCGAGTACCATTACATCGTAAAGGAGATAGTAAATAACTATCATGTTCGATATGGGCGCCTTAAAGGTGATAAAGGCCCTGGAAGAGAGCTGCCACCTTAAAGATATTAACCGGAAGGTCCGAAAATATATAAAGAGTTGCCGCATTTGCCAACTCGTGAAATCGAATAACGAGAAAAAGGAAGGGCAAATGATTCCAATAACATCTCAGGCCAAGTTGGAAAAAGTATTTTTGGACATCTGCGGGCCATTTCCCCGCAGTGGGGGTCGTCACAGATACAAGTATCTAGTCATCGTGATGGACCATTTCACGAAGTTCATCAAGCTATACCCAGCAAATCGGGCGACTACAAATAAAATTCTCGACATATTAACCAACCAGTACTTCCCAAACGTCGGAAAACCAGTTTCGATCATCACCGACCACGGAACCCAATTCAAGGGGAAAAATGGCGGGATACCCTACTGTCAATGGGTGTTCATACCTATAAAACCTCGGTATACCACCCGAGCAGCAACCCGGCAGAGAGAGTATTACGAGAGGTGGGGCGAATATTACGAACTTATTGCCACGATCAACAGAGGAGATGGCAAGAATATCTAGAGGCCACAGAAGAATTCCTCAACCTGGCATACCACCCAGCCATAGGAATTACCCCATACTCCGCCATGTACGAAAGACAACCCCCAAGGGAGATCGAAGAAATATTGGAGTTCCCGAGGGATAATAACTATATTTTTGATAGAATTAAATTTTTATAACAAGGTGGCCGAAGACCAGGAGAAACGGCGAATTAAATATCATAAAGGTATGGGTAAAACAATTACCTATACCATTGGTGAAAAAGTATTATTAAAAAATAGGGAGTTACCAAGTTCACTGGAAGGGATAACTAAGAAATTATTACTCTTATACACTGGACCCTATATAGTCTCCAAAGACAAAAATAATAACACGTATGAAATCAAGGAGATGGGTTCTGGTAAAATTAAGGGTGTATATAACCAGGCATCCATGAACAAGTATCATGAAGAGTGAAAATTCAAACATATTGTAAGATCACCTTACAAACAAAATAATTTATGAAAAAACCATTTGGAAACATCATATAAAAAGAATTTTGAATGAAACAAAATAAAAATTCAAAAATATTGTAAGCACACCTTACAAACCAATTATTTATAAAAACTTTAAGGAAATAAAAAGAAGAAAATTCGTACCATATTTATGGTACTAATACCATATATTTACCATATTTATAGAAAATCATTATGAGATATATGAAATAAAAAGAATTTAGAATTAAACCAATCAGTTCTAAAAGAATACAATAATGTCTAATTTCAACCAATAAGTGGTAAAAACCTTCTATGAAATGATATAAAAAGAAATAAAAACCAGTGATACGATTAACTGAATAAACGTATGTGAAAATAAAAATAATAAAACTTTGAAGTGGTATAAAGAGAAACAATGACCTCATTAACAAATAATTAAAACATTCATTTGAAAAAAAAACAGAGAGAAGTAATTTGAGAAAAGAATCAAAGTTATAAATGTAATTAAATAAATCAATAATGAAATGATCATGAATTAAGTGTCAAATGTAATAAAGACAATTATAAGAAAGTTCTAGAACATGGAACAAGTGGAACAAATAAAAACTGAGAAACAAACAAATATATCAGAATTATATGCTACAATAAACAAAAGCAGAATGTAATAAAAACCCGAGAAGAATAAAGAAATAATAACAGAAACTTTATATGATAATAAACATTGATAATTATATTAAGAAAAGAGCTTCCCACCATGATACAAAATGAAATAACCATCAAGTTAACAAGTCAGAAGAACAACTGAGATAGGAATATTAAAATCTCTGAGCAATATAAGAAGTGAAGTATCCAAAGATATTTTTAAATAGTAACAAAAGTGTACTATTCTGATGTAATTTTTTTTTAATGACTGTCTGTAGATAATTCCAGCAGTATTAATATGTTTTTTGAGCAGAGATGATTTGTCTCTGTACTCAAATAGAAGTGAAGTATTGGACAGCAGAGGAAGTAGCGTACAGTGCCTCTCTGAACTGCACCAGCTCACATGTTAGGGTATGATAGGGAATAATTATTTGAAAAAACCATATATGTAAAATACTAAACTCTAGGCCAAATAATGAATTCCCAAAAATTAATATAAACTAGTTAATTAATCAATGAACCATGTAAACTAACAAGATTTATGTAAGGTGGATCGATAACTAACTACTGTAAATGATCCTATGCTTTAAAAGAGTAATATAGAAAAATGTCTTAAATTATTAAAAATTTTCGAAATGTAAAAACTAACTATTTCAGAGGAGAAATAGTAAATTAATGAATTATCACTAAAAGACAGTTCAAATGTTAAATTTTTAAGAATTAAGGAAAGCGAAAGATTTGTGACCATCTGAAATTTATTATAATTATATTTATAACACCTAAAATGGCAGTAATTGTGTACAAGAACAGGAAACAGAGTTTTGGGCCTAGATTTCCAAAAAGACAGAAATATGGCTATTTTAACAAAAATCTCAACAAATATGGACTATGACATATCAAATTAAACAGAATAAGATAAATAAACCAATTATGTGGTTAATAGTTCATGAAAGCAATCAATAAACTAAAAATATTCCATATATAATGTACTTTATAATTATGTAGATAGGAAATGAAAATTATTTTAACAATACTTTTCCAATATTAACTTGGCAAGATATTTCCTAAGATGAAGGAAGTAAAACAGTTCATTATTAACATTCAACGGGAACGGTTGATGCTCGATCGCGTTCTAAAACCGTATAACGAATTGTAATGGAGTATAAAGTGAAAATCAGTGAAACGAGAGTTAACTAAATTGACTTAAAATCAGTGAAATACTCTACCACAACAGTGAAAACAAACAATACACAACACAATACAAGTGAATTAAACCGGTCAAACAACCTAACATTAATAATTCACTTCGTAACAACTTCTCGATTTTTTGCCATAACCAGCAAACATTCAATACATCTAAAATAAAGACAATTAACACCAGTGAACACTGAACACTTATCCAGGATACCAGAACAACACAATAGACAATATACACTATCACGGAGACCAATTGAAGGTGAATTTATTATCAGAATTTCCAACCATCAATTCACAGTAATATTCTACAGCGAGACGTGCCGCCATTGTGAATTTCCCATGATGCAAAGTATCAACCAGCAACGAAGTCGTCGAGTTAACTATTGGGTATAAAGTGTATACTACAAACATTATATATTATTAACAAATTGTCATTTATTACTTTTAAAAATTATTTTTGTACATGTTATACTTTCTATGCCTACCCCTCTGACTATATAATTATAATCGTTGAAAGAACCTTTTTTAATATTTATATAAAAAAATAACCTGTAATTGCAAATCGATATATCCCTGTGAAAGAGTCGAATATTTGCTCAAAATCGATTTTAAATCGATCTTTAAGAATTATTATTAATAAATTAAATTATTTCAATTATCTGGATTTTACAATTATTTCACATATTAAATTAAGAGTTTAACTAACTACAGGACTTACTGGGAGACGACGAAGATCAACTGAAAGTGATATACTGGAGCAAAGCTGAAAGTCACAAATCGATTACTGTCAGCAGATAATCCGATTAACTCCAGATGTAGTTAAGGTCAACCAGAAGTGTAAAATTTAACCAAAATAAACTCACAGAATTTTAAAATTTTAACCAAAACGCAGAACCAGGATTATTTCTAAATTATTACAATAACAAACAAACAAACAAATTTTTTTTGAACAAAATTTTTTTTTATCTTTTCTTTGAACCTACACAAAGAAATTATTTATTTGTAACCAGTGTAAACAGGTCTTGTGTTACAATGTTCATCTTTATCCCAAACTGGCAAACTGTCTGAAGTAATACTTGGCCAGGCAATCTAGGCACTTGGTCTACTTGCAAAGAATAATTCTGCGGCTCTTCAAATTCAGTCTTGGGTGATCCAAACATCAAGTTCCCAGGAATACGAATCTCCCTCTCAACACTAGTTTTGCTGGGATCATGCAGGTTGTGTTATGTACTGCTGACCTATAAGCCATTAGCTGGTCCAAGTCTGTTTGGTTCTTGTCAGCAACCCCTTGTGTAACGACAGCACCTTCTCCCCCGGACACTTTCAGTAACTCAGGAACAAGCAAGAGCCTTTACTCGACGACCATAGATTTCTCAACCACTTCTTTTGTCGTTATACAAATTGATACTTCCTCTGCTAGTTCTTCCATTTCCTTATGAAATGACAAAGTTTCCTCTTCTCCACATATGTTGACTTCTTCTGTGGTTATTGTCACTTCCTTGTTGAATCGTTGGCGGCAGTGGCGACTGGTGTTATGGTTGCAGCGTTGCACAACCACCAATATAGAATAACTAAACTATAAAATAATATACGAAATCATTAACCAGTTAAAAATGTCATTAATTTCAACGGAAAACGTATTAGATTCTATGCGGCAATGTTCACGTACAATTCAAATGTAGCGTGCAGGCTGGTGGTTATAGCCCGTTTTGAACTTGAAGAGTAAATGGCAGAGCTTACTACACAAGCATATGGGAGAACGTGTGTTACTCTTCACAGTTGCCCTATATTCCCTATATTAGTTCAGCGGTTGCAGAGTTTCTGCAACGTTCCACTAACAGCGCTGTAGTGCATCTTTAATTTTGTCATGAAGTGAGCACAGCCTTTTTGATTTGTAATTTGTACATTGTATCAGGTTTAATGTTTACGTTTGTTCAAAGTAAATGTGTACTCGCTTTTGAGGTTATAAAATTATAGTTTGTGATTTTATAAAATTATAAAATTTTGTATAACTGTGATTGTGATAATTACGTGTCAACTGTTATTAATTAACTGTGTGTTAAGTATTTTTTTATTTGTTAAGAGCTGCTGTGTGCTTTTGTGTTTGTGCTTTTTGGAGTTAGTGATTCTGTGTGCTTTTAAACGCGTTTCTTTAATTTTAAAATGAATAACATTAAGAACCTTTTAGAAATTCCCTTTCTGCAAAGACCAGTGGAGGAAAAAATTGAAATTAAAAGACTAGGACGACCAATGCCTCCCTTAACAGTAAATCAAATTGTAAAGTCAGACGGTCGACAATTTAAATCGAGCATTTAAAATTTAATATTATGAAAATACTGACTGGTTATGTGGTTGTGATGTAAAAATTCTTTGTTTCCCGTGTTTATTGTTTGGAGGAGAGGACCCTTGGACAAAATTCGGAAAGAAAGATATTAATCATCTTGCTGAAAGAATAAGAAAACATCAGGCATCAAGTGTACATATAAAGAAAGCTTTACAGTTTGCTCTTTTCGGCACAATTAATATAGCACAGCAGCTGGACAGTGAATATAGACAAAACATTGTTTTACACAACAAAAGAGTACGAAATAATCGGTACGTCTTAAATATAATAATAAACTGTATCCGCTTCTGTGGAGCTTTTAAGTTAGTTTTGCGGGGTCATGATGAGACTGAATCTTCATCAAATCCTGGTGTTGTTAATAAACAAACTTAATCGAAATAAATAAAATAAAAATACAACTGCCAGAATCTTACCTGCGATCTTTTTTCGCTTACTTACCTTTTTAAAATTTCAATCAGAAGTCCAGAGTCGCCACGATGTTTTAGGCTATACATCGAAACCTTTACACTCATCCTTAATAAAACAAAAGGGACAATTTTGCAATCTGACTACCCCCCAATTCAGAAGAAACCCGGGAACGTTAGATGAATTTTTCAGCACAGAACACTAGGAAGTGGTAACGACGAAATAACTACAACTAACACATGGTTATGGAAAAATGAACCTTCTAATTTATTCTACCCAAATTACCTCATTTTTTTAGTTACGAAAAACAAAATAAAACAGTAATAAAACAAAACCTGTACTTAATATTTTTTACATATTCTTAGTCTAACCCTTAATCTAAAGAAGACGAACCCAGTTTGCCACACGCACACATGTACATTTTATATCCCCTAAAATTTTGGTGAAATTATTTAAATATTGAATAATAATGGTTGGTTACATAACAGTAGGTGTTTCTCTTCGCCGCGTGCTGCACTAGATGTATCCGAATGTTTTGTCAATCCCGTACATTTTTAACTTTTCTTCCTTCTTCACTTCACTTATTCCATTCTGGGATATTGTTTCACTTATTTGTGCCGGTTAATAACTTTCCGTTAAAACTTAAAGTTTTTTGGTGCCCACGAGTCTTAGCGAGCGTCTGGCCGACGCCGCGGCAGTATGTCGACTGCGTTGTTCATGCAGCGGAAGTCACTGCCTTTTGGATTACTTTTTTTGTCACTGTATCGGTAACATGGGTTTGCATTGTGCCCATGTGTTGACAATGCCAACTGGCGAAAATATTGAGGCTGTGGAAGGCGTGGCCTCTCAGTGTATCCGCCAGCATCAGACCGAATGGAAATAAAGTTTTCGCATCTCACCATTTTTTGTGGGTTGTTTGGAGTCTGATGTGCATTGCCTATGCGCGCATGTTCACGTTGCGCGTCTTTGTTCATGCCGAAATGCTTAATTACCCTGGAGTTACACCTGACATCGCATTCCATTACCACCTCGCCGTTCACAATTTCACTTCACTGTTCCTTTGTGTTACGACAACTTTATTTAACATGGGACTGGCCACGCAGATGGGAAATAAATTTATATGATTTTAATAAAATAAAACCCTCTCCTTTTAGCCACGTTACAATACCCCCCCCCAATGAGAGGTCTTCGGTTGAAACAGAAGAACTCTCATTGCTAAACCCCTAAGAGGATCGGTGAGGATATGGTGCCAACAACCCCCCCAGTAATTCTTAACGCATCATGGGTAAACTACCCCCTAGCTCGGCGACTATGGCTGCACCTGAACGAGATTACTGGACTTCTCTGTACAAGATCCCAACACCATAAAATCAGACAGATACTCATCATAGTGCACCTAACCCTCTGACATTCCACCCCAAGATCAAAACCCTGGCCTTATACCATACCAGATCCTCCACCAATATGTTTCCCCTTTACATGCATACTGGGTTGCCTTTAGCAAGTACTGGGTGCGTACACATACTCCTATTATTCTATTATAAACAGACTCCATATTTAAAATTTATAAAAGGTTTTATCTATTACTTTTCATTTCTTTTCTCCAATTGGTGCTTTTTTTAACTCAAAAACAAAAAAATTAAGCAAACAAATCCAATTTACATCATTTACATTTTGTTCAGAAATGACTAAGTCCCATATCAAGGATCCCTTAATTTACTCATTTCTTTCTATTTAATTTCAAAATCTTCAAATCTTTTGAGTTCATCACTTTTCTTAATTGTCTAATAACAGTCATAAAAAACAAAATAAACTGAACACCTTCCTAAATCATAAAGTCCCTTACCTATTACCTGTAATAGTAATTAAATTGCATTGGTTTACAACACATACTATAAACAATATGTTTCAATAAACACACTAGTAATACATATAAACAACACTATACTCAGAACCTCAAAACATCATCTATATGGCAGGCATAAAAAATAATTTTTTTTTTTCAAAAAATTTTAATTTACCAAAATATCTCTTTTATCAAGCTCAAAAAAAATAAAATCATTTAATTTAATTAAGTAACACCATTGTGTGAATTAATTATTAGAAAATGGTTCTGTCTCTAACGTCAGTCATCAGCTGATCTCTCTGGGTTATGTGAATGACCTTGACATATATACACTACACAAAGCTACACCATAAAATACATGAAACATGTTTAAAATTTTTTACCTTCAAACATAATACAACATAATAAAATAGAACATTCAAAATTAGCATTGTTGTCATTACCTTACAATAAACAATAAAATTCACATTTAAATTGACCAAAATTACACAACTTACAGCTTTATTTTATTTTCAAATTCTGTTAAAATCTTTTACTGGTTTCAATTATTAGCACGTTTTAACTCAGATTCTCTCTTCAACATTTTCATTCTTAATTAGTTTGGGTGACTCTTAGTTATTCATAATACTTCGACTTACAAATGGATGATTAAATATAACCTCACCCCTTCTGACTCTAACAATCACTTACAATTTTATCTAGTATGACACCCATCTCTCAAAACATTTATCAATAATTTTCTAACTCCCTTCACATCATTCTAACCTTATAACAAAATACTCTCTACCCTGTTTGTACTTCGGATGTGTGTTTCCTTCCCTATGCTCATTCCCTTATTTGGTTCCTGGACCCTCCCTAGGTAACACTTTCCGGCACATATCGGTTCCCCTCCCGCCACAACGCTTTTCGTTGAGGACTCCTTATCACACCACCCCCTTTACAAAATTCCTCCATCTGTTTATTACCTAAATATACCACTCTCTCTACTCTACATGTATTCCCCATTGCTACTGTGTCCCTACTAATACTCAATTTTCTATCTTACTTTTATTCCCAAGAATCTTATTCTCTCTAACACCCATTTGAAACTACCTTTGATTGACTAACGTGCCCTACTTAAACAATTACTATCACCCAAATTCTATCGTTTACAACCCATTGAAAATTCAAAACTATCTCAAATTGCTTTCACCATTTAAATTAAAATTTTTTTTTAACCACATTGAAAATCTATTCTTCAAACATTAATTATCTTCAAACATTTAATTACCATGATAAAATTCTGCAAATTGCTTATAAGTGACATATTACATTTATAACCCCAGCAGTCAGCTGATGTCTCGCTGTCATGTGAATGACCTTTCTCTCAACATTTCAAAATTTATACAAAGTACACATGAAAAATTCATACTTACATTACGTCACTCATACACTGTCATAGACACAAAATATAAACATTTGTTACCACCAAAGCATGTACACAACTCCATGTATCTTCTGAAACATTTTAGCAAACATGTCATTCCACAACTAAACATATTTTACATTTATTTATTTACTATGTATTATCAAGTTCAAATCTCCTAAAATCATTTAAGTTCATCTTAAAAATCTCTTTATATAACATTTTAAATCAATCAAAAATATTTAAACATCTCAAATTATTTTAATTCCATCAATTATTAAAACAACATAGTTTAATTACTTTACTCCAAAACAATTACAATTCCTTTATTACCTTCATAATTATTCTCATTATTTATTTAGTCGGCCAAAGTAATATTATTATTATTGAAACAATTTCAACTACACACACATTGTTTACATAAAACATTTTACAATACAAACACAATTAATTTCACTATAAATTTATTTACAATGTTTTGTCATTATCTTTCTGTTTACCACACCTCATTTCCTAAATTAGCAAGGTCAGAACCATAAACTAAAATATTTAAAATGTCCATTCATTGAGTTTATATTTACCCTCCATCATCATGTAGTAGTCTTACATATTTATAATACAAATCGTTCTTATCCACATACATCACATTCTTATTATTACTGTAATAACCCATTAAATTTATATCATTCATTATACCATTATAATTTATAGGATTATTCCTTTTTATTATTTCATAAACCTTGTCAAGATTAGTTAATTTTGTCCAGTCTCCATTAGTATTTTTTGTTATTCCCATTAAATACGTTATTATCTCTTTATCATAGCCAACATCTGCTACTAGAACTCTTTTAATTCTACCAACTCTCTCACTATTTAAACTCTTGTATTAACTCTTCATAATCTCTATTCACCTTAAATATTTCTACCACTCTCTCTCTATCTTCATACCTTTCCCAACCCCTTTTTACTCTCTCATTCCATGCAGAGGGCAACACAACATTATTACAACACATCCTGGCCTTACCAGGGAAACCATATACATAAAGGGACTATTACTTGCAGACCATATGTCTCCCAAATAAACTAATAAGGAACCTTTGTCCTCATACAACACTTGTGAAGCCTTTACTTCACATATACCACAAGGGAAATTTGCCCTCTGTTCATACTCTACATTTAAACTACCTCTATACTCCCTTTCTAAATCATTACGATCACTAAATACTCTAACCTCAATTAAATTTCTACTCTCAATATCACTACCACTATTACTCAATACATCACTATTATTTTCATTCAATAATATATCACTCTTGTTAGCGTCATCATAACTAACATTATTACTCACCTTGTTTATTGTTACTTCCTTGTTTCTATTCTCATTAGCGCATACACTCTCAGTATTATAACCATTGTTGTCTGTTATTTTGTTATTTCCATTTATACTATTTTTACTTACCTCATTCTCTGTTACTTGATCGTCTTTTTCGTTTAATTGGTCTGTCTCTTTACCATTTACCCCCATTTTAATCTCACAATTATCATTATTCAATATTTTATTATCTAACGCTACCACTTCCACTATTTTACTTTCACTAACCCCTTCACTTACCTCGTTACTTCGTTTACTAGTGTCATCACTAATAGTGCCACAACTATTCTCTCTTAACAATTTGTATAATTCCGGAATTCGTTTAACCCTCTCATTAAATTTACGCCGATCATCATCAATCATCATCAGTCCTTTCTTCCAAATACCTCTCGAAACTGTCACGGAATTTCTCCCATTACTCCGCAAAGGTTTCTTGTGCCTCAGCCATTTTAACCTAATTTTTTATTATAATCCCCTTTATATAATACAATAATTTTACATACCCAATCAAAATACTCCACCACAAACTCGTTATCCCAATGTAAAAGTAACTACAATAATTTCATAAGCACGTTACACTACCACAACATAACCTCGTTTACATGTACGTAAATCTATACAATACTTCTACAAATACGCCATTACCACAACCTATTTTCTGTGCCTCAAAACAGGTCTAGTTCATATAATATTTATACGAACATCTTGGCAGCGAGTCGCCACTTGTTAATAAACAAACTTAATCAAAATAAATAAAATAAAAATACAACTGCCAGAATCTTACCTGCGATCTTTTTTCGCTTACTTACCTTTTTAAAATTTCAATCAGAAGTCCAGAGTCGCCACGATATTTTAGGCTATACATCGAAACCTTTACACTCATCCTTAATAAAACAAAAGGGACAATTTTGCAATCTGACTACCCCCCAATTCAGAAGAAACCCGGGAACGTTAGATGAATTTTTCAGCACAGAACACTAGGAAGTGGTAACGACGAAATAACTACAACTAACACATGGTTATAGAAAAATGAACCTTTTAATTTATTCTACCCAAATTACCTCATTTTTTTAGTTATGAAAAACGAAATAAAACAGTAATAAAACAAAACCTTTACTTAATATTTTTTACATATTCTTAGTCTAACCCTTAATCTAAAGAAGACGAACCCAGTTTGCCACATGCACACACATACATTTTATATCCCCTAAAATTTTGGTGAAATTATTTAAATATTGAATAATAATGGTTGGTTACGTAACGGTCGGTGTTTCTCTTCGCCGCTTGCTGCACTAGATGTATCCGAATGTTTTGTCAATCCCGTACATTTTTAACTTTTCTTCCTTCTTCACTTCACTTATTCCATTCTGGGATATTGTTTCACTTATTTGTGCCGGTTTATAACTTTCCGTTAAAACTTAAAGTTTTTTGGTGCCCACGAGTCTTAGCGAGCGTCTGGCCGACACCGCGGCAGTATGTCGACTGCGTTGTTCATGCGGCGGAAGTCACTGCCTTTTGGATTACGTTTTTTGTCACTGTATCGGTAACATGGGTTTGCATTGTGCCCATGTGTTGACAATGCCAACTGGCGAAAATATTGAGGCTGTGGAAGGCGTGGCCTCTCAGTGTATCCGCCAGCATCAGACCGAATGGAAATAAAGTTTTCGCATCTCACCATTTTTTGTGGGTTGTTTGGAGTCTGATGTGCATCGTCTATGCGCGCATGTTCACGTTGCGCGTCTTTGTTCATGCCGAAATGCTTAATTACCCTGGAGTTACACCCGACATTGCATTCCATTACCACCTCGCTGTTCACAATTTCACTTCACTGTTCCTTTGTTTTACGACAACTTTATTTAACATGGGACTGGCCACGCAGATGGGAAATAAATTTATATGATTTTAATAAAATAAAACCCTCTCCTTTTAGCCCCGTTACAATACCCCCCCAATGAGAGGTCTTCGGTTGAAACAGAAGAACTCTCATTGCTAAACCCCTAAGAGGATCGGTGAGGATATGGTGCCAACAACCCCCCCAGTAATTCTTAACGCATCATGGGTAAACTACCCCCTAGCTCGGCGACTATGGCTGCACCTGAACGAGATTACTGGACTTCTCTGTACAAGATCCCAACACCATAAAATCAGACAGATACTCATCATAGTGTACCTAACCTTCTGACATTCCACCCCAAGATCAAAACCCTGGCCTTATACCATACCAGATCCTCCACCAATATGTTTCCCCTTTACATGCATACTGGGTTGCCTTTAGCAAGTACTGGGTGTGTACACATACTCCTATTATTCTATTATAAACAGACTCCATATTTAAAATTTGTAAAAGGTTTTATCTTTTACTTTTCATTTCTTTTCTCCAATTGGTGCTTTTTTTTCAACTCAAAAACAAAAAAAATTAAGCAAACAAATCCAATTTACATCATTTACATTTTGTTCAGAAATGACTAAGTCCCATATCAAGGATCCGTTAATTTACTCATTTCTTTCTATTTAATTTCAAAATCTTCAAATCTTTTGAGTTCATCACTTTTCTTAATTGTCTAATAACAGTCATAAAAAACAAAATAAACTGAACACCTTCCTAAATCATAAAGTCCCTTACCTATTACCTGTAATAGTAATTAAATTGCATTGGTTTACAACACATACTATAAACAATATGTTTCAATAAACACACTAGTAATACATATAAACAACACTATACTCGGAACCTAAAAACATCATCTATATGGCAGGCATAAAAAATAATTTTTTTTTTCAAAAAATTTTAATTTACCAAAATATCTCTTTTATCAAACTCAAAAAAAATAAAATCATTTAATTTAATTAAGTAACACCATTGTGTGAATTAATTATTAGAAAATGGTTCTGTCTCTAACGTCAGTCATCAGCTGATCTCTCTGGGTCATGTGAATGACCTTGACATATATACACTACACAAAGCTACACCATAAAATACATGAAACATGTTTAAAATGTTTTACCTTCAAACATAATACAACATAATAAAATAGAACATTCAAAATTAGCATTGTTGTCATTACCTTACATAAACAATAAAATTCACATTTAAATTGACCAAAATTACACAACTTACAGCTTTATTTTATTTTCAAATTCTGTTAAAATCTTTTACTGGTTTCAATTATTAGTACGTTTTAACTCAGATTCTCTCTTTAACATTTTCATTCTTAATTAGTTTGGGTGACTCTTAGTTATTCATAATACTTCGACTTACAAATGGATGATTAAATATAACCTCACCCGTTCTGACTCTAACAATCACTTACAATTTTATCTAGTATGACACCCATCTCTCAAAACATTTATCAATAATTTTCTAACTCCCTTCACATCATTCTAACCTTATAACAAAATACTCTCTACCCTGTTTGTACTTCGGATGTGTGTTTCCTTCCCTATGCTCATTCCCTTATTTGGTTCCTGGACCCTCCCTAGGTAACCCTTTCCGGCACATATCGGTTCCCCTCCCGCCACAACGCTTTTCGTTGAGGACTCCTTATCACACCACCCCCCTTTACAAAATTCCTCCATCTGTTTATTACCTAAATATACCACTCTCTCTACTCTACATGTATTCCCCATTGCTACTGTGTCCCTACTAATACTCAATTTTCTATCTTACTTTTATTCCCAAGAATCTTATTCTCTCTAACACCCATTTGAAACTACCTTTGATTGACTAACGTGCCCTACTTAAACAATTACTATCACCCAAATTCTATCGTTTACAACCCATTGAAAATTCAAAACTATCTCAAATTGCTTTCACCATTTAAATTAAAAATTTTTTTTAACCACATTGAAAATCTATTCTTCAAACATTAATTATCTTCAAACATTTAATTACCATGATAAAATTCTGCAAATTGCTTATAAGTGACATATTACATTTATAACCCCAGCAGTCAGCTGATGTCTCGCTGTCATGTGAATGACCTTTCTCTCAACATTTCAAAATTTATACAAAGTACACATGAAAAATTCATACTTACATTACGTCACTCATACACTGTCATAGACACAAAATATAAACATTTGTTACCACCAAAGCATGTACACAACTCCATGTATCTTCTGAAACATTTTAGCAAACATGTCATTCCACAACTAAACATATTTTACATTTATTTATTTACTATGTATTATCAAGTTCAAATCTCCTAAAATCATTTAAGTTCATCTTAAAAATCTCTTTATATAACATTTTAAATTAATCAAAAATATTTAAACATCTCAAATTATTTTAATTCCATCAATTATTAAAACAACATAGTTTAATTACTTTACTCCAAAACAATTACAATTCCTTTATTACCTTCATAATTATTCTCATTATTTATTTAGTCTGCCAAAGTAATATTATTATTATTGAAACAATTTCTACTACACACACATATTGTTTACATAAAACATTTTACAATACAAACACAATTAATTTCACTATAAATTTATTTACAATGTTTTGTCATTATCTTTCTGTTTACCACACCTCATTTCCTAAATTAGCAAGGTCAGAACCATAAACTAAAATATTTAAAATGTCCATTCATTGAGTTTATATTTACCCTCCATCATCATGTAGTAGTCTTACATATTTATAATACAAATCGTTCTTATCCACATACATCACATTCTTATTATTACTGTAATAACCCATTAAATTTATATCATTCATTATACCATTATAATTTATAGGATTATTCCTTTTTATTATTTCATAAACCTTGTCAAGATTAGTTAATTTTGTCCAGTCTCCATTAGTATTTTTTGTTATTCCCATTAAATACGTTATTATCTCTTTATCATAGCCAACATCTGCTACTAGAACTCTTTTAATTCTACCAACTCTCTCACTATTTAAACTCTTGTATTAACTCTTCATAATCTCTATTCACCTTAAATATTTCTACCACTCTCTCTCTATCTTCATACCTTTCCCAACCCCTTTTTACTCTCTCATTCCATGCAGAGGGCAACACAACATTATTACAACACATCCTGGCCTTACCAGGGAAACCATATACATAAAGGGACTATTACTTGCAGACCATATGTCTTCCAAATAAACTAATAAGGAACCTTTGTCCTCATACAACACTTGTGAAGCCTTTACTTCACATATACCACAAGGGAAATTTGCCCTCTGTTCATACTCTACATTTAAACTACCTCTATACTCCCTTTCTAAATCATTACGATCACTAAATACTCTAACCTCAATTAAATTTCTACTCTCAATATCACTACCACTATTACTCAATACATCACTATTATTTTCATTCAATAATATATCACTCTTGTTAGCGTCATCATAACTAACATTATTACTCACCTTGTTTATTGTTACTTCCTTGTTTCTATTCTCATTAGCGCATACACTCTCAGTATTATAACCATTGTTGTCTGTTATTTTGTTATTTCCATTTATACTATTTTTACTTACCTCATTCTCTGTTACTTGATCGTCTTTTTCGTTTAATTGGTCTGTCTCTTTACCATTTACCCCCATTTTAATCTCACAATTATCATTATTCAATATTTTATTATCTAACGCTACCACTTCCACTATTTTACTTTCACTAACCCCTTCACTTACCTCGTTACTTCGTTTACTAGTGTCATCACTAATAGTGCCACAACTATTCTCTCTTAACAATTTGTATAATTCCGGAATTCGTTTAACCCTCTCATTAAATTTACGCCGATCATCATCAATCATCATCAGTCCTTTCTTCCAAATACCTCTCGAAACTGTCACGGAATTTCTCCCATTACTTCGCAAAGGTTTCTTGTGCCTCAGCCATTTTAACCTAATTTTTTATTATAATCCCCTTTATATAATACAATAATTATACATACCCAATCAAAATACTCCACCACAAACTCGTTATCCCAATGTAAAAGTAACTACAATAATTTCATAAGCACGTTACATTACCACAACATAACCTCGTTTACATGTACGTAAATCTATACAATACTTCTACAAATACGCCATTACCACAACCTATTTTCTGTGCCTCAAAACAGGTCTAGTTCATATAATATTTATACGAACATCTTGGCAGCGAGTCGCCACTTGTTAATAAACAAACTTAATCAAAATAAATAAAATAAAAATACAACTGCCAGAATCTTACCTGCGATCTTTTTTCGCTTACTTACCTTTTTAAAATTTCAATCAGAAGTCCAGAGTCGCCACGATATTTTAGGCTATACATCGAAACCTTTACACTCATCCTTAATAAAACAAAAGGGACAATTTTGCAATCTGACTACCCCCCAATTCAGAAGAAACCCGGGAACGTTAGATGAATTTTTCAGCACAGAACACTAGGAAGTGGTAACGACGAAATAACTACAACTAACACATGGTTATAGAAAAATGAACCTTTTAATTTATTCTACCCAAATTACCTCATTTTTTTAGTTATGAAAAACGAAATAAAACAGTAATAAAACAAAACCTTTACTTAATATTTTTTACATATTCTTAGTCTAACCCTTAATCTAAAGAAGACGAACCCAGTTTGCCACATGCACACACATACATTTTATATCCCCTAAAATTTTGGTGAAATTATTTAAATATTGAATAATAATGGTTGGTTACGTAACGGTCGGTGTTTCTCTTCGCCGCTTGCTGCACTAGATGTATCCGAATGTTTTGTCAATCCCGTACATTTTTAACTTTTCTTCCTTCTTCACTTCACTTATTCCATTCTGGGATATTGTTTCACTTATTTGTGCCGGTTTATAACTTTCCGTTAAAACTTAAAGTTTTTTGGTGCCCACGAGTCTTAGCGAGCGTCTGGCCGACACCGCGGCAGTATGTCGACTGCGTTGTTCATGCGGCGGAAGTCACTGCCTTTTGGATTACGTTTTTTGTCACTGTATCGGTAACATGGGTTTGCATTGTGCCCATGTGTTGACAATGCCAACTGGCGAAAATATTGAGGCTGTGGAAGGCGTGGCCTCTCAGTGTATCCGCCAGCATCAGACCGAATGGAAATAAAGTTTTCGCATCTCACCATTTTTTGTGGGTTGTTTGGAGTCTGATGTGCATCGTCTATGCGCGCATGTTCACGTTGCGCGTCTTTGTTCATGCCGAAATGCTTAATTACCCTGGAGTTACACCCGACATTGCATTCCATTACCACCTCGCCGTTCACAATTTCACTTCACTGTTCCTTTGTTTTACGACAACTTTATTTAACATGGGACTGGCCACGCAAATGGGAAATAAATTTATATGATTTTAATAAAATAAAACCCTCTCCTTTTAGCCCCGTTACAATACCCCCCCAATGAGAGGTCTTCGGTTGAAACAGAAGAACTCTCATTGCTAAACCCCTAAGAGGATCGGTGAGGATATGGTGCCAACAAACCCCCCGGTAATTCTTAACGCATCATGGGTAAACTACCCCCTAGCTCGGCGACTATGGCTGCACCTGAACGAGATTACTGGACTTCTCTGTACAAGATCCCAACACCATAAAATCAGACAGATACTCATCATAGTGTACCTAACCTTCTGACATTCCACCCCAAGATCAAAACCCTGGCCTTATACCATACCAGATCCTCCACCAATATGTTTCCCCTTTACATGCATACTGGGTTGCCTTTAGCAAGTACTGGGTGCGTACACGTACTCCTATTATTGTATTATAAACAGACTCCATATTTAAAATTTATAAAAGGTTTTATCTTTTACTTTTCATTTCTTTTCTCCAATTGGTGCTTTTTTTTTCAACTCAAAAACAAAAAAAATTAAGCAAACAAATCCAATTTACATCATTTACATTTTGTTCAGAAATGACTAAGTCCCATATCAAGGATCCCTTAATTTACTCATTTCTTTCTATTTAATTTCAAAATCTTCAAATCTTTTGAGTTCATCACTTTTCTTAATTGTCTAATAACAGTCATAAAAAACAAAATAAACTGAACACCTTCCTAAATCATAAAGTCCCTTACCTATTACCTGTAATAGTAATTAAATTGCATTGGTTTACAACACATACTATAAACAATATGTTTCAATAAACACACTAGTAATACATATAAACAACACTATACTCGGAACCTAAAAACATCATCTATATGGCAGGCATAAAAAATAATTTTTTTTTTCAAAAAATTTTAATTTACCAAAATATCTCTTTTATCAAGCTCAAAAAAAATAAAATCATTTAATTTAATTAAGTAACACCATTGTGTGAATTAATTATTAGAAAATGGTTCTGTCTCTAACGTCAGTCATCAGCTGATCTCTCTGGGTCATGTGAATGACCTTGACATATATACACTACACAAAGCTACACCATAAAATACATGAAACATGTTTAAAATGTTTTACCTTCAAACATAATACAACATAATAAAATAGAACATTCAAAATTAGCATTGTTGTCATTACCTTACATAAACAATAAAATTCACATTTAAATTGACCAAAATTACACAACTTACAGCTTTATTTTATTTTCAAATTCTGTTAAAATCTTTTACTGGTTTCAATTATTAGTACGTTTTAACTCAGATTCTCTCTTTAACATTTTCATTCTTAATTAGTTTGGGTGACTCTTAGTTATTCATAATACTTCGACTTACAAATGGATGATTAAATATAACCTCACCCGTTCTGACTCTAACAATCACTTACAATTTTATCTAGTATGACACCCATCTCTCAAAACATTTATCAATAATTTTCTAACTCCCTTCACATCATTCTAACCTTATAACAAAATACTCTCTACCCTGTTTGTACTTCGGATGTGTGTTTCCTTCCCTATGCTCATTCCCTTATTTGGTTCCTGGACCCTCCCTAGGTAACCCTTTCCGGCACATATCGGTTCCCCTCCCGCCACAACGCTTTTCGTTGAGGACTCCTTATCACACCACCCCCCTTTACAAAATTCCTCCATCTGTTTATTACCTAAATATACCACTCTCTCTACTCTACATGTATTCCCCATTGCTACTGTGTCCCTACTAATACTCAATTTTCTATCTTACTTTTATTACCAAGAATCTTATTCTCTCTAACACCCATTTGAAACTACCTTTGATTGACTAACGTGCCCTACTTAAACAATTACTATCACCCAAATTCTATCGTTTACAACCCATTGAAAATTCAAAACTATCTCAAATTGCTTTCACCATTTAAATTAAAATTTTTTTTTAACCACATTGAAAATCTATTCTTCAAACATTAATTATCTTCAAACATTTAATTACCATGATAAAATTCTGCAAATTGCTTATAAGTGACATATTACATTTATAACCCCAGCAGTCAGCTGATGTCTCGCTGTCATGTGAATGACCTTTCTCTCAACATTTCAAAATTTATACAAAGTACACATGAAAAATTCATACTTACATTACGTCACTCATACACTGTCATAGACACAAAATATAAACATTTGTTACCACCAAAGCATGTACACAACTCCATGTATCTTCTGAAACATTTTAGCAAACATGTCATTCCACAACTAAACATATTTTACATTTATTTATTTACTATGTATTATCAAGTTCAAATCTCCTAAAATCATTTAAGTTCATCTTAAAAATCTCTTTATATAACATTTTAAATCAATCAAAAATATTTAAACATCTCAAATTATTTTAATTCCATCAATTATTAAAACAACATAGTTTAATTACTTTACTCCAAAACAATTACAATTCCTTTATTACCTTAATAATTATTCTCATTATTTATTTAGTCTGCCAAAGTAATATTATTATTATTGAAACAATTTCTACTACACACACATATTGTTTACATAAAACATTTTACAATACAAACACAATTAATTTCACTATAAATTTATTTACAATGTTTTGTCATTATCTTTCTGTTTACCACACCTCATTTCCTAAATTAGCAAGGTCAGAACCATAAACTAAAATATTTAAAATGTCCATTCATTGAGTTTATATTTACCCTCCATCATCATGTAGTAGTCTTACATATTTATAATACAAATCGTTCTTATCCACATACGTCACATTCTTATTATTACTGTAATAACCCATTAAATTTATATCATTCATTATACCATTATAATTTATAGGATTATTCCTTTTTATTATTTCATAAACCTTGTCAAGATTAGTTAATTCTCTCCAGTCTCCATTAGTATTTTTTGTTATTCCCATTAAATACGTTATTATCTCTTTATCATAGCCAACATCTGCTACTAGAACTCTTTTAATTCTACCAACTCTCTCACTATTTAAACTCTTGTATTAACTCTTCATAATCTCTATTCACCTTAAATATTTCTACCACTTTCTCTCTCTCTCTTCATACCTTTCCCAACCCCTTTTTACTCTCTCATTCCACGCAGAGGGCAACACAACATTATTACAACACATCCTGGCCTTACCAGGGAAACCATATACATAAAGGGACTATTACTTGCAGACCATATGTCTTCCAAATAAACTAATAAGGAACCTTTGTCCTCATACAACACTTGTGAAGCCTTTACTTCACATATACCACAAGGGAAATTTCCCCTCTGTTCATACTCTACATTTAAACTACCTCTATACTCCCTTTCTAAATCATTACGATCACTAAATACTCTAACCTCAATTAAATTTCTACTCTCAATATCACTACCACTATTACTCAATACATCACTATTATTTTCATTCAATAATATATCACTCTTGTTAGCGTCATCATAACTAACATTATTACTCACCTTGTTTATTGTTACTTCCTTGTTTCTATTCTCATTAGCGCATACACTCTCAGTATTATAACCATTGTTGTCTGTTATTTTGTTATTTCCATTTATACTATTTTTACTTACCTCATTCTCTGTTACTTGATCATCTTTTTCGTTTAATTGGTCTGTCTCTTTACCATTTACCCCCATTTTAATCTCACAATTATCATTATTCAATATTTTATTATCTAACGCTACCACTTCCACTATTTTACTTTCACTAACCCCTTCACTTACCTCGTTACTTCGTTTACTAGTGTCATCACTAATAGTGCCACCACTATTCTCTCTTAACAATTTGTATAATTCCGGAATTCGTTTAACCCTCTCATTAAATTTACGCCGATCATCATCAATCATCATCAGTCCTTTCTTCCAAATACCTCTCGAAACTGTCACGGAATTTCTCCCATTACTCCACAAAGGTTTCTTGTGCCTCAGCCATTTTAACCTAATTTTTGATTATAATCCCCTTTATATAATTCAATAATTATACATACCCAATCAAAATACTCCACCACAAACTCGTTATCCCAATGTAAAAGTAACTACAATAATTTCATAAGCACGTTACATTACCACAACATAACCTCGTTTACATGTACGTAAATCTATACAATACTTCTACAAATACGCCATTACCACAACCTATTTTCTGTGCCTCAAAACAGGTCTAGTTCATATAATATTTATATACGAACATCTTGGCAGCGAGTCGCCACTTGTTAATAAACAAACTTAATCAAAATAAATAAAATAAAAATACAACTGCCAGAATCTTACCTGCGACCTTTTTTCGCTTACTTACCTTTTTAAAATTTCAATCAGAAGTCCAGAGTCGCCACGATATTTTAGGCTATACATCGAAATCTTTACACTCATCCTTAATAAAACAAAAGGGACAATTTTGCAATCTGACTACCCCCGAATTCAGAAGAAACCCGGGAACGTTAGATGAATTTTTCAGCACAGAACACTAGGAAGTGGTAACGACAAAATAACTACAACTAACACATGGTTATAGAAAAATGAACCTTTTAATTTATTCTACCCAAATTACCTCATTTTTTTAGTTATGAAAAACGAAATAAAACAGTAATAAAACAAAACCTTTACTTAATATTTTTTACATATTCTTAGTCTAACCCTTAATCTAAAGAAGACGAACCCAGTTTGCCACATGCACACACATACATTTTATATCCCCTAAAATTTTGGTGAAATTATTTAAATATTGAATAATAATGGTTGGTTACGTAACGATCGGTGTTTCTCTTCGCCGCTTGCTGCACTAGATGTATCCGAATGTTTTGTCAATCCCGTACATTTTTAACTTTTCTTCCTTCTTCACTTCACTTATTCCATTCTGGGATATTGTTTCACTTATTTGTGCCGGTTTATAACTTTCCGTTAAAACTTAAAGTTTTTTGGTGCCCACGAGTCTTAGCGAGCGTCTGGCCGACGCCGCGGCAGTATGTCGACTGCGTTGTTCATGCGGCGGAAGTCACTGCCTTTTGGATTACGTTTTTTGTCACTGTATCGGTAACATGGGTTTGCATTGTGCCCATGTGTTGACAATGCCAACCTGCAAAAATATTGAGGCTGTGGAAGGCGTGGCCTCTCAGTGTATCCGCCAGCATCAGACCGAATGGAAATAAAGTTTTCGCATCTCACCATTTTTTGTGGGTTGTTTGGAGTCTGATGTGCATCGTCTATGCGCGCATGTTCACGTTGCGCGTCTTTGTTCATGCCGAAATGCTTAATTACCCTGGAGTTACACCCGACATCGCATTCCATTACCACCTCGCCGTTCACAATTTCACTTCACTGTTCCTTTGTTTTACGACAACTTTATTTAACATGGGACTGGCCACGCAGATGGGAAATAAATTTATATGATTTTAATAAAATAAAACCCTCTCCTTTTAGCCCCGTTACAATACCCCCCCCCCAATGAGAGGTCTTCGGTTGAAACAGAAGAACTCTCATTGCTAAACCCCTAAGAGGATCGGTGAGGATATGGTGCCAACAACCCCCCCAGTAATTCTTAACGCATGATGGGTAAACTACCCCCTAGCTCAGCGACTATGGCTGCACCTGAACGAGATTACTGGACTTCTCTGTACAAGATCCCAACACCATAAAATCAGACAGATACTCATCATAGTGTACCTAACCTTCTGACATTCCACCCCAAAATCAAAACCCTGGCCTTATACCATACCAGATCCTCCACCAATATGTTTCCCCTTTACATGCATACTGGGTTGCCTTTAGCAAGTACTGGGTGCGTACACATACTCCTATTATTCTATTATAAACAGACTCCATATTTAAAATTTATAAAAGGTTTTATCTTTTACTTTTCATTTCTTTTCTCCAATTGGTGCTTTTTTTTAACTCAAAAACAAAAAAATTAAGCAAACAAATCCAATTTACATCATTTACATTTTGTTCAGAAATGACTAAGTCCCATATCAAGGATCCCTTAATTTACTCATTTCTTTCTATTTAATTTCAAAATCTTCAAATCTTTTGAGTTCATCACTTTTCTTAATTGTCTAATAACAGTCATAAAAAACAAAAACTGAACACCTTCCTAAATCATAAAGTCCCTTACCTATTACCTGTAATAGTAACTAAATTGCATTGGTTTACAACACATACTATAAACAATATGTTTCAATAAACACACTAGTAATACATATAAACAACACTATACTCGGAACCTCAAAACATCATCTATATGGCAGGCATAAAAAATAATTTTTTTTTTTCAAAAAATTTTAATTTACCAAAATATCTCTTTTATCAAGCTCAAAAAAAATAAAATCATTTAATTTAATTAAGTAACACCATTGTGTGAATTAATTATTAGAAAATGGTTCTGTCTCTAACGTCAGTCATCAGCTGATCTCTCTGGGTCATGTGAATGACCTTGACATATATACACTACACAAAGCTACACCATAAAATACATGAAACATGTTTAAAATTTTTTACCTTCAAACATAATACAACATAATAAAATAGAACATTCAAAATTAGCATTGTTGTCTTTACCTTACAATAAACAATAAAATTCACATTTAAATTGACCAAAATTACACAACTTACAGCTTTATTTTATTTTCAAATTCTGTTAAAATCTTTTACTGGTTTCAATTATTAGTAAGTTTTTAACTCAGATTCTCTCTTTAACATTTTCATTCTTAATTAGTTTGGGTGACTCTTAGTTATTCATAATACTTCGACTTACAAATGGATGATTAAATATAACCTCACCCGTTCTGACTCTAACAATCACTTACAATTTTATCTAGTATGACACCCATCTCTCAAAACATTTATCAATAATTTTCTAACTCCCTTCACATCATTCTAACCTTATAACAAAATACTCTCTACCCTGTTTGTACTTCGGATGTGTGTTTCCTTCCCTATGCTCATTCCCTTATTTGGTTCCTGGACCCTCCCTAGGTAACCCTTTCCGGCACATATCGGTTCCCCTCCCGCCACAACGCTTTTCGTTGAGGACTCCTTATCACACCACCCCCCTTTACAAAATTCCTCCATCTGTTTATTACCTAAATATACCACTCTCTCTACTCTACATGTATTCCCCATTGCTACTGTGTCCCTACTAATACTCAATTTTCTATCTTACTTTTATTCCCAAGAATCTTATTCTCTCTAACACCCATTTGAAACTACCTTTGATTGACTAACGTGCCCTACTTAAACAATTACTATCACCCAAATTCTATCGTTTACAACCCATTGAAAATTCAAAACAATCTCAAATTGCTTTCATCATTTAAATTAAAATTTTTTTTTAACCACATTGAAAATCTATTCTTCAAACATTAATTATCTTCAAACATTTAATTACCATGATAAAATTCTGCAAATTGCTTATAAGTGACATATTACATTTATAACCCCAGCAGTCAGCTGATGTCTCACTGTCATGTGAATGACCTTTCTCTCAACATTTCAAAATTTATACAAAGTACACATGAAAAATTCATACTTACATTACGTCACTCATACACTGTCATAGACACAAAATATAAACATTTGTTACCACCAAAGCATGTACACAACTCCATGTATCTTCTGAAACATTTTAGCAAACATGTCATTCCACAACTAAACATATTTTACATTTATTTATTTACTATGTATTATCAAGTTCAAATCTCCTAAAATCATTTAAGTTCATCTTAAAAATCTCTTTATATAACATTTTAAATCAATCAAAAATATTTAAACATCTCAAATTATTTTAATTCCATCAATTATTAAAACAACATAGTTTAATTACTTTACTCCAAAACAATTACAATTCCTTTATTACCTTCATAATTATTCTCATTATTTATTTAGTCTGCCAAAGTAATATTATTATTATTGAAACTATTTCTACTACGCACACATATTGTTTACATAAAACATTTTACAATACAAACACAGTTAATTTTACTATAAATTTATTTACAATGTTTTGTCATTATCTTTCTGTTTACCACACCTCATTTCCTAAATTAGCAAGGTCAGAACCATAAACTAAAATATTTAAAATGTCCATTCATTGAGTTTATATTTACCCTCCATCATCATGTAGTAGTCTTACATATTTATAATACAAATCGTTCTTATCCACATACATCACATTCTTATTATTACTGTAATAACCCATTAAATTTATATCATTCATTATACCATTATAATTTATAGGATTATTCCTTTTTATTATTTCATAAACCTTGTCAAGATTAGTTAATTTTGTCCAGTCTCCATTAGTATTTTTTGTTATTCCCATTAAATACGTTATTATCTCTTTATCATAGCCAACATCTGCTACTAGAACTCTTTTAATTCTACCAACTCTCTCACTATTTAAACTCTTGTATTAACTCTTCATAATCTCTATTCACCTTAAATATTTCTACCACTCTCTCTCTCTCTCTTCATACCTTTCCCAACCCCTTTTTACTCTCTCATTCCACGCAGAGGGCAACACAACATTATTACAACACATCCTGGCCTTACCAGGGAAACCATATACGTAAAGGGACTATTACTTGCAGACCATATGTCTTCCAAATAAACTAATAAGGAACCTTTGTCCTCATACAACACTTGTGAAGCCTTTACTTCACATATACCACAAGGGAAATTTGCCCTCTGTACATACTCTACATTTAAACTACCTCTATACTCCCTTTCTAAATCATTACGATCACTAAATACTCTAACCTCAATTAAATTTCTACTCTCAATATCACTACCACTATTACTCAATACATCACTATTATTTTCATTCAATAATATATCACTCTTGTTAGCGTCATCATAACTAACATTATTACTCACCTTGTTTATTGTTACTTCCTTGTTTCTATTCTCATTAGCGCATACACTCTCAGTATTATAACCATTGTTGTCTGTTATTTTGTTATTTCCATTTATACTATTTTTACTTACCTCATTCTCTGTTACTTGATCGTCTTTTTCGTTTAATTGGTCTGTCTCTTTACCATTTACCCCCATTTTAATCTCACAATTATCATTATTCAATATTTTATTATCTAACGCTACCACTTCCACTATTTTACTTTCACTAACCCCTTCACTTACCTCGTTACTTCGTTTACTAGTGTCATCACTAATAGTGCCACCACTATTCTCTCTTAACAATTTGTATAATTCCGGAATTCGTTTAACCCTCTCATTAAATTTACGCCGATCATCATCAATCATCATCAGTCCTTTCTTCCAAATACCTCTCGAAACTGTCACGGAATTTCTCCCATTACTCCGCAAAGGTTTCTTGTGCCTCAGCCATTTAAACCTAATTTTTTATTATAATCCCCTTTATATAATACAATAATTTTACATACCCAATCAAAATACTCCACCACAAACTCGTTATCCCAATGTAAAAGTAACTACAATAATTTCATAAGCACGTTACAGTACCACAACATAACCTCGTTTACATGTACGTAAATCTATACAATACTTCTACAAATACGCCATTACCACAACCTATTTTCTGTGCCTCAAAACAGGTCTAGTTCATATAATATTTATACGAACATCTTGGCAGCGAGTCGCCACTTGTTAATAAACAAACTTAATCAAAATAAATAAAATAAAAATACAACTGCCAGAATCTTACCTGCGACCTTTTTTCGCTTACTTACCTTTTTAAAATTTCAATCAGAAGTCCAGAGTCGCCACGATATTTTAGGCTATACATCGAAATCTTTACACTCATCCTTAATAAAACAAAAGGGACAATTTTGCAATCTGACTACCCCCCAATTCAGAAGAAACCCGGGAACGTTAGATGAATTTTTCAGCACAGAACACTAGGAAGTGGTAACGACAAAATAACTACAACTAACACATGGTTATAGGAAAATGAACCTTTTAATTTATTCTACCCAAATTACCTCATTTTTTTAGTTATGAAAAACGAAATAAAACAGTAATAAAACAAAACCTTTACTTAATATTTTTTACATATTCTTAGTCTAACCCTTAATCTAAAGAAGACGAACCCAGTTTGCCACATGCACACACATACATTTTATATCCCCTAAAATTTTGGTGAAATTATTTAAATATTGAATAATAATGGTTGGTTACGTAACGATCGGTGTTTCTCTTCGCCGCTTGCTGCACTAGATGTATCCGAATGTTTTGTCAATCCCGTACATTTTTAACTTTTCTTCCTTCTTCACTTCACTTATTCCATTCTGGGATATTGTTTCACTTATTTGTGCCGGTTTATAACTTTCCGTTAAAACTTAAAGTTTTTTGGTGCCCACGAGTCTTAGCGAGCGTCTGGCCGACGCCGCGGCAGTATGTCGACTGCGTTGTTCATGCGGCGGAAGTCACTGCCTTTTGGATTACGTTTTTTGTCACTGTATCGGTAACATGGGTTTGCATTGTGCCCATGTGTTGACAATGCCAACCTGCAAAAATATTGAGGCTGTGGAAGGCGTGGCCTCTCAGTGTATCCGCCAGCATCAGACCGAATGGAAATAAAGTTTTCGCATCTCACCATTTTTTGTGGGTTGTTTGGAGTCTGATGTGCATCGTCTATGCGCGCATGTTCACGTTGCGCGTCTTTGTTCATGCCGAAATGCTTAATTACCCTGGAGTTACACCCGACATCGCATTCCATTACCACCTCGCCGTTCACAATTTCACTTCACTGTTCCTTTGTTTTACGACAACTTTATTTAACATGGGACTGGCCACGCAGATGGGAAATAAATTTATATGATTTTAATAAAATAAAACCCTCTCCTTTTAGCCCCGTTACAATACCCCCCCCCCAATGAGAGGTCTTCGGTTGAAACAGAAGAACTCTCATTGCTAAACCCCTAAGAGGATCGGTGAGGATATGGTGCCAACAACCCCCCCAGTAATTCTTAACGCATGATGGGTAAACTACCCCCTAGCTCAGCGACTATGGCTGCACCTGAACGAGATTACTGGACTTCTCTGTACAAGATCCCAACACCATAAAATCAGACAGATACTCATCATAGTGTACCTAACCTTCTGACATTCCACCCCAAAATCAAAACCCTGGCCTTATACCATACCAGATCCTCCACCAATATGTTTCCCCTTTACATGCATACTGGGTTGCCTTTAGCAAGTACTGGGTGCGTACACATACTCCTATTATTCTATTATAAACAGACTCCATATTTAAAATTTATAAAAGGTTTTATCTTTTACTTTTCATTTCTTTTCTCCAATTGGTGCTTTTTTTTAACTCAAAAACAAAAAAATTAAGCAAACAAATCCAATTTACATCATTTACATTTTGTTCAGAAATGACTAAGTCCCATATCAAGGATCCCTTAATTTACTCATTTCTTTCTATTTAATTTCAAAATCTTCAAATCTTTTGAGTTCATCACTTTTCTTAATTGTCTAATAACAGTCATAAAAAACAAAAACTGAACACCTTCCTAAATCATAAAGTCCCTTACCTATTACCTGTAATAGTAACTAAATTGCATTGGTTTACAACACATACTATAAACAATATGTTTCAATAAACACACTAGTAATACATATAAACAACACTATACTCGGAACCTCAAAACATCATCTATATGGCAGGCATAAAAAATAATTTTTTTTTTTTCAAAAAATTTTAATTTACCAAAATATCTCTTTTATCAAGCTCAAAAAAAATAAAATCATTTAATTTAATTAAGTAACACCATTGTGTGAATTAATTATTAGAAAATGGTTCTGTCTCTAACGTCAGTCATCAGCTGATCTCTCTGGGTCATGTGAATGACCTTGACATATATACACTACACAAAGCTACACCATAAAATACATGAAACATGTTTAAAATTTTTTACCTTCAAACATAATACAACATAATAAAATAGAACATTCAAAATTAGCATTGTTGTCTTTACCTTACAATAAACAATAAAATTCACATTTAAATTGACCAAAATTACACAACTTACAGCTTTATTTTATTTTCAAATTCTGTTAAAATCTTTTACTGGTTTCAATTATTAGTAAGTTTTTAACTCAGATTCTCTCTTTAACATTTTCATTCTTAATTAGTTTGGGTGACTCTTAGTTATTCATAATACTTCGACTTACAAATGGATGATTAAATATAACCTCACCCGTTCTGACTCTAACAATCACTTACAATTTTATCTAGTATGACACCCATCTCTCAAAACATTTATCAATAATTTTCTAACTCCCTTCACATCATTCTAACCTTATAACAAAATACTCTCTACCCTGTTTGTACTTCGGATGTGTGTTTCCTTCCCTATGCTCATTCCCTTATTTGGTTCCTGGACCCTCCCTAGGTAACCCTTTCCGGCACATATCGGTTCCCCTCCCGCCACAACGCTTTTCGTTGAGGACTCCTTATCACACCACCCCCCTTTACAAAATTCCTCCATCTGTTTATTACCTAAATATACCACTCTCTCTACTCTACATGTATTCCCCATTGCTACTGTGTCCCTACTAATACTCAATTTTCTATCTTACTTTTATTCCCAAGAATCTTATTCTCTCTAACACCCATTTGAAACTACCTTTGATTGACTAACGTGCCCTACTTAAACAATTACTATCACCCAAATTCTATCGTTTACAACCCATTGAAAATTCAAAACAATCTCAAATTGCTTTCATCATTTAAATTAAAATTTTTTTTTAACCACATTGAAAATCTATTCTTCAAACATTAATTATCTTCAAACATTTAATTACCATGATAAAATTCTGCAAATTGCTTATAAGTGACATATTACATTTATAACCCCAGCAGTCAGCTGATGTCTCACTGTCATGTGAATGACCTTTCTCTCAACATTTCAAAATTTATACAAAGTACACATGAAAAATTCATACTTACATTACGTCACTCATACACTGTCATAGACACAAAATATAAACATTTGTTACCACCAAAGCATGTACACAACTCCATGTATCTTCTGAAACATTTTAGCAAACATGTCATTCCACAACTAAACATATTTTACATTTATTTATTTACTATGTATTATCAAGTTCAAATCTCCTAAAATCATTTAAGTTCATCTTAAAAATCTCTTTATATAACATTTTAAATCAATCAAAAATATTTAAACATCTCAAATTATTTTAATTCCATCAATTATTAAAACAACATAGTTTAATTACTTTACTCCAAAACAATTACAATTCCTTTATTACCTTCATAATTATTCTCATTATTTATTTAGTCTGCCAAAGTAATATTATTATTATTGAAACTATTTCTACTACGCACACATATTGTTTACATAAAACATTTTACAATACAAACACAGTTAATTTTACTATAAATTTATTTACAATGTTTTGTCATTATCTTTCTGTTTACCACACCTCATTTCCTAAATTAGCAAGGTCAGAACCATAAACTAAAATATTTAAAATGTCCATTCATTGAGTTTATATTTACCCTCCATCATCATGTAGTAGTCTTACATATTTATAATACAAATCGTTCTTATCCACATACATCACATTCTTATTATTACTGTAATAACCCATTAAATTTATATCATTCATTATACCATTATAATTTATAGGATTATTCCTTTTTATTATTTCATAAACCTTGTCAAGATTAGTTAATTTTGTCCAGTCTCCATTAGTATTTTTTGTTATTCCCATTAAATACGTTATTATCTCTTTATCATAGCCAACATCTGCTACTAGAACTCTTTTAATTCTACCAACTCTCTCACTATTTAAACTCTTGTATTAACTCTTCATAATCTCTATTCACCTTAAATATTTCTACCACTCTCTCTCTCTCTCTTCATACCTTTCCCAACCCCTTTTTACTCTCTCATTCCACGCAGAGGGCAACACAACATTATTACAACACATCCTGGCCTTACCAGGGAAACCATATACGTAAAGGGACTATTACTTGCAGACCATATGTCTTCCAAATAAACTAATAAGGAACCTTTGTCCTCATACAACACTTGTGAAGCCTTTACTTCACATATACCACAAGGGAAATTTGCCCTCTGTACATACTCTACATTTAAACTACCTCTATACTCCCTTTCTAAATCATTACGATCACTAAATACTCTAACCTCAATTAAATTTCTACTCTCAATATCACTACCACTATTACTCAATACATCACTATTATTTTCATTCAATAATATATCACTCTTGTTAGCGTCATCATAACTAACATTATTACTCACCTTGTTTATTGTTACTTCCTTGTTTCTATTCTCATTAGCGCATACACTCTCAGTATTATAACCATTGTTGTCTGTTATTTTGTTATTTCCATTTATACTATTTTTACTTACCTCATTCTCTGTTACTTGATCGTCTTTTTCGTTTAATTGGTCTGTCTCTTTACCATTTACCCCCATTTTAATCTCACAATTATCATTATTCAATATTTTATTATCTAACGCTACCACTTCCACTATTTTACTTTCACTAACCCCTTCACTTACCTCGTTACTTCGTTTACTAGTGTCATCACTAATAGTGCCACCACTATTCTCTCTTAACAATTTGTATAATTCCGGAATTCGTTTAACCCTCTCATTAAATTTACGCCGATCATCATCAATCATCATCAGTCCTTTCTTCCAAATACCTCTCGAAACTGTCACGGAATTTCTCCCATTACTCCGCAAAGGTTTCTTGTGCCTCAGCCATTTTAACCTAATTTTTTATTATAATCCCCTTTATATAATACAATAATTTTACATACCCAATCAAAATACTCCACCACAAACTCGTTATCCCAATGTAAAAGTAACTACAATAATTTCATAAGCACGTTACAGTACCACAACATAACCTCGTTTACATGTACGTAAATCTATACAATACTTCTACAAATACGCCATTACCACAACCTATTTTCTGTGCCTCAAAACAGGTCTAGTTCATATAATATTTATACGAACATCTTGGCAGCGAGTCGCCACTTGTTAATAAACAAACTTAATCAAAATAAATAAAATAAAAATACAACTGCCAGAATCTTACCTGCGACCTTTTTTCGCTTACTTACCTTTTTAAAATTTCAATCAGAAGTCCAGAGTCGCCACGATATTTTAGGCTATACATCGAAATCTTTACACTCATCCTTAATAAAACAAAAGGGACAATTTTGCAATCTGACTACCCCCGAATTCAGAAGAAACCCGGGAACGTTAGATGAATTTTTCAGCACAGAACACTAGGAAGTGGTAACGACAAAATAACTACAACTAACACATGGTTATAGAAAAATGAACCTTTTAATTTATTCTACCCAAATTACCTCATTTTTTTAGTTATGAAAAACGAAATAAAACAGTAATAAAACAAAACCTTTACTTAATATTTTTTACATATTCTTAGTCTAACCCTTAATCTAAAGAAGACGAACCCAGTTTGCCACATGCACACACATACATTTTATATCCCCTAAAATTTTGGTGAAATTATTTAAATATTGAATAATAATGGTTGGTTACGTAACGATCGGTGTTTCTCTTCGCCGCTTGCTGCACTAGATGTATCCGAATGTTTTGTCAATCCCGTACATTTTTAACTTTTCTTCCTTCTTCACTTCACTTATTCCATTCTGGGATATTGTTTCACTTATTTGTGCCGGTTTATAACTTTCCGTTAAAACTTAAAGTTTTTTGGTGCCCACGAGTCTTAGCGAGCGTCTGGCCGACGCCGCGGCAGTATGTCGACTGCGTTGTTCATGCGGCGGAAGTCACTGCCTTTTGGATTACGTTTTTTGTCACTGTATCGGTAACATGGGTTTGCATTGTGCCCATGTGTTGACAATGCCAACCTGCAAAAATATTGAGGCTGTGGAAGGCGTGGCCTCTCAGTGTATCCGCCAGCATCAGACCGAATGGAAATAAAGTTTTCGCATCTCACCATTTTTTGTGGGTTGTTTGGAGTCTGATGTGCATCGTCTATGCGCGCATGTTCACGTTGCGCGTCTTTGTTCATGCCGAAATGCTTAATTACCCTGGAGTTACACCCGACATCGCATTCCATTACCACCTCGCCGTTCACAATTTCACTTCACTGTTCCTTTGTTTTACGACAACTTTATTTAACATGGGACTGGCCACGCAGATGGGAAATAAATTTATATGATTTTAATAAAATAAAACCCTCTCCTTTTAGCCCCGTTACAATACCCCCCCCCCCAATGAGAGGTCTTCGGTTGAAACAGAAGAACTCTCATTGCTAAACCCCTAAGAGGATCGGTGAGGATATGGTGCCAACAACCCCCCCAGTAATTCTTAACGCATGATGGGTAAACTACCCCCCTAGCTCAGCGACTATGGCTGCACCTGAACGAGATTACTGGACTTCTCTGTACAAGATCCCAACACCATAAAATCAGACAGATACTCATCATAGTGTACCTAACCTTCTGACATTCCACCCCAAAATCAAAACCCTGGCCTTATACCATACCAGATCCTCCACCAATATGTTTCCCCTTTACATGCATACTGGGTTGCCTTTAGCAAGTACTGGGTGCGTACACATACTCCTATTATTCTATTATAAACAGACTCCATATTTAAAATTTATAAAAGGTTTTATCTTTTACTTTTCATTTCTTTTCTCCAATTGGTGCTTTTTTTTAACTCAAAAACAAAAAAATTAAGCAAACAAATCCAATTTACATCATTTACATTTTGTTCAGAAATGACTAAGTCCCATATCAAGGATCCCTTAATTTACTCATTTCTTTCTATTTAATTTCAAAATCTTCAAATCTTTTGAGTTCATCACTTTTCTTAATTGTCTAATAACAGTCATAAAAAACAAAAACTGAACACCTTCCTAAATCATAAAGTCCCTTACCTATTACCTGTAATAGTAACTAAATTGCATTGGTTTACAACACATACTATAAACAATATGTTTCAATAAACACACTAGTAATACATATAAACAACACTATACTCGGAACCTCAAAACATCATCTATATGGCAGGCATAAAAAATAATTTTTTTTTTTCAAAAAATTTTAATTTACCAAAATATCTCTTTTATCAAGCTCAAAAAAAATAAAATCATTTAATTTAATTAAGTAACACCATTGTGTGAATTAATTATTAGAAAATGGTTCTGTCTCTAACGTCAGTCATCAGCTGATCTCTCTGGGTCATGTGAATGACCTTGACATATATACACTACACAAAGCTACACCATAAAATACATGAAACATGTTTAAAATTTTTTACCTTCAAACATAATACAACATAATAAAATAGAACATTCAAAATTAGCATTGTTGTCTTTACCTTACAATAAACAATAAAATTCACATTTAAATTGACCAAAATTACACAACTTACAGCTTTATTTTATTTTCAAATTCTGTTAAAATCTTTTACTGGTTTCAATTATTAGTAAGTTTTTAACTCAGATTCTCTCTTTAACATTTTCATTCTTAATTAGTTTGGGTGACTCTTAGTTATTCATAATACTTCGACTTACAAATGGATGATTAAATATAACCTCACCCGTTCTGACTCTAACAATCACTTACAATTTTATCTAGTATGACACCCATCTCTCAAAACATTTATCAATAATTTTCTAACTCCCTTCACATCATTCTAACCTTATAACAAAATACTCTCTACCCTGTTTGTACTTCGGATGTGTGTTTCCTTCCCTATGCTCATTCCCTTATTTGGTTCCTGGACCCTCCCTAGGTAACCCTTTCCGGCACATATCGGTTCCCCTCCCGCCACAACGCTTTTCGTTGAGGACTCCTTATCACACCACCCCCCTTTACAAAATTCCTCCATCTGTTTATTACCTAAATATACCACTCTCTCTACTCTACATGTATTCCCCATTGCTACTGTGTCCCTACTAATACTCAATTTTCTATCTTACTTTTATTCCCAAGAATCTTATTCTCTCTAACACCCATTTGAAACTACCTTTGATTGACTAACGTGCCCTACTTAAACAATTACTATCACCCAAATTCTATCGTTTACAACCCATTGAAAATTCAAAACAATCTCAAATTGCTTTCATCATTTAAATTAAAATTTTTTTTTAACCACATTGAAAATCTATTCTTCAAACATTAATTATCTTCAAACATTTAATTACCATGATAAAATTCTGCAAATTGCTTATAAGTGACATATTACATTTATAACCCCAGCAGTCAGCTGATGTCTCACTGTCATGTGAATGACCTTTCTCTCAACATTTCAAAATTTATACAAAGTACACATGAAAAATTCATACTTACATTACGTCACTCATACACTGTCATAGACACAAAATATAAACATTTGTTACCACCAAAGCATGTACACAACTCCATGTATCTTCTGAAACATTTTAGCAAACATGTCATTCCACAACTAAACATATTTTACATTTATTTATTTACTATGTATTATCAAGTTCAAATCTCCTAAAATCATTTAAGTTCATCTTAAAAATCTCTTTATATAACATTTTAAATCAATCAAAAATATTTAAACATCTCAAATTATTTTAATTCCATCAATTATTAAAAC
Organism: Magicicada septendecula; assembly: GCA_034769895.1. NCBI lineage: Eukaryota > Metazoa > Arthropoda > Insecta > Hemiptera > Cicadidae > Magicicada > Magicicada septendecula. Next base: position 216,398,446 of record CM068373.1, read on the forward strand.
AACATAGTTTAATTACTTTACTCCAAAACAATTACAATTCCTTTATTACCTTCATAATTATTCTCATTATTTATTTAGTCTGCCAAAGTAATATTATTATTATTGAAACTATTTCTACTACGCACACATATTGTTTACATAAAACATTTTACAATACAAACACAGTTAATTTTACTATAAATTTATTTACAATGTTTTGTCATTATCTTTCTGTTTACCACACCTCATTTCCTAAATTAGCAAGGTCAGAACCATAAACTAAAATATTTAAAATGTCCATTCATTGAGTTTATATTTACCCTCCATCATCATGTAGTAGTCTTACATATTTATAATACAAATCGTTCTTATCCACATACATCACATTCTTATTATTACTGTAATAACCCATTAAATTTATATCATTCATTATACCATTATAATTTATAGGATTATTCCTTTTTATTATTTCATAAACCTTGTCAAGATTAGTTAATTTTGTCCAGTCTCCATTAGTATTTTTTGTTATTCCCATTAAATACGTTATTATCTCTTTATCATAGCCAACATCTGCTACTAGAACTCTTTTAATTCTACCAACTCTCTCACTATTTAAACTCTTGTATTAACTCTTCATAATCTCTATTCACCTTAAATATTTCTACCACTCTCTCTCTCTCTCTTCATACCTTTCCCAACCCCTTTTTACTCTCTCATTCCACGCAGAGGGCAACACAACATTATTACAACACATCCTGGCCTTACCAGGGAAACCATATACGTAAAGGGACTATTACTTGCAGACCATATGTCTTCCAAATAAACTAATAAGGAACCTTTGTCCTCATACAACACTTGTGAAGCCTTTACTTCACATATACCACAAGGGAAATTTGCCCTCTGTACATACTCTACATTTAAACTACCTCTATACTCCCTTTCTAAATCATTACGATCACTAAATACTCTAACCTCAATTAAATTTCTACTCTCAATATCACTACCACTATTACTCAATACATCACTATTATTTTCATTCAATAATATGTCACTCTTGTTAGCGTCATCATAACTAACATTATTACTCACCTTGTTTATTGTTACTTCCTTGTTTCTATTCTCATTAGCGCATACACTCTCAGTATTATAACCATTGTTGTCTGTTATTTTGTTATTTCCATTTATACTATTTTTACTTACCTCATTCTCTGTTACTTGATCGTCTTTTTCGTTTAATTGGTCTGTCTCTTTACCATTTACCCCCATTTTAATCTCACAATTATCATTATTCAATATTTTATTATCTAACGCTACCACTTCCACTATTTTACTTTCACTAACCCCTTCACTTACCTCGTTACTTCGTTTACTAGTGTCATCACTAATAGTGCCACCACTATTCTCTCTTAACAATTTGTATAATTCCGGAATTCGTTTAACCCTCTCATTAAATTTACGCCGATCATCATCAATCATCATCAGTCCTTTCTTCCAAATACCTCTCGAAACTGTCACGGAATTTCTCCCATTACTCCGCAAAGGTTTCTTGTGCCTCAGCCATTTTAACCTAATTTTTTATTATAATCCCCTTTATATAATACAATAATTTTACATACCCAATCAAAATACTCCACCACAAACTCGTTATCCCAATGTAAAAGTAACTACAATAATTTCATAAGCACGTTACAGTACCACAACATAACCTCGTTTACATGTACGTAAATCTATACAATACTTCTACAAATACGCCATTACCACAACCTATTTTCTGTGCCTCAAAACAGGTCTAGTTCATATAATATTTATACGAACATCTTGGCAGCGAGTCGCCACTTGTTAATAAACAAACTTAATCAAAATAAATAAAATAAAAATACAACTGCCAGAATCTTACCTGCGACCTTTTTTCGCTTACTTACCTTTTTAAAATTTCAATCAGAAGTCCAGAGTCGCCACGATATTTTAGGCTATACATCGAAATCTTTACACTCATCCTTAATAAAACAAAAGGGACAATTTTGCAATCTGACTACCCCCCAATTCAGAAGAAACCCGGGAACGTTAGATGAATTTTTCAGCACAGAACACTAGGAAGTGGTAACGACAAAATAACTACAACTAACACATGGTTATAGAAAAATGAACCTTTTAATTTATTCTACCCAAATTACCTCATTTTTTTAGTTATGAAAAACGAAATAAAACAGTAATAAAACAAAACCTTTACTTAATATTTTTTACATATTCTTAGTCTAACCCTTAATCTAAAGAAGACGAACCCAGTTTGCCACATGCACACACATACATTTTATATCCCCTAAAATTTTGGTGAAATTATTTAAATATTGAATAATAATGGTTGGTTACGTAACGATCGGTGTTTCTCTTCGCCGCTTGCTGCACTAGATGTATCCGAATGTTTTGTCAATCCCGTACATTTTTAACTTTTCTTCCTTCTTCACTTCACTTATTCCATTCTGGGATATTGTTTCACTTATTTGTGCCGGTTTATAACTTTCCGTTAAAACTTAAAGTTTTTTGGTGCCCACGAGTCTTAGCGAGCGTCTGGCCGACGCCGCGGCAGTATGTCGACTGCGTTGTTCATGCGGCGGAAGTCACTGCCTTTTGGATTACGTTTTTTGTCACTGTATCGGTAACATGGGTTTGCATTGTGCCCATGTGTTGACAATGCCAACCTGCAAAAATATTGAGGCTGTGGAAGGCGTGGCCTCTCAGTGTATCCGCCAGCATCAGACCGAATGGAAATAAAGTTTTCGCATCTCACCATTTTTTGTGGGTTGTTTGGAGTCTGATGTGCATCGTCTATGCGCGCATGTTCACGTTGCGCGTCTTTGTTCATGCCGAAATGCTTAATTACCCTGGAGTTACACCCGACATCGCATTCCATTACCACCTCGCCGTTCACAATTTCACTTCACTGTTCCTTTGTTTTACGACAACTTTATTTAACATGGGACTGGCCACGCAGATGGGAAATAAATTTATATGATTTTAATAAAATAAAACCCTCTCCTTTTAGCCCCGTTACAATACCCCCCCCCAATGAGAGGTCTTCGGTTGAAACAGAAGAACTCTCATTGCTAAACCCCTAAGAGGATCGGTGAGGATATGGTGCCAACAACCCCCCCAGTAATTCTTAACGCATGATGGGTAAACTACCCCCCTAGCTCGGCGACTATGGCTGCACCTGAACGAGATTACTGGACTTCTCTGTACAAGATCCCAACACCATAAAATCAGACAGATACTCATCATAGTGTACCTAACCTTCTGACATTCCACCCCAAAATCAAGACCCTGGCCTTATACCATACCAGATCCTCCACCAATATGTTTCCCCTTTACATGCATACTGGGTTGCCTTTAGCAAGTACTGGGTGCGTACACATACTCCTATTATTCTATTATAAACAGACTCCATATTTAAAATTTATAAAAGGTTTTATCTTTTACTTTTCATTTCTTTTCTCCAATTGGTGCTTTTTTTTAACTCAAAAACAAAAAAATTAAGCAAACAAATCCAATTTACATCATTTACATTTTGTTCAGAAATGACTAAGTCCCATATCAAGGATCCCTTAATTTACTCATTTCTTTCTATTTAATTTCAAAATCTTCAAATCTTTTGAGTTCATCACTTTTCTTAATTGTCTAATAACAGTCATAAAAAACAAAAACTGAACACCTTCCTAAATCATAAAGTCCCTTACCTATTACCTGTAATAGTAACTAAATTGCATTGGTTTACAACACATACTATAAACAATATGTTTCAATAAACACACTAGTAATACATATAAACAACACTATACTCGGAACCTCAAAACATCATCTATATGGCAGGCATAAAAAATAATTTTTTTTTTTTCAAAAAATTTTAATTTACCAAAATATCTCTTTTATCAAGCTCAAAAAAAATAAAATCATTTAATTTAATTAAGTAACACCATTGTGTGAATTAATTATTAGAAAATGGTTCTGTCTCTAACGTCAGTCATCAGCTGATCTCTCTGGGTCATGTGAATGACCTTGACATATATACACTACACAAAGCTACACCATAAAATACATGAAACATGTTTAAAATTTTTTACCTTCAAACATAATACAACATAATAAAATAGAACATTCAAAATTAGCATTGTTGTCATTACCTTACAATAAACAATAAAATTCACATTTAAATTGACCAAAATTACACAACTTACAGCTTTATTTTATTTTCAAATTCTGTTAAAATCTTTTACTGGTTTCAATTATTAGTACGTTTTAACTCAGATTCTCTCTTTAACATTTTCATTCTTAATTAGTTTGGGTGACTCTTAGTTATTCATAATACTTCGACTTACAAATGGATGATTAAATATAACCTCACCCGTTCTGACTCTAACAATCACTTACAATTTTATCTAGTATGACACCCATCTCTCAAAACATTTATCAATAATTTTCTAACTCCCTTCACATCATTCTAACCTTATAACAAAATACTCTCTACCCTGTTTGTACTTCGGATGTGTGTTTCCTTCCCTATGCTCATTCCCTTATTTGGTTCCTGGACCCTCCCTAGGTAACCCTTTCCGGCACATATCGGTTCCCCTCCCGCCACAACGCTTTTCGTTGAGGACTCCTTATCACACCACCCCCCTTTACAAAATTCCTCCATCTGTTTATTACCTAAATATACCACTCTCTCTACTCTACATGTATTCCCCATTGCTACTGTGTCCCTACTAATACTCAATTTTCTATCTTACTTTTATTCCCAAGAATCTTATTCTCTCTAACACCCATTTGAAACTACCTTTGATTGACTAACGTGCCCTACTTAAACAATTACTATCACCCAAATTCTATCGTTTACAACCCATTGAAAATTCAAAACAATCTCAAATTGCTTTCACCATTTAAATTAAAATTTTTTTTTAACCACATTGAAAATCTATTCTTCAAAAATTAATTATCTTCAAACATTTAATTACCATGATAAAATTCTGCAAATTGCTTATAAGTGACATATTACATTTATAACCCCAGCAGTCAGCTGATGTCTCACTGTCATGTGAATGACCTTTCTCTCAACATTTCAAAATTTATACAAAGTACACATGAAAAATTCATACTTACATTACGTCACTCATACACTGTCATAGACACAAAATATAAACATTTGTTACCACCAAAGCATGTACACAACTCCATGTATCTTCTGAAACATTTTAGCAAACATGTCATTCCACAACTAAACATATTTTACATTTATTTATTTACTATGTATTATCAAGTTCAAATCTCCTAAAATCATTTAAGTTCATCTTAAAAATCTCTTTATATAACATTTTAAATCAATCAAAAATATTTAAACATCTCAAATTATTTTAATTCCATCAATTATTAAAACAACATAGTTTAATTACTTTACTCCAAAACAATTACAATTCCTTTATTACCTTCATAATTATTCTCATTATTTATTTAGTCTGCCAAAGTAATATTATTATTATTGAAACAATTTCTACTATGCACACATATTGTTTACATAAAACATTTTACAATACAAACACAATTAATTTCACTATAAATTTATTTACAATGTTTTGTCGTTATCTTTCTGTTTACCACACCTCATTTCCTAAATTAGCAAGGTCAGAACCATAAACTAAAATATTTAAAATGTCCATTCATTGAGTTTATATTTACCCTCCATCATCATGTAGTAGTCTTACATATTTATAATACAAATCGTTCTTATCCACATACATCACATTCTTATTATTACTGTAATAAGCCATTAAATTTATATCATTCATTATACCATTATAATTTATAGGATTATTCCTTTTTATTATTTCATAAACCTTGTCAAGATTAGTTAATTTTGTCCAGTCTCCATTAGTATTTTTTGTTATTCCCATTAAATACGTTATTATCTCTTTATCATAGCCAACATCTGCTACTAGAACTCTTTTAATTCTACCAACTCTCTCACTATTTAAACTCTTGTATTAACTCTTCATAATCTCTACTCACCTTAAATATTTCTACCACTCTCTCTCTCTCTTCATACCTTTCCCAACCCCTTTTTACTCTCTCATTCCACGCAGAGGGCAACACAACATTATTACAACACATCCTGGCCTTACCAGGGAAACCATATACATAAAGGGACTATTACTTGCAGACCATATGTCTTCCAAATAAACTAATAAGGAACCTTTGTCCTCATACAACACTTGTGAAGCCTTTACTTCACATATACCACAAGGGAAATTTGCCCTCTGTTCATACTCTACATTTAAACTACCTCTATACTCCCTTTCTAAATCATTACGATCACTAAATACTCTAACCTCAATTAAATTTCTACTCTCAATATCACTACCACTATTACTCAATACATCACTATTATTTTCATTCAATAATATATCACTCTTGTTAGCGTCATCATAACTAACATTATTACTCACCTTGTTTATTGTTACTTCCTTGTTTCTATTCTCATTAGCGCATACACTCTCAGTATTATAACCATTGTTGTCTGTTATTTTGTTATTTCCATTTATACTATTTTTACTTACCTCATTCTCTGTTACTTGATCGTCTTTTTCGTTTAATTGGTCTGTCTCTTTACCATTTACCCCCATTTTAATCTCACAATTATCATTATTCAATATTTTATTATCTAACGCTACCACTTCCACTATTTTACTTTCACTAACCCCTTCACTTACCTCGTTACTTCGTTTACTAGTGTCATCACTAATAGTGCCACCACTATTCTCTCTTAACAATTTGTATAATTCCGGAATTCGTTTAACCCTCTCATTAAATTTACGCCGATCATCATCAATCATCATCAGTCCTTTCTTCCAAATACCTCTCGAAACTGTCACGGAATTTCTCCCATTACTCCGCAAAGGTTTCTTGTGCCTCAGCCATTTTAACCTAATTTTTTATTATAATCCCCTTTATATAATACAATAATTTTACATACCCAATCAAAATACTCCACCACAAACTCGTTATCCCAATGTAAAAGTAACTACAATAATTTCATAAGCACGTTACACTACCACAACATAACCTCGTTTACATGTACGTAAATCTATACAATACTTCTACAAATACGCCATTACCACAACCTATTTTCTGTGCCTCAAAACAGGTCTAGTTCATATAATATTTATACGAACATCTTGGCAGCGAGTCGCCACTTGTTAATAAACAAACTTAATCAAAATAAATAAAATAAAAATACAACTGCCAGAATCTTACCTGCGATCTTTTTTCGCTTACTTACCTTTTTAAAATTTCAATCAGAAGTCCAGAGTCGCCACGATGTTTTAGGCTATACATCGAAACCTTTACACTCATCCTTAATAAAACAAAAGGGACAATTTTGCAATCTGACTACCCCCCAATTCAGAAGAAACCCGGGAACGTTAGATGAATTTTTCAGCACAGAACACTAGGAAGTGGTAACGACGAAATAACTACAACTAACACATGGTTATAGAAAAATGAACATTTTAATTTATTCTACCCAAATTACCTCATTTTTTTAGTTATGAAAAACGAAATAAAACAGTAATAAAACAAAACCTTTACTTAATATTTTTTACATATTCTTAGTCTAACCCTTAATCTAAAGAAGACGAACCCAGTTTGCCACATGCACACACATACATTTTATATCCCCTAAAATTTTGGTGAAATTATTTAAATATTGAATAATAATGGTTGGTTACGTAACGGTCGGTGTTTCTCTTCGCCGCTTGCTGCACTAGATGTATCCGAATGTTTTGTCAATCCCGTACATTTTTAACTTTTCTTCCTTCTTCACTTCACTTATTCCATTCTGGGATATTGTTTCACTTATTTGTGCCGGTTTATAACTTTCCGTTAAAACTTAAAGTTTTTTGGTGCCCACGAGTCTTAGCGAGCGTCTGGCCGACGCCGCGGCGGTATGTCGACTGCGTTGTTCATGCGGCGGAAGTCACTGCCTTTTGGATTACGTTTTTTGTCACTGTATCGGTAACATGGGTTTGAATTGTGCCCAGTTGTTGACAATGCCAACTGGCAAAAATATTGAGGCTGTGGAAGGCGTGGCCTCTCAGTGTATCCGCCAGCATCAGACCGCATGGAAATAAAGTTTTCGCATCTCACCATTTTTTGTGGGTTGTTTGGAGTCTGATGTGCATCGTCTATGCGCGCATGTTCACGTTGCGCGTCTTTGTTCGTGCCGAAATGCTTAATTACCCTGGAGTTACACCCGACATCGCATTCCATTACCACCTCGCCATTCACAATTTCACTTCACTGTTCCTTTGTTTGACGACAACTTTATTTAACATGGGACTGGCCACGCAGATGGGAAATAAATTTATATGATTTTAATAAAATAAAACCCTCTCCTTTTAGCCCCGTTACAGTGTATTTTGAGGATTAATTGATTTCAGTTCTGGGCTTGACACAGCGATAAAAAATCGTTTAGAGTAAGCAACTGTATTTAAGGGCACCTCAAAAACAATTCAAAATGAACTTTTAAATGTAATGTTAGAAATATGCCATGAAAAAATAACGAGTGAGATAAAAGAAGCGGATTATTTGGCTGTAATTGCTGATGAGACCAGCGATGTTGCTAATGTTTTTCAGATGGTAATAGTGTATTGGTACATAATAAAAGGTAAACCGGTTGAAAGATTCTGGGGTTTCATTGCTCCACCTAAACATGATGCTCAGTCACTTGTGTCATGCTTGTTAGATGAACTGTCTCAACACAACTTACTTGGAACTTCCCACAAATTAATTGTACAAACATATGAGGAAGCGTCAGTAATGTCTGGGTTCTCTGGTGGTGTACAAGCTATTGTAAAACATACCTATCCAAATGCAGAATATGTGCATTGCCATGCTTATCATTTGAACTTAATTATGCTGAATGCCGCTTCAGCAAACAGAAGTGTTTGTGTTTTTTTTTTCAACTTTATAAGGGATTTGTTCATTTTTCTCTACCAGTCCTCAGCGTACAAAAATGTTGGATGAAATAGTAAAAAGAAGATTACCTCAATCAGTTCCCACCAGGTGGAACTTTCAGTCACGTAGTGTTAATACTGTATTTCTCTACAGAAAACAAATAGTAGAATGTATGGAACTAATTCTTAAAGGAGAGGAAGTGAAAAATGCAAACACAATCGCTGAAGCAAATGGCTATGCAAAAACATTAACAAGTAAGGGTTTGTATTCTGGCTTTCTCTTTTTCATGAAATCATGCCTCAGGTTGACATTTTATTTGGCCATTTTTAACGAAAAGATATTGACCATATTAGTGCTGTAAATTATGTCACAAATTTTGAAGAAACGATAACTAATATCAGGAGCAAGATTGATGAAAATATTTATGGAATTGTTGGATCATCAAGTACTGTCACCAACAAAAGGAAAAGATCTGATATTACAGAGCTGAAGACAGAAGCAAAGGAAGTGTGTGACATAATAATATGTCAGGTAAAGAGAGGTTTGGTTTCACTGGGCACCTTGAAGTATCTTCTTTGTTTTTAAGCGAACAGTTTTCCCATTATCAAAAATATTTTCCTGATGAAATACTGAAAAGGGTTTGCAACATTTACACTTTTTTAAACGCAAAGCAACTTCGTTATGAACTAACAACAATCTACAGTACTAACGAATTTGCATCAGTTAATGGTGCTGTTACATTACTAGAGTTTTTTAATGGGAAACAACCTGGAGAACACTTTTAGTGAAACTATGAAACTTTTAAAAATAATCATTACAATTCCAATGACAACTTCAGAGGCCGAGCAATGTTTTTCTACTCCCAAAAAAATTAAGACATTCCTCAGAAACACCATGACAGAAGACAGATTTTCAACACTAGCAATGTTGTCAATTGAGAGACAATTAATAATGGATATTCTGGACTTCAATCAAAGAGTAATAGAGTGTTTTGCTACAAAAAAGAAAGGAGGATGGATTTCACTTTTAAATAAGGTAGGAGACATTTATGTTATAAAGTTATTCTTTTAAAATTTGTGAAATTTTTAATATTGTGTACTGATTTATTTTTTCTTATTGTTCGTAAATCAAAGCAGGCAGTACTCTCCACTCACTGCTCTTTTAGAGTAAAGTTTTCAAGTAATATTTTATGTAGTTAAATTTATGTGCCTTGGAGTTTATATACAGGGAAAATCTATTCTTATAGCTCAAAGAAGTCATTTAAAAATAACTAACCTGTATATAAATTTGCTGTTTTTATTTTTTATTTCTCGTAAACACAAGGATCGCTTTCAAATCAGTGTATTATTTTATAGCTATAAAAAGCATGATTCTGTATACCTTTTTTTCTCCTCTCCGCATATTTAGTATTTGATTACTGGACAGTTAGTGCAGTAATCATTCATGAGTACGTGGGAACACGGAATCTGGCATAGGAAGACATACTGATAGAATCATTCCATTATCATTAGCAGCTGTCTTTTGGGGGAAAACAGTAACTTTCTATTGTTTCCATACAACAGCATTACATATGATGCAGATATGTTGGTCTGCGCCCTGTTTAATGTGTCGTTTTACCTCCTCCCCCATCCTCTCCCCTCCAAGTCAACAACTACTGCAACCACCAAAATTTGAAACCAGCAGCCACCACTGCAGGATTGTATGTAACAACAAGAGTGCATACAGTTCAGTACTATACTCAAAAGTTATTTGCATGCTGTCAAACTAGCTGAGTGATAATTGCTTGCAACACTATACAGTATACACCGCTATTTGCAAACCTCTATAACTTGACTTTTAGTAACCCTACTCTTGACAACTCAAACCTCAAAATCTTAAAATATATTTGATAACTTAAATTTCTCCTATTTCCCCTGACCTGAGATTGTAGTTGTCGAGGTTCCACTGTATATGGATGAGTTTTCACTATATATATATGCTTGTACACAGTTTTCCTCACAGGGGTGTATAGATTATTATTTGATAACAGCTGCAAATGAACAAGTATAAAAAAATGTATTACTAGACAGGTATACTTCTGGCTGGTTTGTTGTCACTTTGAAGGGGTAATAGATGAGACAACAGTGAAGAATATACATTGTATTAGAATACTCTCCAAAAAAAAGGACAAGAGTTCCTCTAAATGGTAGAAGTAGAAACTTTAAGTCTTCCAGTCTCCAACCTTTATAAGTATGTTTCTATAATCAATCAAAAAGTATTTAGTTTTTTTCTTGACAAATTTTTGTCAAACTCTGTACAATTATCTGTTCATAATTTAGATATTTGTAGATGGACCATTTTATTTATTTCTGGCCTTATAATCTTTGCATTTTACAATACATAATTCCGGATGTTGTTGATTACATAATTCAAACAAAAAAAATCATGTTCATCAAATTTTACTCCCATCATTTTGCATAGAATATACAGTATAGGGCCTACTAAACCACTATTGTGCAATATTATTTATCCTAATTGTTTCCATTGGGGTAAATTTCATTGTAAATCTCTTCATTAACTAAAACCAAACATGGACAAACTTTATGCAATCCTTGTGCAAAGTTATTAAAATTGGCTTATAAATTTAACAAATGCAATTTCATATGTTGTCAATTAAAAAGACATTATTATTGTGTGTGTAATATTATTATACAGTAAAACCTGTCTTAAGCGCCCACCCATGGATCTTCGTAAAATGTGGCCGCTTAGAGAGGTGGCCATTTAAAGAGCCTAAACGGCTTGCGGGGCTAGTAGCAATGCAGTATATTAAGTAAAGATGATCACGTATATCATTTATTATGTACTTGCAGTTGTATTCCCATTTACAGTATGTTTACAATGACAGTATGTATATTACAACACATAATAAAGATATTATAGTTTTGAAAAATAGTCTTTTAATGTGCTTTGTATTGCCATAGAATTTTTCTTTTGCATAATTTTTGATCGAACAGTAATGTGTGCTACACTGTTCCGCACCATTCTCCCCACATTCCTTATTGAGAGTAATGCAAGTACCTTTAATCCCCCTAAGAGATTGTAACACTTCTTTTAAACTATCAGTGGTTCTTTAATTTCTTCGTTCTCACTTTGTACGTCATTGTAACGGGGCAGAATGGGATGATAGGCTTAATTTTAATTGTGAATACGACGCAGTGTAGTTACCCACACAAGGCCTCAATCTGTAACAATAGAAATTCCTGAAGGGAACGCCCCTCTGCATGTTGGCCCAGAAAATCTGTCAACAAGCACTGCTACCAGGTACTCTGGAATGTCTCAAGCGCGCCTGCTTGCTCGCACATTTGAATAATCACATATTTTTGGCGAGCCTTAGGACTGTGGTAAGCCCGCCAGGTTACGGTAGACTCGCAATCAGAAAGGAGAGTAATTATTGTGTCACGTGGTCCCTTCCTGCGCCAATGGTAGACCAAGTTACCGTACATGAAGCACGCCTGGCCATCTTGAAAACACAGTTGGCGTCGGTTGTCTTACTACAGTGATCGAACCGAACGGTTGTATGAAAACTTAGCTTGAGCAATTTAGGGTTGGCCGACCAATAAATCATGTGATTTTAATGCAAAACAGCAATAAATCATGTAATAGTGATCCTTCAGACATAATTCACAAACATTAACAGTTTGACTCATTTTTGGAGTGTGTTTAAAGAGATCGGAAGTTAGCAGTGATGGGGGTAACCACATGGAGACGGCGATGAAAGGATGAGTACCTAATATAAGCAGTTGAACAAACAAAAACATTTCAATTTTAACTAAATTCAACACCGGTATTAATTATGAAAATTTCAATAGAAAGCGCTTTACAATATAAAATCTATAATGAATGACTGAGAGTGTGAGCAAACTGGGTCGCCTTCTAAAGTAGATATAATCTAGTTAAATAAGTAAATATAAGGTTATAGGAATTATTTTTAACTATATTTCAGAATCTGTTTTCGGAATACAAAATGTAGAGAAAGACGAAATTGTTGATGTGGTAGTTTAGCAAGAATGACAGAGTAAAACAAAATAAAATAATGGTTTATATGAAATTATAAATATGTATTTGTTATTTGCATTGACCTGTTTTTCTCTGCCGAGTACACTAGACGACACTTTGGTTAATTTGCACAAGAACGTCAAGATTTAAGTTTGTTTCAATTGACGTCCAAGTAAAGGTAGGTGACACAATTTAAATATTTTAATCATTTAATTCACGAGTAATACTTCAAATGGCGCCCGTAACAGCGATGTTGTAAATTAAATTTAATAATTTACAACCTAGTCAAAATGGCAGAGAAAAATAAGAGTGCAAATTTATGTGAGAGTGTAGAGGGGGGATCAATTTTAAACGTTACACAAGACGATTTAATATTGACAAATATTAACGAGAGCATAGACGATACAACAGATGAAATAACGATTGAGACGGTAGACGCTAAGGGTAGTAAAATCGACAATGTAGAAGTACTTAGTCAGTTAGCATTGTTTATGGAAATGATGAGTAGTAAATTTGACCAACAAAACACGAATTTGAACGAATTTAGAACGGAAGTCAAATCAGATAAATGTCGTAAATAATAAGCTTGACAAACAAGACAAGAAAATGAAATCAGAAAATAATAAGTTGAATACGAGTTTAGATAAGTTAAAGACAGAAAATAATAATTTAAACACATGTTTAAATGAATTTAAAACTGAAATGAAATCAGAAAATAATAATTTAAAAACGAGCTTGAATGAATTTAAGATTGAAATCAAGTCAGAGATAAATGCTAGTAACGTAGAGCTGAAAACGGAAATAAACAAACAAGACAAAAAATTAAGAGAAATAGACAATAAATTAGAGGAACAAAATAAGACTATTGCGGGAGTGAAAGATGAACTGACAATAGACATAAACAAAATACAAACCGAAATGAAAAATGATATAAAAATAATTAACGAAAAGCAAAATGAGAAAATACTAGAGACAAATAAAAAATTTGATGCGTTAACAAATAAATTTAACGATAAATTCAAAAAACAAAACGACAAAATTGATAATAATGTTCAAGGGGTGATTGAGGAGTGTGAGCGAATTAAAGAAGCAAATAAGATACAAGAAAATATTAATAATGAATTCAAAAATAACATTGAGCAAATTGATGCAATTAAAACTAATGTAACTAATTTGAAAAGTAAACAGACAGAACACGAACAAGAAATAATTAAAGTCAGAGAAGATTTAAGTGTAGCAATTAACCAAAAATTAACTAATGTGAGTGAGAGAGTGAACATTGAAGTTGAGTTAGGTTATTTCAGTAATGAAAGTAGGGGGGTGAACCCTATACAATTTTTAAACTCAATAAAGAGTTTCAATAAATATAACCAAGAAAGTTGGGAGATAAAATTGGTATGCATTTTAAAATATTTTAAAGGGGATGCTAAAATTTGGGCGGACGCTCATAATGATAACTGGGCAGATTTTAATGAATTTGAACAAGCATTTAAAAATAAATACTGGTCAGAGGAAAAACAAGAGGGTTTACGCAGGACAATAATAGGATGGGGTAATTTGTAATTTCAATATTAAACATATGAGTATTACGTCGTATGTGACACGACTATATAGCCAGGTTAAATATTTAGAACCACCAATGCCTCTTTCATCTTTTATAAGATAATTAGTAAGCATTTACCTAAGGACATAGGGTCCACTATCAGAACCCGAGAGTTTGTTAATATAGCTGAGTTAGAAAAAATACTACAAGCATACCAGAGTATGAAAGAGGAAGAAGATAATAAGTATCAGTTTAGAGATAATGAATCAAGGCAAATGAATACTGAAGTAAGACAACCAGACCGTTTTATTAATAATATGAGTAGATCGGAGGAGGGGGCATGGTTATGTCCAAACCCTAGTTGTAGAGCTAGCAACTATAATAGTTCGCGAAATCAATGTTATACGTGTCGGGGTCCTAGGGGTAGTGCTCAAGGGAGAGTAGAGCATTATAATAGAGGTTTTGATCATAGTGAGTTTAGTAGAAGGGAGAATAATAGTAACGAGTTTAGAGGGAGTAATAGGGGGAGAGGTTTCACCAGTAATCGGGGAATGCCGGGAAATTTTAACCACAGAGGTAGAGGGGGATATGTTGGTAACCCAAACAAAACTAGGGGTGTTGAAGCACCTTCTAATAATCAAAACAGTAGAGGGGATCATAGGGGGGTTTACAGCGAACCACCACCTCCAGTACCGTTAAACTAATAAGGGCTGTTGAAAAGGTAAGTCCCCAGCCATCTAGAAATCACATGACAATAGGGTCACTGATTACCAATATACATAATGATTTATCCGATGAAGAAGTGGGGGAGAGTAGCAATAATTTTGCCATGGCAGAATTTGAAGCCGAAGTGTTTAATTCCAAATACATTTTTCTAGTAGATTCAGGGAGTGAGCTGACCGCTATAGATGATAGTTTTTAAAAAAATAAAAAATGAAACCACAGAGACAATTCCACAACTACCAGTATTGGGAATTAGTGTTGTAGGGGTAACAGGTGTTCGCAGTAAAAAAGTAACTAAGCAAATAATGTTACAGCTAAAAATAAATAAACACACAATAAATGTACCTTTCTTAGTCATTCCAGGATTGAATATGGGAGCAATAATGGGTAATGATTTTTTGAATAATTTTAAGGTTGAGTTAAACTATTATACACAGACTATGAAATTAAACAATGAAAATAATATAATTGAAATACCATTTATACGAAAGAGAATTGTAGAAATAAAAGCATTAAAAATAATTAGTAAGGGAATGTTAATTTCTGATAACGACATAAATGAATGTAGGCCCTTGATGATTAATTATTGTAATTTAAGGGTAAATAGTCATGAATTATTTGAAACTGAAGATAGTTGGGGTGAGAAAATGAATAGAATCCTATATCAAGATGGGGAATTTAGTTATCAAGATAGGGAGAAAATAGTACAAGTAATAAATTAGTTTTTTCAGACGAACCAGGTTTAGTAAAAGATTTTAAGGGTAAACTAATCGTTAAAGAAAAATCACCTTTTGCGCCTAAAGCCTATCCGGTACCATACTCTAAAAGGGGGTTAGTACAAGAGGAAATAAACAAAATGTTGAGAGAAGGTATAATAGAAAAATCCACCTCACCATATTCCAACCCTTTAGTAGTGGTTACAAAGAAAGATTTATCAATACGACTATGCTTAGACGCAAGACAGGTAAACAGAATAATTGTTCCAGACAGAGAATCGCCAGAACCGGTGAGTGAAATCCTACAACGCTTCAATGGGACCAAATATATTACGACATTAGATTTGATGGCCGGATATTGGCAAATAGAACTGGAGGTGTCTCGTCAGTATGTGGCATTCCTATACAACGGCAGGAACTATCAATTTCGTAGGTTACCTTTTGGACTAAACGTAAGTGTTTCAATTTTTATTAAATGTTTAGACTACGTACTAGGGAGAGAGATTTTAGAATTTACAACTGTTTATGTGGACGATATAGTAATTACGTCCAGACATTAATACACATTGCGAAAGGTTAGATAGAGTATTAAGTAGATTGCATGAGTATGGTATAACAGTTAAGTTTAAGAAGTCAGAATTTTTAAGAGAACAGGTTAATTTTTTAGGCCACATAATTTCACCCAAGGGTATCAGTACAGACCCTAAGAAAGTAGAAATAATACAGAATTTTCCAGTACCAAAAAATGTGAAACAGTTGCAAAGTTTTTTAGGCTTGTGTAATTATTATAGGCAATTTGTAGACAAATATTCTTACTTAACGGTACAATTGGGGCATTTGTTAAATAAAGATAATCGATGGCAGTGGGATTTAAAAGAACAAACTGTATTTAAGCTAAAAAAAATAAATTTTTAAACACAGTTATATTAGCTCATCCTAATTTTGTAGAACCATTTTATATACACACAGACGCATCGGACATCGCTTTGGGGGTAGAATTGTTTCAGTTAGATGGGAATCGTAACCATAAAGTGGTAGCTTTTGTTAGTAGATCCTTAGTAACTAGTGAGAAGAACTATACAACAACGGAAAAGGAGGCGCTATCAATAGTTTTCGCCTGTAGAAAATTCAGAACATACTTGTTAGGAAATAAAGTAATAATAAGATCAGACCATCAAGCTTTAACATTTTTGAAAAACTGTAAACTAGCACATGGTAGGTTAGTGCGTTGGATGTTAATACTACAAGAATATGACTTAACCATCGAGTATTGTAGGGGTAAAGAAAATGTAGTAGCTGATGTCCTATCTAGAACCGATTTTGACAGTAATACTGAGGTAGATATGGCAAATACTTATAAGATATTTATAATAAAAGAAGCGGGGGAAATAGATATGAAAAAATTAATAAATAACCTAGCAACAGAATAAGAAAGAGATACCGAACTTGGTAGAATTATGATAGCCTTGAATCAGATACCCAACATACCTAACAAATGGGAAAAGCATTTTAGTTTATATAATAAACATTTATTTCACCGTACAAATGAACAAGGTGATGATTGGAAAGTATGCATCCCTAAAGTTATAATACCTGAAGTAGTGAAAGATTGTCATTTGAGGTATGGTCATATAGGCCCCAAGAAATGCAGTGACATATTGAAAGAGTCATGTAAATTTAATAATATGGAAAGAACCGTGCATAAAATATTAAAAACATGTGAAATCTGCCAGAAAGCCAAAGTAAATAATCGTAAACAGGAGGGTTTAATGCAACATGTAATACCAGACAGTCCTTTAGCAATAGTTGCCGTCGATTTATATGGCCCTCTACCCAAAGGTCGAGGAGGGGTGAATTATTTATTAGTTGTACTAGATGTTTTTACCAAATTTGTAAAATTGTACCTGATTAAAAAAGCTACCTCCTTGGTATTAGCTAGGAAGATAGTAAATGAGCACATTACTGAAGTAGGTAGACCCAAAATAATATTATCGGATCATGGTTCTCAGTTTGCCAGCAACACCTGGAGGGAAACATTAGGTTGGGAAAACATTTTAGTTAAACGTACCTCGGTGTATCATCCACAATCAAATCCTAGTGATGAGCGTGTTATGCAGGAATTAGGGCGAATGTTTAGAACTTTCTGCCACAAAAAACATTCATTGTGGGCCACATTTGTGTACAAAATAGAAGAGTACATTAATAGTAGTTTGCATGAGTCCACTAGCTACAGCCCGCATGAGTTAATGTTTCAGAGAAGGCCATCACGCATATTAGAGGAACTGATAAAATTTCCAACCCGGACTGAGGTACCATATAGGAGGAAACTGGTGATTGCAAAGGAGCGGCTTTTGAGTAAAGCTGAACAGCATAAAAGAAGACATGACAGGAATTTGACACCCATCCAATATGAGGTAGGGCAACTGGTATTAATAAAAAACCACGATCAATCAGCTTTGGACAAAGAGATTAAAAAATTCTTCCTATTACACGACGGTCCCTATGAAGTTAGTCAAGTGAAAATGGAGAATGCTTATGTTCTGGTAGATCTGCAAACCGAGAAATAAAAGAAACGTATAATGTGGCCCAATTAAAGAAGTATTATCTAGCTGAGTGATGGTAGGCAATTTTTATTAAGGTTTTGATACATAAACACAGATTATGGTATAATTAAATGATAAGGGATCTTCCCCCATGTTCGGGCGGTCACGAACTTACCAATCCTGACCGTGGGTTTTGGCACATTGGAGGCGGACCGTGGTTGGCGGAACTTCCATCTGATGGTGAAAGCGACGATGGTCTGGCTTCACAAAATTGGTAACAATTAGAAATTCATCCAGATTATTGAACGGGGAGGGGGACCCCTAAGGTACGTGAGGAAAAAAATTTTTTACACTCAAGGTGCATAAAAGGTGCACCACCCCACGTACCAACAATTGCCTAAGAGATTAAAACAAAAAGAAAGCGAGGCAATTTTTCAAGTATTATATTACCAGTATAATTTGTAAATTACGATTTACAAATTAAAAAATTTTCAGTATCCTAACCAAAAAGTGTTTTGTGGAGATGGGCTTGGAGATGGTCAGACGGCGGGTTTGGATAAATGAGAAAGAGAGGAAATTTTTGTATTGCATTTAATGTATCTAACAGTAATAAAAGTAAGGCAATGTAATTTAGTGGAGGGAGAGGGGGACGTGAATTCACGTGTGGTGTCTGACCGTCTCCCTGTCTATGCCAATGGAACATAATTTTGGGGGCGGACCATGGTTGGCGGTAAAATCAAGATTCATAGTATCTTGTACATATTATATTGTAGTAATCAATTTGTAGTTGCAATCGATTTTAGGATAATAATATGTTTTTACATTTTAATAATTGTCAAGATATAATTATGAGTGTTTATAATAAAAATTAAATTCAATTAAAAGATAGGAATTTGGTAATAAATCTGAAAGTTTTGAGAGGCGGGTTATGAAAATGATTAATAGAAACTCATGATTGAAATGTAGTAGTAAAATGTAACAAGATAAAGAGTTAATAGAATTTGAAAATAAACCCAAAATTTTAATGTTTGTAATTTTATTGCAGATGCAAATCAAAGGTTTATTTTAATGGAAGGAGAGAGAGTAATTCCTTTTAGTAAATTGTAAGTTAAATTGTAATTAAATTAAAATTATTAATTGATGCTAGGTTGTAAAATATGAATAAATGAATTTAGGTGAACAAGTAAATATTTGGTGGTACTCACTATTTGTACGAAGTGAAAGATGGGCCTTGCAATAAATGTGTGTATAAAAATTTTATTGAAAAAAAAGACTTGTTATTGTGCAAGATTAATGGATGATTTTGGGGGGGGGTTGTTAGTTGTCAACAGATGAGAAAATAAATTGTGGAATGTGGTGTTAGTAAATGAAGAAGGATTTGAGTTTAGTTATAAGTTAGGCTATTGCAGTGGCGGCATGTGTCACTGTAGATAGCGGTAAGTGTTGATGAGTAACATCAAAGCATGTTACCATCATCGGAGGCTTAAATAGGGCGTAAAATACACTGTACAACCTTATATAATATTATATAATATATGGATTTAATATGTACAGTGTATATAGAAATGATGAAGTAAAAACATGCTAATGAAGAGATTTCCCTGCCTTTTAGGGCGATTACTGTTTCACCAGCACTAATCGTGGTTTTGGCTGACAACCAGCTGTGGGCAGAAATTGTAAAACTGACCATGGTTGGTTGCCTTTGAAAATTGGTGTGAATTTGAGATTAACGGGGGGTGACACAAGGGGAAATCCCTGGACCTATGGAACAGCGGCTATCACCTTGTTCGCGTGGGAACAAATAAAAGGGTGATAGACCCGTCTTACCGTTGTGACTATATAATCAGGTATTATGATACCTGAATTTTAAAATGTAAGGCCAAAGCAAGGACAGGAGATGCCAAAATTCCTCCCTAACTTCAGTCCTTGTGGAAGCAACTGGGCGCTACAGTCCAGGGGGGCCATAATGTGTGTGGAAGGAGATTACTAAGGGTAGTAACGCATTAGTAAATATTAAAATGAATTATGCTGATGAGCTAATGAGCTAATTAAATGATTTTATTTTGAGTTAAGAGATATTATGACAATGGAAGATGATTGACATTTTCAAGTAGATAATTCGTTCGGAAGTAGTTGAGTTAAATATGTTTTGCTCTATATCATAATTTTATAGATGAATTTACTGGTTCGAAAGATTAATTCTAGGAAGGAAGGTGTTTATATGTTTTATTATGTTGTACTATGTTAGAGTGTAGGAATTATAAACATGTGTTATGTATTTTATATTGTATAATTTTGTGTAGTGTGTGTAGGGTAAGGTCATTCACCTGACCATGAGACATCAGCTGATGACTGGTGTGTACTGTAGAATGTTTAGTGTCATCAATTCATATGTTCTTTGAGTAATTAATTTCATTTAATAATTTGTTTTTTTACTAATTATGGAATATATATTTATGAAAAGAAAAAAAAACATTTTTTTTTGTTCTTTGCAGTAAAGAAATTTATTTTAAATTTTAATGTTCACTATAGGTAGAGAAGGTGTCAGCTGATTCGTGATGTTTATCTTATGTTATATTTTGTAACCAAGTGTAATAACAATGGAATTTATGATAGAAATAAGTTGTTTATTCGGTTTTGTTTATTATGATTATTAGCCTCTATTTATGAGTAGTTATAAAGAAAAGTGCAATCATTTAAAAGATTTTGGAATTTTTGAAAGTTGCAATTGAAATGATTAATTGAAAGAGGTGGTGTAAACTAACCTCAACTTAAATCTTTGATAGTTGAATTAGATTTATTGTATTATTTGAACAAAATTTAAATAATTGATTTGAAACAGTAACATCAAACAAATAAAAGTTGAGAAATGAGAATGAATTTTGTGTAGAAGCGAATATAAAATATATATGTGAATTTTGTATTAATAATTAATGTGGAGATAGTGTGTCTAATGTAGTAATGAATATGTACGCACCCAGTACTTGCTAAAGGCAACCCAGTATGTAAGGGGATACATATCGGTTGAGGATCTGGTATGGTATAAGGCCAGTGAGGGAATTTTATTTTGAATGTTACAAGGTAAGGTGGTACTGTGGTGAGTGCCTGTCCGATGTTACAGTGTTGGGATCTCGAACAGAGAAGTCCAGTAATGTCGTGCAGGTGCAGCCATGGTCGCCGAGCTAGGGGGTAGTTTACCCATGATGTGTTAAGAAATTAAAGGGGGGTTGTTGGCACCATATCCTCGCTGATCCTCTTAGGGTTGGCAATGAGAGTTTTTCTGTTTCGGCAGAAAACCTCTCATTGGGGGGGTATTGTAACGGGGCAGAATGGGATGATAGACTTAATTTTAATTGTGAATTCGATGCAGTGTAGTTACCCACACAAGGCCTCAATCTGTAACAATAGAAATTCCTGAAGGGAACGCCCCTCTGCATGTTGGCCCAGAAAATCTGTCAACAAGCACTGCTAGCAGGTACTCTGGAATGTCTCAAGCGTGCGCCTGCTTGCTCGCACATTTGAATAATCACATATTTTTGGCGAGCCTTAGGACTGTGGTAAGCCCGCCAGCTTACGGTAGACTCACAATCAGAAAGGAGAGTAATTATTGTGTCACGTGGTCCCTTCCTGCGCCAATGGTAGACCAAGTTGCCGTACATGAAGCACGCCTAGCCATCTTGAAAACACAGTTGGCGTCGGTTGTCTTACTACAGTGATCGAACCGCGCGGTTGTATGAAAACTTAGCTCGAGAAAATTAGGGTCGGCCGACCAGTAAATCATGTGATTTTAATGTAAAACAGCAGTAAATCATATAATAGTGATCCTTCAGACATAATTCATAAACATTAACAGTTTGACTCATTTTCGGAGTGTGTTTAAAGAGATCGGAAGTTAGCAGTGATGGGGTAACCACATGGAGACGGCGATGAAAGGATGAGTACCTAATATAAGCAGTTGAACAAACAAAAACATTTCAATTTTAACTAAATTCAACACCGGTATTAATTATGAAAATTTCAATAGAAAGCGCTTTACAATATAAAATCTATAATGAGTGACTGAGAGTGTGAGCAAACTGGGTCGCCTTCTAAAGTAGATATAATCTAGTTAAATAAGTAAATATAAGGTTATAGGAATTATTTTTAACTATATTTCAGAATCTGTTTTCGGAATACAAAATGTAGAGAAAGACGAAATTGTTGATGTGGTAGTTTAGCAAGAATGACAGAGTAAAACGAAATAAAATAATGGTTTATATGAAATTATAAATATGTATTTGTTATTTGCATTGACCTGTTTTTCTCTGCCGAGTACACTAGACGACACTTTGGTTATTTGCACAAGAACGTCAAGATTTAAGTTTGTTTCAATTGACGTCCAAATAAAGGTAGGTGACACAATTTAAATATTTTAATCATTTAAATCATGAGTAATACTTCATCATCATCACCCGTTTTTGCAAAAAGCAGGAAAATTACTGTATTGTAAAAGCGAATATCTCGGAATAATACAGATTTTAATTGACCATTTCAAAACGTTATCATTGTAAATAGACCTACTTTTATAATCTTCCTGAAATCGAGCCTCCCAATTGCCCTCGAGATAGTCACAGCATTGTTTGTTGGAATAAATAAGAATCTCGTGTTGAATAACTAATGGATTTCGTTGTCCATGACGTGTCCGTTACTTAACTAAATATCACTATAATATTGACGACTCGGAACACTAAGTTTTTTATAAGTAAAAACGTAAAGTTTTACCTTACAGCCTGTAAAGGTAAAGGCTGTAAGGTAAAACTTTACGTTTTTACTTATAAAAAACTTAGTGTTCCGAGTCGTCAATATTATAGTGATATTTAGAATAACTAATATTTGCCAACTAATATCCCAAAATGTTGTCTCCAGATTCTTGAAACACCTTGGTTTTTATGACTTTACGATAATTAATGGATGCTCTTTTTCCCAGCAGCACTATAACGTAACATAATCGTTACTCTTTCTTTAGCCATTTTTCCAACATTAAATGCTCCTTTTTGTAATTTAATGATTTATTTGGTACAGGTAAAAAATATATCCAGTCTTATCAATGTTGTAAACGTCACTTATTTTGTGCTCAGCTACCTCTATTTCCATTCATTGATTTCATTAACAGGCATATCCGAACCTTCACCCGAAACTGTTTTGAACGACATGTGCCACTTTCTAAAACACTCCAGCCACCCATTGCTTGCTACAAAATTTTTGACTTTTAATTTCAGTAAAAATTTTGAATACCTTCTCCACATACTTCCACTACCTGGGAGCTTTTTTGAGCGAACACATTTAAACCACTTGTAAAGAATTTCATTTACTTGTCAACACTTTGATTCACGTTTTCTTATTATGAGCAGTTATAAACACTATTTGAGTATTCTTAGAAATCAGTGTTGTCAAACTATTTAGTCTACTGTGTTGTACTCCAGACGACTGAACATTCCAATAGGTGAACAAGGGAACGAACCACTTATGGGCTGTCTGCTGGCCGAGGGAGGAGGTAACTGTTTAATGGAGGGGAAATTTATAGTGATCTTACGGGAAATAAAATCCGTTCCTCAGAAAAGTGGCCGTTCATTAAGGTGGCCGGTAGGTCAGGTTTTACTGTATGTAGTATTTGTTGCTATTAATAAACATTATTATTCAGAAGGCACAGAGATTAACATATAAAAAAATGACGATCTAATGTCGCTCTAAATAATCATCATTTGCATCTGAACAGCTTAGAAGACACATCAGCACAGAAGAGGACAAGCCTTGCCCTCAACTGTCAACTATGAAGAGGCAATCCACATCTATGGTGCTGGGAAGGAGAAGAATCAACAACAACCAAATGTAGAAATGGTCGTCCAGCCTTGCAGCCAGCAAGAAGACAGCAAGCGAACCATGGTCAAGCTCCAGGTGAACGAGACCATCCACATGCCTACTGTAACACATTGGAATACTTCGGAGTGGTCCAGTGGCTGGAATAGGAAAAGTTCCAAACCAATAAACCGAGTAAAGCCCGCAGATCTCATTTTATGAGGACTGGACATGCAAGGCAACCTGCAGGTCGTCTTGGATTGTATGGTGGTGATCATCTTGGATCATGTCATCTACAATGTTGCGGCGGCCTCACGCCTCTACACAACCTTCGGTGCTCATAAGCCACTGCCCCTCATCAGGCTCCTCATGGAAAAGTGAGAGCCCACCCAGGTCCTGTTAGAGCTTAAGCGGC
Source organism: Magicicada septendecula (assembly GCA_034769895.1). NCBI lineage: Eukaryota > Metazoa > Arthropoda > Insecta > Hemiptera > Cicadidae > Magicicada > Magicicada septendecula. The sequence continues at coordinate 216,423,235 of CM068373.1, forward strand.
TATTCGGGCTCTGCATCAGCGTAGAGCCCTGCCATCAGACAGGTAGGACTTTCTCAATGCCACTGGTGTCACAGGTTTAGGGACAGTAGCTTCGCCTGTCGAAACATGCCGGCTTGCATTAGATGTGGTTAAAACCATTTGATGCTGGCCTGCACAGTTCCTGACAACCACTGATGAGCTCGAGAAAATCTGAGCAGGCCAAACCACAGTTTGCACTCTCAGAATCGGAACCCATACCCGTGCATTTGGTCCCTCTGTCACAGGACGAGGATCTATATCCTCCCCTGCCACTACCACCCAAATCTAAAGGTTCCCCGTAAAGGCAAAAAGTCCAATAAAGGTTTGGCAAAACCCATGGGCCAGCCAAAGCCTACCACTGGACCCAGGCCTGCTCTCCAAAAGCCCGAGTGACCACCCGCTCCAGAACCTGCCCCGAAGGCTTCCACTGCCTCAACCGGCAACTATGCATCAGCAGCCAAGCGCTCATCCCAAGATTCTAATGATGACCTCATCGCTGGAACTGACTTTCTCACAAGGTATGACTTGCGGACAGTAGCTTCGACCTTTTTATCCATCCATGAGCACCTGGCCACTGCCTCTCCCCAAGATAAGTTCCTCCTTGTAGTGGAAGTCTGCCATGTTATCAGTCTGTTGTGAACAATGGACAAACATGACAATCCCTCAAGCCAGACCTCGTAATCGTGGCGTGAAGCATGATCCAGTAGGAGGACTTCATTTGGAGGCTTGGGATACTGCAACCTCGCGTCTTGCACCTCGAGCGAGACGTGCAACCCCAGTCGTGTCGTGTGGGTCTAGACAAATGATTTTTAGCAAGTATTGTGTACAGTTAGTATGTATTATGCGTTCTACTTTATGAATGTTATAATTTCAGAGGTTATAATTTGTATTATGACACTTGACATAATAAATATAAATAAACTAATTTAACATCTTAATTTATGACATTTTAAGTTACATTAAGACACTCAATACAGTACATGCAAATAAATTAATATCACACACACACACACACATACACACACACACACACGCGCGCGCACGCACGCACGCACGCACGCACACACACACACACACACACACACACAGATAGATAGATAGATAGACTGATGAATATAAACACGTGTACATCATTATATCATCATGTATACCAACACACCATTGGTACCTTTGTATCATTTATAAGAACAACCAAGCAAAGCCCACTCCTCTGGTAGATAATTCACTCTGTAGTAACCAATTTGTTGCTTGTTCAGTTTCACCCAAGTGACGTCGAGAGGTAAAGTAACTGTCACTAATAAACAGACATCATGAGAAGTATATGTTAAGACATACAAGAAATTTAATAAAACCTATACACTTGGATTTAACTACATACAAGTGACCAATGTTTGTCATTCGTAGTGCAATAAGGTTGTCAGAATATATAAATATTAATTTTATTTTTGTCTAAATAAAATAGTTCAACCACAGCAGATTTATGGTACTTGACTGAATGAATGTATTTAATTGAAACCCTATATTTCCTTACCACGCTGTAAGTACTTATGATTAGTAATGACTTTGTACAGTTTCGACCATTTTAAACTTTGTTTTGTTATACCAGGTTCTCCTGATTGTACCAAAAACTGAGCATGGACTTAGTGAGTTTATGATAAAACAAACAAATCTGAGATTCAATTTGTACTTCTTAAATCAAAATATGTAAACGTGTAAATTCACATCCAATTACAACATACCGTCACATCAAGTCCTGATGATGTTACAGAGTCATTCAATAAACAAAAGCTAATGGTTGATATTTTAAAAATTAATCTACATGTTTATAATTTAAAAAAATAAAGAAATAAAATGGTTAATGACACAGTTCTAACATTTATTTCATAACTAAAGTGCTCTTTTAATTAAAGTTTTAGAAACAAATATGACATTTTAACATAATAAAAGTTTACAAGAAAAAGATCTCATTTGGTGAGTAGTTTACTTCAGTCGTATACTAGATAGTAGTAGTATATTTAAATTATGATCTTTTTACATAATTTGCATGTGTCATTCAATATAGTATATAGTAAAGCACCATTTGCTTTAAATGTGGCTTTAAAAATGACAAAATGCACTAACAACAAAATTTTATTATTATTAACTACAGACATTCAGTATTTTATACAAAGTTAATCAATTAAAAAATTTGTTAGCCTTTGTTAAAAGTACCCTGATAACCTTTATTGTAACTTCTTTCTTTGTTGTACAATTATGCGTTATGAGGTTTAAAGTCTCCTCATCAGGTTAATAAAAACTGTCATTAGCTGATAATTATTTTGTCAATTATTAAAATCAAAATTAGGAAAAATTAAGATAGCCAAGAGTGAAGTGGGTCCCAGAACAGGTTCAGGATGAGCCTAATCCTTGAAGTTGATGATGATGAAATTTTAATGACACCTTATGGTCTAATTCCTCAATGAAGAGAATTATCCAGCCATGCCTCCAAGTGGTGGGAGATGGGAAACACCTACAGGTGACTAACACAACTCTGGAGACTGAGCGACAGCTGGAACAAACTGTCCCTCATCTACTTGTTAACAAGCAAGCAGAGGTGTTTTTTTTTAAATCAAAAAATGACATTCGTAACTTTGTTCTCAAGTTCAATGTAGAAAAGGAGAAGAGTTCAGCTAAGCGTATGCGGCTGCCTTCTATGGCAACACTGGATGATGCAGTCTGCAAGTGGTTCTCTCAGCTTCGTTCATGTGGAATGGCTGTTAGAGGAATTGAAATTCAAGCGGCTGCCGAAAGACTCTCCAAACAGATGGGACTTGAACAGTTTAAAGCGAGCTCTGGTTGGCTATTTAGGTTTCGTCGACGTCACAACATTTCAAACAAGAAGATTAGTGGGGAAATTCTTAGCCCAGACTTTGAAGCTGTTGAGCCTTTTATAAAAGAATTATACGATTTGATTAAAAAAGAAGGTTATCAATTGAGCCAAATTTATAACTTTGATGAGACAGGTTTGTTTTGGAGAACTCTACCTGACAATACACAAGCTTCAAAAGCCAAAAAAACTACGCCTGGTAGAAAAGTCAGCAAGGAGCGTGTGTCAGTTTTGTTGTGTGCAAATGCAGATGGCACTCATATGCTTAAACCTGCTATCATTGGTAAAAGCAAAAAACCAAGGGCACTTAAAAATATGACGGACAATTTACCAGTTCACGATTATAGTTCCCGAAATGCGTGGTTTACAACTGAAATAACAAGTGATTGGTTTCATAAGAAAGCTGTGCCAGCAATTATAAACCACCAAATGGAAATTTTGAAATTCCAAAAGAAAAAATAAAAGCTTTGGTTCTTTTGGATAACGCACCAATCCACCCTGATGTTGACAAACTCTGCAGTCGAGACAAGAAGATAAAGTGTGAGTTCCTGCCTCCAAACACAACATCCGTGTTTCAGCCCATGGACCAAGGAGTAATTTATACTGCCAAGCGGCTTTATAGAAAAAAATTTCTCAATGAAATCTTAGAAGTTGATGAGCCATCCGCTGCTGAAGAAGATAGAAGGGGCCAAAAGACTCTTCAAAACTTGAAGGCCTACAACATTCGATCCATGATTCACAACTTTGCTGATGCTGTACAAGAAATTAAACCAACTACTTTGGTGAACTCATGGAAAAAACTGTTAAAGAATGAAGAAGCATGTTTAGAAATAGAAAATTGTGAGACAGACGATTTCCGTGAAACTTTGCAAAGAGGAGGGAAGGAAGAAGTTTTATTGGAAGATGTGGAGACCTGGCTTGAAGAAGATGAAGATGACCCTGGATTCCACTTGTTGACGGCAGAGGAGATTGTTGGCAGTGTCACTGAGAAAGAAGACTCTTCGGAGGATGAGGAGGAAGACTTACAAGAGGAAGACAATACTCAGGCAACAATAAAAGTGAGTAAAGTGAAAGATCATTTAAATTTTGTCATTGAATATGTTGAACAATCAAAAAATGAAAATGTGTTTGCTTACTATGAACACTTGCGGCATCTTCGTCAGTTACTGACCAACGAAATAAATAACAAACAAACACAACAAAAAATCAATACTTTTTTCAAACCAGTTAATGTTAGTAGTAATAACCTAATGAATAATAATGAACCAGGCCCTTCTTGTTCAAGAGAATAAAACAATAGAATGTATATAAAGTTTCAATTCTGGTCTATAATGTAAATATGAACAGTATGATCTCATTTGTCATGTATGCTATGTAAAATGATGTCAAGTAAAAATAAACATGTTTTACTAATTTACCGAGTTTTATTGATGTAAATACGACCTAAGAAGCCTTATTTGTTATATAACGGACTTTCATTACAACAGACAACTTTAGCCCCAATTAGTCCGTTATAATGAGGTTCTACTGTATATCTTTTTTTTCAGTGTACATAATTCCTCTAAATAACTTTGATACAGTGTTAGTTACTTATAGTCTTATTGTTTTTTGCGTCAGTACAATTGTGTATTATTCTATATTGTTATTGGCTAAAATATAAACAAGGTAAATATGAGCACTGTACTCCCTGTTGATTAATCGCAATGATTAATTTGTCACTTTAACGATCTTATTCTGTGATTGTGTTTACAATCACTGATTTTTTCACACTTGAACGGGTTAATTTTCTTCTTGAATAAGCTACTGCTTTTTGGTTATGTTGATACTTAACCTCATTCGTACACACGCACTTCTGGTTAAAGTCTCACTACTATTTGTCGATGCACAGATTGAATTACACTTCTTCTTTATCGTTGATTTATAAAATTTTGATGATTATTTGGTCTGGATTTGTTGTTGCTGGTTGAGTGAATTTAGACAAAATGCTTTTGTGTTTACAATGATCCTCGCTTATATAGTTTTTCCAGAAAGCCGCTAGGAGCATTCGAAGTCTTACTAAAATCGTCCATGATTGGTGCGAAATTATGTCATGATGACATAATTCTATTAATAGGCATTACATATTTGTATTTTGGTGTCTGTTTTCAATGTTGATATTATTCGTTGTATTCAATCGTAATTCACCAATTTTATGATGCTAACGTTAATATCTCAACTATTATAATTCCAATTCGGGTTCTATTATTATCATTGTACAGCTTATTTCTTTATCTTTATTTTGACATGGCTTGATGCCGGTTTGGTCACAGGTTTCATTAATATTTCAGTACTTTAAACTTACTAGTACATTGTTTACATGCGTCGTCTGCTAAATGTTGCAAATCCGACTATTAACTTTTTCTAATATTTGATTAATTATTCTTAATTTCTACTTTGAACATGATTAATTGATTAAAAAGAATACCTTATTATATATAAGTGCTGCATTCAGGTTAACAATATTAATTATCTGTCTAATTTGTTGATTTACTAACATAAACTTCCATATTTTACTATTTTCATTTTAACATGTCCTTCTCATCTCTTATTTGTATAATATCACCCATGTGGTGGTATTTTACCTTCTTTTCATCATAGTCATGATTCTACTGCATTATGCTTAGTAGGGTTTCTATTTAACTCTCATTTCTTTGATTTAAATTGGTCATTCATGGTCTGTTATCACCATGTTACAATGTTTTGTCCCTTGACTGTTATTTTCTTTTGGTACACATTTTATTTATTTATGAAGTTACCTAAACACATATAGTGCTTACATTTATAGTTATTCTTAATTTATAATACTACATATTTGGCTTTCACATTATTTTTTACAGTTTGTGACTATTTCTAGTATAGTACATTATATTGGTCCTTTTTTATATTACTGTTCTACTTAGATCAGCTAATGTGCTGTTATTCATTCATAATAATATATAGTACAATATTATTCAAGTCAGTTGTTATTTTATTTATACTGTTTGATTTTATTTATCAAATGTTTTTATTGGGCTCACTTGACAGTACTTGTCTTGTCATTTTGTCTTTGTCATTCAGTTTATTTATGTTGTAGTGTCATTTAGTACATGTTGTGGATTCATCACTGTTTACTTGAATTCTTTCTCTTCTTTTCTTCTTTATTGGTTTATTATTTATACTGTTACATTCTTTCTGGTTACTCAATTATAGTTCTTTTAGTATTATTCACCCTTCTGGTGTTCATTATTGTTATGGAACATTTTGTGATGTTACAATATCGTCGCTACTCTTAAGAAAAACTCGTATCTCAAAAACGTTTATTTTACAGAAACAGGAAAAAATGTCCAAAGATTAAAGTACGGTAAAAGTATTGAAGTACTGAGATACGAGTTTTTTACTTCCATATTCCTTAAGAAATGGAATATGGTATGGTGATGGCAAAAAAATCGTGTTCGAGATTATTGCAGATTCTGATTGTACTACACTCAAAACATGAAAAAAAGTCGTTTTCCGAAAAGTGTCTGTGTGTGTGTCTGTCTGTCTGTGTGTAGATTTTTTTTCTATGGCAAACGATAACTGCCGTAAATTCAAACAGAATCAAATAATTTTTTGCATACAGCCCTGATTTGTAGAGTACTCATGACCTATTGTTTTTGGTGAAGATTGGGTGAGGGAAAGGGGTAGTTTACCTGCAACAGTTTTTTTTTAATCAAGGGAAATTTTTTTTTGGCAAACGATAACAGCCACAAATTCAAACAGAATTAAATAATGTTTCGCATACAGCCCTGAATTGTAGAGTTCTCAAGACCTATTGTTTTTGGTGAAGATCGGTTAAGGGAAAGGGGTAGTTTACCAGTAACGTTTTGTTTTAACAAGGGTATTTCCTATGGCAAACGATAACAGCCGCAAATTCAAACAGAATCAAAAGATTATTTGCATACAGCCCTAAATTGTAGAGTTCTCAAGACCTATTGTTTTTGGTGAAGATCGGTTAAGGGAAAGGGGTAGTTTACTGGCAACGTTTTTTTAACAAGGGTATTTTCTATGGCAAACGATAACAGCTGCAAATTCAAACAGAATCAAATAATGTTTCGCATACAGCCCTGAATTGTAGAGTTCTCAAGACCTATTGTTTTTGGTGAAGATCGGTTAAGGGAAAGGGGTAGTTTACCAGTAACGTTTTGTTTTAACAAGGGTATTTCCTATGGCAAACGATAACAGCCGCAAATTCAAACAGAATCAAAAGATTATTTGCATACAGCCCTAAATTGTAGAGTTCTCAAGACCTATTGTTTTTGGTGAAGATCGGTTAAGGGAAAGGGGTAGTTTACTGGCAACGTTTTTTTAACAAGGGTATTTTCTATGGCAAACGATAACAGCTGCAAATTCAAACAGAATCAAATAATGTTTTGCATACGTCCCTGAATTGTAGAGGTCTCAAGGACTTTCGATTTTGGTGAAGATCGGTTAAGGGGAAGGGGTAGTTTACCTGCAATCTTTTACGTTTTAACAACAGTAAAGTACTTGAAAATTTATTTAAACTTTTTCAAACAATGGTAATTGTTAAAAATAAAATAATTTTGTTGCCAGGCAATAAAATTATAATTTTTTCATTTTAATGTAAATTATGTATGAGTTAATATCTTTATATATATAATTCTTCTGTACGTGTGTATGTCACTGAACTCCTCCATGTATAAAATAATATATCGTTTGTGGCAGGTAAGCATATCTCAGTTATGTAATGTTTACGTTTCCATTTTATTATTATGCCTACAGCAATAAAAAGGCAGGTAAGACACACACACACACACACACACAATTCACGTTATTTCTGGCCTCACTCATGTTTATTTTCTTACATTTGCACGGTTTTTAAATGGAAAGTGCCGAAACCCATACCAACATAACGCGTGCAAGCCGAAAAAATGGACATCAATTTGCTTCCTGTGGATCGCTGGGCAATGTAACTGCACGTGTTTACAGAGGAACGATTCATAGACAGACTTTTCATCTTTAGGGAATGAACCCTCTGCAAGATGCTGAGGGTCCATGAGTGACTTCGCAGCGCTCCTTCTTTTTCGCGTGTTTGTTCTGTGAAACATACACTGTAGATTCGCACCTTTACTCTAAGCAACGCTCAATAGGAAATGTTGAAAATTTTTGTCCACAGTGTACCCTCATTCACACTAAACCTGCTCTGATGTTTTAATTACGGACATCATAATATTAAAACTTTGGAAACTTGAGCACTACTTAATGGAGATCAATCATTAACTTATACAAGCCATTAATTTTATGCATATATTTTATATATATGTGTACAACGTTATCGGCAACAAAGAAGTAGTTTTTGTTAAAATTCCTTCCCGGGATATTTGGCCGTAGTCCAATGTTTTCTACAAAACCAGACGTTTCGGCAATGCCATCGACTTCCATCATCAGTGAAAATCGAGTGCGATAACGTGAGGTGGTATACATTAGTGACCACAGTACTGTGGTTAAGGCTGAAGCAGTAAGTAGAAAGAAGTAGTTTCTATGGTAATATTTCATTTCAAAAAAAATTTTAAATATAAATCTTAGAATATGGAAGTCATGTATGGTTCTCCATACCGATATTTAAGAGTAGCGACGATATGTATGTATATACTATGTACACTGAAAAAAAAAGATATACAGTAGAACCTCATTATAACGGACTAATTGGGGCTAAAGTTGTCTGTTGTAATGAAAGTCCGTTATATAACAAATAAGGCTTCTTAGGTCGTATTTACATCAATAAAACTCGGTAAATTAGTAAAACATGTTTATTTTTACTTGACATCATTTTACATAGCATACATGACAAATGAGATCATACTGTTCATATTTACATTATAGACCAGAATTGAAACTTTATATACATTCTATTGTTTTATTCTCTTGAACAAGAAGGGCCTGGTTCATTATTATTCATTAGGTTATTACTACTAACATTAACTGGTTTGAAAAAAGTATTGATTTTTTGTTGTGTTTGTTTGTTATTTATTTCGTTGGTCAGTAACTGACGAAGATGCCGCAAGTGTTCATAGTAAGCAAACACATTTTCATTTTTTGATTGTTCAACATATTCAATGACAAAATTTAAATGATCTTTCACTTTACTCACTTTTATTGTTGCCTGAGTATTGTCTTCCTCTTGTAAGTCTTCCTCCTCATCCTCCGAAGAGTCTTCTTTCTCAGTGACACTGCCAACAATCTCCTCTGCCGTCAACAAGTGGAATCCAGGGTCATCTTCATCTTCTTCAAGCCAGGTCTCCACATCTTCCAATAAAACTTCTTCCTTCCCTCCTCTTTGCAAAGTTTCACGGAAATCGTCTGTCTCACAATTTTCTATTTCTAAACATGCTTCTTCATTCTTTAACAGTTTTTTCCATGAGTTCACCAAAGTAGTTGGTTTAATTTCTTGTACAGCATCAGCAAAGTTGTGAATCATGGATCGAATGTTGTAGGCCTTCAAGTTTTGAAGAGTCTTTTGGCCCCTTCTATCTTCTTCAGCAGCGGATGGCTCATCAACTTCTAAGATTTCATTGAGAAATTTTTTTCTATAAAGCCGCTTGGCAGTATAAATTACTCCTTGGTCCATGGGCTGAAACACGGATGTTGTGTTTGGAGGCAGGAACTCACACTTTATCTTCTTGTCTCGACTGCAGAGTTTGTCAACATCAGGGTGGATTGGTGCGTTATCCAAAAGAACCAAAGCTTTTATTTTTTCTTTTGGAATTTCAAAATTTCCATTTGGTGGTTTATAATTGCTGGCACAGCTTTCTTATGAAACCAATCACTTGTTATTTCAGTTGTAAACCACGCATTTCAGGAACTATAATCATGAACTGGTAAATTGTCCGTCACATTTTTAAGTGCCCTTGGTTTTTTGCTTTTACCAACGATAGCAGGTTTAAGCATATGAGTGCCGTCTGCATTTGCACACAACAAAACTGACACACGCTCCTTGCTGACTTTTCTACCAGGCGTAGTTTTTTTGGCTTTTGAAGCTTGTGTATTGTCAGGTAGAGTTCTCCAAAACAAACCTGTCTCATCAAAGTTATAAATTTGGCTCAATTGATAACCTTCTTTTTTAATCAAATCGTATAATTCTTTTATAAAAGGCTCAACAGCTTCAAAGTCTGCGCTAAGAATTTCCCCACTAATCTTCTTGTTTGAAATGTTGTGACGTCGACGAAACCTAAATAGCCAACCAGAGCTCGCTTTAAACTGTTCAAGTCCCATCTGTTTGGAGAGTCTTTCGGCAGCCGCTTGAATTTCAATTCCTCTAACAGCCATTCCACGTGAACGAAGCTGAGAGAACCACTTGTAGACTGCATCATCCAGTGTTGCCATAGAAGGCTGCCGCATACGCTTAGCTGCACTCTTCTCCTTTTCTACATTGAACTTGAGAACAAAGTTACGAATGTCATTTTTTGATTTTTTAATGTCCGATACGGTTTGTTTTGCGATTTCATACTGACGACAAATGCTAGAAACAGACGCTCCTTTTTCTAATTTTTCTATAATGGAGAGTTTATCTTGAAGACTGAGCGCCTTACGCTTCCGTTTCTGTCCTACACTTGGCTTACTTAACAACATGATTTGAATAAATTAAAACAAGTTATAGGCAGGACGTATGACTGTGCGCGACAAACAACTGAACAATACTGACCAGTAGTGGTGGGAGTGAAAATATACCTGGCTAAGGCATTAACCTTTCTTTGTTTTCAACTCCATTTCCCTTACCATTCAAACAAACAGTTTCCTGTATTTGTTGTTATTATCTCAACAGTTAATTATCAAACCTGTTAATTAAATGGTGGATTGAGGTTGGGTTTTAACTTTCAACTATTTATACCTGACAAGGGTGTTTGTCTCTGAAAACTGTCATTCGGCACTGGTGGGCGGACATGAGTCATTTCGGTGCATTGACTTAGTTACTGGGGGGTGGGGGTAAGACGTAAAAGAAGTCCGTAGTAACAGTGTCCGTTATAATGAGGTTCTACTGTATTTGAATATGGCAAAATTAATTTTTTGTCTGTTTCAAATATATTTTATTTGAAACAAGTATAAATAGTTTATTTTAAATATATTATATGAATAGAATATTTCTTTCAAATATTAAAATCTTAGTTTTGGAAAAAAATATATTTGAAACAAGAAAATATTTATTTCGCCATAATTAAATACCTATTTATTAACTATAAATAAATTGTCATTTCAGTGTATGGAGTGAGCGAAAATAGCTATGTGCGTAATAAAAAGTATGCTTTGAAATATTATTCTCTTGCACCCCATATATATGAGAAATACATAAAGCGACTTACCTACATACACAATGAATCACTCTTCAATAACATGTTTCAGTATTAGTACGATACAGCATCAACATTTTATAAATCAACGATAAAGAAGAAGTGTAATTCAATCTGTGCATTGACAAATAGTAGTGAAACTTTAACCAGAAGTGCGTGTGTACGAACGAGGTTAAGTATCAACATAACCAAAAAGCAGTAGCTTATTCAAGAAGAAAATTGACCCGTTCAAGTGCAAAAAAATCAGTGGCGTAATGAAATAAAGTGGCGTTCTATTCTGTAGCTTAAAAGAAGCCACCCTTGAGATAAATAACTATAATAAATAATTTATCGATCATAATTAGAGTTTTCATGTTAACTAAACTGAGCTAGATAAAGTAAAGAAACCGGACGATTTGGGATCTGTTCGTTATTTTCTAATGAATGTATATAATTGAAGTTATTCCATAACGAATAATAAATAACAGTATTGTAAAGTAACAACATTTGTCAACAATTATTTCAACTAGTAATTAACCAGTATTAGTGATTACTGAGGTGCATTTGATAGTAAACAAACAAACAGAAATTTAATGCATGATCTCGATCTAACCATTTGACCATTTATTGATTTATTAAATATTAGAATTAACTATCAATTTATTCAGAAGAATTCTTTTTATGGGACATTTCTATCGAAAACCCATATGGCGCCCAAATAAAAATTAAAAGTGTTCATAAGAAGCTTTTACAGCATTAATATACTGCTCAATCAAAAGCTTGACAGTTTATTAACCACCTATGACCAACTGAATGTCTAGTACTACATCACAGGTACGTAAAAGTTTGATTTATGTATAATAACCTTGTCAAGACAATACTCTGACATACACAGATGACACTTTTAACTAGGAGAGTGAACTAACATCAAGAGATCTAGGCAATTGTTTACATTCATCAACGGATCTACAACTAAATATTTACTCATAAATAAATAAACAAAACATCAAAATCGAATTAAACTATTTAAATAAATATAAATATAATTAATTAGGCCAAAACAAATCAAATTACAGAATTGGCGATAGCAACAGTGAGGCATAATAATAAGATACGGGAGTTTTTGTAGTATTAAAATATGCATGTATAAATATTAGAATATTGCCTTTTACAGATTGTAAAATTGAAGATGGATCAAAATAGCCAGTTTGACTATGAATTGAAACGAAAAAGGTAATTAGCTAATGTGCGCTTGAAAAAACACCGTAAAAGAAAGCAGGAAGAAGCTCAGCAGCAGAATTTAGTCTCGCAGAATGAACTTAATGAACAAATTCAACAAAATAAATTAAAACAACAGAGAGAATTAGCTGTAACTTTAATTTCTTATTTGTTTGTTACTTTGAATTATTTGTAATGAAATAATTTTGAAATATTATCGGGCGTCATGTTGTCACTGTACAACAAAATATGAAACTTACCTTGCGGGCCAGACTTCGTGTTAACGAACCAGTAATTGCGGAACGTATTACCTGAAATAACTCACTCGTGCTTATATTGTTTACCAATGACATTACCTTTTATTATATAAAAAAACCCTACTTACATATGGAAAAGACTCTACTATGTGCCAAACATGCACGTTACTATGCCTCGGGGCGTAGTCCCATTTATTTTGAAAACATATAATTTCCCTTAAACATTTTCTAAACCCTCCAAAATAAACATGTGTTATAATATTAACCTATTGAACATTATAAAAGTAAATAGTGGCACAACCCAGCACTTATTAATATTGAATCATATTAGTATCCACTCTCTCACTCTCTCCCTTTCATGCTGTGGTACAATTTCATTAATATGAGCTCATTTGAATATTTGATTTTGATATAAATATTTTATATATGATTGGTTTTGGCAGCCAATTGTACTTAGCTGTTACTTTATCGAAAACGTCCCATCGTGGATCACACACTCTCGATGCTGTAGCGTCCCATCGTTGATCACACGCTTTCGATGTGGTATCAGTCCAAAATTTGGGGTTTACGTCAAACTGTTAATATATAACTGTTACATGCACATATTTAATAAACTTTTGGTGGTGTATAATTTAGATAAACCAAACTTTGTGAATTTGCTGGCCGGCACCCTTCACTGTCGAGATGAAAATGGCAGCGTTTTGTAACTGAGCAATGCTGAGGTGGGGCAAAACTATGTCACTGGTCCTTTGTTCGAAACGCCAAGCCCCATTACTTACAATTGTATAATAATGCGTATCACATTCCTTTAGCTGATGTCATCACTGGGTTCGGCTTGTTTACTTCAATATGACGAACTGTTTTTTGCTATTACTGAGATTTTACTCTGACCTCGACACAAATCCTGTCTGCTCAATATTACGTCGTTGAGAATTCTCAATAAAACTTTACCAATTTTTTATATGGGACTTTAAAATAAAATACATCAATTAGGCTTTAGAACAATTATTTCCCAAAATTATTATAGGACCAGAATTGTACCGTTACATAGCAAGGGAGTGCTCTAGAAGATATCGTGATAAGAAACGACTTTGTACTATAAAAACTTTTGAACATGCGATTCATGATTCGCAAATTCCCGGACCTTCAAACCGTAATCCACCACTCGTAATTCAGAATCAGAGAACCACGATTTATAATTCACAGATCCCCGGAACATCCCGATTGTTATAAATGATTATTCAGGAAATGTGAATGATTCTGAGGAAAACTGTGCAGGACCTTCACAAGAAGAAAATCTTGTAACATAAGCAAATCAGGAAAACTATTTATCACCACCAGACGAAGAAAACTGACAAATGAACATTGATGATAATTTAGCACCACTGGAAGATCAAGTGTAACATTTTATCTCACTTGCCAACAAATTTTTCCCGTTTACACGGACTCAAAACAGCTGTTCGTCTATGTGTTTGTTGGACGCCATTTTGTCCACTTGCATATCTACTTACCACCAGGGTCAAATCAGGGTTTCGTGTAAGCGTGCATGAAGTGACGGATTTAGGTTACTTGAAATGAATAATTTTAGTCTACTTGCTTCAATTGAATTTAGTTTTATTTGTTATATCATTATTTCACCTTTGCATTTCCATCAATTACTTTATTCAAAACACTTTCAATTCATTTAATTCCCATCATAAACAAAAAATATTCTTTCTCCCTCCCTTACCTGTTACGATTTAAACGATACACAATACATTGATTATATGTATATTGATTATACATAAATTCAAAATAGAAAAAAATTTAAACACCAACTTAAATTTACTCTTACCGCAAACCAGCGCTTCTTATGTTACGTAATTTTCACTCACACATACACACACACACACATACACTTTCATATCGTACATATCTTTATAACCCCCCTTTTGAGCTCATTATTTTTTTTTAAATATACAAATATAGATATTTTTTAGATGGCCATTTCTTTTTTAATTTTGAGTTGATTTACAATTTTGAAATTCCTTGGTTTTACTCTCCCCGAGATAGTACTTATCTGAAAATGTCCAGAAGACGTCACATTGTTCCACGCACACTACGTCGATTACTCCATACATTTTATTCACTGACTATACATGTTTTTCTTTAAAAAAAAAAATATATATATATAATCTGGTTTAATTAATGTTAAAATTATGTTAATTCACATTTTTGCACTTTGTTGGTGGTGGGCACGCCCGAAATTCGTCCGCGGACTGTTATATGACCATACTGCACAAGAGCATGAATTCAACTGGGAAGATTGAAACTGGTCAAAATTCTTAGCTGGAGGGGCAATCACGTGGTCTCGTTCCTTTGTTTGATTTCTATTACGTACCCAGATTTTAAGGCATGGCTGACCAGCCACATATTCCAGAGTTAGATCATCATGGGATAGGCTCGTGACGTCATGTAGCGTGACTCAAAATGCATATAGTTCAAAGTTCGTGTAGCTAAAAATAGCTGCCTTCCGCTGCCAGATTGACGACCTTGATACTAACTCATATACTGCTTTTTCCCCAATACAATTTATAAATAAAATATCGATATTTCCAATATGTTTCTGGATGGTAGAATTTGTACTGTTACAATACCCCTCAATGAGAGGTTTTATGTCGAAGCATAAAAACTCTCATTGATACTCACATACTTCCTAAGAGGATCAGCCCAGATATGGTGCCACAACCCCCTTTACATTTTACTAAAACTCATGGGTAACTTACCCCCCTGGTTCAGTGCTGCGGCACCACCTGAATGACCTTACTGGACGTCCCTTTCGAGATCCCAACACCGCAAGGCCAGTCAAGCACTTGACGCCCCTGCTCTGACGCGTTGGCCAGCACAGGACCGCCGCCACAACATCACCAGACACTGAAACATCAAATCAAAATATCAAATACTGGCCTTACGTTATACCATATCCAGAACTGATCTGGTCTCTCCTTAGCTGTGCTGGTTTGCATTAAGAAGCACTGGTTTTTCATCTTATTTATCCACTAATACATAAATACTTGGTTTACCATATACCCTTAATATAACATGGTACATTTGATTGAAACTACACATCATGAACATTACCATTATTACATTAAAATAAATCTTTCACACTTGAATCTGAATAAAATTTACAAACATTACACAACTTTTAATTTCAATTTCTATTGATTTTAACTGTTTATCTTGCAACACAAACTAGCTGCTTTTAGAACCATGATACATAGACTTAACAACATCCCCTTAGATGAAATAGACTACAAAGACGAACTAAACACGATAAAATATCTAGCAGAATCTAACGGTTATGACAGAACAATAGTCAGTAAACTCCTACACAAAACACAAAACAAACAACAGACAAAGACAGAAAACAACAAATTCATAACACTAACATACATCAACAAACAAACAGAAAAAATTGCCCACAAATTCAAAAAAGCAGGATACAGAATCGCTTACAAAACTACTAACAAAACAGAACACACACTATCAAAACGCATGCCCAAAGCACAAAACAAATTCGATCTACCCGGTGTATATAAACTAAATTGTTCAAATTGCAGTAAATTCTACATAGGCCAGACAGGACGTAGCTTCAAACAGAGATACATTGAACACACAAAAGCACTCCACACCACTACAGAATCTACCTTCGCAAACCACCTCATTGAAGCAAACCACACATATAAAAACATCGACAATAACATGAACATACTACACGTACACACAAAAGGCCGAAAACTAGACACTCTAGAACAATTAGAAATATACAAACACACAAAAACAAATAAAAACGACATCCTAAACGAACAGACACAATTCAAATCGCACGCATTATTCGAACACATCTCACCACACACACACAGCTTCAATCTTTCGAAACACTATCTCGTCGCCAACAACAAGACGAGCAGCGCTACTAACGACAGCCTCTGATGAAGCCTTCTATAGGTGAAAGCCGGTTTAGGCTGTAAGGTAAAACTTTACGTTTTTACTTATAAAAAACTTAGTGTTCCGAGTCGTCAATATTATAGTGATATTTAGTTTATCTTGCATTATCACTTCAACTTTGACTTTCTATTGAACCTTTTAATAATCAACCTTTAATTATTTATCATTTATTATACAATTAAATTCTCCAAAAAATTTAAACTTATTACCAACACCCCTCTTTTCAATTAAATTAATTACCTCACATTAATTTACTTACATAATTTAAAACATTTTACATTCATAGTACTTTACTTTCATAATAGACTTCATTTATGGCAAAATATTATTGTTGTTATCAACTCAATCATAACTGTACACCCTGATTATACAAAATACAATGTACCTCCCAATAACATAACCTTAACACAATAACATCAATACAGATTTATCTACAATTTTCGTCATATCATTTTATTGTTTACCACACCTCATTACATAAGTTAGCCAAGTAATTATCATGAACTAAAATAATTAAATGTTCATTCACTATATATCTAACAACCATCATCGAAATTTAATCTGATTTTAACATAACAATTTTCATTCTCAAATAAACTTATTTTGTTATTACCAATATAATAACTATTTAATATTTTAAATTGTTCCGTTATACACACATAATAATTTACTGGGTTATCCCACATTATTGTTCTACCATATAACCTGTCTACATCAGTATTTCTGGTCCTGTCACCGTCAGTATTATTATTTGTCGCAATTAAGCATTTTATCATCTCCTTATTATCAGAGTCAGCTGCTATTAATATCCCAATTCTGGCACAGGTAAGTACTCAATATAATTATCAACGTTATCATCATTCACTACCGCTGTACTGTTTTCATCATAAGGTAAGTTTTTTATTTTATTAACTCTCTCAATTTTTATTCTTTCTAACAATTCTTCATAACTTCTACTAACCTCAAACAACACTACCTCTCTCTCTCTCTCTCTCTCTCTCTCTCTCTCTCTCTCTCTCTCTCTCTCTCTCTCTCTCTCTCTCTCTCTCTCTCTCTCTCTCTCTCTCTCTCTTTCTCTCTCACAAAATCACTTCCACAACCACATTTTACTTTCTCACTCCACGCAGAGGGCACTACAACATTAATGGAACACCTCCTGGCTTTTCCAGGAACACAACAAAAACTTAAGGGACCATTTTGAGACCTTCCGTCTCCAATTGAGGTCCACTCGTCCTCCCTAAACACATGTGAAAACCTTATTTCCCAATTTACACTCTGCCCCATATTTCTACTTAAACTCTCCTCATATTCTCTCTCAAGCACATCTATACTTATCATTACCCTCTCACTACCCCCCCTACTAATTCTATACTCTCATCATCACTATTAATTTTTTCTGTATCACCCTTAGATACCCCTTTTTCAACTATTTTACCACTATTACTTGTTAACTCATTATTATACTCGTTATTATAATTACCACTTACCTCGTTAATTATTTCTTCGTTATTCATATTCTCATTTTCACTACACTTACCTGTATCTATTCTCCCTTCCATTTTTGTAATCATTTTCTCAATACTTTGTTCTAACTCGTTAAATTTACTATTAATATTGACATTTTGTTGTTTTATTTCATCTCTAATGTCATTAAAATTGCTTTCATTTTTTTGTATTTTGTTCATTTAATTTATCATTCAGTTCATTCCTTTTAGTGTCATTTACATCGAAACGACTATTCATTACATTCAAATCACTCTTTACTTCACTAAATTTTACCTCTAATATCGCTTGTAACATTTCAAACATTTTATTCTCATCAGATTTTTTATATTTCAAACATTTTATTCTCATCAGATTTTTTACTTTGGACTGGCGTTGATTGATTTCCAATGCCGTTCACTATTACAGATTCTGTTACGCTTATTTCTGTCACCACTATACTTGATTAACTTTCTGTACTAATGTCAGTTAGGCTGACGTCATCGTTATTATTCACCATTGTAGTTATTTTTATTACTTAATTCTTACTTACAATACACATAAACAAATCATACCATAACATAACTTTCTAGCATATATATATATATATATATATATATTTATCTTTTTGGGATAAAATACGCGCATGCGTAGCATGCGTTTCTGCGTGCGTGGGTGGTTGGTCACGCAGAAAATTTCCATGAATGTTGATTTTTGTATAAAGCTTATTTCTCATTAGGTTTTAGTGCTACAACTTTCATAATAACATTATTGAATTCAACGTCAAAAACCGTAAAAGAAAAACGTAACATTTTTAACGATTGATTGTTGATCACATATAAAACGATATTGTTGATCAGATATGTTGATCTGGGTTATCGAACATAACCTGAAACCTTAAAAAGTGGGAACCATTTTGTGACTCTATATAAAATTCCTCTTGGATCAAACAAGTATGCTTTTTGGCTGAACATTCCCAAAGCGACAGCCAGATATACAAGAGTACAAGGTCACACCTTCAAACCAAAACAAATGGAGACAGACGGAACTAACAGCGTTGCCAAGAGTTGACAGCGTTGCCAAGTAAACGTTTTTCCTTGCGTGTGTAGTTGACGGTTCATATTTTTCGCTGTCTACTGTTTTCACACAACTGTATAAATTCAGATCGGGCCGCAACACCTAGTCAGTTATTGTTGATCATGCGGTAAAATGCAAAAACATTAACCGATAGTTGATTATTATTAATTTTTGTTTAGGTTATTAATGAAATTTAGAATAACCTTACAGTAATAATTAATGTACTACTTTAATAAAATATCGGTATGGAGAACCATACATGACTTCCATATTCTAAGATTTATATTTAAAATTATTTTCGAAATGAAATATTACCATAGAAACTACTTCTTTCTACTTACTGTTTCAGCCTTAACCACAGTACTGTGGTCACTAACGTATACCACCTCACGTTATCGCACTCGATTTTCACTGATGATGGAGGTCGATGGCATTGCCGAAATGTCTGGTTTTGTAGAAAACATTGGACTACGGCCAAATATCCCGGGAAGGAATTTTAACAAAAACTACTTCTTTGTTGCCGATAACGTTGTACACATATATATCAGTGGCGAAGTTACATGGAGGCAATTGAGGCAATGCCTACCCTAAAAAATTCTGTAGAATAAAAATTATAAATACGTATGAACTACATAACGTAAAGATTATACATTGTTACTGCGACTGTCAAATTTATTAAACCGAAACGTGCTTTATTGAGCGACCGCTAGATGGTGACAGGTGAGATTCGGCATAGTTCGTTTAAAGCGAATGAGGCAACCTGAACTTGCCTCAGCGTTTTTTGTATACATCGTATGTAAGCAATGTAGTGGTGTGATAGGGAAGTGTAGGGAGGGGGGATTGTCCCGCGCTGTACACATAGAGCGTTGAGGCATGCCTCACTTCTGTGGTCCAAACAGTTAAGTTAAAGCGCCTGTGTTGTTTCTAAGTGTTTATTTTATGCGGTTATTAAAAGTGTCACTGTTATTCCGCTGAACTAACAGATGATCAAGATTGTTATTTGAATTATTTGTAACATTAAACATATATATAGAAACTAATCAAGTTTAAAAATTTGAAGTTCAATCAGTTGTATTATTGTGTATGACTAATACAAGGGATTGTTCAATAGACACACGTATAGAGCTGGAAAGCATTTTTTATTCAACGATTTTAAAAGAAGTCTCCAATAACATTAAGACATGAGTTCCACTGTTGCACTGACCTGTAGATCCCCTGCTAGTAAAATTCTTACGGCTGTTTGTGGAACCATTCGGTTACAGCAAACTCTAACTCAGCGTCCGATTTGACCCACCGTCCTTTTAGTGATTCCTTAAAAAAAATTTAAAAAAAGATTTTTGCCTACCCATTCATTAACTACTAGCTTCGCCAGTAAGCAAATTGATGTCCATTTTTTCGGCTTGCACGCGTTATGTTGGTGTGGGTTTCGGCACTTTCCATTTAAAAAGCGTGCAAACGTAAGAAAATAAACATGAGTGAGGCCAGAAATAACGTGAATTGTGTGTGTGTGTGTGTGTGTGTGTGTGTGTGTGTGTGTGTGTGTGTGTGTGTGTGTGTGTGTGTGTGTCTTACCTGCCTTTTTATTGCCGTATTAAATGAAAAATATTATATTACATTAAAATGAAAAAATTTTAATTTTATTGCCTGGCAACAAAATTATTTTATTTTTAACAATTACCATTGTTTCAAAATGTTAAAATAAATTTTCAAGTACTTTACTATTGTTAAAACGTAAAAGGTTGCAGGTAAACTACCCCTTCCCCTTAACCGATCTTCACCAAAATCGAAAGTCCTTGAGACCTCTACAATTCAGGGACGTATGCAAAAAATTATTTGATTCTGTTTGAATTTGCGGCAGTTATCGTTTGCCATAGAAAATACGCTTGATAAAAAACATTGCAGGTAAACTACCCCTTCCCCTTAACCGATCTTCACCAAAAACAATAGGTCTTGAGTACTCTACAAATCAGGGCTGTATGCAGAAAATTATTTGATTCTGTTTGAATTTGCGGCTGTTATCGTTTGCCATAGAAAATACCCTTGTTAAAAAAACGTTGTAGGTAAACTACCCCTTCCCCTTAACCGATCTTCACCAAAAACAATAGGTTTTGAGAACTCTACAATTTAGGGCTGTATGCAAATAATCTTTTGATTCTGTTTGAATTTGCGGCTGTTATCGTTTGCCATAGGAAATACCCTTGTTAAAACATAAAACGTTACAGGTAAACTACCCCTTTCCCTCAACCGATCTTCACCAACATCAATAGGTATTGAGAACTCTACAAATCAGGGCTGTATGCGAAACATTATTTGATTCTGTTTGAATTTGCGGCTGTTATCGTTGGCAAAAAAAAAATTTCCCTTGATAAAAAACCGTTGCACGTAAACTACCCCTTCCCCTCAACCGATCTTCACCAAAAAAAATAGGTCCCGAGTACTCTACAAATCAGGGCTGTATGCACAAAATTATTTGATTCTGTTTGAATTTGCGGCAGTTATCGTTTGCCATAGAAAATACGCTTGATAAAAAACGTTGCTGGTAAACTACCCCTTCCCCTCAACCGATCTTCACCAAAAACAATAGGTCTTGAGTACTCTACAAATCAGGGTTGTGTGCAGAAAATTATTTGATTCTGTTTGAATTTGCGGCTGTTATCGTTTGCCATAGAAAATACCCTTGTTAAAAAAACGTTGTAGGTAAACTACCCCTTCCCCTTAACCGATCTTCACCAAAAACAATAGGTCTTGAGAACTCTACAATTTAGGGCTGTATGCAAATAATCTTTTGATTCTGTTTGAATTTGCGGCTGTTATCGTTTGCCATAGGAAATACCCTTGTTAAAACATAAAACGTTACAGGTAAACTACCCCTTTCCCTCAACCGATCTTCACCAACATCAATAGGTCTTGAGAACTCTACAATTCAGGGCTGTATGCGAAACATTATTTGATTCTGTTTGAATTTTGCGGCTGTTATCGTTTGCCAAAAAAAAAAAATTTCCCTTGATAAAAAAAAACCGTTGCAGGTAAACTACCCCTTTCCCTCAACCGATCTTCACCAAAAACAATAGGTCGCGAGTCCTCTACAAATCAGGGCTGTATGCAAAAAATTATTTGATTTTGTTTGAATTTGCGGCAGTTATCGTTTGCCATAGAAAAAAATCTACAGACAGACACACAGACACACAGACAGACACACACACAGACACTTTTCGGAAAACGACTTTTTTCATGTTTTGAGTGTAGTACAATCAGAATCTGCAATAATCTCGAACACGATTTTTTTTGCCATCACCATACTTCCATTCCTTAAGGAATATGGAAGTAAAAAGGTGGTTCATTCCTATCACGTAGCAGAGTGGTTAGTGTCTGCCTTTCATATGGTCCAGCGTTTGAAACTCAGTCAGGCTCGGCGTTTTTCACACGCTAACAAATTTCATCCATCATTGTTATTAAATAAAACGTTTAGAGAAAACTGTAATGTTCCAAATGATGTTCCATATCAACCGTGCTCTCTAATAACCTCGGTGACATATGCATATTGATTTCTGACAGAAATGAGGCGGAGCTATTTTTTTAATATGTAAATGTTTACTTAATGTTTTCTATTTAGCGGAATTTTCTATCTTCAGCTAAACATCCGTCGTTTTATTGTCGTAAACACTGGAAATAATTAAACTGTGTTAGTGTCATTTCGTTATGGTCAGAAATGTAAAACTAAGCTAGCCGTAAAAAATAACGCTGGATAAACTCCATAACCTTATACAGCTGCTTACTTAATCTTAACATGAAAACTCTTTTTTAACACTTGTGTTTTATTGTCAGCAAATAGTATTGTTCAAACAGATTGCATTTGGACAACTTCCGGTAATTTGATATTTTTTGGCAAAACACTTTAGTATGAGTCAGTGGACTGATCGTCTTGATATTTCAACCAATGACATTTAATAAAAAATATTATAATCTGGAGAAAAGTCATAAATTCATTGATTATCAGGCTGATAACCAGATGTTCGTTGATAACATCAGGTGATATGCCAGGACAGAAAAGATTCTTTATTTTCAAAATTTAAGAGTAACAATAAACCCTTATTAAACCTAACATGAAATCACAATACCTATTGACATCACACAATTTCTTAACGTGGCTGGTGTATGGGGTTAACCAAATACTTAATCTCGCCTATACCTTGGCCAATATTACAGTTATTACCTTTATAAGCATGCTGACCGGGAAGACTCCGTCATTCACTCTGTACACATGGATTATTGGTTGAATTTTCATAGTTAAAATCTTTTTTATAGATGTCAGCCCTTAAAGCTCAAATGGTACTTTTTTTTTTGTAGGAATAGTCTTCATCAAAATGTTTTCCTTAACTCTAGATCAATTACGGGATTAAACAAATTGAGGGGGCTGTAATTCATTTTCCAATTGTATTTATGTGCATTTCAGTGCCAACTTATTATCACATTATAGTCGACGCTGTTTTCACTATTTTCAATATGAAGACGTGATCGCATTTTAACGTTGTAACGATAATGGTAAGTCTGACGACCTATTTGTGCTCCTCTTCCTTTTTATGGCGTTTTTTCTATAAACTTATTTGTAATAAAAACTGAAATACTGGTGATTATCAGTATAACGTATAATGAACTGTCTCACAGTTGTGGACTGTGTAACGAACAAGCACAAATTGAAAACGATATTCTACCGTCGGTTGTACAATTTTTTTTTTTAATTCACTACAGAAGGAAAATTATATTTTTCCCACCAAATAGTCGCCAATGAAAATCACAGATGCATGGTAAATCGCTGAATTGTGTACTTACAACAAACGTTTTAAAATATTTTTTGAATCAATTAAATTATTCTCCATGACAACGGAATACAAGCCGAACAAAAAGCATGTTGTAGATACAATCATCTACATAGACGTAGGTTCGAGAAGATAGTTTAAAACTCCGGCTGTGGACCCTTTATCGTATTTCAAGCATATATTATTTTAAATGTCATAAAAATCTAGACTATAGTTTTAAAGGAGTTCGATTGCATGTAGCTGCCCTAAGGGGGCTTTGCCCGTTTCGCTTTCCTGAACGAACTCTTCCCCCCACAAAAAAAATCAACAAGTACTTTAATTCTTTTACACCAATACTCGGTTCAGTAAATTTCATTTGGTGCGTTTTCAGTTTAGTACGGATATTATTTTATGACCAATCCCTCATTATAACTGTTTAGACGATTGTGAATGCTATGTAATTTAACATAAGATTTCAGGTTGTTGACTAAATAATATAAAACTTTCAGAACCAAATAACCATGAAACGCATATTTGCTTATGAAAAATATGTTCTCGTTCAGTGCAGTTTCATTTCGTGCGCAAATGTTTGGGAACGAATTAATCGCACGAAACAAGGGATTGGTATATTTTATTATTATTATTATTATTATGATTATTAATTTTTTTTTAGGCCATGTATGTAAAGTTGCATCAACTACACTGGTCATTACAGTCTGCAGCCCATTTGGAACTGTTACTGTAGCTTTGCTAGTTACAAAAAATTTCGAGCCTAAACAGGTAATCGGAACCCGAGACCTTCAACGCGTTCAACCGACTCAGCCATCAAGGCGTCTGTTGATCTAAGACTTTTTACTAGGCTATAATATTTGTTTATTTTTATTTCAGCCATCTGAAATAACCAATATACAAGAGCACAACCACCAGGCTGTTGACATTTAATTTTTACGTGGGTTTAGAACCTTGGAAGCAACGAAAACACTTTACTACAGTGAATATGAACCGGTTTCGTTTAGTTCTACTATACCGCGGGTCTAACACACAATGACGGGCGATGTTAACCAATACATAACTGAGGGTTAGTCGATTTTGCCACCGCGGTTCTTTAACACACAAAAAATCCATTTGTACATAACAGCATAATTTATGAACAAAGGAGTTACTACAAAACTCAAAAAGCCTACTACAAAAAAATAAGACTAATCATATAGCTTCGAATATTTTCCTGGTAATTGAAGTTTTTCTACTAAGTCTACAATGAAATCCGTTTCCCGATATTCCTTGTAATTCTTAAGTAGTTTGCACTCAATTAGCACAAAATTTACTTATTCGTAATAGCGTTACAACCAAATAAGGTATATAGAAATATTTTATAGTGATCAAAATTTTAAAAATTTATAATTTCTTGATCAAGTGGCACGCTCACACACTCGAGTTGACAAACCCAGGCCCGAGTCGTAAATAAGAAAGAATTAGGGACACGTCAGACCCGACGCCAGTGGGAAGACAATGAGAAGAACGCCTGAGTACACGCTACAATAGAAAATAGGGTACGTCGTTGACAGCACGAAGTTAGCTACGATTTACAGCGCCAAACAAACCAAGACAAAAAAGGCATAGTCCAGCAGCCTGGTTACGCAGAAGTGAAATGGAACACATGCTGTGGGGTTGAGTTGTAACGAGCACACGTATGAACGCTACACCCAGTAACAAAGGGTGCAGAGAAATCTTGACAAATATGTAGACAATAGAACGGACATTCAATGAATACTAGAGATACACACAGCCCAGCATGAAAACACGCCCTGACGTCCAGCCAGATTTACAACTAGAAAGCGTGGGACCCGTCCAGGGATGACGCCCAACGAAGAGTTGATAATCGGCGGAACGAGCGAAGGGTAAATGAACAATTGACCAAGACACTGCAGGCTCTTAACAAAAGCTATATCAGAGTGCCTCGACAACGTGGAAACAAAGGTTGATAGACAGGCGGGAAATTACTCTAGTTTCTGAGAATCGGCACAACGTTCGTCGCTGGAATATTCCGGGGATGTCGACGACCAACCAGCGTTTGGCATCTTCCTAAGGAACTGGTGGAGAGAGTAGTAACGACTTGAACGACGAATCAGGAAACCGATGACAAAAATCTACAAGGTGGTAAGAATTTAGGAACCTATCAACAACGGCCGAAGGCATGGAGATGAGGAAATTGCCTTCTGGGA
Organism: Magicicada septendecula; assembly: GCA_034769895.1. Lineage (NCBI taxonomy): Eukaryota > Metazoa > Arthropoda > Insecta > Hemiptera > Cicadidae > Magicicada > Magicicada septendecula. The sequence continues at coordinate 216,449,500 of CM068373.1, forward strand.
AAGAATTATTGATAAAAACTGTTTGATAAAAACTGTTTGCGAGGACGCAGAGCCCAGTAGTAATAGCAGTAAGACGGAAATAATACAGTAGTAGTAGTAGTAATACGGGTAATACAGTAATACAGTAGTAATTGAATAACAGTAGTAATGGAGTAGGAGTAGTAGTAATTGAAATAGTTTACGCGACTTACTCAACTTTTAACTCGGTTAATCAATCAGTGAAATCGTAACCAAGTCGCGGTCTTAAGTGAACTTAGACATTCAATTCAATCGCAATTCTACAAAACGTATGTTCGATAGTTTATCTGAGTTACCGATAATCAACAGTGCGAATAGACATAACAATCGTTAAATACCAGTGTATACGTGACTCTAAACTATGACCGACACACAACATAATGCAATACAAGTGAGTAACAATCCGAGAGTAAAACAGTGGGTGACGATTTCAGACACTATTCAACCATAATGATTCACAATTTTGGGCATCTGAACTGAGTGATTTAACACGAACACTATTATATGTGTGTTAAATATAAATGATACCCAAGGAAAGTGGGGCTTTATAAATGTCAATTACAACCCCATTTGGTTAAACATAAATAGTATACGAAATTAATTAGACCCAATTCATTAATTTATAATTGGATGATTTAATAATTCATAATAATTAGCATAATTGCACTAAATATAAATGGCGTCCAACGTGGGGCAAAAGAGAGCAGGCAGTAGTTGTAATTAGATTAAGTAACATAATATAATACAATAAGATATTCATAGTGTAAGGTTAGCTTGACTGGTGACTGGATGTTAACAAGGAGTAAAGCTAAAATGGCTAGCAATAGTTCAGATAGCATGAACTTCGACATCAACAACCAGTTAGGTGTACCCGACAACGGAGAAGAAAACTCAATGGTCGAACCAAATATGACTGAGGAGACGTCAGAGGTCAGAGCGCGGGGACAGGAGTCCCAACAACCACAAGAAGAGGCGTCACTGCGTTCTCTACTGATGGATTTCATGCGTACACAAAGTGAAAACCTCAAAGCAATTAAATTTTCAAACAAAGTTGCATGATTGGCCGAAACTTCTTCTTCTTCTTCTTCTTCTTCACTTCAAGGATTAGGTTTTTTGCAGCCTGTTCCGTCTTCACAGCCACCGTTTTCTTTGTCTGCCTCTATCTCGTTCTCCAAGAGGCTTATACTGGATTATCTTTTTTGGTACTCTCGAGTCACCCATTTTATTTATGTGTTGTATCCAGTTTTCTTTCTTTTTTTTTTTAATTTTATCATTTATCGAGTATATATTCAGCTCTTGCCTTATGTCTGCATTTCTTATGTGATCTCTCAGGCTGCACCCGTTGACTCTCCTTAAGAATTTCATTTCAGCAGCTTCAATTTGTTTTTTCTGATTTTGGGTCAGTGTCCACGATTCACTCCCGTACATCAATACTGGTGACGCCATAAAATTTCATTTCTGTGTCTTGTCGTACTTTCTTTCCCAGAGTCTTACGAATTGTGGTATCTGTTTATTTTATTATCAATATCGTCTTCATATTCATAGCTTACGTTGCACCCTAGATAGCGGAAGTGGGATATTTTTCCAATAATTTTATTGTCTATTACTATTTAAATCGGTGCCATTATTTTAGTCTTTGTTGTGGAAGTTTTAAATCATATTCATGGCAAATTTTACTGAATTGATAAACTGCTTTTTGTAATCCATTTTCGTTTTCTTGTAAGATGACTTGATCGTCAGCAAACACCATAATATTAATGGAGAAATTATCGGGAAGTAGATTCCAGGATCTGTTCGTTGTTTCCGTTGCCTTACATCGTCAATATTGTAAGAGACCCTGTATGCCGGTCTTTACAAAAATAAAATAGTAGAGGAAAATTTTATAAAAAAATAAAATTTTCAAATAAAAAAAATTTTATGTTAATCAATGTTTGTAATTAAGAAATAAGGCTGTTTTAAAGGTTTTGTAAAAATTTTAGGAATTAGGAAGGTATTTATTGACTATCGAGCACTTCTGGAAGATCTGAATCAAGTCTGGAGTTAACTAGATTAACTCCAGTCAGCAATCGATTGATGATTTTTCTTGCTGGTCCAATATCTCACTCAAAAAAAATATTTTCTTCTTCTTGAAGTCCCTTAGCCTTAATAAATAACCTTAAATTAGCCTGTGAAATAATAACAGATAAAAAACAATTGAAATAAATGGATTTATTAAACAATTTAATAAATAATCGATTTTTTTATCGATTGAGAACAATTATCGACTCCGTCTCGGGGAATTATCGATTGTGCATACAGTAGACAAAATTATTATAAAGATTATAAAAAGGACAGGTTCTTTGAGCGATTAAATTAATAGTCAGAGAAGGGTGACGAGAAAGTATAACATTAACAATTAAAATAAATTCAATAATTATTATTTAACAGTATTTAAATAATTCTGATATATAATGTTTAAGAAAATTGTTTTGTCAGACCATATGTAGCTTCTATGACGTCACTTGATGATGTAAGCAGATTTGTAAATTTCAAAGATGGCCGCTACTAGTTCTGGCGAAGTCACGGAAAAAGTCGTCTTGTTAAAAACTCAACAAAATTATCTTCATGAATGTTTGAAATGTTCCCGCACTGGTGTAATCTCTCTATTAAGTAGTTTGGTGTGTTCTGAAGAAGTGTTCCGTGTATATTGGTCTTAATTAAGTTATTTGGTATGTGTTCACTTCTGTTGGTTAGGTTGTCTGTAAAAGTGATTATGCGTTGTAGCGTGAATTATGTCAAATATATTGTTTTACTGTTTTATATCACTCGTATCATGAAGTTAGGTGTTATTTTTCACTATTGTCGTTAAAGTTTTGGTAAATTTAGCTAAGAAAGTGTTCAATTCATCTAACTCTCGATGCACTGACATTAATGGCAAACTGTCGTACCATTTTCTACTCGGTTTTAAGGAACGTTTTTTCACACAACTATTCAGCTTGATCTTCAACAAAAGACTAACTAACTTGGTCAAAATCTGGCCCAGTTAATCTTTGAAAAAGTATTGTTAACATATTTCGATTACCCATACATATGATACAAAATTACATTATATATGGAATATATTTATTTTATTCATCACTTTCATGAATTATGAACCTTATCATTGGTTTAATCATCTCATTCCTTTTAAATTGATATATTATAGTCCATATCTGTGGACATTTTGTGGAAATTACCAAATTTCTTTCCTTTTTGAAAATCTAGGCTCAAAATTTGATTTCCGCCTTTATACAAATTTTTCTTCCATTTTAATTGTTATTAATTCTATTATAATAAATTTTAATTAGTCATATTTCTCTTCCTTTCCTTAAATACATATAAATTAAACCTTTGAACTGGTTTTTTGTATTAGTTTCTGAATTTGACATTGCTCTTTAAAATTAATTAATTTATATATTTTGAAAATTTACAATCTTTTAAGGTATATTTCCTTATTATCATTTTAACTCATAGGATCATTTCCAGTAGTGGTTAACTGATTTACCTTATCTAAATCTTGCTAGTTTACAGGATTTATATGTGAATTATACTGGTTTATATGGTTGCTGTGAATTCACCAAGTGGCCTAGAGTTTAGAATTTTACATTTCTGTTTTTCTCAAATAAATTTAATACTACCACTCCTCTGACTTTACATAGTTACTATTACCTGAAAATAAAATGGTTTATAACTTATGGCGAGGTGTAGTATTTAATTAACACTACTGTTATTAAAAAAATAATTATGAACATGATTTAGCCATCTGTACAATTGAACTTATTGCTGACATGGTTTGAACATATACATTTAACTTCTTTTGAATTAACACAGCATACCTACTGAAACATTATTAATGGTATGTATGCTGTTATTTAGCAAACATAATTCATTTTAAACACATAATATAAATCTTATTTTCTAATAACTCTTACAAATACATTGATTTTATGGCTGTGAACAAACAGTCTATTTAAACATTTTAAACCTATGAATACTAAATTAATGCCAGTCCTTTCTGGTCTAAACCATTATTATTTATGATCCCCTTCATCAGTAAACATGACCACCCATACTCTAGTTATTAGCATTTTTTACAAATGTCTTGTAAACAAAGAGTTACATTAAAATAATAAAATACTGGAAACCTTCCATTTTATTATGCTGTTTATTATTGGATATTAAAGTTGTTATATAGCATATTGATAAGTCATAGTATCACTAACTTTAAGTTTATTGCATTTCCAAAAAACACTTACACAAATTCACTTTCACTGGTGGTTCTGATATTTTGAGTCTCACTATCTCAGACCAGACCTTTAGTAATCATGGACTGTTAAGACTTGTTTATTTTCTTATCACATAATAGCTTTAGTCGGTTCACTTCTTATAATACTATACAACACTTTATGTTTCTAAATAATTACATTTTATAGGATTTTGGTATGTTATACTTTCTTTTTAATCGTTTTGGTGGGTTTGGGGTTGATGGTAGTTAATAATAATAATAGGTTTTACAACGGTGTTTCCTTCATACTATTTCTTCCTCTCCTTCTTCTTATCTTCTTTCTTGTCCTTCTTCTTATCTTCTTTCTTGTCCTTCTTCTCATCTTCTTTCTTGTCCTTCTTCTGGTCTTCATTCTTGTCCTTCTTCTAGTCTTCATTCTTCTGGTCTTCTTGTCTTCATTCTTCTGGTCTTCTTGTCTTCATTCTTCTTTCTTGGGTAAACCAAGGTACTTTGTGTTATCTCGACTGATGTTTAGTTTGGAGTATCTAATTTATTTACTGATACGGACCTTGTTCTTCTCTAAAGGTTTGAGGGTATTGTTTTCTCCCTGATCACAAATTTTATTCTTCCTTCTTCTTGTCTTTGGGGTATTTTGGTGTTCACCACTCTTAAACTGATTCTCTTTCTTCTTGATATGGTGTTATTTAATTTGTTTACTGCTCCTAGCTTCCTGGGTAAATTACTGATCTTATAATATGAGTTGCTTTCAATACTTTCTTTGATATTTAAACAGTGGTTTTTTTATATAATGTAATGAGGATTTTTATTTTATCGTGGTTCATTCCTTTGATTTCATTAAATCTCATTCAATATTATTTTAACATATGTGGTGTAATTAAATTTTATGATTTTATATGACTTAATAAGTAGTGGATTTTCTGTCACGCTACAGAATGCCCTTCTCCAGAAGTAATTTTTTCAGACTGTACTTGCTTTGTCTGAAACAATTGCTTATGATTATTATTCTAGGTTTGTTATTATTCTGGACTTCCTTCCATTTTAAAAATTTTCTTGTTTATATTTGAGTTTATTTCCTTCTCATTCTCACTTGATCTTCCTTGATAGTAATAGTCATCTGAGTTTCATATTTATTATTTCATTTTCATATTTCTTCTTAGTATTTTCTCCTTGGGATATTTCCTCCCTATCGTTCCCTACTTTGTGAGCTGGTTCAGTTCAGAGAGGCACTGTACGCTACTTCCTCTGCTGTCCAATACTTCACACATATTTGAGTACAGAGGCAAATCATCTCTGCTCAAAAAACATATTAATACTGCTGGAATTATCTACAGACAGATTAAAAAAATTATTCAGAAAAGTACACATTTGTTACTATTTTAAAAAATATCTTTGGGATACTTCACTTATTACTTATTATATTTCTCAGAGATTTTAATATTCCTATCTCAGTTGTTCTTCTGACTCGTTAACTGGATGTTTCATTCGTTTGATATTATGGTAGGAAGCTCTTCTATTATTACATTTTTCAACTTTTCTTATCATATAATGCTTTTGGTGATAAAATCTTTATTACCTTCGGGTTTTTTTATTATAATCTGCATTGTTTATTGTAGCATATTTTTATGACATTTTTAGACTGTTTCTTTGTTCTTATTATTTCCACTTGTTCTATTTTCTAGAACTTTTTATAACTGTCATTATCACAATTGATATTTAATTCATAAATCATTTTATATTAATTTGTTTAATTACATATATCTTTGATATTATTCTCACATTATTCCTGTCATGGTTATTATACTTTCGAATGAATGTTTTTTTTTTTTTTTTTTTTTAATTTTATAATGAGGTCATAATTTCTCCTCATACCACTTCAAAGTTTCATTATCTCATAATTCCACATAAGTTTTTGTATCTTATTATATTCAATCACTCAAATCGTATCAACTCAAATCGTATCAAAAAAAAATTTTTTTTTTATTTCCTTTGGCATCATTTTATGAAAAGGGTTTTACTCTTTATATTGAAATTAGACATGATCATACTTTCCAGAATTATTTGTTTTAATTCTAAAGTCTGTTTCCTTTATTCATCCCATTATGATCCTTTATAAATATGATAAATATATTTTATGCTTACCATCAATATGGTATTAAATCTCTTCTGGTTATTTCACCAAAGTGTTTTATTAATAATTGGTTGGTAAGTTGTACTTACTCTTGGTTTGGAAACTTGATTTATACACAATTCAAAATTCACTCTTCTTATATTTCCATAAAGTTTTCTCAAATAATTTATATGTAATTTGTGATTACTTTTCCTTTTAGAATTTATATTATTTCAATCTAAATTCTGTTTTATATTTATCTCTTCAAAATGTTTTTTCTCGAATTCTTGGTTAGTAAGGTGAACTTACAATCTTTTTAAATTTAGATGATTTCTCATTCTAAATTCTTTTTTATATTCTTGCCATAAAGTTTTCTTCAAATAGTTTTTATGTAAGGTGGGCTTACATGTGTTTTAGAATTTGGCTGATTTTAAATTCTAACTTCTTCTTATATTATTGCCATAAAATTTTCTTCAAATAATTTTTATGTAAGGTGGGCTTACATGTGTTTTAGAATTTGGCTGATTTTATTTCTAAATTCCGTTTATTATATTCCTTCCAAATAGTTTATTTCTTATAACTTGTATGTAATTGTCTTACATTGATTTTAGAATTTAGTTGATTTATTTCTAAATTCCGTTTATTATATTCCTTCCAAATAGTTTCTTTCAAATAACTTGTATGTAATTGTCTTACATTGTTTTTAGAATTTAATGGTTTTTAAATTCTTCTCTTATATTCTTGCCATAAAGTTTTCTTAAATACTTTTTATGTAAGGTGGGCTTACATGTGTTTTAGAATTTGGCTGATTTTAAATTCTAACTTCTTCTTATATTATTGCCATAAAATTTTCTTCAAATAATTTTTATGTAAGGTGGGCTTACATGTGTTTTAGAATTTGGCTGATTTTATTTCTAAATTCCGTTTATTATATTCCTTCCAAATAGTTTATTTCTTATAACTTGTATATAATTGTCTTACATTGATTTTAGCATTTAGTTGATTTATTTCTAAATTTTCCGTTTATTATATTCCTTCCAAATAGTTTCTTTCAAATAACTTGTATGTAATTGTCTTACATTGTTTTTAGAATTTAATGGTTTTTAAATTCTTCTCTTATATTCTTGCCATAAAGTTTTCTTAAATAATTTTTATGTAAGGTGGGCTTACATGTGTTTTAGAATTTGGCTGATTTTTAAATTCTTTTTATCTTCTTCTTCCCAAATGGTTTTTCCAAATTTTTAGTATGTATTGTTGTTATTGTCCTTAGAGACAATATAGGGACCAGTGTACAGAAGCAATAATTTTTTTGTTATCCCCTGTAATTCCCTATTCTTCAACAACACTTTCTCTCCAACGGTATAACTAATAACCTTACCCATGCTTTTATCATACTTATTCCGCCGTTTCTCCTGATCTTCGGCCACCTTATTATGAAATTGAACTCTATTAAATATATATTTATGCTCTCTGGGGAACTCCAATATATCCTCGATCTCCCTAGGGGGTTGTCTTTCGTACATTGCGGAGTAAGGGGTTATTCCTATGGCTGGATGGTATGCCAGGTTGAGGAATTCTTCAGTGGCCTCCAAGTATTCTTGCCACCTCCTCTGCTGATCGTGGCAATACGTTCTTAATAGGCGCCCCACCTCTCGCAAGACTCTTTCGGCCGGGTTACTGCTCGGGTGGTATACTGATGTCTTGTATGTACGAACCCCCATAGACAGCAGTGTATCCCGCCATTTCCTCCCCTTGAATTGTGTTCCGTGGTCGGTTATGATCGATACCGGTTTTCCGACGGTTGGGAAGTACTGGTTGATCAGGATTTCAAGAACTTTATTCGTAGTCGCCCGATTCGCTGGGTATAGCTTAACGAACTTGGTATAATGGTCCATTATGATGACGAGATATTTGTATCTGTGGCGGCCACCACTGCGGGGAAATGGCCCACAGATATCCAGGAATACCTTCTCAACTTTCGACTGAGAGGTTATCGGAATCATTTGCCCCTCTCTTTTCTCGTTGTTGGTTTTTACGAGTTGGCAAATGCGACAGTTTCTTATGTACCTTCGTACTTTCCGGTTTATGTCTTTGATATGGCAGCTCTCTTCCAGGGCCTTTACCACCTTTAAGGCGCCCATATGCCCATATCGAACATGATAATTAAACACTATCTCCTTCTCGATATGGGTCGGAATAGTAACCTTCCATTCCTCCTTATATAAAGATGGTCTTGAAAACAGGATTCCATTATGGATTTTATAATATTGGGAGATTGTTTCATCCCCTGCTTCCAATCTTGTGATAATAGAGATTAACTTCGGGTCAGCTTGTTGGTGTGTGCTCAGGTGTTGCTGCTGCTTAGAATATGGTATACTTTAAGAATACTCTCCTTCTCCCCCTCGAACGTCTGTTTGTCAATGTCTACTCTAGACAAGACGTCCGCGACGACATTCTTCTTTCCGGGGATATACTCCCACTTAAGGTCGTATTCTTGCAGCAATAGTATCCACCGCGTTAACCTTCCATGGCTTAACTTACATCTTTTAAGGAACGAGATAGACTTATGGTCTGTCCGGACGGTAACGGAATAACCAAGGATATAAGTGCGGAACTTTCCGCACACGAACACGACACTCAATAATTCCTTTTCTGTAACGTGGTAGTTTTTCTCACATTGATTCAATGCTCTGCTGGCAAAGCAGATCACCAGATGTTCGCCCTCCTCATCCTCTTGATATAAGGTAGTGCCGAGGCTGATGTCACTGGCATCACAATTAAGAAAGAAAGGCTTATTAAAATCTGGATGGCGAAGTATAATGGGTTCAAGGAATTTTTGTTTTATTAAAGATAATATATTTTGTTGTTCATTACCCCAGATCCATTTATTTTTGGATGACAGTTGCGGCTGAAATTTGGCAGTCAGTTCTGAGTACCTTTCCTGGAACTTGCGGTAATAATTACAGAGTCCCAGGAACGACTGTAACTGCCTTCGATTCTTAGGTGTAGGAAAGTTCTGAATCGCTTCGACTTTTTCAGCCGACGGTGAGATTCCCTGATCATTTAAGATGAAGCCTAAGAATTGTATCTCCTTAGCAATGAAATGAGATTTTGCTAATTTTAGTGTAATATTATTTGTCACTAGCTTCTGTAATACGTGTTCCACACGGTAGCAGTGTTCCTCCCAAGTTTCTGAGGACACTAGCAAGTCATCGACATATACGGTGGTGAATTGTAGTGCTTCTTGGCCAAGTATCTGGTCCATGCAGTGCACAAAGACTGCGACTGAGTTTACCAGTCCGAAGGGCAACCTCTTAAACTGGTAGTTCCGTCCTTCGAATATAAAGGCCAGATACTGGCGACTCTGTGGATGTAATTCCACCTGCCAGTACCCGCACACCGTATCCCAGGTACTGAAGTATTTGGTACCGTGGAACTGTTTTAAAATCTCCTCAATCTCACCGGGCGAAGTCCTGTCATTAATGATCATTTTATTTATTTCGCGCGCATCTAAACACAAACGGACTTGTCCGTTTTTCTTAGGAATAGCCACGATAGGACTTGTATATGGGGAATGGCTACTCTCTATAATGTCACGGTTAATCATTTGCTCTATTTCAGCTCTTACTGCTTGCTTTCGTGATTGCGCAATGGGGTAAGACTTCCGGTTAAAGTCCACTGTGTCTCGGAACTGTAGAGTACGCTGGAAGTTTTTCACTTTACCGGGCTCATCAGAAAAGACTGATTTATATTTGTTATAGATGTTTATAATTTGTTCGCTTGGTTTATTGTTAAACTTTCGCCAGTTATACCGCTCCGGAAATCCCTGATCTCCTGGATTTTTTGTGACCATAAATCTTTATTGGAGGTGTTGTCTATCCTTTGTTCAATTATAGATGTTGGATGGATGTAGTTAATTTTGCGGATTTGCTGGTGGATACTATCGGGAACGACTTGGTCACTACCCACGAAGTTCGCCGTCCAAGTATGTCCGTTAGTAAACAGCGACAATGTTTCAGTTCTCAGATCAATGATGGCAGAATTCCTCCTGAGCACATTGCACCCGACCAGTATATTAAATGGCAGACTGCTCGCCACCAAGAATTCCATATCAATTGCTATACCACAGCTCATCACACTGGCGGAGACTTGCCTACGTATTATTTTGTCGGCCGGTTGCTCCCAACAAAATAATATTATTCAACGGCAACGTTGGTAAAGTTCTCCCGCACTCTTGCTGTATCCTCTCCAACTCCGTCGTACTTATGATTGACACGTTCGAACCAGTATCGATCATTAACTTGGCTGGGATGCCTTCTACCTCGGCGTCGACATGTATTATTTCATTATTGAAGTTATTGGTGGGATTCCTGTTATCCTCTTCCAATAACTCATGTCTGATGTCCTTTAGGTAGTTGCACCCTATGACTGTGATACGATTGTTATTATACTTATGATTGCACTCATTATTATAATTATACCCAGTATTTAGGAGCAGTAACGGGTTCTGGCGATTTATTACTGCCTGTGCCCGTTTAAAGGCTCGGCATCATTGTTCCTTTGAGCCATATTAGTTGATGCCTCATTTGGGATGCTTAGAGTGGTTCCCTGTCGATCTGTCCTATGGTCTTCCGGTCGTTCGTGGTTAGACCTCCGTTCAGCATCATCTAAACTATTACTCCTCCTTGCCGGATAGTACCTTGGTTGGTCCCGTTCTAGGCTCCTCCGCCTTTCTTCATATCCGCGGTAGCTGTTTCTTCGATTGTGGTCGAATCTTCGCTGTCGTCCATCTGTGGCTCGTATGAAGTTCACTCTAGGGCGAGGAAACCTATTATTAACGGGATTACCATTATTGGGACCCGCACGATTATTATTATTATGGTAACGATCATTACCATAATTGGGGCTTCTCTGACTATTTGTGTTATTAGGGTAGGGATTGCGGTTACCCTGATAACCATTAGAGGGTCGACTCGGGTTTGGATGGTTTGAACCCGTATTATTATTATTATTGTAATTAGAATTGTTCACATTATTATGATTATTAAAACTGTTATTTTGCGGGTATGCCCGGCCTCCTTGGTACCTAGTGTTTATGTTGTTCGTACCCTGGTTGTTGTTCTGATACGTCCTTGGTTCGGGCCCATCACTTCTTCTACGACTCTGTCGGTAGTAGTCTTCATTTTCATAGTTTTCGAGGAGTTCGGTCATTGCCTGGATGGTTTTTATTTGGCTGCCCCTCCTCGCACGAATTACTCCTTCATCATAATGATAGGACAACTTATTTATTAGGCATTCCTCAGGTATGGCCGGTTCTAAGTGCTTGGCCATACATACCTTGCCGAGGAAATAAGCTGTCATCGAACTACCGACTTGTGGTTTGTAGTGGCCGTGGCATATATTGTCTCTTATTAAATTTTGAGTTGTCTCCGACCAGTACTTGGCCTTGAAAAGGCTCTTAAATTGTTGATAATTGTCGATGTCGCTCCGGTTGGCCATCCACCAATGGTCATTCACCTCCCGAAACGACTCGTCAAGGATTTCCCTGTTCTGGACCCATCGGTTCCCTCTGTGTTTTTCGAGGTATTCCTCTATGCGTGCCAAGAACTCCATGGGCGTCCGTTTATATTGCCGGAAATTGAGCCATTCTCTGTTTTCTGACATGGGGAAATTATGATATCCAGATGGTCTGTTCCTTATCGATTCTATCTCCTCCTGGCTCTGACGCACCTGTCCCGTGACGTTCGTCATAGCGGCTTCCACACCGTCGCATCTTTCGGTTACCTGTGTCCGCACTTTATTCACTTCTTCCAAGGCAAATTTCTTGTTTTCTTCTAGTTTCGTTTCCTGTTGCTCTTTGACCTGTGTAATCTCTATGTATTACCTCCCGGACTTCCATCACTTCGTTTTCGGTCTGACGACATCTTTCATCTACTTCTCTGATCTGTTGGTTAACAACCACGACTTCTTGTTCTAACTTCTTTACGATGGATTTCTTCGTTTCTGTTATCTTTTTATTTATCTCCTCCTTGGCTAACTCAATCCTCTCGTCTAACTTATTCATGTTCTCTTGGTTAACTTCCCTTAATTCTTCTCTCAGCAGTTGATTGTCCTCTCTCAATTCTTCCCTTAACTGTTGGTTGTCATTTTCTATTTTCCTACTGGTTTCTTCCATTTTCTCCTCTAAATTCTTATTATTTTCTTCCATATTTTCCTTTCCATCTTCTTACTCAAGGATTGGTTTTCCTTTTTCAGGTCTTTCATTTTCTTATTCATAGATTGGTTATTTTCCTCCATTTTTTCTTCTATCTTCTTACTCAAATTCTTACTGGTTTCTTCAATCCTTTTGTTGGTATTTTCTATGCTTTTATTTATTCCACCCAAATCTTCCTTGGTAGAATCCATCTTCTTATTATTTTCTTCCATTTTGGACTCTAGGTTCTTATTAGTATCTCCAATTGCATCCATTTTCTTACTCATGGATTTGTTATCCTCCTTTGTGGACTCCATTTGCTTACTCAACTGTAAGAGCATTTCCATCATCTTCTCTTCCATTGTTTTAGATTTATCCTTTTCCTTCTCTGGGACAGTGACTTCCCCTGTTTGTGTTGGTACTTCGGGTTGTTCCTCGGGTGGTGCGGGTTGTTTATCCTCCACCTGTGGTATTACCACCTCCGGATCCTCCACGGGTGTTGCCTCCTTATCTCCCATGTCAACCTCCTTTTCGGCCTCTGCCGCTCTCTTTTTCGAAGTAGCTCGTCTTTGCATTTTTCTTCGGTTCTATTAAATAACCACTGCCAGGCTTAACTTATCAAGCCCTCTAAGTTGGACGCCACTTTGTAAGAGACCCTGTATGCCGGTCTTTACAAAAATAAAATAGTAGAGGAAAATTTTATAAAAAAATAAAATTTTCAAATAAAAAAAAAATTTTATGTTAATCAATGTTTGTAATTAAGCTGTTTTAAAGGTTTTGTAAAAATTTTAAGAATTAGGAAGGTATTTATTGACTATCGAGCACTTCTGGAAGATCTGAATCAAGTCTGGAGTTAACTAGATTAACTCCAGTCAGCAATCGATTGATGATTTTTCTTGCTGGTCCAATATCTCACTCAAAAAAAATATTTTCTTCTTCTTGAAGTCCCTTAGCCTTAATAAATAACCTTAAATTAGCCTGTGAAATAATAACAGATAAAAACAATTGAAATAAATGGATTTATTAAACAATTTAATAAATAATCGATTTTTTATCGATTGAGAACAATTATCGACTCCGTCTCAGGGAATTATCGATTGTGCATACAGTGACAAAATTATTATAAAGATTGTAAAAAGGACAGGTTCTTTGAGCGATTAAATTAATAGTCAGAGAAGGGTGACGAGAAAGTATAACATTAACAATTAAAATAAATTCAATAATTATTATTTAACAGTATTTAAATAATTCTGATATATAATGTTTAAGAAAATTGTTTTGTCAGACCATATGTAGCTTCTATGACGTCACTTGATGATGTAAGCAGATTTGTAAATTTCAAAGATGGCCACTACTAGTTCTGGCGAAGTCACGGAAAAAGTCGTCTTGTTAAAAACTCAACAAAATTATCTTCATGAATGTTTGAAATGTTCCCGCACTGGTGTAATCTGTCTATTAGGTAGTTTGGTGTGTTCTGATGAAGTGTTCCGTGTATATTGGTGTTAATTAAGTTATTTGGTATGTGTTCACTTCTGTTGGTTAGGTTGTCTGTAAAAGTGATTATGCGTTGTAGCGTGAATTATGTCAAATATATTGTTTTACTGTTTTATATCACTCGTATCATGAAGTTAGGTGTTATTTTTCACTATTGTCGTTAAAGTTTTGGTAAATTTAGCTAAGAAAGTGTTCAATTCATCTAACTCTCGATGCACTGACATTAATGGCAAACTGTCATACCATTTTCTACTCGGTTTTAAGGAACGTTTTTTCACACAACTATTCAGCTTGATCTTCAACAAAAGACTAATTAACTTGGTCAAAATCTGGCCCAGTTAAACTTTGAAAAAGTATTGTTAACATATTTCGATTACCCATACATATGATACAAAATTACATTATATATGGAATATATTTATTTTATTCATCACTTTCATGAATTATGAACCTTATCATTGGTTTAATCATCTCATTCCTTTTAAATTGATATATTATAGTCCATATCTGTGGACATTTTGTGGAAATTACCAAATTTCTTTCCTTTTTGAAAATCTAGGCTCAAAATTTGATTTCCGCCTTTATACAAATTTTTCTTCCATTTTAATTGTTATTAATTCTATTATAATAAATTTTAATTAGTCATATTTCTCTTCCTTTCCTTAAATACATATAAATTAAACCTTTGAAGTGGTTTTTTGTATTAGTCTCTGAATTTGACATTGCTCTTTAAAATTAATTAATTTATATATTTTGAAAATTTACAATCTTTTAAGGTATATTTCCTTATTATCATTTTAACTCATAGGATCATTTCCAGTAGTGGTTAACTGATTTACCTTATCTAAATCTTGCTAGTTTACAGGATTTATATGTGAATTATACTGGTTTATATGGTTGCTGTGAATTCACCAAATGGCCTAGAGTTTAGAATTTTACATTTCTGTTTTTCTCAAATAAATTTAATACTACCACTCCTCTGACTTTACATAGTTACTATTACCTGAAAATAAAATGGTTTATAACTTATGGCGAGGTGTAGTATTTAATTAACACTACTGTTATTAAAAAAATAATTATGAACATGATTTAGCCATCTGTACAATTGAACTTATTGCTGACATGGTTTGAACATATACATTTAACTTCTTTTGAATTAACACAGCATACCTACTGAAACATTATTAATGGTATGTATGCTGTTATTTAGCAAACATAATTCATTTTAAACACATAATATAAATCTTATTTTCTAATAACTCTTACAAATACATTGATTTTATGGCTGTGAACAAACAGTCTATTTAAACATTTTAAACCTATGAATACTAAATTAATGCCAGTCCTTTCTGGTCTAAACCATTATTATTTATGATCCCCTTCATCAGTAAACATGACCACCCATACTCTAGTTATTAGCATTTTTTACAAATGTCTTGTAAACAAAGAGTTACATTAAAATAATAAAATACTGGAAACCTTCCATTTTATTATGCTGTTTATTATTGGATATTAAAGTTGTTATATAGCATATTGATAAGTCATAGTATCACTAACTTTAAGTTTATTGCATTTCCAAAAAACACTTACACAAATTCACTTTCACTGGTGGTTCTGATATTTTGAGTCTCACTATCTCAGACCAGACCTTTAGTAATCATGGACTGTTAAGACTTGTTTATTTTCTTATCACATAATAGCTTTAGTCGGTTCACTTCTTATAATACTATACAACACTTTATGTTTCTAAATAATTACATTTTATAGGATTTTGGTATGTTATACTTTCTTTTTAATCGTTTTGGTGGGTTTGGGGTTGATGGTAGTTAATAATAATAATAGGTTTTACAACGGTGTTTCCTTCATACTATTTCTTCCTCTCCTTCTTCTTATCTTCTTTCTTGTCCTTCTTCTTATCTTCTTTCTTGTCCTTCTTCTCATCTTCTTTCTTGTCCTTCTTCTGGTCTTCATTCTTGTCCTTCTTCTAGTCTTCATTCTTCTGGTCTTCTTGTCTTCATTCTTCTGGTCTTCTTGTCTTCATTCTTCTTTCTTGGGTAAACCAAGGTACTTTGTGTTATCTCGACTGATGTTTAGTTTGGAGCATCTAATTTATTTACTGATACGGACCTTGTTCTTCTCTAAAGGTTTGAGGGTATTGTTTTCTCCCTGATCACAAATTTTATTCTTCCTTCTTCTTGTCTTTGGGGTATTTTGGTGTTCACCACTCTTAAACTGATTCTCTATCTTCTTGATATGGTGTTATTTAATTTGTTTACTGCTCCTAGCTTCCTGGGTAAATTACTGATCTTATAATATGAGTTGCTTTCAATACTTTCTTTGATATTTAAACAGTGGTTTTTTATATAATGTAATGAGGATTTTTATTTTATCGTGGTTCATTCCTTTGATTTCATTAAATCTCATTCAATATTATTTTAACATATGTGGTGTAATTAAATTTTATGATTTTATATGACTTAATAAGTAGTGGATTTTCTGTCACGCTACAATATATAGGCCTATATTAAATAAAGTAAGTGACAAAGAAACTGCACGCTGGTCTAATGCCTCTGTTAACAGTAATAGATTCTGTTTTCTGCTTCTCAGTGTTTATAGTAATGTCCGTTCTTTCATATAGGATTCTTATTACTTCTGTTATATGATGTGGGTATCCTCTTTGCTCTAATATTTTGCACAATACGTCTATTTACATGATCAAATGTTTTTCCATAGTCTATGAAGGCAATATGTGGCTCTAGATTGAATCTCTTCTTTTTTCGATCAATTGGCGTATAATTGTGACGTTGTCACTACAGGATCTTCCTTTTCTAAATCCAGATTGTTCTTCAAGGAGAGTGTTTGCAGTATTCTTTAGTCTGTTATTAATTATCCTTGTATATAATTTGTAGGCCCTATTCAAGGAAATTATTCCTTGATAATTTCCACAGTCATTTCTGTCTTATTTTAAACAAAGATATTACCTCTGCTGTTCTCCTAAAATCTGGAATAGTGTTTGTATTCCAGCATGCATTAATCAAACGCCAGTGTTGTTATAGTTTTAATAGCAGTCCATTACCTTTTAAGTTTCTGTGTTAATTCCATCCAGTCCTATTCTTCATTTGGTCTAGAGATTCTGTTAATTCTTCTGTTATGTTATCCCCAAGGTATATAGTGCTATTAACAACTGGAAGAGTGATAGTTATATCTTGTTCTCCTGTATTATTTACCTCCTCATCTGTCATGTGTAATTGTGCATTATCTTTCTCAGTTTCTTCAAATATTTTTTTTGTTGGAAATATCATTAATTTTTCTTTTTTCTCGTCATATCCTTTCCGAATCCCAGTGCAGACCGTAACAATGTCATCATTCTGTGGAAGAACATCTATTTTACTAACAACGCGTTTTTTCCTTGTTTTGTCAGCATTAGTGCTTACTTCAGCACTCCAGTCTGTCTTCATCAATTGTAAAAATTCATCCATAATTTTACATACTTTGTTTTTCTCTGGACTCAATATACCAGTATCTTTCAAAACTGAAGCTTTCACAATGTCAAAGCAAGATTTTAATGATGAACATAATCGAGGCGCAACACTAGGTGTACTATATTCTCCTGTTATGTAACTAAAGCCACTGAGATTACGAATCGCTTCCATTAAGTTATCAAATTGTTTTGGATTAATACAGTCTTCCAGATATGTAATGTCTGGATTGTTTTGTCTCATTTTATCTAAAAGTCTGGCCAAGTCCCTGATTTTTGATGAAATGTATTTTATATGCTGATTACTTCTGTGGTTTTTAAAAAACTTTGTAGCAAATCGTACAATTAACGGATCAGTTTGGGCAATGAAACTAAATTTATCTTTCAACACTGTTGAAAAATAAGACTTTTTTCAGTGACTCGGAAACTTCAGGAACATCTGGAATTATCATTAATGAACACGTCTTTGTAACTCTGTTTCTTCTTTCGCTGTTATTATCATCAAATCCTTTATTATTGCAGTGCCTGTAGTGTAGATACATATTTTCTTTTTTGAGAAGTCCAAGACATTTTGTGCAAACAACGTGAGTCAAAGAATTGACTGTGTATTTTCAGTTAGCTGGTCTCTTCATCGGTATAAGCTTTTCATTATTTCCCTTGTTGGTTACCTTCAAGTTATAATAATAATTACCTTTCTTTCTCAGTTTGTCAGTAATAGCCATTCTTTTCCTTTTTCTTTCCTTCAAATTTTCATCTAAAATCATTATATATTCTTTTACTTCTTCTTCAAATGGATGATGTTTTACAATGTGTCTAGCAAAATTTGTCACTAAAATGTGACAAAACGGGCAACAGTTTTTTCTATCCCATTTTCTTTTTTTCTTATTATCATTAATAGTTTCTTTTCTACAATCAGCATTTTCTTGGTCAATAATAATTTATTTTTCTTTTTTTTATGGATATCTGCCAATGTCAAACACCTTGCACAGTTTGGTTCCTCTACAACAGCAGTACTACAATAATCACTTCCAAAATTTAGAATATTGAATGCATCACTATCTACAACTTCAACATAGTTATGTTCATCTACACCTTCAACATCGATATGTTCATATACAACTTCCACTGCCACTTCTGTTTTATTTTCCTGAAATAGACACAAAAAACGGTAGTTACATTTAGTCATTTAATAACAATACAATAGAATCTGCAGAACAATGAAAAATAAAATCCCCTCCCCACCCTAAATCTGGTTGCCCTAAACTAACACTGGAGCTGAACCGCTAAGACAAACAATATTTTCCAGTAATGTACAGAAAAATATTTAAATTTATAAAACTTAATTTGAATTCATGAAACGTAATGACATTATATGTATGCATGTGTATATATATATATATATATATATCACTTTCTATATAAGTAACTCAATGTTTCTTGCAGTAATTATATAATTTGTGATGTTTTCAATTTGTTTCTTCTGCAAGTAGTATAAATTTCGTATATTCTTTTTAACACCTGACGCACGTTTCACTGAAAAATATCAGTATCATCAGAGTTTCTAAGTAAATTAATAACAAACGAAATAATTCTATTAATATAAAATTAATGAATAATCGAATTTGTATCGATTTTAATGTAAAATAAAATAACTGATAATCAATTTAGGTCGATTAGTTAACGATTGTTTTAATGTTTATTTTCTTCAGCAGCTGTTTTCTCGGTTATATTTGAAAATTTGTTGTTTATATTTTATTCATTTTTTAGTAAATTTATAATTTTAAATAGATCGTCTTGTTTTGTTTTTATTTGGGTTTGTTCTTTAATTAATAAATTATTGTTATTGTGTGTGTAAATGTTAAGATTTTCTCAAATATTCATTTTTTGACCTTTTTAAAATAATTCAATACTTTTAACATGACTAAAATTTTAAAATACTAAATATAGTCTTTAAAAACGACTGAGATAGCTCAAGTCACGTGTATTTAAATATGAATAATAATTTTCTGTAAATTCTTAATAACCTAATACTTTTAACTGCAAGTTTTCACTTGTTCGACTCTTTACAAATAAGCCTAAAATTATACAAATATTACCTGATTTTCATAAGGTAAATTAATATCTTAACATTTTTTAGTCAGTTAAATCTAATAACATTACCGTGTAAACAATTTGAAAGCAGGAGTGGGGTTTTGTTTTATTTTTAATTTCAACACATAAGTTACAAAGAAGTACAGATCAGTTGCCCAGTTAATGGTGTTATGGATCTGCAATTAATTTTCACACATAACAAATTGAAGCGTCACACCATAATAGGTCTTTCTACAAAATTGAGGTTATGAAACCAAAAAATTACAAACATTTTGGACTTTCCACCAAAAAATGAAAATAATTTTCTAGTTCATGATCATTTTTTGACTCATTGAACTCTGATTATTAATAGCACAAGTTAAGTTTAGTGATTTTTGAAGAAATACAAGTTTCAGCTCTCCTAAACCTGAGTTTTAGCTATCACTAAGGTTAACAAGAAAAAACTCAAGTTGAAAATGTTTGTTCAGTTACTCACCACCAATACGAATCCCAACAGCAATTAATATTTTGTGCCCTCTTGTTTTAAACATAGCTATTTTATTTTGAAATTAGGAAAATCTGAAAAAGCATAAAACATTCTAGTAAATAATTTCCTGCACTTAATTTAAAATAAATTTTAAAAAATAATCCTGCATATCAATAATTAATTTATCATTTACACTACTAAAAGTAATAATCAACTTATGTTTTCCTTATCTTAAAAATTGCAGCGAGGTCCCCTTTTTCTTAAACAAACCTAACCTTGCCTTAGACTGAACATTTTTAAAAGATGTATTATTTTCTTCAAACTTATAATATTGATGTTCAAATAATATTCTCATGAATGATAACATTATCAATTCATCAGACAATTTTGGTGACAGAGCCTCCGAAATAGTAATATATTTTTCATTAGTACAATTTAGTATTGCAAACTTGAACCACAAAACTTCGTTACCATCAAATGTCTGGTGCAGACTGGCCTACTGGTTTTGCATTATGAGTGGTTGCAATGCAGGCAGTTTCAGACAACTACTAATCAAATATTGCTATCATTTTCTAATACAAAACTTTTAGTTCTGTTGTTATTATCTCTTTACCAACAAAACGTGGGTTTAAATCCATGATAAGCCCGGCGCCATGAAAAAGCATTATTATGTATTTTGATGAGAAAAACAGTGATCTATACATATAATGAGACATGTTTTATTTAACCTAGTTATGACAACAGGGATTCATTAGTTTATTTTGCCGAAGAGAGCGATGGGCCTATTGACCCGATAATCTGCGTAGACCGAAGAAACAGATTAAAGAGAACCTTATTCCTTGATTAGGTTTTACTGATTCTACTGTTTATCTGGATCAGTTGCCACATAGGCCATTGCTCGCTCCAGCAATAATAAACTAAAGAAACACTCTTGACATGGTCAACTAAAGTAAAGCGTAACTCATGTCGTTACATGCGTAGATCACAGGTATGCATTTCATTCCTTGCTAGATTTATTAAGAGATTTTAACCAAAGTGTGGAGTCATTCCTTTCCATATACAACCATAAAAATGATAGTTAAAAACAGAGAAATAACAGCTTTGTCTATAAAATCAAGTAAAGGAAAACTCTAAAAACCAATGTGCGACAACAATTTTTCATTATAAAAATAATGATTCTGAACTGGAAAAGTTTAAACCAATCAGTAAGCTTATTTAGGTCTGTAAACATAATATCCTAACAATATAATGAAATAGGTTATGGTATACAAAATACAATGGTTTTATCAAAAAATCATAATTTTAATTGATTTAATTATTCATTTAACTCTAAAAGATGAACAATGTACCAATCTTAATACTGTTTTAGTATAGATATATTTAAACTGCAGTGAATTTTAATTCACCAGAAATTGATGGAAATGAAGACATTGATTATTCAAAGAACACTAGGTTAAGTTACCTAAATAAATTTCAAAAATACACTTGGATTAAGCTACAACGACAAATGCTTAATTAAACAGTTAGAAACTTCATTTTTTTATCATTAAGCCTAAATGTGAAATATTAGGTTATGTAATCCAGGCGAAGGTGAATTGACAGTATTAACAGTGCCCGTAAAAAACCTGAAACGTTTTAACCTAACATAGTCCAAGAGATATTCATTACGATTGTAACTCAACTAAATAAGCAATTCAATTTACAAAAATTATAAATTTTCAACACTGCTATTAATAAAAAGCTATATATACATTTGACAGTTTTTGAAACCTTTCATTCATTCTTACATAATTATAGCACACTTAAGATCATAGATTCCCTACAAATTAGATATAAATATGTTACAATAGGTGTTTTGCTTACCAGATAATGTAAAATTTCAAGTACACCACTCCAACAAAGCCTGCAGCACATCGTATCCTACTAAGATGTAGACAGTAGAGGTGGGCCGATATACCAGTAATAGGTATTTTGGAACGATATTCTTGTGGAACGGATGTAACAGTGACTGAAAAGTTGAAATACCTGTTATTCGCGGTGACGCTGTTCCGAGTCGAGCCACGCCGCCCTCGCTGTTCCGAGTCGAGACACACCCCCTACGCACCTACACAGACACACACACACAAAAAGTACGCAAGATCACGTAAACCAAGGCCAAATACTAGGCGTACAAAAATATCGCTGGAACGCAAGGAACAGCCAGTAACGCGTTATTTAAAATACTAGGTATTTCAAATACTAGTGGTATCACCGATACACAAGGAACAACGCGTTCCAGAGTAACAGCAGTATTTTAGTAACACCTAATATTTTAGGAACACCTAGTATTTTAGGAACAGGTAGCATCAAGCATATTTCGAGTAGGAAATATAAGTATATAGTACGAGCCACTTTTTCGTCCTGTATACTTCATTCTGCGCAAAGAGACGAAGCTGTTTTTAATAAAGGAAATAATTCATCCTGCTGTTACATTTATTCTCGTGTGATGTGCAGATATAGAATACAGATTATATGCTAATAAATTATATATTATACTAGTCACCAACTTGTAACTAAAATCGGTTGGTAAAACTTGTAACGGAAAATTTGACCTATTTATAATTTTAATAAAGAAAATATGTTGAAAATAGAAATAAGGGTGTGTTTGAGAAAACAGAGAGGCATGTAGACGTGAGAAAGCGAGGTGGGAATAAAGTGAAAATAGAATTACTTGCTAAAAGCTTGATAATGCATGTACGGTATGTTAAGGCACGATTTGGGACATATGGTCATAAACTGTATTATGTTTCAGAAATAAGGGTGTTTACCAAATGTTGTAAAACCTAAGTGCATATAACAATAGCTGGCGTGGGAAAGCGATCTTGTTGTGCAAGTGAGATAGAAAGAGACGCTACTTTCTGTAAACACGTGTGCGCAGAGAAACGTTGGGCGAATAAGAAAAAGCGTCATACGTTACGCGGGAAGTTTTAGTTAAGCGGATTGGTTGAATTCGTATTTAGCGGTAGTTTGGACCTATCGGAGCGTTTTGTCGTAGTTCGTAAGTAAGGGAAACTTGAGGCATGTATATATTGTGAACTTAGAGGAAATAAGGGCAGTCTTCTTAATATCAGCAGAATTATACGGAGAGACTCGTGTACGTTGTTTTGGCGTCAAAAAATATAGATATTTTAATAATTAACGGAAAGAATCAGTAAACTTCTCAGAAATAACAAAGTACGGGAAAACTATAATTATTAATATTAAAGTTATAAAGAAAGTTTCAGAAATCATAATAAGTCAAAGAGTATATAATCGAAGTTAATAATAAATAATAAATACATACGAAGTTCTGTTAATTCTTTACGTGGCGGTAATTCGCGGAAGGAGGCGTTGGAGTTCGAAAGAAAGTTAAGACGGTACCAATTAGTCGGGCCAAACGCGACGTGAAGTGAGTTAAATGCACTTAAGTTATATTCTGTCATCTTGGTGTCCAGTGTAATTATACAACATAGTTAGAGGTATAATCCATATGTTAGTGTAGTGCACTTGTGATAAAGTGAATTTTGCAAGTTTAACCAGAATCAACACGACGACGGCTGCTGACGAACATCGATCTACGATAGCTTCAGGACCACGCACTTTGGAAGGATTTACGCAAGTAAAGAATAATGAACATTTAATTTCTATATTTTTTTATGACTAAACATATGTTGTATGCAACATAGTGACTCAATCTGTCATAAAGGACTCACTGCTAGTTAATCATATTTAAATTTGTTCAATAATTAATTCAATTCATATAAGAAGATTTTAATTTTGTAATGTATAAATACAAATTGTCATTAAAGTGATTATCATACTTTAATTTGTGTTTATTATTACTGGCGCCCTGAGGTAAATCAAGAGTCGGTACACTAGAATAAGTACCATAAACTATTATAGAAATTAATATATATCATATTTGATAAAGATAGTTTGTGATCTTATTTTTCAAATGCTCATAGGCCAACATAATTTTCAAATCAATAATTTTAACTCTTTTACAAAGGCCTAGCAAGAAGTGTATTACATTCTTTATGTTTTTACTCAAAAAAACTTTATGTTCCGACTAGTTAGTGAAATCGTATTTAATTATATTGAGTTATAACCTATAGAGTGGCTGATGTTGATAAGCTACATTATACTTTTTATTAATGTGATTTTAACTTCACTACACATCTCACGTAAATGATGAGATTGTTGTAATGGACATTTATGCACTTTATCTAGTCCTGTTCCTTAAATAACTCTAATGCATTTAATTTACTTTTGTTGTTGCTTATTATTTATAAGTTTTTATTTATGTATTTATATTTAATTTATTACAATTTGTTTTTTATTTTTATTTGTAAAATTTTGTTTATTCTCATTCTCTCTTGTGGCTTACTGTTATGTTTTTATTATACATTTCTGATGTTTTTTCACATTATTTTTTGTGGTATTATGTGTAGGCCTACTCTAAATTATTTAATTGCCCCGAGTTTCGCAACTGATTTGTCTAACCAAAGTTAGTTTGTTTACTACTAGTGAAAACTTAAATTGGCATTCCCAAAGGCAGATAGGCCTATAAATTCTCTTGTTTCTTATTTCCATTTAAACAGTAATAGTTTAATAAAGTCACAGTGTAAAGTAACACTGTTAATACTTTTAGTTTCAATTTATTTCTTCTAACAAATTATATAGTATAGGTTATATAATATCTTCAAATAAATACACAGCAAGTAGGTTTATTAATATATTAATAGGTTTATCTAGGTGAAAATAAACCTACTTGCAGTGTATTTATTTGAAGATATTACATAGGAGACCTGCAGGAAACTCAAAACGAGTTACTTACAAAGGATAATATAGGTTATGTATATATAGTATATAATAACAGGTATTTGTACCTGTTATTTTTTTGGAACGGTATTTTCATACCTAGTATTTTAAAATAACAGTTTAGCCCACCTCTAGTAGACAGACGTAAGCCTAGTAGAGATTCATTCTGTAATAGCTTTTGTGCATTTGACGACGAAACAAAACCAAAAACAAAATAATTTTCAATAAAACAAAACAAAAACTTCATTTGTATTAAAATAAGGTTTGTATAAAATGTGATCAACGTAAATTGTTTTCAGATGAATATATATATATATATATATACAAGTATCCGGAGCCACAATCGATTCACTGAGATACAGCCACTGAAATGTATATATAAAAATTTATCCATCCTTCGTTGATCTCACCCCAAAAGAGCCACAATAGAAGTGGCTCTTTTTGTGCCACATTGTAAGGTAAAAAATAACCGCAAAATCAACAAATGATAGAGGGAGAAAACTATATATATATATATTTATCTTTTTGGGATCATTGTTGGTCACGCAGAAAATTTCCATGAATGTTGATTTTTGTATAAAGCTTGTTTCTCGTTAGGTTTTAGTGCTATAACTTTCATAATAACATTAATGATTTCAACGTCAAAAACCGTAAAAGAAAAACATAACATTTTTTAATAATATTGAAAAGAGTTAAATATTTTTAACGATTGATTGTTGATCACATATAAAACGATATTGTTAATCAGATATGTTGATCTGGGTGAACGAACATAACCTCAAACCTTAAAAACGCGGGAACCATTTTGTGGCTCTATATAAAATTCCTCTTGGATCAACCAAGTATGCTTTTTGGCTGAACATTCCCAAAGCGACAGCCAGATATACAAGAGTACAAGGGTCACGCCTTCAAACCAAAACAAATGGAGACAGCCGGAACTGACAGCGTTGCCAGGTAAACGTTTTTCCTTGCGTGTGTAGTTGACGGTTCATATTTTTCGCTGTCTACAGTTTTCGCACAACTGTATAAATTCAGATCGGGCCGCAACACCTAGTCAGTTATTGTTGATCATGCGGTAAAATGCAAAAACATTAACCGATAGTTGATTATTATTAATTTTTGTTTAGGTTATTAATGAAATTTAGAATAACCTTACAGTAATAATTAATGTACTACTTTAATAAAAAAAGGCGGTTCATTCCTATCACGTAGCAGAGTGGTTAGTGTCTGCCTTTCATATTGTCCAGCGTTTGAAACTCGGTCAGGCTCGGCGTTTTTCACACGCTAACAAATTTCATCCGTCATTGTTATTAAATAAAACGTTTAGAGAAAACTGTAATGTTCCAAATGATGTTCCATATCAACCGTGCTCGCTAATAACCTCGTAGTTGATGTCATAAATGGGGTGACATATGCATGTTGATTTCTGACAGAAATGAGGCGGAGCTATTTTTGTAATATGTAAATGTTTACTTAATGTTTTCTATTTAGCGGAATTTTCTATCTTCAGCAAAACATCCGTCGTTTTATTGTCGTAAACACTGGAAATAATTAAACTTTGGTAGTGTCATTTCGTTATGGTCAGAAATGTAAAACTAAGCTAGCCGTAAAAAATAACGCTGGATAAACTCCATAACCTTATACAGCTGCTTACTTAATCTTAACATGAAAACTCTTTTTTAACACTTACTTGTGTTTTATTGTCAGCAAATAGTATTGTTCAAACAGATTGCATTTGGACAACTTCCGGTAATTTGATATTTTTTGGCAAAACACTTTAGTATGAGTCAGTGCGGACTGATCGTCTTGATATTTCAACCGATGACATTTAATAAAAAATATTATAATCTGGAGAAAAGTCATAAATTCGTTGATTATCAGGCTGATAACCAGGTGTTCGTTGATAACATCAGGTGTTATGCCAGGACAGAAAAGATTCTTTATTTTCAAAATTTAAGAGTAACAATAAACCCTTATTAAACCTAACATGAAATCACGATACCTATTGATATCACACAATTTCTTAACGTGGCTGGTGTACGGGGTTAACCAAGTACCTAATCTCGCCTATACCTTGGCCAATATTACAGTTATTACCTTTATAAGCATGCTGACCGGGAAGAATCCGTATTCACTCTGTACACATGGATTATTGGTTGAATTCTCATAGTTAAAATCTTTTTTATAGATCTCAGTGTGACGATTTAATAGGGTTAAATAGCACAAAATAAAAAAGAGGTAAAAATAATATAATCCTAAATGAAACTACATAATTTCTCTCCCTATGAAATAAATAGAAAACTAAATAATGTTAAACAAATAAATATGTAAACCACCTCCTGTTTCTTCAGCGATTAATAAATTATAGAGAGGCGTAATAAACCAGCAATTTAAAATAAGTATAAATAATAATTAATTATTTAATAACTATTTCTCGCGTCGGTAAATAATAACACGCGCGGACAAGAAAATCGCTAAGCCAGCGATGCGCGCCCCAAGTTAGTTGTAACTCAGAGTCCGCCGCGAGAACAACACAGTTGAAAATGTAGGCAGTAACTACCAAATTATAGAGAATGAAAGAATATGTCGTTCACTCTCTTAGTTTCTTTAAGCTAATGCTTAGTAAAGCTGATAGCAATAATTATCAGTAATTTCAATATGTTTTAACATCTTTGATGCGTTTTAAGTGTGTGTTTATGACATCTCTGCAGTTGATTTAATATCACGTCAACGTGATAGAGATCACAGTATATGTAACAGTTTAACTATAAGGTAAAAGTGCGGAAAACCGAAGTAAGTGAGTTCAAGTGAAAGTTTCTCACCACCGCCAGCACCAGAATCTGATCAACCTTGCAAAAAGAGAGAGACAACAACACCTTCCATTATTACACCTTCTTCAGACCTGCAAGATAGACCAGAATCCGCATAGCCACCGTTTACTACAGACAACCCCGATTCGCCGAGGATGCTACATACAGGTGACACAGAAGTCAAACTTCTGTAGTTCAGAAATCACTTAATAAAAATATGAAAGACAATTGACACCAAAATAATATTAATATCATAATACAAAAGACTGGCCGAATTAAATTACCATTGTAACTTTGTAATAAACAATATGATGTATTTAGCTTTAATGACTATAACATGCTAATATTAATAAGTCCATTCTTCAAATGGCAGCAAAAGTAAATTGTTTAACTTTAATATAAAGAAAGGATATATCTCGGATCCGAGGGTATGAATTACCAATGTTTTATAAATAATTAACCAAGTTGATTAATTATGCATTATTATTTATCATTATGCAGTTATTATTTTTTTTATAATTAACTAATCAGTTGAACGAAATAGAGTAAACGAAAAGTAGGTTAAGTATATATATATATATATATATATATATATATGTATGTTTTAACAATACAAATCACAAGCCTAATTGATTTTTAATAATAAGACAGTAACTCATTTTCTTGTATGCTAATTACCAGGTATGTAAATAAAGAGATGTCATGGACGTAAATATGCGTGTATAAATTTGGCAACACGAATCTAATATTCCTTAATTCACAGATTCCAATTAAGTGTTTTGCTACGTTGTATTTTAATTAAATATATATATTTTGTGAATATTATGGCAGCCTATTTAATTGACCGACGTCAATTAACCGGGCTCCCGAGGTTATAATGGCGATAGTATACAGAAGTTATAAAGATAGTATACAGCCGTTATAAGATGCGCCACTCTGCTATGCTAATAAATAAAAGACTAATTGGAGTTACTGCAATAAAGAAATAAAAAAAAGGCCATATATAAAAGCTTAATAATAAAAATAAAAATTATAAGAAAGAATAATAGGAAATGGAGATTAATAAGAAAGTAAAGTAGTAAAAAAGTAAATAAAACAAGAATAGCAATAATATATTGGTACAAAAGATTTGCAATTATTATTAAGAAAAATAATATATGTAATGATAATTTAATTCTGTAAACCCATGTTGAAGGGTGCACAGATTGTCACCCCAAAATAAGCGTGAGATCAAGAACAAACAGGAAATCTATTAACTTGTTAGGAACTGTATAAACTAAGCCATTGTTATAAGCGTATGTGCAACAACGTTGAATAAACTACCGTTGACCCAGACAATAGTCGAATACAAACGCGTAATATCTCCCCTTGCATAGGAATGTTATCGCCTAACAATAACAGTTGTCATAATATTTCATGTAACGTCCTGTAGAACTCTGTGTGAGATTCCCTTCTCTACGAGCTATTATTCTCTCTGTAAATTGAAAGGTATTTTATTCCACAAAACTAAAGATAGTCATATACAGTGATATAATAAATATAATCAAACTGATGTTGATTAGTATAAGTAGATTACTACAATTAGCCTATTAAGACAATGTCTCAATTTAATCCGGATTTGTTATTAAAGACGAATTATGCTATGAAGCACTTTTACGCGGTTTAACTTATGCAAACGTAACGGTCGCAGAATTACGCAAAACGTTACGCGAAAACAAGCAAAATATACCTACCCAGTTAGATAGATTAAACGAAATAGAACCTGAAAGCGAAGTAGAAACATGTTATGCAAAATATAGGGAATTGACGTCAATATCGCAAACCCTCCACGACGAAAAATCACCCGCCATAATCTTGCGTACCACGCAACGGATAGAGCATTTAACCCGTCGCATAAATAATTTACTAAACTGGCCCGGAGCTACTGTAACACCCCGTGACGTGCAAAAATTTGCAGACGAAGCATTGTAGCAATTACCAACGATAATAAGAAACCTACGTCGTAAATCAGACTCATTTAAAATGGAGGAAATAGAAGAATCTCTTTCTAGATTATATATCACACCATCTCAATCACCCACCATAGAACAGAGATCCACTACCGTGACTTTCGAATTTCCACAAGTATCAAGTGTAGAACCGAATGCAGATCAGACGCTTAATAGAAATGTGAATACCACACCAACAGCGGAATCCTCACCTCCAAGTGCCCAGCGTAGTCTCACATATAATAATGATTTAATGAGTAATCGTGTGTTGCCATCCTCTGCGATAACTAATTCAATGTCGAGACCCGAGAATACAATCTCACGTGAACTTTAGTGCTAACCTATACAGAAAGATAACTCATCCCGTAGAAAAGATTTTATCAGAAATCCAATATACCGATGGATTAAGTATTACCAAACTGTTAGCGTTCATAAAACACCTTTTACAAATAAAAGACTTACAGCAACTGAGCGATAGCCAAATATTTCCAGTGATTATGACTAAATGTAAACCACCATTAAAAGACCGTGTACAGGAGTCAATGAATTTTCAGCATTCCGTAGACCAACTACATTCTGCCTTAATAAGACATTTTATTCCAACGGGAATTTATGAAGAATTGAAACGGAACACAGTACTTAGAGTACAAGGAGCGCACGAGAGACTCGCGCACTATATTTCAGAAATAAGAGAATCTTCATTATTACTAAAGGTAAATTTGAGCGAACCACAGTTAGTAGAAACGATTCTGGTGGGATTATCCCCAGAAGAGAGATCGCGATTAGTACTGCTCAATAGACCCAACACTTTTGCAGAATTAGAACAATGCTGTATCCACTCATCAAACGTATGGTATTCGGACCAAAACAGACGTGCTTTAATTCCTCAGACACAACGCAGAAACGAAACACCACTCCTGGTATCAGAACAGAGAATACACCGTGTTAGTCAACACTTTAGAACTCCGAAACCTTCACACTACCAACCTGCACAAAATTATCAACTGAAATCGCAACCGAATATGAGCGACACAGTGAGTAGAGAAAAAAGATGCTATAACTGCGGTAAACAAGGTCACATTAGTAGGTACTGTAAACAGAAACAGCACTACCAAAAATCCTCTCATTCAAAAAACATGTAAGGCAGGGAGTGCCGAAATCCTGTGTCTCCCGCCGCGTCGTAAGTGTAGGTAAAACCGAGAAGTACAAAACCAAAAAAAAAAAATAATAAAAAAAATTAGACCCCTATGTAGAAAGATTTGTCAATAGATGCAACTCAATTACTACATGCAATTCCAGTGTGTGTCAATTACCTTATATACAAGTAGACCTTGGCATTACGAAAACACTAGGATTAATTGATTCCGGATCAACACGGAGCTTAATTAGCCAACAGTTAGCCGAAACATTAGCCAAACACCACCTTGTTAAACGTAGTCAACCGGTGAATATGAAATGCGCTACCGCTAATAACCAAAAATTAACAATAAAACTCAGCGTTACTATCAAACTAAAAATTAAAAATTTAACATGGTATTTTCCAGTATTAGTATCTGAAGAATTAGGACCAAACTTAATATTAGGAGCGGACTTCATCAGTAAAACAGGTATAATATTCTTGACATGTACGATAAGAAGTATTATTTTAGATTCGACCGTACCCAAAAATATAATTTTGACTTCGAAGTAAATAACAGTAAAGGTACAGAAACACCCGCAACGCACGTAGTACACCACGAACCTGAACTAGATCATTTAGAGAGTAGAGATAAACAAAAAATACAAAATCTAATAAAAGAATTTTCCACCGTTCTAACCCCAAAGTTACGTTTAACGAATCTAATAGAGTACAAGATCAACCTGAACGATAATAAAGTAATCCGACTGCATCCATATAAGTTATCTCCTCCAAAAATGGAAATCATGAGAAATCAAATCAATAAATTGTTAGAACAACAAGTTATAGAACCTTCCACTTCACTGTATTCATCACCCGCGTTCTTAGTACCCAAAGGCACTGATAAACATAGATTAGTCGTTGACTATAGACAATTAAATAAAAAGATAGAATTCGAGTCCATACCGCTCCCCGACATCCACAGCGCCTTCCACTATTTTACAAAAGCTAAAGTTTTCACCATAATAGATCTCAATCAAGCATTCCACCAAATACCATTATCAGAAGAATCCAAACATCTAACCGCCTTCGCAGTCCCGTTCAACCTGTACCAATTTACAAGGGACCCTTTGGAATCTCCCAAGGAAGTTCTGTTTGTAGTCGATTGTTAGAAAAAATATTCCACGACGTAAAATTTAAATTCGTATACAACTACCTAGATGACATAGTAATTTACAGCGAATCCATGGAACAACATCTTCATTATTTACGCGAAATCTTATCCCGATTAAAGAAAGCCGGATTAACCGTAAACCCAAGTAAAGTAAATTTTGGCGTTAACCAATTCTCATTTTTAGGTCACATAGTATCTGCCGACGGAAAAGTAAGCATAGACCCAGAACGCACCCGTGCAATCAGAGAATTTTTACCACCACGTGATACGAAAGGAATAGCCCGATTTTTGGGAATGATAAATTACTTCCACAAGTATATTCCACACCTAGCTGATGTAGCAGCACCCTTAAATGCGTTAAGAAAAAAAGGAGTAAAATTTGAACGGACCCCTCAACATCAAACAGCATTCGACAACCTGAAAGAAAGTATAATACAACCTCCAGTATTACAACTGGCCGATTTCACGAAACCATTTATCGTACAGACAGATACTTCAAGTGTAGCCCTAGGAGCAGTCATATATCAGGAAGTAGATAATTCTAGATTACCGATCAGTTATGCCTCGCGAACCCTAACCGATCAGGAAAAGAAATTCTCCGCATACGAATTAGAGTGTTTAGCCGTAGTATTCGCATTCGAGAAATTCAAGCCATTTTTAGAACATAAAGAATTTCTGTTAGAAACGGATAATCAAGCTTTATCATGGTTATTAAATCACCCTAAACAGTTAGGTCGTATCGGAAGATGGGTATTGAGATTAAATTGTTACAAGTTTAAAGTACAATACATTCGTGGCACCCAAAATGTAGTAGCCGATACACTATCCCGTATGTTTCCGCAGCCGAGTAAGGAATCCGAACATAATGAAAGAGGTGAAACATCAATAATAAATACCCTAATAACTGAATTCCCACTGGCATTTACTGACATAGCCCAGTATCAACAACAAGATCCTTCCTTAAGTAAAATAATAGAACAGATCAATAAAGGAAATACTTCAGATAAATATATATATTGAATAAGAGAGTATTATGTTATAAACTAGCAAATGGAAAATCCTTGAGAATAATTGCCCCGGACATTATTAAACCAATGCTTATGCAATACTACCACGCATCCACCATTGGAGCTCATATGAGTATTAATAAAACCATACATCGTATTAGAAAAGAATATCATTGGGGGAAATATGAACAGCGAGATAGCTGAGTTCGTAAACGAGTGTAAATTGTGTACACTCAGCAAACCCGCGAGAAACAGCCACATTGGTAAATTAATCTCAGAGATTCCCACGACACCCTTTTCAAAATTTACATAGACTTTTCTGGCCCTTATCCACGTTCAAAATCCGGTAACACCATGCTACTCATTTGCGTAGATTCATTTACCAAATTCGTCTGGATGTATCCCATGCGACGAGCATTAGCATCAACCACAGTGAAAATTTTACAAGAGAGAGTATTTAAAGACTTTGGTACACCAGTACACCTAGTGTCAGATAACGGACCCCAGTTTAAGTCCAAAGAATTCAAGGACATGTGTTTCAGACTAGGCATAGACCAAAGAACTGTTACAGAGTACCGTCCACAAGGTAATATCGCTGAAAGGTATTTGCGAAACTTAAAATCCGCTTTAATAGCCTATCGTGCAAACGACCAGACATCACAGGACCAGAACCTATCCTGGATCCAATTTGCTTTCAACTCAGCATATCACGAAGGACATAAATCTACACCCTTTGATTTGTTGTACAAATATAAACCAAATCACCCATTATCCACAAAGTGGAAAATACATGAATTGCTACCCCGCGAAATCAGTGTTAAAAATATAAAAAAAATATGGAACGAAGCTCGCGAAAATCTGAGAGTAAACTTAAGAAAATCGCGAAAATATCACGAGCGTGATAGTAAAGAAATTAAATATCAAATCAGAGACTTAGTGATGTACCAAACTCATCCGACGAGTAGTGCAGTTGATAAGACCACCTCCAAGCTATCTTACCGATGGTGTGGCCCTTACAGGATTCACAAATATTTAACGCCTGTAACCGTAGCACTGTATGACCCCACTACGGATAATTATGTACGAAGAAGTCATGTTTCCCAGATAAAATATTATCACGGAAATTGTTCTGCTAGTGAGCAAAGAAAGAAATGAAGTAAAAAACAATAAATGTACTACGAAGTATATTTCCTATATACTAAGTAAGTAAACCATACTTAATTACAAAATCGTAAGGTATGAATAAGAATGAGGCCTGATCAACCTTAGTTCCTATTCACCAAAAATACATAAAAGCGATATGTAAAGTCAACTGACAAATAAAGGTAACGTTACCACAGAAAAATACAGTACTAAGATAAAATTGTCGACGAACAATTAAAAAAGGAAAGGAAACGCAGTAAGTATGAAAACATACCCTGTGTAGAATAACTCCACTAAACGAGTTAGAAAAAGCTAAACGAAAAAACCCGTAGTAGTATTAAGTAGTAGAATTAAGATAAATTTTAGAGATAGTAGAGTATCGTATCTTTTAGATGAAAATTAAAAAAAAAATATTGAATTGATAATGATTCGATTATCACATGAGTGAATGACGAAAAGAGAGAAAGGGGGTTTCACACGGAAGCTCGTACCAAATCCCCATTGTAATTCTTAGCTATTTCCCCGTTGAATACACATCGGTCACCGACCCAGTGTCTTCTTTAAGTGGAGGAGAATGTGACGATTTAATAGGGTTAAATAGCACAAAATAAAAAAAAGAGGTAAAAATAATATAATCCTAAATGAAACTACATAATTTCTCTCCCTATGAAATAAATAGAAAACTAAATAATGTTAAACAAATAAATATGTAAACCACCTCCTGTTTCTTCAGCGAGTAATAAATTATAGAAATAATTAATTAATTAATAACTATTTCTCGCGTCGGTAAATAATAACACGCGCGGACAAGAAAATCGCTAAGCCAGCGATGCGCGCCCCAAGTTAGTTGTAACTCAGAGTCCGCCGCGAGAACAACACAGTTGAAAATGTAGGCAGTAACTACCAAATTATAGAGAATGAAAGAATATGTCGTTCACTCTCTTAGTTTCTTTAAGCTAATGCTTAGTAAAGCTGATAGCAATAATTATCAGTAATTTCAATATGTTTTAACATCTTTGATGCGTTTTAAGTGTGTGTTTATGACATCTCTGCAGTTGATTTAATATCACGTCAACGTGATAGAGATCACAGTATATGTAACAGTTTAACTATAAGGTAAAAGTGCGGAAAACCGAAGTAAGTGAGTTCAAGTGAAAGTTTCTCACCACCGCCAGCACCAGAATCTGATCAACCTTGCAAAAAGAGAGAGACAACAACACCTTCCATTATTACACCTTCTTCAGACCTGCAAGATAGACCAGAATCCGCATAGCCACCGTTTACTACAGACAACCCCGATTCGCCGAGGATGCTACATACAGGTGACACAGAAGTCAAACTTCTGTAGTTCAGAAATCACTTAATAAAAATATGAAAGACAATTGACACCAAAATAATATTAATATCATAATACAAAAGACTGGCCGAATTAAATTACCATTGCAACTTGTAATAAACAATATGATGTATTTAGCTTTAATGACTATAACATGCTAATATTAATAAGTCCATTCTTCAAATGGCAGCAAAAGTAAATTGTTTAACTTTAATATAAAGAAAGGATATATCTCGGATCCGAGGGTATGAATTACCAAAGTTTTATAAATAATTAACCAAGTTGATTAATTATGCATTATTATTTATCATTATGCAGTTATTATTTTTTTTATAATTAACTAATCAGTTGAACGAAATAGAGTAAACGAAAAGTAGGTTAAGTATATATATATATATATATATATATATATATGTATGTTTTAACAATACAAATCACAAGCCTAATTGATTTTTAATAATAAGACAGTAACTCATTTTCTTGTATGCTAATTACCAGGTATGTAAATAAAGAGATGTCATGGACGTAAATATGCGTGTATAAATTTGGCAACACGAATCTAATATTCCTTAATTCACAGATTCCAATTAAGTGTTTTGCTACGTTGTATTTTAATTAAATATATATATTTTGTGAATATTATGGCAGCCTGTTTAATTGACCGACGTCAATTAACCGGGCTCCCGAGGTTATAATGGCGATAGTATACAGAAGTTATAAAGATAGTATACAGCCGTTATAAGATGCGCCACTCTGCTATGCTAATAAATAAAAGACTAATTGGAGTTACTGCAATAAAGAAATAAAAAAAAGGCCATATATAAAAGCTTAATAATAAAAATAAAAATTATAAGAAAGAATAATAGGAAATGGAGATTAATAAGAAAGTAAAGTAGTAAAAGAGTAAATAAAACAAGAATAGCAATAATATATTGGTACAAAAGATTTGCAATTATTATTAAGAAAAATAATATATGTAATGATAATTTAATTCTGTAAACCCATGTTGAAGCGTGCACAGATTGTCACCCCAAAATAAGCGTGAGAGCAAGAACAAACAGGAAATCTATTAACTTGTTAGGAACTGTATAAACTACCATTGTTATAAGCGTATGTGCAACAACGTTGAATAAACTACCGTTGACCCAGACAATAGTCGAATACAAACGCGTAATATCTCCCCTTGCATAGGAATGTTATCGCCTAACAACAACAGTAGTCATAATATTTCATGTCACGTCCTGTAGAATTCTGTGTGAGATTCCCTTCTCTACGAGCTATTATTCTCTCTGTAAATTGAAAGGTATTTTATTCCACAAAACTAAAGATAGTCATATACAGTGATATAATAAATATAATCAAACTGATGTTGATTAGTATAAGTAGATTACTACAATTAGCATATTAAGACAATGTCTCAATTTAATCCGGATTTGTTATTAAAGACGAATTATGCTATGAAGCACTTTTACGCGGTTTACCTTATGCAAACGTAACGGTCGCAGAATTACGCAAAACGTTACGCGAAAACAAGCAAAATATACCTACCCAGTTAGATAGATTAAACGAAATAGAACCTGAAAGCGAAGTAGAAACATGTTATGCAAAATATAGGGAATTGACGTCAATATCGCAAACCCTCCACGACGAAAAATCACCCGCCATAATCTTGCGTACCACGCAACGGATAGAGCATTTAACCCGTCGCATAAATAATTTACTAAACTGGCCCGGAGCTACTGTAACACCCCGTGACGTGCAAAAATTTGCAGACAAAGCATTGTAGCAATTACCAACGATAATAAGAAACCTACGTCGTAAATCAGACTCATTTAAAATGGAGGAAATAGAAGAATCTCTTTCTAGATTATATATCACACCATCTCAATCACCCACCATAGAACAGAGACCCACTACCGTGACTTTCGAATTTCCACAAGTATCAAGTGTAGAACCGAATGCAGATCAGACGCTTAATAGAAATGTGAATACCACACCAACAGCGGAATCCTCACCTCCAAGTGCCCAGCGTAGTCTCACATATAATAATGATTTAATGAGTAATCGTGTGTTGCCATCCTCTGCGATAACTAATTCAATGTCGAGACCCGAGAATACAATCTCACGTGAACTTTAGTGCTAACCTATACAGAAAGATAACTCATCCCGTAGAAAAGATTTTATCAGAAATCCAATATACCGATGGATTAAGTATTACCAAACTGTTAGCGTTCATAAAACACCTTTTACAAATAAAAGACTTACAGCAACTGAGCGATAGCCAAATATTTCCAGTGATTATGACTAAATGTAAACCACCATTAAAAGACCGTGTACAGGAGTCAATGAATTTTCAGCATTCCGTAGACCAACTACATTCTGCCTTAATAAGACATTTTATTCCAACGGGAATTTATGAAGAATTGAAACGGAACACAGTACTTAGAGTACAAGGAGCGCACGAGAGACTCGCGCACTATATTTCAGAAATAAGAGAATCTTCATTATTACTAAAGGTAAATTTGAGCGAACCACAGTTAGTAGAAACGATTCTGGTGGGATTATCCCCAGAAGAGAGATCGCGATTAGTACTGCTCAATAGACCCAACACTTTTGCAGAATTAGAACAATGCTGTATCCACTCATCAAACGTATGGTATTCGGACCAAAACAGACGTGCTTTAATTCCTCAGACACAACGCAGAAACGAAACACCACTCCTGGTATCAGAACAGAGAATACACCGTGTTAGTCAACACTTTAGAACTCCGAAACCTTCACACTACCAACCTGCACAAAATTATCAACTGAAATCGCAACCGAATATGAGCGACACAGTGAGTAGAGAAAAAAGATGCTATAACTGCGGTAAACAAGGTCACATTAGTAGGTACTGTAAACAGAAACAGCACTACCAAAAATCCTCTCATTCAAAAAACATGTAAGGCAGGGAGTGCCGAAATCCTGTGTCTCCCGCCGCGTCGTAAGTGTAGGTAAAACCGAGAAGTACAAAACCAAAAAAAAAAAATAATAAAAAAAATTAGACCCCTATGTAGAAAGATTTGTCAATAGATGCAACTCAATTACTACATGCAATTCCAGTGTGTGTCAATTACCTTATATACAAGTAGACCTTGGCATTACGAAAACACTAGGATTAATTGATTCCGGATCAACACGGAGCTTAATTAGCCAACAGTTAGCCGAAACATTAGCCAAACACCACCTTGTTAAACGTAGTCAACCGGTGAATATGAAATGCGCTACCGCTAATAACCAAAAATTAACAATAAAACTCAGCGTTACTATCAAACTAAAAATTAAAAATTTAACATGGTATTTTCCAGTATTAGTATCTGAAGAATTAGGACCAAACTTAATATTAGGAGCGGACTTCATCAGTAAAACAGGTATAATATTCTTGACATGTACGATAAGAAGTATTATTTTAGATTCGACCGTACCCAAAAATATAATTTTGACTTCGAAGTAAATAACAGTAAAGGTACAGAAACACCCGCAACGCACGTAGTACACCACGAACCTGAACTAGATCATTTAGAGAGTAGAGATAAACAAAAAATACAAAATCTAATAAAAGAATTTTCCACCGTTCTAACCCCAAAGTTAGGTTTAACGAATCTAATAGAGTACAAGATCAACCTGAACGATAATAAAGTAATCCGACTGCATCCATATAAGTTATCTCCTCCAAAAATGGAAATCATGAGAAATCAAATCAATAAATTGTTAGAACAACAAGTTATAGAACCTTCCACTTCACTGTATTCATCACCCGCGTTCTTAGTACCCAAAGGCACTGATAAACATAGATTAGTCGTTGACTATAGACAATTAAATAAAAAGATAGAATTCGAGTCCATACCGCTCCCCGACATCCACAGCGCCTTCCACTATTTTACAAAAGCTAAAGTTTTCACCATAATAGATCTCAATCAAGCATTCCACCAAATACCATTATCAGAAGAATCCAAACATCTAACCGCCTTCGCAGTCCCGTTCAACCTGTACCAATTTACAAGGGACCCTTTGGAATCTCCCAAGGAAGTTCTGTTTGTAGTCGATTGTTAGAAAAAATATTCCACGACGTAAAATTTAAATTCGTATACAACTACCTAGATGACATAGTAATTTACAGCGAATCCATGGAACAACATCTTCATCATTTACGCGAAATCTTATCCCGACTAAAGAAAGCCGGATTAACCGTAAACCCAAGTAAAGTAAATTTTGCCGTTAACCAATTCTCATTTTTTGGTCACATAGTATCTGCCGACGGAAAAGTAAGCATAGACCCAGAACGCACCCGTGCAATCAGAGAATTTTTACCACCACGTGATACGAAAGGAATAGCCCGATTTTTGGGAATGATAAATTACTTCCACAAGTATATTCCACACCTAGCTGATGTAGCAGCACCCTTAAATGCGTTAAGAAAAAAAGGAGTAAAATTTGAACGGACCCCTCAACATCAAACAGCATTCGACAACCTGAAAGAAAGTATAATACAACCTCCAGTATTACAACTGGCCGATTTCACGAAACCATTTATCGTACAGACAGATACTTCAAGTGTAGCCCTAGGAGCAGTCATATATCAGGAAGTAGATAATTCTAGATTACCGATCAGTTATGCCTCGCGAACCCTAACCGATCAGGAAAAGAAATTCTCCGCATACGAATTAGAGTGTTTAGCCGTAGTATTCGCATTCGAGAAATTCAAGCCATTTTTAGAACATAAAGAATTTCTGTTAGAAACGGATAATCAAGCTTTATCATGGTTATTAAATCACCCTAAACAGTTAGGTCGTATCGGAAGATGGGTATTGAGATTAAATTGTTACAAGTTTAAAGTACAATACATTCGTGGCACCCAAAATGTAGTAGCCGATACAC
This sequence comes from Magicicada septendecula, assembly GCA_034769895.1. Taxonomy (NCBI): domain Eukaryota; kingdom Metazoa; phylum Arthropoda; class Insecta; order Hemiptera; family Cicadidae; genus Magicicada; species Magicicada septendecula. The sequence goes on from CM068373.1 coordinate 216,489,942, forward strand.
TATCCCGTATGTTTCCGCAGCCGAGTAAGGAATCCGAACATAATGAAAGAGGTGAAACATCAATAATAAATACCCTAATAACTGAATTCCCACTGGCATTTACTGACATAGCCCAGTATCAACAACAAGATCCTTCCTTAAGTAAAATAATAGAACAGATCAATAAAGGAAATACTTCAGATAAATATATATATTGAATAAGAGAGTATTATGTTATAAACTAGCAAATGGAAAATCCTTGAGAATAATTGCCCCGAACATTATTAAACCAATGCTTATGCAATACTACCACGCATCCACCATTGGAGCTCATATGAGTATTAATAAAACCATACATCGTATTAGAAAAGAATATCATTGGGGGAAATATGAACAGCGAGATAGCTGAGTTCGTAAACGAGTGTAAATTGTGTACACTCAGCAAACCCGCGAGAAACAGCCACATTGGTAAATTAATCTCAGAGATTCCCACGACACCCTTTTCAAAATTTACATAGACTTTTCTGGCCCTTATCCACGTTCAAAATCCGGTAACACCATGCTACTCATTTGCGTAGATTCATTTACCAAATTCGTCTGGATGTATCCCATGCGACGAGCATTAGCATCAACCACAGTGAAAATTTTACAAGAGAGAGTATTTAAAGACTTTGGTACACCAGTACACCTAGTGTCAGATAACGGACCCCAGTTTAAGTCCAAAGAATTCAAGGACATGTGTTTCAGACTAGGCATAGACCAAAGAACTGTTACAGAGTACCGTCCACAAGGTAATATCGCTGAAAGGTATTTGCGAAACTTAAAATCCGCTTTAATAGCCTATCGTGCAAACGACCAGACATCACAGGACCAGAACCTATCCTGGATCCAATTTGCTTTCAACTCAGCATATCACGAAGGACATAAATCTACACCCTTTGATTTGTTGTACAAATATAAACCAAATCACCCATTATCCACAAAGTGGAAAATACATGAATTGCTACCCCGCGAAATCAGTGTTAAAAATATAAAAAAAATATGGAACGAAGCTCGCGCAAATCTGAGAGTAAACTTAAGACAATCGCGAAAATATCACGAGCGTGATAGTAAAGAAATTAAATATCAAATCAGAGACTTAGTGATGTACCAAACTCATCCGACGAGTAGTGCAGTTGATAAGACCACCTCCAAGCTATCTTACCGATGGTGTGGCCCTTACAGGATTCACAAATATTTAACGCCTGTAACCGTAGCACTGTATGACCCCACTACGGATAATTATGTACGAAGAAGTCATGTTTCCCAGATAAAATATTATCACGGAAATTGTTCTGCTAGTGAGCAAAGAAAGAAATGAAGTAAAAAACAATAAATGTACTACGAAGTATATTTCCTATATACTAAGTAAGTAAACCATACTTAATTACAAAATCGTAAGGTATGAATAAGAATGAGGCCTGATCAACCTTAGTTCCTATTCACCAAAAATACATAAAAGCGATATGTAAAGTCAACTGACAAATAAAGGTAACGTTACCACAGAAAAATACAGTACTAAGATAAAATTGTCGACGAACAATTAAAAAAGGAAAGGAAACGCAGTAAGTATGAAAACATACCCTGTGTAGAATAACTCCACTAAACGAGTTAGAAAAAGCTAAACGAAAAAACCCGTAGTAGTATTAAGTAGTAGAATTAAGATAAATTTTAGAGATAGTAGAGTATCGTATCTTTTAGATGAAAATTAAAAAAAAAAAAATTGAATTGATAATGATTCGATTATCACATGAGTGAATCACGAAAAGAGAGAAAGGGGGTTTCACACGGAAGCTCGTACCAAATCCCCATTATAATTCTTAGCTATTTCCCCGTTGAATACACATCGGTCACCGACCCAGTGTCTTCTTTAAGTGGAGGAGAATGTGACGATTTAATAGGGTTAAATAGCACAAAATAAAAAAAAGAGGTAAAAATAATATAATCCTAAATGAAACTACATAATTTCTCTCCCTATGAAATAAATAGAAAACTAAATAATGTTAAACAAATAAATATGTAAACCACCTCCTGTTTCTTCAGCGAGTAATAAATTATAGAAATAATTAATTAATTAATAACTATTTCTCGCGTCGGTAAATAATAACACGCGCGGACAAGAAAATCGCTAAGCCAGCGATGCGCGCCCCAAGTTAGTTGTAACTCAGAGTCCGCCGCGAGAACAACACAGTTGAAAATGTAGGCAGTAACTACCAAATTATAGAGAATGAAAGAATATGTCGTTCACTCTCTTAGTTTCTTTAAGCTAATGCTTAGTAAAGCTGATAGCAATAATTATCAGTAATTTTAATATGTTTTAACATCTTTGATGCGTTTTAAGTGTGTGTTTATGACATCTCTGCAGTTGATTTAATATCACGTCAACGTGATAGAGATCACAGTATATGTAACAGTTTAACTATAAGGTAAAAGTGCGGAAAACCGAAGTAAGTGAGTTCAAGTGAAAGTTTCTCACCACCGCCAGCACCAGAATCTGATCAACCTTGCAAAAAGAGAGAGACAACAACACCTTCCATTATTACACCTTCTTCAGACCTGCAAGATAGACCAGAATCCGCATAGCCACCGTTTACTACAGACAACCCCGATTCGCCGAGGATGCTACATACAGGTGACACAGAAGTCAAACTTCTGTAGTTCAGAAATCACTTAATAAAAATATGAAAGACAATTGACACCAAAATAATATTAATATCATAATACAAAAGACTGGCCGAATTAAATTACCATTGCAACTTTGTAATAAACAATATGATGTATTTAGCTTTAATGACTATAACATGCTAATATTAATAAGTCCATTCTTCAAATGGCAGCAAAAGTAAATTGTTTAACTTTAATATAAAGAAAGGATATATCTCGGATCCGAGGGTATGAATTACCAAAGTTTTATAAATAATTAACCAAGTTGATTAATTATGCATTATTATTTATCATTATGCAGTTATTATTTTTGTTATAATTAACTAATCAGTTGAACGAAATAGAGTAAACGAAAAGTCGGTTAAGTATATATATATATATATATATATATATATATGTATGTTTTAACAATACAAATCACAAGCCTAATTGATTTTTAATAATAAGACAGTAACTCATTTTCTTGTATGCTAATTACCAGGTATGTAAATAAAGAGATGTCATGGACGTAAATATGCGTGTATAAATTTGGCAACACGAATCTAATATTCCTTAATTCACAGATTCCAATTAAGTGTTTTGCTACGTTGTATTTTAATTAAATATATATATTTTGTGAATATTATGGCAGCCTGTTTAATTGACCGACGTCAATTAACCGGGCTCCCGAGGTTATAATGGCGATAGTATACAGAAGTTATAAAGATAGTATACAGCCGTTATAAGATGCGCCACTCTGCTATGCTAATAAATAAAAGACTAATTGGAGTTACTGAAATAAAGAAATAAAAAAAAGGCCATATATAAAAGCTTAATAATAAAAATAAAAATTATAAGAAAGAATAATAGGAAATGGAGATTAATAAGAAAGTAAAGTAGTAAAAGAGTAAATAAAACAAGAATAGCAATAATATATTGGTACAAAAGATTTGCAATTATTATTAAGAAAAATAATATATGTAATGATAATTTAATTCTGTAAACCCATGTTGAAGCGTGCACAGATTGTCACCCCAAAATAAGCGTGAGAGCAAGAACAAACAGGAAATCTATTAACGTGTTAGGAACTGTATAAACTAAGCCATTGTTATAAGCGTATGTGCAACAACGTTGAATAAACTACCGTTGACCCAGACAATAGTCGAATACAAACGCGTAATATCTCCCCTTGCATAGGAATGTTATCGCCTAACAACAACAGTAGTCATAATATTTCATGTCACGTCCTGTAGAACTCTGTGTGAGATTCCCTTCTCTACGAGCTATTATTCTCTCTGTAAATTGAAAGGTATTTTATTCCACAAAACTAAAGATAGTCATATACAGTGATATGATAAATATAATCAAACTGATGTTGATTAGTATAAGTAGATTACTACAATTAGCATATTAAGACAATGTCTCAATTTAATCCGGATTTGTTATTAAAGACGAATTATGCTATGAAGCACTTTTACGCGGTTTACCTTATGCAAACGTAACGGTCGCAGAATTACGCAAAACGTTACGCGAAAACAAGCAAAATATACCTACCCAGTTAGATAGATTAAACGAAATAGAACCTGAAAGCGAAGTAGAAACATGTTATGCAAAATATAGGGAATTGACGTCAATATCGCAAACCCTCCACGACGAAAAATCGCCCGCTATAATCTTGCGTACCACGCAACGGATAGAGCATTTAACCCGTCGCATAAATAATTTACTAAACTGGCCCGGAGCTACTGTAACACCCCATGACGTGCAAAAATTTGCAGACGAAGCATTGTAGCAATTACCAACGATAATAAGAAACCTACGTCGTAAATCAGACTCATTTAAAATGGAGGAAATAGAAGAATCTCTTTCTAGATTATATATCACACCATCTCAATCACCCACCATAGAACAGAGACCCACTACCGTGACTTTCGAATTTCCACAAGTATCAAGTGTAGAACCGAATGCAGATCAGACGCTTAATAGAAATGTGAATACCACACCAACAGCGGAATCCTCACCTCCAAGTGCCCAGCGTAGTCTCACATATAATAATGATTTAATGAGTAATCGTGTGTTGCCATCCTCTGCGATAACTAATTCAATGTCGAGACCCGAGAATACAATCTCACGTGAACTTTAGTGCTAACCTATACAGAAAGATAACTCATCCCGTAGAAAAGATTTTATCAGAAATCCAATATACCGATGGATTAAGTATTACCAAACTGTTAGCGTTCATAAAACACCTTTTACAAATAAAAGACTTACAGCAACTGAGCGATAGCCAAATATTTCCAGTGATTATGACTAAATGTAAACCACCATTAAAAGACCGTGTACAGGAGTCAATGAATTTTCAGCATTCCGTAGACCAACTACATTCTGCCTTAATAAGACATTTTATTCCAACGGGAATTTATGAAGAATTGAAACGGAACACAGTACTTAGAGTACAAGGAGCGCACGAGAGACTCGCGCACTATATTTCAGAAATAAGAGAATCTTCATTATTACTAAAGGTAAATTTGAGCGAACCACAGTTAGTAGAAACGATTCTGGTGGGATTATCCCCAGAAGAGAGATCGCGATTAGTACTGCTCAATAGACCCAACACTTTTGCAGAATTAGAACAATGCTGTATCCACTCATCAAACGTATGGTATTCGGACCAAAACAGACGTGCTTTAATTCCTCAGACACAACGCAGAAACGAAACACCACTCCTGGTATCAGAACAGAGAATACACCGTGTTAGTCAACACTTTAGAACTCCGAAACCTTCACACTACCAACCTGCACAAAATTATCAACTGAAATCGCAACCGAATATGAGCGACACAGTGAGTAGAGAAAAAAGATGCTATAACTGCGGTAAACAAGGTCACATTAGTAGGTACTGTAAACAGAAACAGCACTACCAAAAATCCTCTCATTCAAAAAACATGTAAGGCAGGGAGTGCCGAAATCCTGTGTCTCCCGCCGCGTCGTAAGTGTAGGTAAAACCGAGAAGTACAAAACCAAAAAAAAAATAATAAAAAAAATTAGACCCCTATGTAGAAAGATTTGTCAATAGATGCAACTCAATTACTACATGCAATTCCAGTGTGTGTCAATTACCTTATATACAAGTAGACCTTGGCATTACGAAAACACTAGGATTAATTGATTCCGGATCAACACGGAGCTTAATTAGCCAACAGTTAGCCGAAACATTAGCCAAACACCACCTTGTTAAACGTAGTCAACCGGTGAATATGAAATGCGCTACCGCTAATAACCAAAAATTAACAATAAAACTCAGCGTTACTATCAAACTAAAAATTAAAAATTTAACATGGTATTTTCCAGTATTAGTATCTGAAGAATTAGGACCAAACTTAATATTAGGAGCGGACTTCATCAGTAAAACAGGTATAATATTCTTGACATGTACGATAAGAAGTATTATTTTAGATTCGACCGTACCCAAAAATATAATTTTGACTTCGAAGTAAATAACAGTAAAGGTACAGAAACACCCGCAACGCACGTAGTACACCACGAACCTGAACTAGATCATTTAGAGATTAGAGATAAACAAAAAATACAAAATCTAATAAAAGAATTTTCCACCGTTCTAACCCCAAAGTTAGGTTTAACGAATCTAATAGAGTACAAGATCAACCTGAACGATAATAAAGTAATCCGACTGCATCCATATAAGTTATCTCCTCCAAAAATGGAAATCATGAGAAATCAAATCAATAAATTGTTAGAACAACAAGTTATAGAACCTTCCACTTCACTGTATTCATCACCCGCGTTCTTAGTACCCAAAGGCACTGATAAACATAGATTAGTCGTTGACTATAGACAATTAAATAAAAAGATAGAATTCGAGTCCATACCGCTCCCCGACATCCACAGCGCCTTCCACTATTTTACAAAAGCTAAAGTTTTCACCATAATAGATCTCAATCAAGCATTCCACCAAATACCATTATCAGAAGAATCCAAACATCTAACCGCCTTCGCAGTCCCGTTCAACCTGTACCAATTTACAAGGGACCCTTTGGAATCTCCCAAGGAAGTTCTGTTTGTAGTCGATTGTTAGAAAAAATATTCCACGACGTAAAATTTAAATTCGTATACAACTACCTAGATGACATAGTAATTTACAGCGAATCCATGGAACAACATCTTCATCATTTACGCGAAATCTTATCCCGACTAAAGAAAGCCGGATTAACCGTAAACCCAAGTAAAGTAAATTTTGCCGTTAACCAATTCTCATTTTTTGGTCACATAGTATCTGCCGACGGAAAAGTAAGCATAGACCCAGAACGCACCCGTGCAATCAGAGAATTTTTACCACCACGTGATACGAAAGGAATAGCCCGATTTTTGGGAATGATAAATTACTTCCACAAGTATATTCCACACCTAGCTGATGTAGCAGCACCCTTAAATGCGTTAAGAAAAAAAGGAGTAAAATTTGAACGGACCCCTCAACATCAAACAGCATTCGACAACCTGAAAGAAAGTATAATACAACCTCCAGTATTACAACTGGCCGATTTCACGAAACCATTTATCGTACAGACAGATACTTCAAGTGTAGCCCTAGGAGCAGTCATATATCAGGAAGTAGATAATTCTAGATTACCGATCAGTTATGCCTCGCGAACCCTAACCGATCAGGAAAAGAAATTCTCCGCATACGAATTAGAGTGTTTAGCCGTAGTATTCGCATTCGAGAAATTCAAGCCATTTTTAGAACATAAAGAATTTCTGTTAGAAACGGATAATCAAGCTTTATCATGGTTATTAAATCACCCTAAACAGTTAGGTCGTATCGGAAGATGGGTATTGAGATTAAATTGTTACAAGTTTAAAGTACAATACATTCGTGGCACCCAAAATGTAATAGCCGATACACTATCCCGTATGTTTCCGCAGCCGAGTAAGGAATCCGAACATAATGAAAGAGGTGAAACATCAATAATAAATACCCTAATAACTGAATTCCCACTGGCATTTACTGACATAGCCCAGTATCAACAACAAGATCCTTCCTTAAGTAAAATAATAGAACAGATCAATAAAGGAAATACTTCAGATAAATATATATATTGAATAAGAGAGTATTATGTTTTAAACTAGCAAATGGAAAATCCTTGAGAATAATTGCCCCGGACATTATTAAACCAATGCTTATGCAATACTACCACGCATCCACCATTGGAGCTCATATGAGTATTAATAAAACCATACATCGTATTAGAAAAGAATATCATTGGGGGAAATATGAACAGCGAGATAGCTGAGTTCGTAAACGAGTGTAAATTGTGTACACTCAGCAAACCCGCGAGAAACAGCCACATTGGTAAATTAATCTCAGAGATTCCCACGACACCCTTTTCAAAATTTACATAGACTTTTCTGGCCCTTATCCACGTTCAAAATCCGGTAACACCATGCTACTCATTTGCGTAGATTCATTTACCAAATTCGTCTGGATGTATCCCATGCGACGAGCATTAGCATCAACCACAGTGAAAATTTTACAAGAGAGAGTATTTAAAGACTTTGGTACACCAGTACACCTAGTGTCAGATAACGGACCCCAGTTTAAGTCCAAAGAATTCAAGGACATGTGTTTCAGACTAGGCATAGACCAAAGAACTGTTACAGAGTACCGTCCACAAGGTAATATCGCTGAAAGGTATTTGCGAAACTTAAAATCCGCTTTAATAGCCTATCGTGCAAACGACCAGACATCACAGGACCAGAACCTATCCTGGATCCAATTTGCTTTCAACTCAGCATATCACGAAGGACATAAATCTACACCCTTTGATTTGTTGTACAAATATAAACCAAATCACCCATTATCCACAAAGTGGAAAATACATGAATTGCTACCCCGCGAAATCAGTGTTAAAAATATAAAAAAAATATGGAACGAAGCTCGCGCAAATCTGAGAGTAAACTTAAGAAAATCGCGAAAATATCACGAGCGTGATAGTAAAGAAATTAAATATCAAATCAGAGACTTAGTGATGTACCAAACTCATCCGACGAGTAGTGCAGTTGATAAGACCACCTCCAAGCTATCTTACCGATGGTGTGGCCCTTACAGGATTCACAAATATTTAACGCCTGTAACCGTAGCACTGTATGACCCCACTACGGATAATTATGTACGAAGAAGTCATGTTTCCCAGATAAAATATTATCACGGAAATTGTTCTGCTAGTGAGCAAAGAAAGAAATGAAGTAAAAAACAATAAATGTACTACGAAGTATATTTCCTATATACTAAGTAAGTAAACCATACTTAATTACAAAATCGTAAGGTATGAATAAGAATGAGGCCTGATCAACCTTAGTTCCTATTCACCAAAAATACATAAAAGCGATATGTAAAGTCAACTGACAAATAAAGGTAACGTTACCACAGAAAAATACAGTACTAAGATAAAATTGTCGACGAACAATTAAAAAAGGAAAGGAAACGCAGTAAGTATGAAAACATACCCTGTGTAGAATAACTCCACTAAACGAGTTAGAAAAAGCTAAACGAAAAAACCCGTAGTAGTATTAAGTAGTAGAATTAAGATAAATTTTAGAGATAGTAGAGTATCGTATCTTTTAGATGAAAATTAAAAAAAAAAATATTGAATTGATAATGATTCGATTATCACATGAGTGAATGACGAAAAGAGAGAAAGGGGGTTTCACACGGAAGCTCGTACCAAATCCCCATTGTAATTCTTAGCTATTTCCCCGTTGAATACACATCGGTCACCGACCCAGTGTCTTCTTTAAGTGGAGGAGAATGTGACGATTTAATAGGGTTAAATAGCACAAAATAAAAAAAGAGGTAAAAATAATATAATCCTAAATGAAACTACATAATTTCTCTCCCTATGAAATAAATAGAAAACTAAATAATGTTAAACAAATAAATATGTAAACCACCTCCTGTTTCTTCAGCGAGTAATAAATTATAGAAATAATTAATTAATTAATAACTATTTCTCGCGTCGGTAAATAATAACACGCGCGGACAAGAAAATCGCTAAGCCAGCGATGCGCGCCCCAAGTTAGTTGTAACTCAGAGTCCGCCGCGAGAACAACACAGTTGAAAATGTAGGCAGTAACTACCAAATTATAGAGAATGAAAGAATATGTCGTTCACTCTCTTAGTTTCTTTAAGCTAATGCTTAGTAAAGCTGATAGCAATAATTATCAGCAATTTCAATATGTTTTAACATCTTTGATGCGTTTTAAGTGTGTGTTTATGACATCTCTGCAGTTGATTTAATATCACGTCAACGTGATAGAGATCACAGTATATGTAACAGTTTAACTATAAGGTAAAAGTGCGGAAAACCGAAGTAAGTGAGTTCAAGTGAAAGTTTCTCACCACCGCCAGCACCAGAATCTGATCAACCTTGCAAAAAGAGAGAGACAACAACACCTTCCATTATTACACCTTCTTCAGTCCTGCAAGATAGACCAGAATCCGCATAGCCACCGTTTACTACAGACAACCCCGATTCGCCGAGGATGCTACATACAGGTGACACAGAAGTCAAACTTCTGTAGTTCAGAAATCACTTAATAAAAATATGAAAGACAATTGACACCAAAATAATATTAATATCATAATACAAAAGACTGGCCGAATTAAATTACCATTGCAACTTTGTAATAAACAATATGATGTATTTAGCTTTAATGACTATAACATGCTAATATTAATAAGTCCATTCTTCAAATGGCAGCAAAAGTAAATCGTTTAACTTTAATATAAAGAAAGGATATATCTCGGATCCGAGGGTATGAATTACCAAAGTTTTATAAATAATTAACCAAGTTGATTAATTATGCATTATTATTTATCATTATGCAGTTATTATTTTTTTTATAATTAACTAATCAGTTGAACGAAATAGAGTAAACGAAAAGTAGGTTAAATATATATATATATATATATGTATGTTTTAACAATACAAATCACAAGCCTAATTGATTTTTAATAATAAGACAGTAACTCATTTTCTTGTATGCTAATTACCAGGTATGTAAATAAAGAGATGTCATGGACGTAAATATGCGTGTATAAATTTGGCAACACGAATCTAATATTCCTTAATTCACAGATTCCAATTAAGTGTTTTGCTACGTTGTATTCTAATTAAATATATATATTTTGTGAATATTATGGCAACCTGTTTAATTGACCGACGTCAATTAACCGGGCTCCCGAGGTTATAATGGCGATAGTATACAGAAGTTATAAAGATAGTATACAGCCGTTATAAGATGCGCCACTCTGCTATGCTAATAAATAAAAGACTAATTGGAGTTACTGCAATAAAGAAATAAAAAAAAGGCCATATATAAAAGCTTAATAATAAAAATAAAAATTATAAGAAAGAATAATAGGAAATGGAGATTAATAAGAAAGTAAAGTAGTAAAAGAGTAAATAAAACAAGAATAGCAATAATATATTGGTACAAAAGATTTGCAATTATTATTAAGAAAAATAATATATGTAATGATATTTTAATTCTGTAAACCCATGTTGAAGCGTGCACAGATTGTCACCCCAAAATAAGCGTGAGAGCAAGAACAAACAGGAAATCTATTAACGTGTTAGGAACTGTATAAACTAAGCCATTGTTATAAGCGTATGTGCAACAACGTTGAATAAACTACCGTTGACCCAGACAATAGTCGAATACAAACGCGTAATATCTCCCCTTGCATAGGAATGTTATCGCCTAACAACAACAGTAGTCATAATATTTCATGTCACGTCCTGTAGAACTCTGTGTGAGATTCCCTTCTCTACGAGCTATTATTCTCTCTGTAAATTGAAAGGTATTTTATTCCACAAAACTAAAGATAGTCATATACAGTGATATAATAAATATAATCAAACTGATGTTGATTAGTATAAGTAGATTACTACAATTAGCATATTAAGACAATGTCTCAATTTAATCCGGATTTGTTATTAAAGACGAATTATGCTATGAAGCACTTTTACGCGGTTTACCTTATGCAAACGTAACGGTCGCAGAATTACGCAAAACGTTACGCGAAAACAAGCAAAATATACCTACCCAGTTAGATAGATTAAACGAAATAGAACCTGAAAGCGAATTAGAAACATGTTATGCAAAATATAGGGAATTGACGTCAATATCGCAAACCCTCCACGACGAAAAATCGCCCGCCATAATCTTGCGTACCACGCAACGGATAGAGCATTTAACCCGTCGCATAAATAATTTACTAAACTGGCCCGGAGCTACTGTAACACCCCGTGACGTGCAAAAATTTGCAGACGAAGCATTGTAGCAATTACCAACGATAATAAGAAACCTACGTCGTAAATCAGACTCATTTAAAATGGAGGAAATAGAAGAATCTCTTTCTAGATTATATATCACACCATCTCAATCACCCACCATAGAACAGAGACCCACTACCGTGACTTTCGAATTTCCACAAGTATCAAGTGTAGAACCGAATGCAGATCAGACGCTTAATAGAAATGTGAATACCACACCAACAGCGGAATCCTCACCTCCAAGTGCCCAGCGTAGTCTCACATATAATAATGATTTAATGAGTAATCGTGTGTTGCCATCCTCTGCGATAACTAATTCAATGTCGAGACCCGAGAGTACAATCTCACGTGAACTTTAGTGCTAACCTATACAGAAAGATAACTCATCCCGTAGAAAAGATTTTATCAGAAATCCAATATACCGATGGATTAAGTATTACCAAACTGTTAGCGTTCATAAAACACCTTTTACAAATAAAAGACTTACAGCAACTGAGCGATAGCCAAATATTTCCAGTGATTATGACTAAATGTAAACCACCATTAAAAGACCGTGTACAGGAGTCAATGAATTTTCAGCATTCCGTAGACCAACTACATTCTGCCTTAATAAGACATTTTATTCCAACGGGAATTTATGAAGAATTGAAACGGAACACAGTACTGAGAGTACAAGGAGCGCACGAGAGACTCGCGCACTATATTTCAGAAATAAGAGAATCTTCATTATTACTAAAGGTAAATTTGAGCGAACCACAGTTAGTAGAAACGATTCTGGTGGGATTATCCCCAGAAGAGAGATCGCGATTAGTACTGCTCAATAGACCCAACACTTTTGCAGAATTAGAACAATGCTGTATCCACTCATCAAACGTATGGTATTCGGACCAAAACAGACGTGCTTTAATTCCTCAGACACAACGCAGAAACGAAACACCACTCCTGGTATCAGAACAGAGAATACACCGTGTTAGTCAACACTTTAGAACTCCGAAACCTTCACACTACCAACCTGCACAAAATTATCAACTGAAATCGCAACCGAATATGAGCGACACAGTGAGTAGAGAAAAAAGATGCTATAACTGCGGTAAACAAGGTCACATTAGTAGGTACTGTAAACAGAAACAGCACTACCAAAAATCCTCTCATTCAAAAAACATGTAAGGCAGGGAGTGCCGAAATCCTGTGTCTCCCGCCGCGTCGTAAGTGTAGGTAAAACCGAGAAGTACAAAACCAAAAAAAAAAATAATAAAAAAAATTAGACCCCTATGTAGAAAGATTTGTCAATAGATGCAACTCAATTACTACATGCAATTCCAGTGTGTGTCAATTATCTTATATACAAGTAGACCTTGGCATTACGAAAACACTAGGATTAATTGATTCCGGATCAACACGGAGCTTAATTAGCCAACAGTTAGCCGAAACATTAGCCAAACACCACCTTGTTAAACGTAGTCAACCGGTGAATATGAAATGCGCTACCGCTAATAACCAAAAATTAACAATAAAACTCAGCGTTACTATCAAACTAAAAATTAAAAATTTAACATGGTATTTTCCAGTATTAGTATCTGAAGAATTAGGACCAAACTTAATATTAGGAGCGGACTTCATCAGTAAAACAGGTATAATATTCTTGACATGTACGATAAGAAGTATTATTTTAGATTCGACCGTACCCAAAAATATAATTTTGACTTCGAAGTAAATAACAGTAAAGGTACAGAAACACCCGCAACGCACGTAGTACACCACGAACCTGAACTAGATCATTTAGAGATTAGAGATAAACAAAAAATACAAAATCTAATAAAAGAATTTTCCACCGTTCTAACCCCAAAGTTAGGTTTAACGAATCTAATAGAGTACAAGATCAACCTGAACGATAATAAAGTAATCCGACTGCATCCATATAAGTTATCTCCTCCAAAAATGGAAATCATGAGAAATCAAATCAATAAATTGTTAGAACAACAAGTTATAGAACCTTCCACTTCACTGTATTCATCACCCGCGTTCTTAGTACCCAAAGGCACTGATAAACATAGATTAGTCGTTGACTATAGACAATTAAATAAAAAGATAGAATTCGAGTCCATACCGCTCCCCGACATCCACAGCGCCTTCCACTATTTTACAAAAGCTAAAGTTTTCACCATAATAGATCTCAATCAAGCATTCCACCAAATACCATTATCAGAAGAATCCAAACATCTAACCGCCTTCGCAGTCCCGTTCAACCTGTACCAATTTACAAGGGACCCTTTGGAATCTCCCAAGGAAGTTCTGTTTCTAGTCGATTGTTAGAAAAAATATTCCACGACGTAAAATTTAAATTCGTATACAACTACCTAGATGACATAGTAATTTACAGCGAATCCATGGAACAACATCTTCATCATTTACGCGAAATCTTATCCCGACTAAAGAAAGCCGGATTAACCGGAAACCCAAGTAAAGTAAATTTTGCCGTTAACCAATTCTCATTTTTTGGTCACATAGTATCTGCCGACGGAAAAGTAAGCATAGACCCAGAACGGTGCGTTCAGTCAGAACGGGTGCCGTGCAATCAGAGAATTTTTACCACCACGTGATACGAAAGGAATAGCCCGATTTTTGGGAATGATAAATTACTTCCACAAGTATATTCCACACCTAGCTGATGTAGCAGCACCCTTAAATGCGTTAAGAAAAAAAGGAGTAAAATTTGAACGGACCCCTCAACATCAAACAGCATTCGACAACCTGAAAGAAAGTATAATACAACCTCCAGTATTACAACTGGCCGATTTCACGAAACCATTTATCGTACAGACAGATACTTCAAGTGTAGCCCTAGGAGCAGTCATATATCAGGAAGTAGATAATTCTAGATTACCGATCAGTTATGCCTCGCGAACCCTAACCGATCAGGAAAAGAAATTCTCCGCATACGAATTAGAGTGTTTAGCCGTAGTATTCGCATTCGAGAAATTCAAGCCATTTTTAGAACATAAAGAATTTCTGTTAGAAACGGATAATCAAGCTTTATCATGGTTATTAAATCACCCTAAACAGTTAGGTCGTATCGGAAGATGGGTATTGAGATTAAATTGTTACAAGTTTAAAGTACAATACATTCGTGGCACCCAAAATGTAGTAGCCGATACACTATCCCGTATGTTTCCGCAGCCGAGTAAGGAATCCGAACATAATGAAAGAGGTGAAACATCAATAATAAATACCCTAATAACTGAATTCCCACTGGCATTTACTGACATAGCCCAGTATCAACAACAAGATCCTTCCTTAAGTAAAATAATAGAACAGATCAATAAAGGAAATACTTCAGATAAATATATATATTGAATAAGAGAGTATTATGTTATAAACTAGCAAATGGAAAATCCTTGAGAATAATTGCCCCGGACATTATTAAACCAATGCTTATGCAATACTACCACGCATCCACCATTGGAGCTCATATGAGTATTAATAAAACCATACATCGTATTAGAAAAGAATATCATTGGGGGAAATATGAACAGCGAGATAGCTGAGTTCGTAAACGAGTGTAAATTGTGTACACTCAGCAAACCCGCGAGAAACAGCCACATTGGTAAATTAATCTCAGAGATTCCCACGACACCCTTTTCAAAATTTACATAGACTTTTCTGGCCCTTATCCACGTTCAAAATCCGGTAACACCATGCTACTCATTTGCGTAGATTCATTTACCAAATTCGTCTGGATGTATCCCATGCGACGAGCATTAGCATCAACCACAGTGAAAATTTTACAAGAGAGAGTATTTAAAGACTTTGGTACACCAGTACACCTAGTGTCAGATAACGGACCCCAGTTTAAGTCCAAAGAATTCAAGGACATGTGTTTCAGACTAGGCATAGACCAAAGAACTGTTACAGAGTACCGTCCACAAGGTAATATCGCTGAAAGGTATTTGCGAAACTTAAAATCCGCTTTAATAGCCTATCGTGCAAACGACCAGACATCACAGGACCGGAACCTATCCTGGATCCAATTTGCTTTCAACTCAGCATATCACGAAGGACATAAATCTACACCCTTTGATTTGTTGTACAAATATAAACCAAATCACCCATTATCCACAAAGTGGAAAATACATGAATTGCTACCCCGCGAAATCAGTGTTAAAAATATAAAAAAAATATGGAACGAAGCTCGCGCAAATCTGAGAGTAAACTTAAGACAATCGCGAAAATATCACGAGCGTGATAGTAAAGAAATTAAATATCAAATCAGAGACTTAGTGATGTACCAAACTCATCCGACGAGTAGTGCAGTTGATAAGACCACCTCCAAGCTATCTTACCGATGGTGTGGCCCTTACAGGATTCACAAATATTTAACGCCTGTAACCGTAGCACTGTATGACCCCACTACGGATAATTATGTACGAAGAAGTCATGTTTCCCAGATAAAATATTATCACGGAAATTGTTCTGCTAGTGAGCAAAGAAAGAAATGAAGTAAAAAACAATAAATGTACTACGAAGTATATTTCCTATATACTAAGTAAGTAAACCATACTTAATTACAAAATCGTAAGGTATGAATAAGAATGAGGCCTGATCAACCTTAGTTCCTATTCACCAAAAATACATAAAAGCGATATGTAAAGTCAACTGACAAATAAAGGTAACGTTACCACAGAAAAATACAGTACTAAGATAAAATTGTCGACGAACAATTAAAAAAGGAAAGGAAACGCAGTAAGTATGAAAACATACCCTGTGTAGAATAACTCCACTAAACGAGTTAGAAAAAGCTAAACGAAAAAACCCGTAGTAGTATTAAGTAGTAGAATTAAGATAAATTTTAGAGATAGTAGAGTATCGTATCTTTTAGATGAAAATTAAAAAAAAAATATTGAATTGATAATGATTCGATTATCACATGAGTGAATCACGAAAAGAGAGAAAGGGGGTTTCACACGGAAGCTCGTACCAAATCCCCATTATAATTCTTAGCTATTTCCCCGTTGAATACACATCGGTCACCGACCCAGTGTCTTCTTTAAGTGGAGGAGAATGTGACGATTTAATAGGGTTAAATAGCACAAAATAAAAAAAGAGGTAAAAATAATATAATCCTAAATGAAACTACATAATTTCTCTCCCTATGAAATAAATAGAAAACTAAATAATGTTAAACAAATAAATATGTAAACCACCTCCTGTTTCTTCAGCGAGTAATAAATTATAGAAATAATTAATTAATTAATAACTATTTCTCGCGTCGGTAAATAATAACACGCGCGGACAAGAAAATCGCTAAGCCAGCGATGCGCGCCCCAAGTTAGTTGTAACTCAGAGTCCGCCGCGAGAACAACACAGTTGAAAATGTAGGCAGTAACTACCAAATTATAGAGAATGAAAGAATATGTCGTTCACTCTCTTAGTTTCTTTAAGCTAATGCTTAGTAAAGCTGATAGCAATAATTATCAGTAATTTCAATATGTTTTAACATCTTTGATGCGTTTTAAGTGTGTGTTTATGACATCTCTGCAGTTGATTTAATATCACGTCAACGTGATAGAGATCACAGTATATGTAACAGTTTAACTACAAGGTAAAAGTGCGGAAAACCGAAGTAAGTGAGTTCAAGTGAAAGTTTCTCACCACCGCCAGCACCAGAATCTGATCAACCTTGCAAAAAGAGAGAGACAACAACACCTTCCATTATTACACCTTATTCAGACCTGCAAGATACACCAGAAGCCGCATAGCCACCGTTTACTACAGACAACCCCGATTCGCCGAGGATGCTACATACAGGTGATACAGAAGTCAAACTTCTGTAGTTCAGAAATCACTTAATAAAAATATGAAAGACAATTGACACCAAAATAATATTAATATCATAATACAAAAGACTGGCCGAATTAAATTACCATTGTAACTTTGTAATAAACAATATGATGTATTTAGCTTTAATGACTATAACATGCTAATATTAATAAGTCCATTCTTCAAATGGCAGCAAAAGTAAATTGTTTAACTTTAATATAAAGAAAGGATATATCTCGGATCCGAGGATATGAATTACCAAAGTTTTATAAATAATTAACCAAGTTGATTAATTATGCATTATTATTTATCATTATGCAGTTATTATTTTTTTTATAATTAACTAATCAGTTGAACGAAATAGTGTAAACGAAAAGTAGGTTAAGTATATATATATATATATATATATATATATATATATGTATGTATGTTTTAACAATACAAATCACAAGCCTAATTGATTTTTAATAATAAGACAGTAACTCATTTTCTTGTATGCTAATTACCAGGTATGTAAATAAAGAGATGTCATGGACGTAAATATGCGTGTATAAATTTGGCAACACGAATCTAATATTCCTTAATTCACAGATTCCAATTAAGTGTTTTGCTACGTTGTATTTTAATTAAATATATTATAACTACACTACTATGCGTTATTGTAATGTAATGTTGTGTGTGAGTACCCACCTGCTGTCTGATCTTGCAGATTCTTCCGACTAGGGCGTGTGGATTTTGGATTTGAAGTTCGCAAGCTAGTAATCTCAAATTATTACAACAACACACAAGATAAGTTACTTTTAAGGGGGAGAGTTTTGTGAGACTGGTAGGCTGTATCGTACAACAATAAAACACTGTTATATGGGGTAATAAAACGTTGTTTATTACACCAACAACACACAAGAATAGAATGATTATAATCTTATGAATTTTCTTATAGTCTATACAATGAATCGATGTTTTTCGATTGTTTAATAGTGGAAAGAAACTGAACTCGTTCTTTGCGAGTTAATTGCAATTTAAATTTGACTTGATTAATTGATTTGAATTTAATTAAATTTATTTAATTAATTTGAATCTAAGTGTTCATGAAACAAAATATAAAACTCTAAAATTAATTTGAATAATTAGTTAAAATAAATTAGACGTGACAGTCTAGTTCACGTTATTTCATTTCTAGTGATTCTACTTCTGATCTACTGCAGTATGATCTAAGATTAGATTGTCAGTTAAGATTTGTATAGCGCTTTTATACTACTTCTATTTCTTAACTATAACTTACTAAAGCCTTAAACTGCTATACAGATTATCACAACGAATTTACTTTTTAATTACTAGAGTCTTTGCTTTTTGTTTGTTTGGCACCTGAATTATTTGAATTACAATGTTTTAATTGAAAAATAGAAAATTTGATCTGAAAAATAAATAAATAGATTTTGCTTTCCTGTTACTGAAGAGGATGTCGTCCCGATTTGTCCCTCGTCGATTCGAGTCCTTGGTTAGAGAAAGTAATCTGCTTAGAACTGCTGGATTCGGTCGTGGAGTTCAAAATTCGGCAACACTCTGCTTCCCTGCTGTTTGTGAATATTTTAACGTCTGCTGTTGTCTGCTGGAACTGCTTCCTGTTCTCCGTCGATTTGCACGTCAGCGTGTGTGTGTGTGTGCTTCGTCCGGCGGTCGCTCTGCTCGTCAGCTGTTAACCAATGATTTAGACGGCCTCTCTGCTGTATTCTTGAAGTCTGGTCTTGAAGTCTGGTGGATCTCTTGCGTGCTTATGACTAACTGGTAGTACACAATAAGCTTGGTTGATGTCTTGAAGAGTATCTCGCCTTTACGCAACAATTACGAGCTATACAGATGATCTGTAGTTATTGTGTTCGTAATTGCGTGTGTGTTGACCACGTAGAGTCTTCTTGTTGATCTTCACCACTTTGGCTACTAGACGATCGAAGGACTACGTCTTAACTTCGTGAGTACTGACAGAAGAGTGATTTTTCCACCAGAAAACATCGCACTGGCCGGGGCTGCATGAAATGATTTCATTGGTCGAAACACTCTCCCTACCACATAAAATTTAGAATTCCCTTAGTCCGTGAGAATGAAGTCTGGTTCCCACAGACGGAGAATAGAATTATTATCTAATATTTAATTATCCGCCGGAACCACTTTGTCGCTAAGGATATCCTGTACTTATTTAATTTTGCAATAACTTGGTTGCAAACCAAGTTGTGTGAAATCTAAAATATACAATTTGTCACAAATTATCATCTTTATAACATACTAAAATCTCTTTACTGTATCTCTATTTTAACAGAAGTTATTTAATTATTTTAATTAACTCTTACATTTGTTAATTATATTGCATCAAATTTGCACACGTCATTATTAATATCTCGGCAAACATTTTGGCTATATTAGATTTCGCCTTTATTTATTAGTTTCCGAGATATTAATAATTAACAGTTTGGGTGTGGTCGCTTCCTTGTACAGCGAACTGATTACATAACGACCACGTGTGCGTTGCTTTCCACAGCATTATTTTCAATGCGCTACATTCAAATGGAGTTTTAACTGTTAATTTTTATTTAAATATGGTTTCAGCATGCGGTAAACATATAACCCCAAATAGTTAATATTTGGTTCCGTTATAATATATATTTTGTGAATATTATGGCAACCTGTTTAATTGACCGACGTCAATTAACCGGGCTCCCGAGGTTATAATGGCGATAGTATACAGAAGTTATAAAGATAGTATACAGCCGTTATAAGATGCGCCACTCTGCTATGCTAATAAATAAAAGACTAATTGGAGTTACTGCAATAAAGAAATAAAAAAAAGGTCATATATAAAAGCTTAATAATAAAAATAAAAATTATAAGAAAGAATAATAGGAAATGGAGATTAATAAGAAAGTAAAGTAGTAAAAGAGTAAATAAAACAAGAATAGCAATAATATATTGGTACAAAAGATTTGCAATTATTATTAAGAAAAATAATATATGTAATGATAATTTAATTCTGTAAACCCATGTTGAAGCGTGCACAGATTGTCACCCCAAAATAAGCGTGAGAGCAAGAGCAAACAGGAAATCTATTAACGTGTTAGGAACTGTATAAACTAAGCCATTGTTATAAGCGTATGTGCAACAACGTTGAATAAACTACCGTTGACCCAGACAATAGTCGAATACAAACGCGTAATATCTCCCCTTGCATAGGAATGTTATCGCCTAACAACAACAGTAGTCATAATATTTCATGTCACGTCCTGTAGAACTCTGTGTGAGATTCCCTTCTCTACGAGCTATTATTCTCTCTGTAAATTGAAAGGTATTTTATTCCACAAAACTAAAGATAGTCATATACAGTGATATAATAAATATAATCAAACTGATGTTGATTAGTATAAGTAGATTACTACAATTAGCATATTAAGACAATGTCTCAATTTAATCCGGATTTGTTATTAAAGACGAATTATGCTATGAAGCACTTTTACGCGGTTTACCTTATGCAAACGTAACGGTCGCAGAATTACGCAAAACGTTACGCGAAAACAAGCAAAATATACCTACCCAGTTAGATAGATTAAACGAAATAGAACCTGAAAGCGAAGTAGAAACATGTTATGCAAAATATAGGGAATTGACGTCAATATCGCAAACCCTCCACGACGAAAAATCGCCCGCCATAATCTTGCGTACCACGCAACGGATAGAGCATTTAACCCGTCGCATAAATAATTTACTAAACTGGCCCGGAGCTACTGTAACACCCCGTGACGTGCAAAAATTTGCAGACGAAGCATTGTAGCAATTACCAACGATAATAAGAAACCTACGTCGTAAATCAGACTCATTTAAAATGGAGGAAATAGAAGAATCTCTTTCTAGATTATATATCACACCATCTCAATCACCCACCATAGAACAGAGACCCACTACCGTGACTTCCGAATTTCCACACGTATCAAGTGTAGAACCGAATGCAGATCAGACGCTTAATAGAAATGTGAATACCACACCAACAGCGGAATCCTCACCTCCAAGTGCCCAGCGTAGTCTCACATATAATAATGATTTAATGAGTAATCGTGTGTTGCCATCCTCTGCGATAACTAATTCAATGTCGAGACCCGAGAATACAATCTCACGTGAACTTTAGTGCTAACCTATACAGAAAGATAACTCATCCCGTAGAAAAGATTTTATCAGAAATCCAATATACCGATGGATTAAGTATTACCAAACTGTTAGCGTTCATAAAACACCTTTTACAAATAAAAGACTTACAGCAACTGAGCGATAGCCAAATATTTCCAGTGATTATGACTAAATGTAAACCACCATTAAAAGACCGTGTACAGGAGTCAATGAATTTTCAGCATTCCGTAGACCAACTACATTCTGCCTTAATAAGACATTTTATTCCAACGGGAATTTATGAAGAATTGAAACGGAACACAGTACTTAGAGTACAAGGAGCGCACGAGAGACTCGCGCACTATATTTCAGAAATAAGAGAATCTTCATTATTACTAAAGGTAAATTTGAGCGAACCACAGTTAGTAGAAACGATTCTGGTGGGATTATCCCCAGAAGAGAGATCGCGATTAGTACTGCTCAATAGACCCAACACTTTTGCAGAATTAGAACAATGCTGTATCCACTCATCAAACGTATGGTATTCGGACCAAAACAGACGTGCTTTAATTCCTCAGACACAACGCAGAAACGAAACACCACTCCTGGTATCAGAACAGAGAATACACCGTGTTAGTCAACACTTTAGAACTCCGAAACCTTCACACTACCAACCTGCACAAAATTATCAACTGAAATCGCAACCGAATATGAGCGACACAGTGAGTAGAGAAAAAAGATGCTATAACTGCGGTAAACAAGGTCACATTAGTAGGTACTGTAAACAGAAACAGCACTACCAAAAATACTCTCATTCAAAAAACATGTAAGGCAGGGAGTGCCGAAATCCTGTGTCTCCCGCCGCGTCGTAAGTGTAGGTAAAACCGAGAAGTACAAAACCAAAAAAAAAATAATAAAAAAAATTAGACCCCTATGTAGAAAGATTTGTCAATAGATGCAACTCAATTACTACATGCAATTCCAGTGTGTGTCAATTACCTTATATACAAGTAGACCTTGGCATTACGAAAACACTAGGATTAATTGATTCCGGATCAACACGGAGCTTAATTAGCCAACAGTTAGCCGAAACATTAGCCAAACACCACCTTGTTAAACGTAGTCAACCGGTGAATATGAAATGCGCTACCGCTAATAACCAAAAATTAACAATAAAACTCAGCGTTACTATCAAACTAAAAATTAAAAATTTAACATGGTATTTTCCAGTATTAGTATCTGAAGAATTAGGACCAAACTTAATATTAGGAGCGGACTTCATCAGTAAAACAGGTATAATATTCTTGACATGTACGATAAGAAGTATTATTTTAGATTCGACCGTACCCAAAAATATAATTTTGACTTCGAAGTAAATAACAGTAAAGGTACAGAAACACCCGCAACGCACGTAGTACACCACGAACCTGAACTAGATCATTTAGAGAGTAGAGATAAACAAAAAATACAAAATCTAATAAAAGAATTTTCCACCGTTCTAACCCCAAAGTTAGGTTTAACGAATCTAATAGAGTACAAGATCAACCTGAACGATAATAAAGTAATCCGACTGCATCCATATAAGTTATCTCCTCCAAAAATGGAAATCATGAGAAATCAAATCAATAAATTGTTAGAACAACAAGTTATAGAACCTTCCACTTCACTGTATTCATCACCCGCGTTCTTAGTACCCAAAGGCACTGATAAACATAGATTAGTCGTTGACTATAGACAATTAAATAAAAAGATAGAATTCGAGTCCATACCGCTCCCCGACATCCACAGCGCCTTCCACTATTTTACAAAAGCTAAAGTTTTCACCATAATAGATCTCAATCAAGCATTCCACCAAATACCATTATCAGAAGAATCCAAACATCTAACCGCCTTCGCAGTCCCGTTCAACCTGTACCAATTTACAAGGGACCCTTTGGAATCTCCCAAGGAAGTTCTGTTTGTAGTCGATTGTTAGAAAAAATATTCCACGACGTAAAATTTAAATTCGTATACAACTACCTAGATGACATAGTAATTTACAGCGAATCCATGGAACAACATCTTCATCATTTACGCGAAATCTTATCCCGACTAAAGAAAGCCGGATTAACCGTAAACCCAAGTAAAGTAAATTTTGGCGTTAACCAATTCTCATTTTTAGGTCACATAGTATCTGCCGACGGAAAAGTAAGCATAGACCCAGAACGCACCCGTGCAATCAGAGAATTTTTACCACCACGTGATACGAAAGGAATAGCCCGATTTTTGGGAATGATAAATTACTTCCACAAGTATATTCCACACCTTGCTGATGTAGCAGCACCCTTAAATGCGTTAAGAAAAAAAGGAGTAAAATTTGAACGGACCCCTCAACATCAAACAGCATTCGACAACCTGAAAGAAAGTATAATACAACCTCCAGTATTACAACTGGCCGATTTCACGAAACCATTTATCGTACAGACAGATACTTCAAGTGTAGCCCTAGGAGCAGTCATATATCAGGAAGTAGATAATTCTAGATTACCGATCAGTTATGCCTCGCGAACCCTAACCGATCAGGAAAAGAAATTCTCCGCATACGAATTAGAGTGTTTAGCCGTAGTATTCGCATTCGAGAAATTCAAGCCATTTTTAGAACATAAAGAATTTCTGTTAGAAACGGATAATCAAGCTTTATCATGGTTATTAAATCACCCTAAACAGTTAGGTCGTATCGGAAGATGGGTATTGAGATTAAATTGTTACAAGTTTAAAGTACAATACATTCGTGGCACCCAAAATGTAGTAGCCGATACACTATCCCGTATGTTTCCGCAGCCGAGTAAGGAATCCGAACATAATGAAAGAGGTGAAACATCAATAATAAATACCCTAATAACTGAATTCCCACTGGCATTTACTGACATAGCCCAGTATCAACAACAAGATCCTTCCTTAAGTAAAATAATAGAACAGATCAATAAAGGAAATACTTCAGATAAATATATATATTGAATAAGAGAGTATTATGTTATAAACTAGCAAATGGAAAATCCTTGAGAATAATTGCCCCGGACATTATTAAACCAATGCTTATGCAATACTACCACGCATCCACCATTGGAGCTCATATGAGTATTAATAAAACCATACATCGTATTAGAAAAGAATATCATTGGGGGAAATATGAACAGCGAGATAGCTGAGTTCGTAAACGAGTGTAAATTGTGTACACTCAGCAAACCCGCGGGAAACAGCCACATTCGTAAATTAATCTCAGAGATTCCCACGACACCCTTTTCAAAATTTACATAGACTTTTCTGGCCCTTATCCACGTTCAAAATCCGGTAACACCATGCTACTCATTTGCGTAGATTCATTTACCAAATTCGTCTGGATGTATCCCATGCGACGAGCATTAGCATCAACCACAGTGAAAATTTTACAAGAGAGAGTATTTAAAGACTTTGGTACACCAGTACACCTAGTGTCAGATAACGGACCCCAGTTTAAGTCCAAAGAATTCAAGGACATGTGTTTCAGACTAGGCATAGACCACATAACTGTTACAGAGTACCGTCCACAAGGTAATATCGCTGAAAGGTATTTGCGAAACTTAAAATCCGCTTTAATAGCCTATCGTGCAAACGACCAGACATCACAGGACCGGAACCTATTCTGGATCCAATTTGCTTTCAACTCAGCATATCACGAAGGACATAAATCTACACCCTTTGATTTGTTGTACAAATATAAACCAAATCACCCATTATCCACAAAGTGGAAAATACATGAATTGCTACCCCGCGAAATCAGTGTTAAAAATATAAAAAAAATATGGAACGAAGCTCGCGCAAATCTGAGAGTAAACTTAAGAAAATCGCGAAAATATCACGAGCGTGATAGTAAAGAAATTAAATATCAAATCAGAGACTTAGTGATGTACCAAACTCATCCGACGAGTAGTTCAGTTGATAAGACCACCTCCAAGCTATCTTACCGATGGTGTGGCCCTTACAGGATTCACAAATATTTAACGCCTGTAACCGTAGCACTGTATGACCCCACTACGGATAATTATGTACGAAGAAGTCATGTTTCCCAGATAAAATATTATCACGGAAATTGTTCTGCTAGTGAGCAAAGAAAGAAATGAAGTAAAAAACAATAAATGTACTACGAAGTATATTTCCTATATACTAAGTAAGTAAACCATACTTAATTACAAAATCGTAAGGTATGAATAAGAATGAGGCCTGATCAACCTTAGTTCCTATTCACCAAAAATACATAAAAGCGATATGTAAAGTCAACTGACAAATAAAGGTAACGTTACCACAGAAAAATACAGTACTAAGATAAAATTGTCGACGAACAATTAAAAAAGGAAAGGAAACGCAGTAAGTATGAAAACATACCCTGTGTAGAATAACTCCACTAAACGAGTTAGAAAAAGCTAAACGAAAAAACCCGTAGTAGTATTAAGTAGTAGAATTAAGATAAATTTTAGAGATAGTAGAGTATCGTATCTTTTAGATGAAAATTTAAAAAAAAATATTGAATTGATAATGATTCGATTATCACATGAGTGAATCACGAAAAGAGAGAAAGGGGGTTTCACACGGAAGCTCGTACCAAATCCCCATTGTAATTCTTAGCTATTTCCCCGTTGAATACACATCGGTCACCGACCCAGTGTCTTCTTTAAGTGGAGGAGAATGTGACGATTTAATAGGGTTAAATAGCACAAAATAAAAAAAAGAGGTAAAAATAATATAATCCTAAATGAAACTACATAATTTCTCTCCCTATGAAATAAATAGAAAACTAAATAATGTTAAACAAATAAATATGTAAACCACCTCCTGTTTCTTCAGCGAGTAATAAATTATAGAAATAATTAATTAATTAATAACTATTTCTCGCGTCGGTAAATAATAACACGCGCGGACAAGAAAATCGCTAAGCCAGCGATGCGCGCCCCAAGTTAGTTGTAACGCCGCGAGAACAACACAGTTGAAAATGTAGGCAGTAACTACCAAATTATAGAGAATGAAAGAATATGTCGTTCACTCTCTTAGTTTCTTTAAGCTAATGCTTAGTAAAGCTGATAGCAATAATTATCAGTAATTTCAATATGTTTTAACATCTTTGATGCGTTTTAAGTGTGTGTTTATGACATCTCTGCAGTTGATTTAATATCACGTCAACGTGATAGAGATCACAGTATATGTAACAGTTTAACTATAAGGTAAAAGTGCGGAAAACCGAAGTAAGTGAGTTCAAGTGAAAGTTTCTCACCACCGCCAGCACCAGAATCTGATCAACCTTGCAAAAAGAGAGAGACAACAACACCTTCCATTATTACACCTTCTTCAGACCTGCAAGATAGACCAGAAGCCGCATAGCCACCGTTTACTACAGACAACCCCGATTCGTCGAGGATGCTACATACAGGTGACACAGAAGTCAAACTTCTGTAGTTCAGAAATCACTTAATAAAAATATGAAAGACAATTGACACCAAAATAATATTAATATCATAATACAAAAGACTGGCCGAATTAAATTACCATTGTAACTTTGTAATAAACAATATGATGTATTTAGCTTTAATGACTATAACATGCTAACATTAATAAGTCCATTCTTCAAATGGCAGCAAAAGTAAATTGTTTAACTTTAATATAAAGAAAGGATATATCTCGGATCCGAGGGTATGAATTACCAAAGTTTTATAAATAATTAACCAAGTTGATTAATTATGCATTATTATTTATCATTATGCAGTTATTATTTTTTTTATAATTAACTAATCAGTTGAACGAAATAGAGTAAAAGAAAAGTAGGTTAAGTATATATATATATATATATATATATATATATATATATATGTGTGTGTGTGTATGTTTTAACAATACAAATCACAAGCCTAATTGATTTTTAATAATAAGACAGTAACTCGTTTTCTTGTATGCTAATTACCAGGTATGTAAATAAAAAGAGATGTCATGGACGTAAATATGCGTGTATAAATTTGGCAACACGAATCTAATATTCCTTAATTCACAGATTCCAATTAAGTGTTTTTTTACGTTGTATTTTAATTAAATATATATATTTTGTGAATATTATGGCAACCTGTTTAATTGACCGACGTCAATTAACTGGGCTCCCGAGGTTATAATGGCGATAGTATACAAAAGTTATAAAAGATAGTATACAGCCGTTATATCAGCCCTTAAAGCTCAAATGGTACACCTTTTTTTTCCATTGTAGGAATAGTCTTCATCAAAATGTTTTCCTTGACTCTAGATCAATTACGTCATTAAACAAATTGAGGGGGCTGTAATTCATTTTCCAATTGTATTTATGTGCGTTTCAGTGCCAACTTATTATCACTTATTATAGTCGACGCTGTTTTCACTATTTTCAATATGAAGACGTGATCGCATTTTAACGTTGTAACGATAATGGTAAGTCTGACGACCTATTTGTGCTCCTCTTCCTTTTTATGGCGTTTTTTCTATAAACTTATTTGTAATAAAAACTGAAATACTGGTGATTATCAGTATAACGTATAATGAACTGTCTCACAGTTGTGGACTGTGTAATGAACAAGCACAAATTGAAAACGATATTCTACCGTCGGTTGTACAATTTTTTTTTAATTCACTACAGAAGGAAAATTATATTTTTCCCACCAAATAGTCGCCAATGAAAATCACAGATGCATGGTAAATCGCTGAATTGTGTACTTACAACAAACGTTTTAAAATATTTTTTGAATCAATTAAATTATTCTCCATCACAACGGAATAACAAGCCGAACAAAAAGCATGTTGTAGATACGATCATCTACACAGACGTAGGCCTATAGGCCTACATATTTGGTAATATATTTCGAGAAGATAGTTTAAAACTCCGGCTGTAGACCCTTTATCGTATTTCAAGCATATATTATTTTAAATGTCATAAAAATCTAGACGATAGTTTTAAAGGGGTTCGATTGCATGTAGCTGCCCTAAGGGGGCTTTGCCCGTTTCGCTTTCCTGAACGAACTCTTCCCCCCACAAAAAAAAAATCAGCAAGTACTTTAATTCTTTTACACCAATCCCCGGTTCAGTAAATTTCATTTGGTGCGTTTTCAGTTTAGTACGGATATTATTTTATGACCAATCCCTCATTATAACGGTTTAGACGATTGTGAATGCTATGTAAATTAACATAAGATTCCAGGTTGTTGACTAAATAATATAAGACTTTCAGAACCAAATAACCATGAAACGCATATTTGCTTATGAAAAATATGTTCTCGTTCAGTGCAGTTTCATTTCGTGCGCAAATGTTTGGGAACGAATTAATCGCACGAAACAAGGGATTGGTTGGAATCTTTTATTATTATTATTATTATTATTATTATTAATTTTTTTTTAGGCCATGTATGTAAAGTTGCATCAACTACACTGGTCATTACAGTCTGCAGCCCATTTGTAACTGTTACTGTAGCTTTGCTAGTTACAAAAAATTTCGAGCCTAAACAGGTAATCGGAACCCGAGACCTTCAACGCGTTCAACCGACTCAGCCATCAAGGCGTCCGTTGATCTAAGACTTTTTACTAGGCTATAATATTTGTTTATTTTTATTTCAGCCATCTGAAATAACCAATATACAAGAGCACAACCACCAGGCTGTTGACATTTAATTTTTACGTGGGTTTAGAACCTTGGAAGCAACGAAAACAAGCCTGTGATGAAGCCTTCTAAAGGTGAAAGCCGGTTTAGGCTGTAAGGTAAAACTATACGTTTTTACTTATAAAAAACTTAGTGTTCCGAGTCGTCAATAGTATAGTGATATTCAACGAAAACACTTTACTACAGTGAATATGAACCGGTTTCGTTTAGTTCTACTATACCGCGGGTCTAACACACAATGACGGGCGATGTTAACCAATACATAACTGAGGGTTAGTCGATTTTGCCACCGCGGTTCTTTAACACACAAAAAATCCATTTGTACATAACAGCATAATTTATGAACAAAGGAGTTACTACAAAACTCAAAAAGCCTACTACAAAAAAATAAGACTAATCATATAGCTTCGAATATTTTCCTGGTAATTGAAGTTTTTTCTACTAAGTCTACAATGAAATCCGTTTCCCGATATTCCTCGTAATTCTTAAGTAGTTTGCACTCAATTAGCACAAAATTTACTTATTCGTAATAGCGTTACAACCAAATAAGGTATATAGAAATATTTTATAGTGATCAAAATTTTAAAAATTTATAATTTCTTGATCAAGTGGCACGCTCACACACTCGAGTTGACAAACCCAGGCCCGAGTCGTAAATAAGAAAGAATTAGGGACACGTCAGACCCGACGCCAGTGGGAAGACAATGAGAAGAACGCCTGAGTACACGCTACAATAGAAAATAGGGTACGTCGTTGACAGCACGAAGTTAGCTACGATTTACAGCGCCAAACAAACCAAGACAAAAAAGGCATAGTCCAGCAGCCTGGTTACGCAGAAGTGAAATGGAACACATGCTGTGGGGTTGAGTTGTAACGAGCACACGTATGAACGCTACACCCAGTAACAAAGGGTGCAGAGAAATCTTGACAAATATGTAGACAATAGAACGGACATTCAATGAATACTAGAGATACACACAGCCCAGCATGAAAACACGCCCTGACGTCCAGCCAGATTTACAACTAGAAAGCGTGGGACCCGTCCAGGGATGACGCCCAACGAAGAGTTGATAATCGGCGGAACGAGCGAAGGGTAAATGAACAATTGACCAAGACACTGCAGACTCTTAACAAAAGCTATATCAGAGTGCCTCGACAACGTGGAAACAAAGGTTGATAGACAGGCGGGAAATTACTCTAGTTTCTGAGAATCGGCACAACGTTCGTCGCTGGAATATTCCGGGGATGTCGACGACCAACCAGCGTTTGGCATCTTCCTAAGGAACTGGTGGAGAGAGTAGTAACGACTTGAACGACGAATCAGGAAACCGATGACAAAAATCTACAAGGTGGTAAGAATTTAGGAACCTATCAACAACGGCCGAAGGCGTGGAGATGAGGAAATTGCCTTCTGGGAAAGAATTATTGATAAAAACTGTTTGATAAAAACTGTTTGCGAGGACGCAGAGCCCAGTAGTAATAGCAGTAAGACGGAAATAATACAGTAGTAGTAGTAGTAATACGGGTAATACAGTAATACAGTAGTAATTGAATAACAGTAGTAATGGAGTAGGAGTAGTAGTAATTGAAATAGTTTACGCGATTTACTCAACTTTTAACTCGGTTAATCAATCAGTGAAATCGTAACCAAGTCGCGGTCTTAAGTGAACTTAGACATTCAATTCAATCGCAATTCTACAAAACGTATGTTCGATAGTTTATCTGAGTTACCGATAATCAACAGTGCGAATAGACATAACAATCGTTAAATACCAGTGTATACGTGACTCTAAACTATGACCGACACACAACATAATGCAATACAAGTGAGTAACAATCCGAGAGTAAAACAGTGGGTGACGATTTCAGACACTATTCAACCATAATGATTCACAATTTTGGGCATCTGAACTGAGTGATTTAACACGAACACTATTATATGTGTGTTAAATATAAATGATACCCAAGGAAAGTGGGGCTTTATAAATGTCAATTACAACCCCATTTGGTTAAACATAAATAGTATACGAAATTAATTAGACCCAATTCATTAATTTATAATTGGATGATTTAATAATTCATAATAATTAGCATAATTGCACTAAATATAAATGGCGCTCCTATACACTAAATATAAATGGCGTCCAACGTGGGGCAAAAGAGAGCAGGCAGTAGTTGTAATTAGATTAAGTAACATAATATAATACAATAAGATATTCATAGTGTAAGGTTAGCTTGACTGGTGACTGGATGTTAACAAGGAGTAAAGCTAAAATGGCTAGCAATAGTTCAGATAGCATGAACTTCGACATCAACAACCAGTTAGGTGTACCCGACAACGGAGAAGAAAACTCAATGGTCGAACCAAATATGACTGAGGAGACGTCAGAGGTCAGAGCGCGGGGACAGGAGTCCCAACAACCACAAGAAGAGGCGTCACTGCGTTCTCTACTGATGGATTTCATGCGTACACAAAGTGAAAACCTCAAAGCAATTAAATTTTCAAACAAAGTTGCATGATTGGCCGAAACTTCTTCTTCTTCTTCTTCTTCTTCTTCTTCTTCACTTCAAGGATTAGGTTTTTTTGCAGCCTGTTCCGTCTTCACAGCCACCGTTTTCTTGGTCTGCCTCTATCTCGTTCTCCAAGAGGCTTATACTGGATTATCTTTTTTGGTACTCTCGAGTCACCCATTCTATTTATGTGTTGTATCCAGTTTTCTTTCTTTTTTTTTTTTAATTTTATCGTTTATTGAGTCAATACTGGTGACGCCATAAAATTTCATTTCTGTGTCTTGTCGTACTTTCTTTCCCAGAGTCTTACAAATTGTGGTATCTGTTTATTTTATTATCAATATCGTCTTCATATTCATAGCTTACGTTGCATCCTAGATAGCGGAAGTGGGATATTTTTCCAATAATTTTATTGTCTATTACTATTTAAATTGGTGCCATTATTTTAGTCTTTGTTGTGGAAGTTTTAAATCATATTCATGGCAAATTTTACTGAATTGATAAACTGCTTTTTGTAATCCATTTTCGTTTTCTTGTAAGATGACTTGATCGTCAGTAAACACCATAATATTAATGGAGAAATTATCGGGAAGTAGATTCCAGGATCAGTTCGTTGTTTCCGTTGCCTTACATCGTCAATATATAGGCCTATATTAAATAAAGTAAGTGACAAAGAAACTGCACGCTTGTCTAATGCCTCTGTTAACCGTAATAGATTCTGTTTTCTGCTTCTCAGTGTTTATAGTAATGTCCGTTCTTTCATATAGGCTTCTTATTACTTCTATTATATGATGTGGGTATCCTCTTTGCTCTAATATTTTGCACAATACGTCTATTTACATGATCAAATGTTTTTCCATAGTCTATGAAGGCAATATGTGGCTCTAGATTGAATCTCTTCTTTTTTCGATCAATTGGCGTATAATTGTGACGTTGTCACTACAGGATCTTCCTTTTCTAAATCCAGATTGTTCTTCAAGGAGAGAGTTTGCAGTATTCTTTAGTCTGTTATTAATTATCCTTGTATATAATTTGTAGGCCGTATTCAAGGAAATTATTCCTTGATAATTTCCACAGTCATTTCTGTCTTATTTTAAACAGAGATATTACCTCTGCTATTCTCCTAAACTCTGGAATAGTGTTTGTTTTCCAGCATGCATTAATCAAACGCCAGTGTTGTAGTTTTAATAGCAGTCCATTACCTTTTAAGAGTTCTGTGTTAATTCCATCCGGTCCTACTCTTCATTTGGTCTAGAGATTCTGTTAATTCTTCTGTTATGTTATCCTCAAGGTATATAGTGCTATTAACAACCGGAAGAGTGATAGTTATATCTTGTCCTCCTGTATTATTTACCTCCTCATCTGTCATGTGTAATTGTGCATTATCTTTCTCAGTTTTGTTACGCTGTTTAAGAAGTTAATATGTTACTTCTTGTCTTCCATGAACGTCTGCTTCTATGTTAGATATCAATGCATCCCAGGAGTCTTGGTGTGTTTTCCTAATTACTAAAAAGTGTTCAGAACCTATTTTATTTCTCCATCTCTTATCAGTCGTAACTGCCACTCCACTCTGAGCTCTTGTTGCTGAGTCTATGCCGCTGTACAGCATCAAAAAATCATTTAGGTATTTTGTACCTTCAAGTTTCTTCTTTGTCTCTGTTATTATACCAATGTTTACTACAGTGGAAACTTCTATTGTATTTTTTACCCATTTAATTGTTAAATTAATTAAGAGACATTCCATAAAGGATATCTCATTTTATAGTCTAATATTAATGGTTCCTGCAAACAGAATTTGAATTGAACTTAATAAAATCATGGTTACTTCATTCAAGCGGAAAAAGTATGGTAGAGTAAAAAGTTACTTTTTACAATGCTCACTGTCTCTTTCATTACAATAACTAATATAACAAAACGGTTGATTCCACATTGTGATATTTTTTCTTTTCCTCTCAAAGCTGAAAAGCGGATCTTTTCATAGAAACATTCAACTTAAGAGGGTCTTTAATAATAATAAACAAAAAACCAGCTGATTAGATTATTGACAAAAAGTTGGGTGGAGGTGTATCCTATTTGTTAGTTAAATAAAATTGTGCATACGATTGATCAAATTAGAAACCATGTACCTAAATTTTGTGGAAGCAATACATTCTCACCAATGTAATCTTGGCCAATCCTTGTCACATTTCAGTTGATTCAATAAGCTTATCAGTTTCTATCACAAACTAAACCCTGTGAATAAAATAAAACGCTTCAATTTAGTTACTAAACTTTGGTTTCCCTATTTTTTCTGAGCTTGTTTTGAACAGTCTCTATGTGTTATATAGTCTATTTTGCATGATTTAATAATAAAGTAATAAAAATTTTACGAGGAAACTTATGGGCCAGAGAACCACTGTTAACAAAAGTCACACTATCCTGGAATCAAATCCAATTGCCAATAAGCCTACACCAAGTTAAAAGGTTAGCACTAAATATAAATCACACAGACTTTGGTACACTGTACAGGTTTGTATTACAAGAATCTACAAGAATTCATTAAAAATAACAATTACGTATTTTTTAAATACAGGAGTCTTTTGCACTTTTTAGATATTATTATTGAATTTAAAACACTTGTAATCATCATTCCAATTAAGGTTATATTAACAGGATAAAGAAATAAAAATACATTTTGAGACATACAAAATTGTATTCTAACAAAAATAAATAATTATTGTTAACAAATAACAGTAATTAAATCAAGCATACCAATAACTGTAAAAAGAAATCTCACAAAAAAGAGGAAACTCCATGACTAGAAAGTAAATATTATTATCAATAATACAAAAAAGTTAACTTCTTGTCTTTTAAGACATTAAAAACTAATAAAAAATACAATGAATAGTAAAGTACATACAAAATTAGTTTCAAAAACATAAGAAAACAGAAAAAATTAATTAAAATTACTTCAAGGAAACATAAATTGAGACAATTAGCTGCACTGTCATGTTTTAAGTATGGTACTAGACAAAGTTTAGAAGAAAATATTTGTTTGTCTTACAATAAAGTACAATAATAATAAAAATAATATAAAATTACGTCCATATAAAAATATAAAACAATTTTAAGTAAGGATTAATTAAAAATAACATTTACCTATTTTTTAAATACAGAAGTCTTTTGAACTTTTTAAATATTATTATTGATTTTTAAACACTTGTAATCCTCATTTCAATTAAGGTTATATTAACACGATAACAAAAATAAAAATCCAATTTTAGACATGGAAAATTGTATTCTAACAAAAAAAATTATTTTTATTATTTTAACAAATAACAGTAGGCTAATTAAATTAAGCATCTCAATAACTGTAAAAAGAAATCTCACAAAAAGAGAAAACTAATTAAACTAATGAATAATTAAAAAGTACATAATTACAAGTATTATTAACAATAATACAAAAAAATAACTTCTTGTCTTTTAAGACATTAAAAAACTAATAAAAAGTACAATAAATAGTAGATTACACACAAAATTAATTTAAAAAACATAAGAAAACAGAAAAAAGTAATTACAATTACTTCAAGTCAAACACATAAATTGAGACAATTAGCTGCACTGTCATTTTTAAGTATGGTACTAGACAAAGTTTAGAAGAAAATATTTGTTTGTCTTACAATAAATTACAATAATACTAATAATAATATAAAATTATGTCCATGTAAAATTATAACACAATTACAGCATAGTATCATGTGTAAACTTTTATTATTAAGTGAGAAAATATAAAATTCAAAGTCACTTATAAAATGTGATGATTATCTACTGAGGATGAAGTTTGGCCTGAAGATGGGTGAAGCCTAAACCTAGTGACCGACATAGCAAAAACAGTGAATGCGTATGACTGGTACTTACACACATTTAAATAACGTGTCCACCACAAAATGGAATTAAGAAGAAAATTATGAAATTACATTAATAAAACAATAGCTGTAAAATAAAAAGCCTCTGCAGATAAAAATTAATAATTTGTGTAAGTACTGATAAATCAAATCAAGCCCTTTCTTATTTGCAATTTTATGGCAGGAGGAATTTTCACCTTATTATTGGCCACATTATTAATGTAAGAACACAACTGAGGTAATGTTCTATTTATGAAGATATTTTCTGCTTCGTACATTTTTTTAATATCTCTTCTTTCAGGATGAGTATTGTTTAAAAGAAGTGTCCCGAAATATTTATAAATAACATTTTTTTCTTCTTCATTCTACCTCACCCAGGTTATTCATTTAGTTTTTTTGACTGAAGAATCTTTAATATTTTCTTATTCAGTGGAAAGTGACGAATGAATAGATGGTTCATAACTTAAATCTCCTTCTTCACAAATTGAGCTGTCCTTTGAACATTTTGCAGAAGTTTGACTTAAATTGGAGCTTTTATTAGTTCTGGACGAAGATGATGGTGAAATTTTAATGGTAGATTCAGATTGGGTATTTTTATCTCTGGGAAGTGTCATCTGTAACAAGCGATGACCAACTTGAGACTTTTGAATCAGAGGTAAAGGTAATCTGTAATTTGATTTATGGATATGTACATCATGTGCCATGAAGTTAGCCAAATTTTCAGTGTAAGTATCATCACACCATTTAATTGAGAAAATGTTGCAGCATGGTGTCGAAGACCTGTTGCAGTAAAGTGTTTTGGTTTTTTTAACTGAAATTTATTTCTCATATCTTCAATGATTTTTGTTCCGTCATATGTATTTAAACAATCACAACGAGGAAAAAGTAACTTATTTCTTCAGGAACACCAACACTCTGTCTACTTTCTAGTAAGAGATCCAATGTATCTTTCATCTGATTAGTCAATAAACAAGGGACTTTACGTGTGTTCTTTCCAGGAACATGGAAAACATGTAACTCAGAACAAGTTCTTTTCTCATCTTCAGTAAGAATGTTCTCTTTAACAGCAGCAATTTCATCATTATCTGCAACTCACGAATAATTTTCTACAGTAGCTCGTACAACTTCTCCTGGTCGTCTACGACTTACAATTATAATATGTGCAATCAAGTCTTTAATTAAATCTTCAAATATTTTTTTTGTTGGAAATATCCCGTTTTCTTTTTTTCTTATTATCATTAATAGTTTCTTTTCTACAATCAGCATTTCTTGGTCAATAATAATTGATTTTTCTTTTTTTTTACGGATATCTGCCAATGTCAAACACCTTGCACAGTTTGATTCCTCTACAACAGCAATACTACAATATTCACTTCCAAAATTTAGAATATTGAATGCATCACTATCTACAACTTCAACATAGTTATGTTCATCTACACCTTCAACATCGATATGTTTGTATACAACTTCCACTGCCACTTCTGCTTTATTTTCCCAAAATAGACACAAAAAACGGTAGTTACATTTAGTCATTTAATAACAATACAATAGAATCTGCAGAACAATGAAAAATAAAATCCCCTCCCCACGCTAAATCTGGTTACCCTAAATTAACACTGGAGCTGAACCGTAATGTCATTTGAAAACTTCCGAGAATGCCAATGGACGTCAATTGACGTCCTGAAGTTTCAATGTGTTTTGCATGATTCCATATGTATAACGAACATCATATATATATATATATATATATATATATATATATGTATTCAATCACTTTCTGCTACAGTCCGTTTCTTGATGTATATAATACATTTAATATTTATAACTAAATTTACCTCAAGATGTTATTTTTCCTTATTTGGAACATGTTTTGAGAGTTCCCGTTCTCTCATCTTCGAGAGAACGGGAGATGAGAGAATGAGAGAACGGGAACTCTTGAAACATGTTCCAAATAAGGAAAAATAACATCTTGAGGTAAATTTAGTTATAAATATTAAATGTAATATATATATATTGTAACGTTACCAAATATGGTAGTTACATAAAATAAGCTAATATAACGTCAAGTAACAGAAAAGCATGAAAGTAGTTCTAGATAAATAAACCTATGTGAATAAAAGTGTGTATCTACAGATATATTAGTATAAAAATCCAACGATGAGGAAGAAAGTGTTAACATAGCAGCATCAAATATGAAATGAAGAAAGAAAATGACCATGAGCCAAAATAAAATATTAGTAACCAGGCCCAATATTAGTAATCAGGTCCAACAGTGAGGGGAACCAACAAAATAAGGACCAATAAAATCCAACAGTGAGGGGAAATCACAAGAATAATACCATTACCAACAACGTAACGACAATAACAATGGATTCCAACAGTGAAGGAAACAAATGAAGATAATGACCACAATGAAAATATTGAAGAAGACATTCAAACCTAAAGAAGAGGGAAAGAAGAAGGACGAGGAAACATACCATGAAGAGAAAAGAAAATGGATAGACCATGCAAGAACTCATCATTCATCAAGTGTACTAGAGACAATAATAGTAACTAAAAGAATAGTGATTATCAATTATGTAGAAACAGTGTTTAACATTTAAGGAACCACAAACAATTACAGTGAGTACTTAATATAGATGTGAAAACCTGTGACCAGTTAACTAATTTTAACATAATAAACCACACAAACAATTCCAGTGATAAGGTTTATAGTGGAAGAAAATATGTTACTTTCCTAGTGAAGACATCAAGAATTAAATAGTCAAATATACACAGACAATTAGTGTGACTAATTTAATAAAGATTGTGATACATATAGATAATCATAAGACCACCAGAATAATATAAAATCGAACAATTATATTATTGTTCATAGAGAACTGACAATAAAAAACCTTTGTTAAATATCAAACAAATGTGACAGGAATTAGATACAACCAATGACAAGAAAGATATTGTAATTAGTACAAAAAGATTTGTATTATTGTTTAAGAAGAAGTAGTGTAAACATGTGTATTAAAACAATTAAAATATTGTAATAAAATACCATACTAAAGTCATGTTAGTAGTAGCAAAATGCTGCATTAGAACATGTTGTACATTGTTACATAACCCCATAGGAAAGACACCTATGAAACAAAAAATCATACATGTTAATTTAACCAAATAACCATGAACTATAATATCAATCAAGGATTTGTTATAAGTAATGATACACCACAGTAGACAGTGTATTATATTGAAATACAATACAAATAAAACAGATCAAATATGATGGCACAAAGATAGGAAAAATGGAACCTAGTATGCCAAATTAGTTAGACAAAATACAGTATCAAAACAAATACCAATGTTAATGGAAGTATTACCAGTAGTTAGATAAACATCTGGTACTACTATGAGAACAGATTATAAATATAATGACAATAGTTTTGTAACCAAAATATTGTAAACTAGCTAGCTAAGAATACATAGCCAGAAGTAAGCAGAAACAATGTAACCAACTAGTTAAACAAGATACTTTATTAAAGCTTGAACAAAGACTGATAAGAGTGTTACCAGTAGTAAGAGGGACACTTAATGCTACTTTGAGAACAGACCATGACCATGAGAATAGTCATTTTATATATAAATTATTAAAACTTAAATGACCATGATGGTGGAACCCAAATGTAAACAAACAATAAGGAGCAAGTTATTTATGCAAAATGCAACATACAAACTTGTTTAAAAGTAGATAAAAATGTTATCAAGGATCAGAAGAATGTCTGATACTACTTTGGAAATCTAAATCAAGTGTAACAATAATAATTTAATTATTGTTTTAACAAAAATAACTGAATACCATGCTATGACATAATGTAAACAAACCCATTACTAGAACTTGAAGGGTTCTCAGATAGCTAAAAGCTAACAAATATATGAAGGGAATTAGGTACTATCAGTGTACACTAATTGCATTTATTACATAATATACCTTGTATAGAAAAAACCAGAAGTAAAGTGACAATTGTAAGAAAAGAGATAGGAGGGTACTGAAACGATGTAAATAGTATATGAAATACAGCCCTATACCTATGCTCAAGTATAAATTCATGTAAATAGACGTTTCTATCATAATTAGGTTACAATATCAGTGTTATTAGATAGGAAAAATTAGTTTTAAGTACAATTGTGAATAATCAAATATGGACGCCCAAAGACGCCATAACTAGATATTGTTTGGGTAACAATTATTCCCAAATTTTGTATTAAACAAGTTGAGATATAGACTCAGCTCGTTTAATTAAAAGTGTTTTAGTGTAAATAATTAAGTTTGGTGTAATAAACTTATTAAATATAAGATGCACCATAAAAATCGATAAAATCGTTATAGTGATTTAAGTAATGGACGGATTATAATCTTGTTTGGACTTTAATTAAAGCGCAGGATGTCCGCAATTTATTGACACTAACCGTTTAACGATAAGACAAATATTAAGAAAGTTATTACGATTTTAAACTTTCTAATTATTTTTTGTACCAGTGCTGACGTCATATAATCTCCAACGCAAACGCCAAAATTGGTAAAAAATTAAAAATTTTAAGAAAATAAAGTACTTTGGGTTAGAGAGTTCAATCATTTCAGCCAATCGTATTAATGGAAATCAGCAGACAAGCTGCAGTCGTT
This sequence comes from Magicicada septendecula, assembly GCA_034769895.1. NCBI lineage: Eukaryota > Metazoa > Arthropoda > Insecta > Hemiptera > Cicadidae > Magicicada > Magicicada septendecula. The sequence continues at coordinate 216,530,664 of CM068373.1, forward strand.
CCGACGGAACGAAAGAGTCGTCTATCAACCATCAAACGGACAGGTCATGTCACTCTCCGGTCGAGATATGAAGAAGTTTATTTTTGAATTGTGCGCGACATGTAAACATCAGTAACTGACATACACTAACCTAAATACTACACAAGCATTAACGAGTGCACTGTGCGGAGTGAATAATATGTAAATACGATCAGTGTACAATATCGATCGTATTTACGAGTGTTGTGTAAAAAATAAAACAGTGAGTACAATTCTTTTTTATTAATTAACAATGAAACAGAAATAAAATTTTCTGTAAATATTTAATGTTGATATACTACGCAAGTCAGTAATTGCGAAGTATCACAAATGATGATGGAATTTATCAGAATTAATGAAAGTATTAATTCGCAATTGTTAACATGACAAATAAATATTTTAATTATTTTTTTATAATTAAAAGATTCACGATTAAAGTACTTATCACAAAATACGAGCAATATAAATAGTCGCTCAATTGACTAACGTTGTTTTTTGATTTTCTCTATTTGAAAATAAAAATTTTAACTTTTATGCGAAAGAGTATTATATGATGCTGATAATTACACATCAGGACTATTATAAATAATATGTATATACTTAGATTAAGAAGAAATAAATATTCAAGATAATTAACTCTAATAACAGTTCACGTTATGAGATAACCTTAAAATCATAACCGTAACTTGCTACCTTTTTTGTCACAAGTCTGTTCTCATGTAATCCAAAACCAGATGAAAACAATAACAAGAGTTTTTTTTAAATAACTTTTTCTCTTGTAAGTAAATAATTCCCACAGTGAATTATTAAAATATAGTAATACATTTCAGTAGTGCAAGCCAACGCACTTGTTGATTGTCAATTAAATACTGTAAACGGCGTACGAATTCCCGCGTACGATAATACCATAACTATCTGTTATATGGTACTAATATTCTATTTTTATATTTGTTTGTTTGTTTTTTATTTATTGTTCAATTGATATCATTACAAATGCCACATCTTGTACCTGGCATCATGCTACTTAAAAGAACCACACGAACATGGTAATTAACTGATATAAGAGGACATAACCTCTCAAATTAAAACTATTGTATAACCAACAGGGTTACCAGCCTTGAGGCTAAGGAGAGTCTTATTTTAAATTTTGTTCATTGTAATTATTATCAGTAAAATTATTAGTAATTGATTGTCAAGTTTTAAAAGATTTTATAACATCATTAACCGTTAATAAACCTCTACATTTTGTTACCAGTGGAAAAAGAGTATTATTTCAAACTTAAATTAATTCATTTATTAATAGTCAGTTCTACCAAAAAGGTGGCGGAAGAATTCAAATATTTCTAATAACTCAGAACTTTATTTAGCTATTATATCATTTTATTGTGCATGTTAGTCACATTGGATATTCAACCAGAATATCTACTTGTATATGTAGTGTGTGTATTTCAGCTGAGCAGTCACCGAACAGAACTACAATATCCACGTGTGGTAAGTGGGGGAGGTTACTAACGGAGTGCGAGAAATATTTTAGATTAAAGAAGTGGACCATCGATACCCACATATTTGTCGATTACAATCACACTAATAATAATAATTATAATTTGAACATTTTATCAAACAACATTATTGTAGATACCGGTGCGTATCTGCAAGCAACACCATTACACTACTATAGATACTACACATCTATAATATCACGTTATAATATATATACACTGACCACTGTATTGTACAGTGGAAACAAAATACAAACACTAATGAAGTCACTAATTACCAACTTTAATTTGTCACCCACAGAAGTTCCAGAATAATTTTCCACTTTTTTGGCAGCATGCCAGCATAATTTGTGCAGGTACAAGTGCTAGAACAGTCTGGAGGCTATGTGAATACAAGACCTTGACAGAGACATTGTACCTGCACAGCTAGTCAAGAAACATGTAGAATGTCACTCTCGACTTTTAGCACTGTCCCCTCCTAAAGCCTGTTCGTCCTGAACTGTCAATCTATCTCTGCAGTAATACTTGGCCAGGTGATATAGGTGATCTAGGCAGTTGGTCTACATGGGAATAATTATTCTTTAGCTCTTTGAATTCAGTCTCGGAAGATGTAAACATCAAGTTCCCAGGAAGACAAATCTCCCGCTCAACCATTAGTTTTGCTGGAATCACGGCAGTTGTGTTGTGTACCACACAACACAGTCTGTATTGTAAAAGAGCTAAATTGAGGCTGGCAGTTTCTGACAAAGTCAGGGTGCACAATGGACACTGTTGCACCCATGTCAACTATAAATGATGTTGGTTTACCTTCTGCAAATCCATTAACACTCTGACACCGATGGACGTCAATTGACGTCCTTTGAAAACTTCTAAGAATGCCGATGGACGTCAATTGACGTCCTTTGAAAACTTCCGAGAATGCCAATGGACGTCAATTGACGTCCTGAAGTTTCAATGTGTTTTGCATGATTCCATATGTATAACGAACATCATTGGATCTGTTTAGAAATGATGTCAGGCATTGTAGTACACAAATCATTTGCTAGGTCGCACATGCGTTCACTTTCGTAGGTACAGTTAACATGAAAGAGCACGCAGCACTGTTATGCTAGTTGGCTAAACACCCCTTACGTGTCAGAACATCAGATAAGCATTTCTTGTAAAAAAATTACAAAAGTACGCCTTTATAAACCAATATATGTTATAAACATTATGAAGTGTATTGTTTAATCCATTTCTAACAAGTAAAAATAAAATTGCGAGTTTCTAGTAACAACATGAGTTTTGGCCAATTTTTTCTTCCAAAAAACATAACTTTTTTGAAAAGCAATTTCAGGGAAACTAATCAACACAATGAAATACAGTATACACCATTTTAAAGAAGACACTTAGATCTTCATAAAAACATAGGTAGCCTATTTTTTTACCATATCGTTTAGAAGATATAACATTTTAAATATATGCAAAAATGGCCCAGCAGAGCGAAGGACCACTATGTTAAGGACCCGGCGTCAAAGTGTTAATGATCAAGTTTCCACTAGTCTTATGGAGTGTGGAAACTGTATTCTATTCCATACAGTTATTTCTCCAATTTGTGTAATCACATCCTTCTTTCTGTATTTTATTCTCCCAACAGTCTACCTGTAGTTGACCATGTTCCCCACAGTTGTAACACTTTGGTCTTCTGTCTCTTTCCCATCGTTCAAATTGTTGTGAAGCTCTTGAACCTTTGAATTGTTTGTCCTGCAACATTGTTTTCTGCCCCCATCATAATGACAATGTGATACTTGGATCTTCTGACTACACTGTGATGACATAAACCCATGAATGTAGCATGATGCTGACTTGGCAGCTTCAAACTTGAGGGCATGATCAAGAGCTTCTGAGCTATTTCGGTGTCTTGCAATTCGTAGCACTTGCTGAAGTTCACAATCTCTGATACCATCAATAAATGTCTGCACTACAAACCTCATTTGAAAATCGTCTGGTGCTTCAGGATAAGCCAGTCTAATTAGTCTGTCAAACTCTGCAGACTCTCCCTTTAATGCTGTTGCCTTGCTCTCAACTGAGTGCAGTACACATCTTGGAAATGTTTATCACCATACCGTAATTCTAAAGTTTTTATCAATTTGGCATAGTTGTTCTGGCTATCAGGTGGCACTTTCTGTAATAGCTCTGCCGCAGGTTCTTTTAAAGTGATAACAAGTGAGACTGCTTTGTCTTTCTCCGTCCAATTATTTGCACACGCAGTGGCTTCATACTGCTGAAGATACGTCATCCAGTAGGTGCTTCTGTCAAATGTTGGGGCCTTGATATGAAGTACCACAACTACAAGAAAAGTAACTCTCTATTGTCGTATTTTCTTTATCTCTTTCTGTCTTTATCATTGGTACAGTCTGTTCAGCAATATCCTTTCAAATGCATAGCTATATTTTCATTAACTGCTCAACTTCGCTTTTAATTTCCTCTGTTATGTTTGCAATTGACTCTTTTATAGTTAAGACTGAATCTTTTACAGTTGCTACAGACCCCTCTACTTCAGATATTTTATGCAACATGGATTCTTCTACGTCAGATATTCTAGTAATTTGGTTATTAAGCTCACTTTGTAATAGACCCAGTTCTGCAGCAGTGACGGCATGTTCTTGTATCTGCTTTTGTTCCTGTACCAATGATTTGATGTGACTTGTATCACACTTATGTTACTCTGCTTACTGCCTACATTTTTCTTTTCGCCGTTCTACTGATTCCAGCATTAGCACTTTCTGCCATTTTTCCGCTTCTTCCGCCTCTTGTTACCATTTTACATCATGTTGTTTTTCTGCTTCTTCTGCCTCCTGTCAGTGTCTTTTCTCTGCTTCTTCTGCCTCCTGTCATCGTAGTTCCTCTGACTGCAACAGCAGTGCCTAGAAATTTTCCATTATCCAACTGGTATCCATATTTGTAAATAAATTATCATGTACACTGCTCGTCTGCAAAGTGTCCTCTGTTTCCACTGTTAAACGTTCTGTCGCACTTCTGGCCCACTATTACAACAGTCTCATGGATCATCATTTTGTACAGTGGAAAGAAAATACAAACACCAATTTCCAAGAAGTCACTAATTATCAACTTTAATTAGTCACGAACAACACTTTGAAATCAACAGAAGTACTCTCAACAATAATTCAAGTTAATTTTGTCTACACACAATAACAATTGTCAAATATTAGAGTTCCGCACTAATTAGAACAAAATAATCACTTTCCACTTATCCGCAGCAGTTACTTGGTCTGCACTAAAGAAATCACCCACTGTAACTGACTTCTAAGCTGGTCATAGATGACCAGAAGTTATTAAGCCCAGAACCCTCCTGGCTTTATATACCCTCCAGAAGTTCCAGTGTGATTGTCCACTCTTATCGCAGTGTGCTGGCATAATTTACATAGTTACTTGTTACATAGTTACAAAGTTCTTGAACAGTCTGGAGGTTATGTGAGTGAACGACCCTGACAGAGATGTTACACCTGGTCAGCTAGCTGAGAAACGTATAGAATGGCGCTCTCAAAAAATCGTAGCAATATTGTGTGAACAGTTCATTTAGATAGACTGTCTTGTTTAAATAATGTAATACATGAGGTTCAGAGTGGCATCTGCAGGGATGCCCACAGAGGGGGATCATAGCGCAAGTTGTGCATTGAGCATTTTTGGGGGGGATTTTTCGGGTGTATTTTAAGGATTTTTGGGGGGGATTTTTTCAAGAATAACATTTTAAATTCAACATTGATGGAAATTTGTACCGTATTTGTGCAACAAACTAAGCTATTAGTAAAAAAACTATAGCAATTGCATATCTTTATGATTGTTTTAATGAACTGGCAGCATAAATGTCTCTACCAGTACAACTAGTAGTAAATTTTGTTTTGGAATTTGGAAAACTGACCCTGGCAGCCTGCAGCAACATCCTGTCAATGAGTCAGAGGGTACGTGAATAATAAATCGTGAATGTAAAAATGTGTGCGTGTGCTAAGCTTGTAGACCGGCGGGAAGTGGGGGGACTTTTCAATTGGGGGGAGTCCTGAGACTTTTGGGGGGGATTTGCGCATTGGGCCTTGGGGGGGATGGGCACCCCTGGGCACCTGCATGTTTGACATACACTGAACATACGGCAGACATGGCCTGAAACTAAATCAAGTTAATGGATCTTGATCAGAACCCATTTCAATCTTTAAAATTAGTTTAAATATGGAGTTTTTATAACAGACACACTAATCAGTAACTGGTAAGGATTTTAAAAAATATAGAAAAATAAAATTAAAAAAAATCAACATCTCCTGCAATAATTACATGTAATGTACATGCACATGATGGCTGATTCTTTTAATTAATACTGCCCACTGAGTGATCATTTGTAAATTCTAAAAGTCAGAACACACAATCAGTTAATGATCATAGTAACAATACAAGAAATTGATGTCCTGAAACATTTCATCTGACAAGCAAATTTCAAGATATATGAAAGTCTGATTAGACCAGTGTTAACATAACCAAAAAGCAAAAGGTAATGGTAAAAGAGTCCATTTAAAGCTTTTGAAAGAAAAATAATGAGAAAAATGTAAGACCAACTTAAAAATTATAATGGAATTAACAGCATCAGATAACAGAGTGGATTAAAAAGTTATCGTTAACAAGGTTAAATCCCATAAAAAAATATTGTACAGCTAAGGTAGAAGAGAGGCTGAATCCGAGTTTGTCAAATCATACTCCATATAAAGAATTTTAACATAACTTATTAAAAAGTAATATACGTTAATTACTTTTTGACTTGAAATTACAAAATATAATTATATAAAGAGGAATAAAGCTCTTTAGTAACTTAATTTAATTTGTACATTGTTAAAACCCTGTGAATAAAAATATACTATTGTTAAAAATAGTACTGGTACGTAGCCTGATTTGTACTGTGATGTGTCACATAATAAGAGTATTTTCTAGAATTTGTGTAATATTAAATATAAACACAAACATTGAAATCCTACATTCACACACAAAAGGCTGAAAACTAGACACTCTTGAACAACTAGAAATAAACACACAAAAATGCATAGAATCAACATCCTGAATGAACAGCCACAATTTAAATCACACATACTACTTGAACATATTACACAAAACACACACACAACACAGTCTCTCGAATGACAGTGCCATCACCTAAACCAGGACGGACAAGCTCCTAGCGGCAGCCTCTGACAAAGGTCCAACAAGCTTTAGTTTACTTTAGTTTAGGCAATAAGGTAAAAAAGTATTTTATTTTCTTTTTCTTTTTTTGTTTAATGTTAAATTGTACATTTTTAAATAATAAAGAAGAGAGATAGAGAGAGAGAGAGAGAGAGAGAGAGAGAGAGAGAGAGAGAGAGAGAGAGAGAGAGAGTGTGTGTGTGTGTGTGCGTGTGCTTAGTACTTTTAAACAATTTAACAATATAATGTAATGTCTTGATCCTTAATGCCTTGTTGTAACGAATATTTTATGCAATACAAATGTTACTGTGTGTTTTCATGTGGATGACATGACTACCTTTTGAGAACTAGTCGTTTCTCTTCTTACTTTAGTCTGACAATAGACAAGCCTTCATTACTGTACACAGTACAAGCTACAAAGTGGATGACAAACTTTATATTTATTATAACATATAAATTATGAGAACAAATGAAAAAGTAAAGTACCTTTCTTTATTGTCAGAGTTATATACATTGAATACATCACTGTCTGACAGATCCCCTACAAAGTGAAGATAGTGTGTGTATTCTCCAGGACTAATAGTTTTGTTTGGCAGCATCACAAAAGTACTAAGATAATAGCTATAATCATTTCTGCATGTGTATGCCTTCTTAATGAGAATTTGTTCCCCATGTGGAGACGATACAAGTTTGTAATCAGTTATTGTTGTGGCATATGAATAAAGCCACAAAACACATTTCTCCACTGTAATGTTGATGTTGATGCTAGCGTTTGCAGAGAAGGTGCCGCTGGTCAGGTTAGGGTAAAATATGGAGTCATAATGCAAAGGGACTGTGTCAAGAGGTGATATGAATGCTCTTTGCCATGGTGGCTGATAATCATCTGTCAACAACAGTAAAACATATGAATAAGGAATTGCTAAACGGCATCTTAAATCTCAAATTGCGCTGTATACACCAACTTAACCAATACATTTTATGTTTCGCAAGTTATCTCATCACTGTTTGTTTATATTAGTCAGCACCAATAATTAAATTTGGTCAAGTATTTTTTCATCACCTTTAACTACAAAACACATACACGCACATGCACACACAAAATAAAGCTTAAAAGAGACCAAATTACCTAAAAAATGGAGATTAGTAAATTTTTAATACATTTTTCCTACTATCAACGCAAAATGCTATTGCTTAATATTGTTACAGCGGTCTACTGATTGTCATATGGTACAGTAGAAAGCAAAATACAAGACCCCAATTAATCACCAGCTTTAATTATCACAATTAAACAGTTTGTAATCAACAAGATAGTCTCTTACAACAAATCAAATAAAAATTGTTCACATGGAATAATAATGTCAACGAGTCTCGTACAATTATAATGCACATAACACTTTGCCACATTACTTAGAACCGCACTGGAATAAATCGCAGCTCAAACTGAACTAAGCGACGCAGAAGTCTTGTATTTGTACCCCGCTGAGATTCCAGAATATTCCGTAATAGGCATCTACTAGAAAACACTAGAGCGTAATTGACTGCAGCCTTGAACACATCGCATGCGGACCAATATGGTCTGGAAAAGTCTTGTTACGGACGCATGACAAGTGTCACGTAATTGTCCTTCATCTCAAAGTAGCAGCAAGATGCATGCACATACATATTATAGCCAGGCTCCACTGGAATAGCCGAGAAACATGTATCATGTTCTGTAATGTTGTAACAATATTATTGTCAAAAATATTTAGGTAAGAACATCTAGGGATACTCTCCATTAATTTTTGTTTTGGATATTTAACACAGTAACTACTGATTTTGATTTCAGTTTTTTTTTCTTATTGAAACAACTCAGTGTGTAAACAGTTCTTCCTTGAATATCATTGACAACGAAGTAAATAAGCAAGTTTTATTATCAAGAGAAGGTGCATGTGGCCTCTTCTTAAAACCTCATTGTAAGACGATTTTAATACCAGCTAATCAAAGATTTAATTCTGTATGCTACCAGTATATATTTTAATTGAAATGGAATCAACAGTAGTATAAATAACACTGTTATCAAGACCAGAAAAAACTCTTAACATTTTTGTAAGAAAAAGTGGTTCTGCACCTAAATCATGTATAACGGAGAAAGGGACAAAGAATGAACAGAGGCCTTTGAGATATTGTGTTGCAGGATAATGCAAGGGATCTCGCAGGAGAATTGAATAAGCAGTGATGAGGTGATTTAAATTGACAGTTGAAATATGAAGGTTATGGAAATGGTTGGGGTGCTTAATTAGGCTATGATACTAAAGAAGAATTGCTATGGAAAGACCAATGAACCAATGAAAAAGTACTGAGGTCTAATGGCTGGACAGGTAGGGTTGAATGGACACAGATGTCTTAAGGAGAAGGTAATCAACTAGGGAAATCTGACAATTTCAGAATACGGCCATTTATCAACCTTCACATTGAGGTACAAAGAAGATGAAGAAGAAGATGAGTGAGAAGAAAAATAAGTAGAAGAAGAAGATGATGATGATGATGATGATGATACTGATGAAGAAGAAGCCTTGTGTGTGTGTGTGTGTGTGTGTGTGTGTGTGTGTGTGTGTGTGTGTGTGTGTGTGTGTGTGTGTGTGTGTGTGTGTGTGTGTGTGTGTGTGTGTGTGTGTGTGCAAACTACAACTAGGTGTTGGCAAAACATATTAGATTAAACTTAAGCATTGTTTTATAATGCCTGTATTTTATATATGTTAATTAGAGTAACTGAAATACACTGAATTCAATAGTTTCAAAATCCTGTATTTTAAATTAATTAATTTTTAAAAATTGTTTAATATTAAAAAAATAGTATTGAAACTGTACCTTACTAACTTCAAGCTTAAAAAAATTGGTTATTAAGTTGTCTTTATGTGATAAAATTGTATATTGATATAGTTTTTTGACAAGCTTACAATGCCCCCCCTTTAAATCATCTCATGCCCCTCTCCTCCTGAGGGGCACCCATCCAAGCTTAATGACCCAGAACTGCTGCTATAGTTAGTGTCACATCAAGAAAACATTTAATTAGATATTACTTTTACTTCTTATTAATTATTCATTATTTCAGAAATTTCTGGGAAACCAGCTGGACTTCTGAAGGAGAAATCTGGACCCTCTATCTTTCACCTTGCTGCTGCGCTTTTAGATTCATCTGATTTCTCAGAAGTAGATTTACCAGCAATTTCTAGGTGTCAAGTTTTATTTTGTATTTCATTCAAACAGACTATTATCACTTACAGCAAACAGACTATTTTATTAAAAATATGTCTGTCATGGAGTCAATTCAATATAAAAACCCACTGTTTTCATTACTAAAATACAAGCTGACCATATTAGAAGGGAGTGGTCACCTCACTCTAGGTAGCTGCAGGGAGTACCTATTGGAAGTGCCAGATGCAGTGTCATGATGAAGTGCCAGTCACCATTTACCACTAACTTCTTCTGTTTTTACCTCACTCCAGCCTTGCCAACTAGATCTTACTGATATGCAGATAACTTCTGACAATGTCTACAAGTTCATTTTATTTCATCAAGATCACTTAACAAACTTTGAACTTCTGCAAGCTCTACAAACTAAAGGGTCTAAGGCAACAGCATACCATATCCTAGATATTTTTACAACTTTTGTATTTTTCATTCAAGTAATGTACACCATTCTAGCAGCAAAGTTATCCAACAAATATTTTGTAACCAATACCAAAATTGTAACACTTTTCTGGCGCATTTTGGTCTGTTTTGTTTTTAATTAAAATCATTTTTTTTGAATTTTTATTTACTTTTAAAAGACATAAATTTTCTCAGAATTAAATTCTCTACAAAGTTAGTGTAACGGGACATTTTGGGCCTATTTTTGGGGTAATAAAGAAGTTTGTATTTTTTTAATAAAACAAATAACATTTTTTTTACTATGATAGGGACAAACGTAAACAAAGGTAAATTCAGTGGTAGCGACGGTAGCGACAGTGGTAGCACTGCTGGTAACAAAATTATTGAAGCGACAGAATCAACAAGCTGGAATTGTGCCAAGGTCAACCAATGACACACAAAAACAGCGTAAACAAGTTATGTAACTGAACATCAGGCGATGTTACGTCAGCGCCTTACATAACGAGGAATGTGGGTGTAGTGTGCCACTAGTTTCGTCAGACACACAGCAAACAAAGGCAGTCGGCAAATCACAACTACCAGTGTCGGACGCAAATAACCTTCGCGTCCGCCGGCTCGCCGGTTTAGACGAAGTTTACGTCACCCGTAAAACAGAAAGAATGTGAATAATATATTTAAAGTATGACTTAAAAATCAAAATTCTTACTAAAAATGTGATTAACAGTTTTCTTTACAATATAACAATTCGGAAATTATGAATTAAAGTGAAAGTGCGCACGGAAAGCAATGTGACGTCTTCTGGACTAGAATTCGGACTCAAGGCAGATAAGTTTTACCAGGATATACACAGAATTATCAAATTTTATTATTTTTTCAGAAAACCAAAACAGATGGGGCAAATTAAATAAAATAGGAGTTTAAGGGGAAAATCTAAAATGGGTAGTATGTGAGCGTGTGTGGGGGATTTTGTTTAATTATATATTAAAATATGAAGTGCTGGTTTACGTTTTAAAACTAATCTTAGGTTTATAAAATGTATTTATTTCTATTCTAAAGAGAAAATCATGCATAATAAATGTTATTATTGTCTTTCTATAAGATCGTAACAAAATAGGAGAAAGTAAGGGGAATATTTGTCTCTATAAAATTTGAAATTATGTTAAGGGCTATATTTTCATGTTTTCTTTTGTAGTGTGAAAATGAAGTAAAATAGGTGTGATGGTAATTCAGTTGTACTTTCTTAAATAACCAGTTCTGCACTTCCCGGTTCGCTGATTCGAACCTTGGTAAGTTTTCCTTACAGTTGGCAATACAAGATGGCCCCCGAAGAAATTATTTAGAAAGTAATTGAGTCAAAAGTAAATTCCCTTAGGTTTAATTAATATCAATAAATATCAAATAGTACAATTGGCTTGTGAACAGGGACATTTATATAATATAACTAGCGAGTACCCGGCATGCGTTGCAATGCCACTCAAAGAAAGAAAGTGTTTGTATATATATAATATATAAAGACTTCGTTCGCGTGGTCTTCAATTTAATGCGATAATATATTTAGAACAGAATCTATTCCATTGGGTTGCCATAGTAACCAGATCTAATAAGTTAGTTTTTTAAGACTCCAAAGGACCCCCCAGAGGATCGTATCGAAAAAAAAACACCTGTCCTATGTTGGTTCTCCCGTTGCGTAAAATATTTGTGCCAAGTTTGGTTGAAATCGGTCCAGTGGTTTAGGAGGAGATGTGGAAGACCCCAAAGACCTCCAAAAGAACCCCATCGAAAAAACACCTATCCTATGTTGGTTCTCCCTTTGCGTAAAATATTTGTGCCAAGTTTGGTTGAAATCGGTCCAGTGGTTTAGGAGGAGATGTGGAAGACCCCAAAGGACCCCCCGAAGTATCATATCAAAAAAAACACATATCCTATGTTGGTTCTCCCGTTGCGTAAAATATTTGTGCCAAGTTTGGTTGAAATCGGTCCAGTGGTTTAGGAGAAGATGTGGAAGACCCCAAAGGACCCCCCAAAGGACCCCATCGAAAAAACACCTGTCCTATGTTGGTTCTCCCTTTGCGTAAAATATTTATGCCAAGTTTGGTTGAAATCGGTCCAGTGGTTTAGGAGAAGATGTGGAAGACCCCAAAGGACCCCCCAAAGGACCCCGTCGGAAAAAACACCTATCCTATGTTGGTTCTCCCGTTGCGTAAAATATTTGTGCCAAGTTTGGTTGAAATCGGTCCAGTGGTTTAGGAGAAGATGTGGAAGACCCCAAAGGACCCCATCGAAAAAACACCTATCCTATGTTGGTTCTCCCGTTGCATAAAATATTTGTGCCAAGTTTGGTTGAAATCGGTCCAGTGGTTTAGGAGGAGATGTGGAAGACCCCAAAGGACCCCCCAAAGGACCCCATCGAAAAAACACCTACCCTATGTTGGTTCTCCCGTTGCATAAAATATTTGTGCCAAGTTTGGTTGAAATCGGTCCAGTGGTTTAGGAGGAGATGTGGAAGACCCCAAGAACCCCCCATAGGACCCCATCGAAAAAAATTCATAAACCTTCGCGGGCGTGCGCACAACAACTCACCGAAGTTTCATCGCAATCGGATGAATGGTATAGGAACGCATACGGGACAAAGAAAGAAAGAAAGAAACAAACATTCATTTTTATAGATATAGATTATATAAATACAGCCTACTGGGAGAGCAGAATGGTTGTTTGGAATAGGAACTAAAATTTTTGTGTGTACGTAAAATAGACGTATAAAGATAAGGTTATGGTATGATTATGTGTAGTATGGGTGAGTAGAAGATTTTTTTTAATAAGTATGTGTTACATATAATAATATTTTACAAAGAAATATATCTAAAAGATTTTTAAAAAATGGCAGAAAATAATGACGTCAGCTTATCTGACAGTGTGGGGGTAGTAAAAAAGGAGCGTTCATTGGAGGACGTGATGAATTTGTTGATAATAATGAATGAAAAGATGAACAAACATTTTGATAATCTGAATAAAGTAATGGATGAGGGTTTTAATAAACTAAAAAAGGCTCTTGATAAACCAGACGAGAAGTGGGAGGAAGATAGATGTCAAGTAAAAGTTGAATCAAAACAGGTAAGTGACAAAATAGTGGGAGAAGTAGTGTTGACTAGTGATGATAATAAGGGTAATTTCAATTCTGAGGTAAGTAGGAGTGATCATTATGACAATATAAGTGAAAATATGATGTAAAAAATAATGGAGTAAATATAGAGAGTACTGATGAAGTTTTAGAATGTAATAATGGAATGTCAGTATGTGTTAATGGATTAAAGAGAGTGAGTGAAGAGAGTTATGTTGGGGGTATGAAGCAGGGGGTAAATTTTCCCCATATTTATGGTGAACCAAGGTGTTCACAAATGTTGTTTTTGAAGGGCAAGAGACCCGTATTGGTAGATGAATTGAAGTGTATATTGATGTTGTATAATGTTGTACCCTCTGTCTGTAATAATTGTGAGAGTGTGATGTGGTGTTATGAAGAGAGAGAGTTGTGTATTGAGAGAGAGATAGAATTATATAAGTTAAAAAGAAATTATGATGAATTGAGAAAAAGATTAGAAGGGGTGAAGATGAACCATATAAAATACTTACCTGTCGAAAGACAGATAGAGAATTATTTTGATAATATCTTTATAAACGATAAACACTTACCTGACGTAATAGTAGAGGAATATAAAAATGATAAAACAACTTACCTGACGTTGACCAATAATACTGATGGAGACTGGACAATAATGACTTATGTTGACAAGTTTTATGAAATATTAATAGGGAATAACCCTATAAATTATAATGGCATCGTGAATGAATTAATGGATTATTATAATAATAATAACAAATTGTGTGTGGATAACAATGATGCATGTTACAAATATATTAGATATCTATATGACGATGGAGGTTGAAATAAAAATCAGTGAATGGACAATTTAAATATTGCAATTTATGGTAATGACCTTGCAGATTTGGACATATGAAGTGTGAAACAATTGAACAGTTATTGACGAATAATTTGTAAATAATGTAGTGAATTCAATTGTGTGTATTATGAAATGTTAGGTAAATAATGTGTATATGTAGTAGAAAAATGTTGTGATAATAATAATAATATTATTAATAGTTTGCAGTCTAAATAAATAATAAAAAATAATTATGAAGACAATAATTGATGTTTTGTAAATTTTGATAATAATGGAAATATGTTGTGTTTTAAAAATCAATTGAAGTAAATAATTGGAGATGTTTAAAATATTGTGATTGATTTAAAAGGTTATATAATTGAATTTTCTGATGTATTTAAATTCTTTTATGAGATTTCAATTTAATAACAATTAATGAATAAATAAATGTTAAATGTTTTAGTTTGTGTAATAACATAATTGTTAGAATAAATAGATTAATAATAAATTTGAAAATCTAATTGCAGCACAGGATAAATAATGAAATGATGATATATAAAAGAGTTAATGAAAAATTTTAAACAAGAATGTTTATAAGTTTTTATATAAATTATTTAAAAGAGAAGTGTTTGTTTAATGTATGCTAGCGATCAAGGTAAATGTCTATTTGTTTATTATGTTATGTAATGTATTATACAAGATGTGTGTGTGTGTGTGGCAGGGAGGTTATCCAGGGGGGTAACGAATTAGAAATTTGTTATATTTTAATAATGATGACTCGCTACTAAATAATTTTGTTTTGATTTGAAAAATAGATGCACTACTTACTTCCTATATTGTGTTTATTATGTCTTATTGTGTTAATTGCATGTAGTATGTTAGGAATAAGGATTATAAAAATATAATAATATGTATTCAATGTGTTTATGGATTTAAAAAAAAAAAATGAAATAAAGTTGTGATAGTTAAAATTTTCAATGGGTTGCAAAAGATAGAAGTTGGGTGATAGTAATTGTTTGAGTAAAACGTTTGAGTTAGTCCAAGTTGGAAAATATTGAGGTATTAGAGAGAATAAGAGATGAAATACAAGTAATAGAGAATTTGAATATAAGTGGAGACACAGTAGAAATGGAGAATATATGTAGAGTTTTGAGTGATATATTGTTGTTTATAATTGATGATGTTAATTTGTTGTAATTGTAGTGAGGTAATGAGGTTGAGATTTTGGGGATGGCAATTTTGTAATAGGGAGTAGTGTAATGTGGGAGTCCGCAACATAATGATAAGTTGGGATGGGATTGGGATCGATTTAGTGGAGACGGGGTTGCCTTAGGTAGAATCCAGGGACCAGATAAGGGAAATGAGCTTTTTTTGGGGGGGGAAACACTTATCCTATGTACAAAGGGTTAGAGAGTATTTTTTTTTTTTATATTGAGAGAAGGTGGCGAATTGAGTTAAAGTAGTAAGTAGTTAGAGGTAGAGAAGGGTTAGTAGATTTTTTGGTAGAGAGGGGTGTCATACTAGTTAAAGATTTTGTAAGGGAGTGTTAGAGTAATAAAAGGGGTAAGATTATGGATAAATGCCAAGTTGATAAAGAGAATTATAATGAATAACGTAGAATCACCCAAATTAATGAAAGGGAATAATAAATGAAATGATGTGTAAAACGAAGATTGAAAACAAAAAAAAAAAAATTTTGAGAAACGAATTAATAAAAGTTAAATTGAGATTAAAAGGTAAATTTTATGATTTTATATGCAAATTTAATTATGTAAAGTGTGTAAATTTTTAAATACAAATTGTTTATTTAAGATAATAATAACAATGTGAATTATGAATGTACTATGTTTTCTTATGTTATATTGTGTTGTTAGGTATTCTGATATATGTTAGAAGTAAGTGAAAAAACAAAACCAGTGCTTCTTAGCACAAACCAGCACCGCTAGGGGGAAACAGATCAGTTGGGGATATGGTGTTGTATAAGGCCACTATTTGATATTTGATTTGTTGTTTCAGTGTTTGGTGATGCTGTGGCGGCGGACCTGAGCTGGCCAGCCCGTCAGAGCAGGGGCGTTAAGTATCTGTCTGACTCTATGGTGTTGGGATCTCGAGAGAGAAGTCCAGTATTGTCATTCAGGTGCGGTCACAGTCACTGGACCAAGGGTGAGTTGATTATTTTTTTTTTTTTGTAAACCATACAGGGGGTTGTGGCGACATATCCTGGCTGATCCCTTTAGCAAGTATGAATGTGTCAATGAGATTTTTTATGCTTCGGCATAAAATATCTCATTGAGGGGGTATTGTAACGGGACATTTTGGGCCTATTTTTGGGGTAATAAAGAAGTTTGTATTTTTTTAATAAAACAAATAACATTTTTTTTACTATGATAGGGACAAACGTAAACAAAGGTAAATTCAGTGGTAGCGACAGTGGTAGCACTGCTGGTAACAAAATTATTGAAGCGACAGAATCAACAAGCTGGAATTGTGCCAAGGTCAACCAATGACACACAAAA